>CM052313.1:8663008-9273553 GCA_028455605.1 Lasioglossum malachurum | reverse complement strand
ACGGCAATTTTTCTCATTCCTCGGCAGTCCGTGGTACCACCTGGACGTTTATCTCCACGACCGGCGATATTATAATCCTCTCATAAATTTCTACGATCCGTGAAACCTTTAAAAAGACAGGAACGAGCCAGCCCGTAGGAGAGTTCTCGTTTTATTCGGCGGCGCGTTTCATTTGCCGTACAACGATCCTCCGACTGCCTTCAAATCGTTTCTCCGCGCGCAATTAACGCAATTAACGCGTAGACGATCCCCAGGATTCTTATTATGATGTTATCTGTCGCAACAGGCAGCCTCGCCGAGGGATTGGTTCAATCCATCCACCTGCGACACGTGCAAGAGTTAAAATTAAATTCTTTAATTTTAATATTTTCCACGAGGATATATATATAGTCTTATTTAAACACATGGTACTTGTGTTTCACAAATTCATGAAATTCTATTATGGCGAAGTAATGTTCTAATTATTAATTGAGATTTTGTCGATCCTGCGCAAGAAATTCCATAATTCAATTCGGAGGTGTGGATTCACCCCTTGGCCGGATGACCACTACTTTTTACACACCCTGTACAAGTCGTACGCAGTGCGACAAGTGAGGAGAAATCGAATCATTGAGATTTCTTCGTCCTAAAATAAGAGTATAGCCAGAGCGTCGAGGTAAAGGAACAAGAGAATGGGTACTCTCAACTCTCAACCGCAATACCTAGAAAGTGAAAACCTGGAGACTCGCGTCGTTTTTGCCTTGCAACCACACAGACATAACTCTCGCTTTCTCGTTTCCGCGACGAAGCCCGCTAGGGAGGTCCGCAGGATCCGCTCGGTATTCCGCAGATCCTTATCTATCCTCCGTGTAGAAGTTTTTGCCGGCGGTGGACAAGCCACAGCAGTTACAGTGTTAGTGATAGTGTTAGTCACAATGGCGCGCGACCTACGATGCTATAAGTTTTCATTATAATGCCAGGCTGGCTCGCGCGGATGATGACCATAGCTCACGGCTGTCAGAACGATGTCGCACGAAGGGAACACTACTAGTTTACACCCATTCATCTCGCCAAACTTCTCAACCGCGCTGTTTCGTCCGGGTGCTCTCGTCGACGCCGAGTTTGTCAACGATGTTTTTCATCGACGTCGGCCTCAGACTTATAAGAGTTATTGTTATAGCTCATTATTATAGTTATTATCATCAATAGTCTTTAAACTTACAATTATACAGAATATAGGCGATTCTTATAAAACGTTTCGATCAAGAAATGCTATTATACTCTACGTATACAGTGAGTGTAAGAAGCATTCGTTCGCCCTTTAAAACAGAATAACTTTTTTATAATTGTACCAAACGACCTGATTTTTTATAATCAGTTAGAAGCATTGGTTTACGAAATGTGATTTTAATTTACGAAATTGTAATCTACACGGTTACATGCAAAAATATAAAAGGCATTTTTTAAAACTTTTATTTGGGCCCTGAATGAAAAATTAAAATATATATTTAATAGCTTACTTTTACCGTAATACAATCAAGAAACTTGAAATTGTGCAAAATAAAAATTTCTTTCTTCTTTCAATTATCTTATTAAGGTGAAACTAATACATTGGTTGCCTTAAATCTTTTTAATAGGTCACTGTTTTAAATTGTACGTACCCATTTTTGTCATAAGTGCATAAAATCCGCAGTCTAGTGATGACTATACGTTCTTCCGGCCACCGTACGGAGTGGGGGAATACGAAGTGGGAAAGTGGAGAAACGGATTGCGGGATCGGTTACCTCTTTGGTTGCACAACCGGGATTTCCGTACGCATTTTACGGTCCCTAGTGCAACGATCGAGGTTCTACCGTAACTCGTATCACCGGTGTTCTTCGTGTCTTCTAACCCTCAGTTTCCTTCAGTTTCGCTTTCCGCCGAGCACGAAGAATTACGTTTCTCATTGCGCAGAGTGCTCCCCGGTGACCCAGATGCACCCGACACCGTGCTTTAATTTATTTGGTAATGACGAGATACTGTACAGACACTTGGCTCTCGCAAAGTGTTCTCGGTCCCGTTTACCGCCGCTGCCTGGCTGAACTTCTTTGTCAGGCTGCTCCGTAAATTCCGGCGTTCTTTAAAAACGTTGCCTGTAATTTATCGGCCGCGTGGCCGTGTTCAAGAAAATGAAAGGGTACCGCTTCCTGTCGCCATTTTGCGTTGTCATTTTAATTTTATGCGGAGCATCAATTTTATATACATATATCAAACGCTCCTTTGAATTATTCATCGGAATTAGAATATAATCGCCGTACTTTACGGGTATATGCATCGAATGCATTTCATCGCGGAATTGTTTGGTACTTCCAATCTCGTATTTTTTTTCACGTAGTAAGGCGAGTTTTAGAAGGTGGCCTACGGGCCGCTAGCGTGTAACGTGAAAACGTTTTCGAAGATTGCTGCGGTTAGACGAATTGGAGGGTATTACGTGGTATTTACTGCACGACGGTATTTTTGCGGAACGATAATTAAAGGTTCTTCCGAGCCTGTAGCGGTGCTCCGGGACCGATCATTGGCCTGCATCGCGATGATTGCACTTTGACATAGAAAGGAATTTCTTCTGGTCGACGATCTGCGTATGTACCCCGAAGGTCGAACCGCAAATTTGCTTGGTCCCTATGAAAATATGATCTTTCGTCGACCGTAATCATTGTAATCGGTGTACTAACCATCGCAGGAAAGTATTGCATTAAAATATTAAATTGCGTGGCAAGTACGCTCCCCATTTGGAAAAAATACTGATAAATGGACTGGGGGTCTTCATGTAACATAAAATTGTGTTCGCAAGGAAAGGAAGTTGGATAGAAATTTATTAATTCTACATTCTTACAAAAAAAAAATACAATACAGGGGCATATGCGAACAAAAGAAATCTTGTTTTCTCACGAGAAAGTTAAAAATGTAAAATTTTGGAACACCATCGATTCTCTAAAAAAAAAAGACGACAATGGGAATCCGTCGATAGCATTTCACGATTATGTCAATAAATTTTTGTAACAAATGCATAGTCCGCTTGATCAAATGGATAGTTTTTGCCGGGATTGTACATACAACTAAGTACACAATGTACATAAAATAATAACACTGCGTACGCATTTCACACTACTCAATAATGGTGTACAACGATTTATACGTTGCTTCAGGGATGGCCAGTTTTTCGTAACGCTATTATAGTAACGAAGACGATTATTGATCGTAACAAGTCTCGGGATTTTTTTACGTTATTACCTGCAAATTATGCGTAATTCTGGCAGAAAGTGATGCGAGCAAGAATCAAATAAAAACCTTGAGAGATAAATTAGCTGGTGAACCAGAAACCTGAATATCAGCTAAACCGGTTAGCTTCCGAACATACGTTGGAATATTTCTGTTCCTTTTAATGAGGTCTTTCAACCTGCTACTTTGTGTAGTCATCTCATTTGCCATACTTATATAGAAACCTATTACACGGATTTTTCTTTCTCCACGCTTATTCCTAATAATCAATGCATAATCAGATCATAATTTGCAACTACGAATAAAACCATCAAATTTCCTTTTAGCATCTTTCTTGCTTCGACATCTAATTAGTTTCGAGCCTCTATATGTAGAATACTAAATTCTCTAATCATATTCTTACAAATACCAAAAAAATTGAATACTCAATTTAAATAATTCCTCATGGAATACATATTCCTACTGGACTAGGGTGTACTTTAACAATTATTTTCAAACACAGTGATCAACATATCTCTATGGAACTTTGCAGATATATTTACACCTACTAGGACTTGATTTAAGGTAGGAAATCGATACAGGAAAATCCTTTCGGAAGACTCGCGCTGCCAATATAGTCATCTTAAAGCGAAACCCCAAGATAGATTTCAATTACTATGATTGAGATTAAATAAATTACTTTATTGAGCTTCCCGAAAAAAATGTCTGATCGCTGTGGGGTCCGATATCCAATAAACAGCGTGACTCATTCGCCGGCGATTCCTATTTACCGTTTCGTTTCCATCACTCGGAGCCGCACGCCGACGCCGACACCGATGCCGACACCGGGGCTTATGGTTGCATTCTCTCGTGATCATTGGCACTCACTTGGTTCCCTCGCGTCACGCTGCACACCCATCGCGGATAATGACGCTCGTTCGCATACGGTGTCACACAATTCGATTTGCTTGAAGCGGACACGTCTAGGAACGTTGTAATCGTTAGAACGGTACCGGCATTTTTTCCGACGTTGGCGATCCTCTGTCCAGCGATACTAACGTCCGATTTCACCAACAAGCAGGACTTTCAACATGACGAGCTGGCACCAACGCACTCGCGAAGCGAACGTGTATAAATGGTTTATTATTAATAATCGTCCTCGTTTGTACAGGGTGTAAAGAAATTATATGTCGCGGCTATCATATCACTGGAGTAAAATAGAAATTTATTTTCTTCCCTATTATATTCAGTAGGTTGAGATGAATAATATAACAGTATGTTTAAATTTTTCTAATATTTTTGCTATTTTAAATTACACCTACTCATTTTTGTCATAAATGCATAAAATCCGCAGTCTAGTCATTATGTTCTTTCAAGCCGAGAAAATATTCTACTTCTATGTTATCGATATTGAACCATTATACATTAGGGTGTTGCCTATGAAATGTCCAATTGTTAGCAGTGACATTAAACACACGCAATTTTGTGTACCCAATGTATTGGGTTGTTGGAAACTCTTCTTATTTTTTAGAAATAAATCAAGGTCCAATATCTTCAGTCGATTCTACCAACCATAAAAAGTCAATCGTAAAGGGATAAGATTGGTATGGTCGAATGTTTGGTCACACACGTGCATTGGACTACTGCCATGTTGGAATGTAATAGCAGTAATAGCATATTCTGCTGCAAGGTAATGCTGAACGTTACCCACAAGTTGTTTTCTCAAATGTCTTTATTCATGAATTGATACATTATACCACTTACTCGATGCAATGGACCTGCACCATGCTGTGTAAAGCAACCCTATATTATAACGGAGCCACCACCTAATTTAACGGTTTGTTTCACATAACAAGAACAAGAGATTTGCTTTTCCTTTTACCATACAATGTAGATACATCCGATTATAATTGATTAATGTTAAACGATTAAAATATTACTGTATACTCCAAGTGCTCTTTATCCGCGTCAAATAATTCTTATTTTCATCCGTATGTTCGTGTTTAAAGATTTTACAATGTGTGGTTGCATACAAAATTAAATCTCTTATAGTTTCAATGAATTCGAGTTTGCACTTCTTTGCCAGATTGATAATTCGCACGATAACCGCATTTATGGTGTCTAGATGTTCACAGTTAATTGCCATTACATTACCTTTCGACTCGGTGCTCGTAATCATTATTTCACACACGCGATACTGCTTTCGAGCTGCACAAAATCGATGCTGCTGCCGGCAGTAATTAGCCTGGTGCAACGAATACGAACGATAGTACGAAAATTTAGTGCGAAAGAGAAAACAAACGCAGATCGTTTCAAAGTCGTATGCTAGCTGGATCCAACGCAAAAATCGGTGTTCTTTTCTGTTTTTCTTCGTGCTGAATACGAATCGGTCCTGTACCCATGTGTAGTTTCTGCATCGGACGAAATTGAACGAGCTTTCGTGTACTAGTTTCGAACGGTCACTCGAAATTTTAACTCTCTTGCGCTCCTAGGTTCGAAAAGCTAGCTACTGTAAAACGACTTTTCTCTGATTACATCATACCGTAGTGTACAGGAGAGATTACATCGTGCGACAATAAATTTGGAGTCGCTGTAAAGCGGAAGCTTCATTCTCCAAATGTATGGCAGCTTCGTTCACGAGAAAAATTTCTGAAATAATTTCCAAGACATAAATTTGCAGCATGTTTCAGGAAAAATGAGTCCTCAGTTTCTACCGTGTAGCGGAGTGGGGTGGGGACGAAGATTAGCCGTAGCGGTACATTCGAAATGGACGATCGCGATGAACCCCGGCGAGCCATTATTGGGTAATAAAATTCAAGAAAGTCGTTAATTGCTTGGTAGAAGTCAATTAAGCTCGCGGTCGTTAATTATGATAATAACTCCTCGGGTTAGTGATATCTTGATTGTATCGTTAGTACGTGAACACCATGGAACCACCGCGCCGTGGAAGTCACCGTGTCAACTGGCCGAGGGCAACTCCCAGGCGAACATTTCTTGCCCGCGTGGTCCGCTCCCGGTATTCCCAGCCGCGAAAGAAAAACGAGCCAACGAACCGGCCACGCCGATCCTCTCGCATGTACTCAATCAACGCCTACGGCGCGCCCTATGCACCGCCGTTTCCTTAGGGGTTCGTCACTAGATGATACCGGGCATTGTCGCTTCTAATCGCTTTCAGTCATCTTCCGTTCGTTGCGCGTGGCTCGTTCCCAGGAACGTTTGATGCATAGCCTCCTCGCTCGACGAGGATGCGCGCTGATTAGTTTTTACCATCGACCGCAATCGCTATACAATCGTGATTTGTGCTACGATCACGCGGTACCGAGAAGACCTGTCACGAATGTCCTCATGTTTTCTGAACGCGCCGGCTGAACTCGAACAGAAGTGCCATTTTGTCGGGGCCGAGTACGTTTCTAATGAAAAATATTGCAAATAGTTACTGAACTGGTTTTGTTTAAACTTTAGAGGACCGAGTTGGCCACCACATTGGTCAGCGAAAAATTCAGTACCAAAATAGCGAAAGAACTCTGTGATGTAGTCTATACTTGGTGCTAGTTAAGGAGGTAAGTGACGAAGGACGAATTTAAGACTCTACTGCGCAATATGACTCTAACGGAACACGTTCATTGGCTAATCTGTTACGTGTACTTCGCCGACCACGCGACCATTGGCTGACGCGCAACATGCGCGAAACACTTACCTTCTTAACTGGCACCGAGTATATATCTATACTCAAATACATATAAAGTGATAGTAAAGTAATTTATGGTCTCTTAAGTCTACTAGGAACCTAGCATTCTCTTTAATCGTAAAATATGTGGGAACCAAGATAGAATTGAGTTTAAAGATCTTTGTGATTTTGGTGTGCAACCTATTTGCTCATGGCGTGGGAAGCACAGCCCGTAAACAGTATTTCCTGTAACACTGTTAAGTGTAACGGTCAAACGACCCGTCGAGATAGAGCGAAAGATGCTGGAACTTTATGTCCACCGTTACTCGTGTCACCGTTAGGCGATTATACTATTTCTACCTGTTGATTTTCCGCGTTAAGAGTGTCATTCAATTCGGCTATGCGTTGCCGTAGACTTATCAGTCGCTTTAGATGATCGGTAGAATAACATAAATTACTAGAAACTTAAATATCGTATGAATATAAATTTTCTTCAACTTCATTTTTCCTTTTTCACAAAATATTCCTGATCGTATCAAATTCTTAGGTTTCGGAACCAGAATAGCTTCGGGCACGAAGAGTTACAAAAACCAAGAATCGAGTAATTTATACTTGTATATAGTACTTCTGGTTTCGAGATGTATGAGAGGTTTTAGGGCAATCTCGGTTCCGTTTATCAGCATCAACATCTCTATCTAGGATCGATCGAGGATCCATCGAGAATCTCGAGAGGATGGTGGGACGAGGAGAAGAGCGAGAGGTCGTTAAAAAATCTGTAGGAGAGCCGCGGGAGTTGTCTACTCGTTCCGGAAGTCGTTGATATCGGTGTTCTTGCTAGTAGGTCGACAGATTGCGCCGGCCGTGTTCCCTATCACGTGGCTCGGCCGACGACAAATGAACAGTTACCATCGTCCGAGATCCCGGATAAGAAGTCAAGCAGCCTCATGACTCCCGAGCACGCCGCGGTTGGCTCGCATCCACCACCGTCAACGAGGATTTTGCTCGGCCTGGTGACGTTTAACGGAACACGGCCACCTGTTTCTGCTATTCGAGAAGGCGCGAATCGCCGCGGTGCGCGACTTACTGACCCGTGTCTCGTTCAACCACCGGGATGAGATACGCGAGCCTCGGTGGGAATTCCGCGAGCCGTTGGATCTCATAAATTCCCCTCCACTGGCCATCTCAACCTCCATACCTTTTTTCACCTTTCCAATTCTTGTCTCGTATCGTCCCGCTGTACAGAGGAACTCCTTTTCTCCTTTTCTTTTTTTAGATTAAAGACGTGTGGAAAAAATACATTTACGTATGTGACACGTTGCGCGTGCGCGGCGGTTGTTCTTGGTTAGTTTTTGAATGGTTCGATAGTCATCGAAAAACCTCTAAGGGCAGTTTTGACCATCTTAATCAGCTCTTTAAAAATTTAACTGAGCACTACTTTCCACTGTTTTCTATAGAAAAGTGTTAGAAGTGTTACAGAATAGGATCCGTAATCGTCAAATACATCACTCGTCTCCATTCACTTCAGCGATTATTCGTTCACGAGCTACTTGCTTCGGAGCCTACTGGTTTCCAAGTTATTCATCGCGCACGCAGTTATTCATCTCTAGTTGCTCGAGAGACTATTCGCTTGCAAATTATGTAGGGTGACCTGTCCAGTGAATGAACACTTGAGCTACACGTCTGTTGAAATTAGTATTCGCAAATCGTTATTTTATTTTCTGAATGCTGTACCTATAAGAACGCTGTGTCATTGCTAACAAGTGGTTACAGGTAACCGACGAATTCCTACGAAAACGATAGCGGCTTTGATACAACGAATGGACTGTCTCGGTACCTTTCAAGTGCTTACGGATCATAAATCGTAGAATTTACTTCGGGTCTGAACTTTATAGCTCGTATAAAATCTACAAATTTGCACGGGGTACATAATCACCGTGAAGTGAATAAATTTCGAAAATTATTGAAAACTATAAACTCGAACAAGTGGGTACATGATACCGCAGTAATCTGCGCACTGCATGCAGACGCGTGGACTGTGAAGGTCATGAAGTATGTAGAGTGAGCAAATAGTTTGAAGTTTCATGAACGGAATGCAGTATATGATCCGTACAAACTAACAAGCGCTGCATAAACTCCAGACTGCACGAAGAACACTAGCTGCATGAGCTGCAATGAACTGTATGAAGTTGCGGGAAAGTGCAAATGTACAGGGTGTTTCAGAATTCGAAATGACCTCGACCCTTTTTTCAAAGTGAAACATTCTTTTTTATTGTGTCCCGTAGTACTCATCGCGAGGAACAAAAATCTCAAGAAAAGTCTCTGAAGTCAACCGTTCTCTTGAAAAACAACTTCAAGTTTCGCAGCCCATTATATGTTTTTGTGACGGGAACGGGAAAATTAGCGCGGTGCTCTCAATGCGTGCTCAGTGCTCTACGTTTCTCTTGCAACTGGTAAGTTGCGCCTAATTGAATTTTGAAAATGTTAATTAGACAATAACCGAATAACCGAACCAGTGCGCAGGAGTTAAGCAAACAGGGTAGTGGAGTCATTAAGCGACCGAGGCGGAATGCGTAACACGAGTGGAATCTGTTCGGTCTTATGACGGAAAAATAAATTCGAAGTTAATGCTGCCTTCATCTAGGGTAATAGCTACTAAAGTTTCATGGAACTCGTACTACAGTAAGCCGTCCTTTATTGCCACAAGCGTAAGGTGATTTTAATGAAATATAGGAGGCTAAAACTCGACGGACACGCTGCACTTTATGAACGCAGATAAACTAACTTACGAGAGTTTTACACGGGAACCTTTCGAATGCGATCGTTCTTGTAAACGCTGTTAAGGCAGCGAGTGTTCTACCGGTGGAACAGCGTTGTAATAGTTCAGTAGGTATTTGGCACTGGACGTGATACAGCGTTCTTTACTCGTACCGAAGCTATAAAATAGCTTTTTCGGTTCTTAAAGTAAGATGATTCAGGAATTCATAAGCGAAAATAATTCGTGTACATAGATAGATGGTGCAGTAAAATCCCAGTAAATTCCTGCGTTTGTTCAGGGTTGAACATCGGAACTATACAAGCTACCGAGGATAATGCTGCTGTCTTTGCCGCAGAATGTATTGCCATAACAGTGCAGTAGATATCGCATTATCTTCGTACCTTGAAGAGTAGGTATACTAAATAGAGCACACCCTAAAATCAAGGGACGAGTTGGTGCAACAAAATCAAGTCTCTCCCATAAACCGGGGTTCATACTTGCTCGTAAAATTTTAGTACTGGCGTAGAACTGGCCGAGCACGCCTCGAGCAAGAAAGTTGCCCGGAACTGTGCCGGTAGTAATCACAAAAATGTTAACGAATCATCCGCTTGGCCAGCTGCGTCTAAGTAAACGAAGCGTCCCGTGGCTGAATCAAAGGAAACGTTCAACATGCGGCCGGCGGCAGTAAAATTAACACACAATCAGTAGGCCGGCGTTTCAGGAGCGTTTACCATCTAATGAAACGCAAGTCAGCGGAGACGACCATTACTGAGTCGTTTCTCCCATTTTAAAACGGGCCACCGCGATAGATACAGCTATTGATACAGAGGCTAAGCTAACTCCGAGAGTCGAGCGAATCTCCGCTTTCCTCTGCTCCCCGAGACTTCTCTTCGGCTCCTACGGTCCACGCATAATTAGCAGCCGCCGGTAATGCTTGGCCTAGCAGAAAAACGCGTAATTTAATATGTCGATCGGAGAACTTGTGGAATCGTTGAGAACCGCACGAGGGCCCTCAAGCTGCGTCTAATTGGTTATTAATCCTCTGCGCCGCCACGGACTGCCTTACTTTCCGATTGATTTACATTAAGGACCGCTAACGAGCCTGGAACGAACGACAACGGAGCGTTGGCCCTCTCGATCCTATTCCGTAACCACCTACACACTCTCTGCACGGAATCGGTTATTGAAGGTCATTATTATGAACCGCTTCAGTGGATCATGATTTTCCTGTCCGTAAACCTGCGAGTATGGGGATGATCGTTATACCGGCAGGGAGTTATGACTTTAGACTGTTTTGTTTACCTCGGCCTCTGTAATGGCGTCTCTACCTTTTGTGGCCATCGAAAATGGTTCTTATTTCTTTAGGTAGACAGAATAATTCAAATAATATGTGCTCTTCGATAACATAATAATAGCCAAGCTCCGAATATACGTCCGAAATGGAAATGTGTTTTAGAAATGTTCATCAACAGACTTTCGACTGCGTAAAGTAAAGTAAATTTTTTGCAATAATTGGCCGAAGACAGTCGTGGAACGACTAAATCTTTCAAGGTTCTAACGTGAATGCGTCTTCAGGGATTTCAAGCTCTTTTTGCCGAAGCTTTCGACGTGTCAGCCAGAAAGTGGCGAGAAGAGACTACTCCTCCCTGATTCAACCCAGAGCTCATCTCCGCTTCCCTGGTTAATTTACATTAGCCAACCTCGAGTCGAGGTAATGAGCGCCGCGAAAGGCAAATATTGTTCCCTTTAAAGAGCCAGTGGATTCCACAGAATAGAAAGGTGGGGCAGGAAATGTTCCATCTTCAAGGAGAGACTATACTATAATTGTTACCGAACCAGACGCATTTTAAGAAAGTCGAATCAAATAATATCTTGTTTTTAGTGGTAGTAGCCTTTGTATATCCGAAACAAATAAAAATCGTACTAAACTCTGTCGAATTTGATATTCTACTCCCAGCATTTTTCGAACATTTTCAGCAGCCATAAATGCATAAAGATCCACAGTCTATTAATAAGGTATTTCTGAATTTTTAACAATGATGATATTGAAAATAAGATTACAGAATCTTTTACGCGGCAAAGACTATTATTAGAATTGAATAAGACTTGTCTGTCGCTGAAATAACTTTGTATCGCGCCAGATCGATATCAGAAGTTATCGAGGAGTCGACAATGATTTTCAATCACCGGTGTCCGTTGCTTCGAGTGAAATCCTTGCTATGATCCTTACGAATGGACACTTGAAAAGACTAATAACACCAATAATACTATTTCCATCGCAGCTCACAATGGCTAGACGGTATATCACAGAAAACGATGCCTCGCGCGGCTCAGCATGACGGCCATTAAGCCTGCCGTACAGCAACTAATTTTTCATCGTTTTTAAGCCGCCCGACTCATCAATTCCCCGGAATACCTTTCATTGTGCGGGGTACGCGTACCGGCCCCCCGACCTATTTAAAGCTCACGCGACAGCGGCCCGTGAGAAAACGCGACGGGGCGCCGCGATTGAGCAAAACATCGCGTTTAATTTTCTAGGAAGGATTGCTGCGCATCGTATACAACCAGCCCGCAGCCTAATATTTTATTGCCGTCCCGCAAACGTGTTCTTTCACGCGCGAACCAGCACGCCGGTTTCGAGAACCGGAACGACGTTATCGCGTGGAATCGCTCGGCGACACGCTCCGGTCTTCTTGCCGCTCTTCTTCCCCCGCCCCAGCCGTACACGGGCGGAGGATTCTTTCTGGTACACAGTCCAGACGACGAAGACGATGGAGACTGTCCGAGGGGCAAGGACACTTTAATCTTCCCACCTTCTGGGTCACCATCGCCATTTAAGGGAGGGTGTTACGTCGCCACAAACCACGGCCGCTTTGATTTTCCCGAAATCCAGCGGAGGTACAGTAGAATATAGAGATGCATTTAACAATATGATTACTCTGCGGATCTGTATGCAAAATAAAAATGTTCTCCATTGATCGTGGGAAGCAGGAATAAAAAAAAAATTCATTTCATCCCCTAACGACTTTGTTACATTAAAAGCAACCATTAGAAGATTCCTTATTTTTTTTAAATTTTTTACTGGTTTAATTTCTTCATAAATGCATAAAGTCCCGCAGTCTAATGATTATCGATAAGGATCGATAAGCTATATTTATCGGTATGTACAATTGTAATCGATACATCAATAAATATATCGATAAATGGTTTGTTGGTAAACAAAATTATCTATAATCGATTCGCTCATCACTAGCTCGAGGTCTAACTATTGATACTGTTATCGATAACATCGACACGTTACCAACACTTTAATATATTGATAATATCGTTGGGATACCGTTATGTTCAGTTGAGAGCCATGGTCGTTCTGGCGACGCTCGTCGAAATCGCAAATAAACGCCCCCATTTGCATTTTGATCTTTGGTTAATTTATTCGACTGAACCGGACGGACACGCATTCGAACGCATCTGAACAACCGGCCCGTGGAATCTTGTAACGTTGCTCTGCGAATGCTGACGGGTTGCGTGTTTGCCGTGACTATTGCGTTTAGTTTATTGACCTTCCTGCTGGACCAGATTTCGTACTTTCGTGTTTTGTTTCTTTCTTTTTTTGACGGAATGTAGGGAAGGATTCAGCGTAACAACGTCGGAAGATGAGTATTTCTATGATAATGCAATTCCTCCACAATAGCGTTACTACCGTGGGGAAATGCTGGTCTAATTAAAACCCCGCGGTCAAAGGACGCCGCTGTTATTCCTTTCTAGGGCCGCAGTGGCGGCATACGGTAAATGAAAAGGCAGAATAATTGTAAAAGTGATAATTTCAGGCAATTGTATATTATTACCGCCATACTGTTATCCGTGGAGGTGTGCGGCCGTGCGACGCAGATGCGGAATTGCCAGATTAACAAAGTCTTGTCTCGCTACTCTACGACGATATTCCCCCACGCTTCCGCTACGGCTCGGTCACGTGACGCGTTCCGTCCCCGTCGAGCATGTATCATGTGACTAATCCGGCACTCGCAGAGTGGGGGTAACTTTGCTCCCTCTCGATTCGAGTCAATTCTCCTGATCTGGGGACTCTGCGCTGAGAACGATGCCCCGCTCACTCCGGGAAAAATTTACGAGTACGTTTTTCGCGATACTGTTGTTCCCAATGACCGGGTTGCGCGCCTGCTAATTGAAAAACGGCGGCCTCGTACGAATGTGTGCCGATATTTATCGTGCGAATTAACATAAACCAAGACCGCCTAATAAGTCGGTAGCGGAACGGTCGAATGTATGTCCTCGGCGCACGTTCCGCGCAATACTCGCCGCGACCGGTGGTGTTACCATATGCTCGATCATTTTTCACGAGTCCCCGGTGCCTCGGCACACACGCTCGCTGCAACTAATAAACGCTCCGGGTTATAAAGTCGATGGCGCGGCACCGATCGAATCGAACCGAGTCCACCGGGGATTGCGCGGGTTTCCGCGATAGGAAGAGCCCCGCCATTCAGAGGGCAACGTGTCCTCCACCCGGCTCCGCCGTTCGCAAAAAAAACTGTAATTACAAGCGGTCCGTTCGCGGAATCGCAGCCAATACGAGGCAGCGTTGTCCCCAGAATCAATTTGCCATTTTTCTGCTGGCCGCCTGCCGGTCAGCCAAGAAGACGACTTGATAATCTAACCGCGATAAGATCAGTCGATACACGCAGCGATTACCATGCCGACCAATAGTCCGAACGCAAACGAACGCTCGTTTCCCACGACCCACGCACCGAGGAATGAATTCTATGTGGATGGTAAAACACTCGTACAGTGGCTTCTAAAAGTAGCGTATTACCAGTTTAGAAATAAACACAAAAATTATGAACAGAATAGGAAAGTGAAACCAATATAGCCTCTGGTTATAGCGAAATTGCTGGTAATGAAACGGCTGATGAGGCAGCTAAAGAGGTTGTAAACATCCGAAGCACAGCCAGCCACGTTATTCGTGGATAATCTATTAAAAGAGGCTAAATAGATAAGTCAATATCGGAACGGGAATCCGAAGGGAAGCAGACAGCTTCCTCTCTCGTATCCGAAGCATCTCTGCAAATTGTTTCAGCGAACGAAAATGGGTCTGAGATCTCAGCTACATCTAGAAGTTAGCTGAAAGAAATATCAGTTTTCATTTTTCGTAGAGCATATAGTATTATATAGAATATCTAGTATGCCTTGGCCACCCGTCCGTTCAAGGTGACGGTCTTCAGGCCGACTCGGAGCTATGTAAATTCACTTTCCACCGTCAGAGACGCGGTCGCATTTCGCAATTAGCGCGGAATGCGATGACCACGTTGAAGAGGGTGGGCAGCGGGGGCAGCAGACGCGGGATGGAACGATTCGCGTTGTAAAACCGCGAGACGAGTGCAGCCAGACGAGGACTCGCAGTCCACGACGCCATTTCTTCGAAACTCCTACGCGTGTACGATACCCAATTTGGCCTGCGAGTGCTCTCTTGCTATCCCGTTAATCGTGCTCGCTATCGACTGTCCAGCCATTACTCGATATGTGTATGTATACAGGGTGAGTCACCGAACGTTTCAACCAACCATACGCTGGTCGGCGAAAGTATTCGGACACACTCCTCAAAAAGGAATAAATCTTTTAAAATCGGACCAAGCAATGTTTTAAGTTTTCCATTCAGACTCATCATATGACTTATTTTACTTATTGTATTTTTAATTCGTTTGAGGTAATAGGAATTTCAATGACGACTAAAATCGGGATAGATTAGCACAAAATTATTGAAACTAAAACTTCTACCAACATTGAGATATCTTTTCTTTGGTCGAAGTTCTGAAGAAGAAATTTTTACAGGTTGATTGCGTTCAGTGATCCAATTCCTGGAGCAATCGGGTGCAACGTTCAGCCACGAAATCTGACATAATAAATGTCTTAATAAATTACGTGCTTCATTCGGAGCATATATTTTTGACCAAGTGTTTATCCTTGGCTGCCTGTAATCGGACCGGTGCGAAGACCTGATTAATACGCGACACGGTGTTCCTTTTAGTTTGGCAAAGCTCACACGAAATAATCTCGCAACACGTCCTTTCGTCCCTGCGGAACTGGTTCGGTAGCGGTCCTGCATTAAATCGGGAATGATTAATATCTCATCATCGGGCGCCACCAAGAGACTGTAATGCGCGGCCCGTAGTCGCATATAATGAATGTAGATGTTCCCGATTACAAATTGAAACATCCACCGTCACGTATCACGAAGTGGGTCCTGCCAAACGATGTTCTCGATCATCACGGGATGATTAAGCAGCTGCAACGATCCAGTATAAACGGAACCGGTTTCGTTGACATACGGTCGGCGTTGCTATCTCGTGTAAAAATTCTTTTTGGCATTGGTGACGCTCGCCCCGGTCTAATATTCAATACTATTATTAATATTAATACAATTGTGAGAAGTAGTGAACATGTAGCATCGATAAATAAATAGTAAATAGATAATTGTATGATTTAAAAACTATTTCAAAAGTAATTCAAAACTTTGGTCAGCGAAGCTTCCCCAGAAATGGGAGAAAGGTAAGCGACGCAGTGACTATTCTAATCGTTTTAATGGGTTTACGAGACCACCGGGATGTAGAAATTGGTATTGAGACTCTTTCAGAACCACTAAGGATTACTGGAATCCCTACAGTAATAACATTGGATTAAGCGGAAGCTTTAAATGCTATTAAATTTAATCAAACCTCCAACGCTCACCGCTACCTCTAATGACTCTTTACCGACTAATATTAAATTAATTCTCCACTACAGGGAACTTCTATGTTATACAAGTAAACCAATCTATAGAATCAAATTAGTTCTTTTTCAACTGGTTTTCCATCCTGTATAATTAGACAAACGTTTGTTCTTATGTACAAAGAAGTTACCTGGAAGAGAAAACCCTTCCACCAACACACAAGAAGAACACCCACGATACTCCCGCTGTTCGAGCCGAACAATAATCTCATTACCGATTTCGAAAAATCCGATTTGCCGGAAGATCATGCAGAAAGTCACGAGAGAGCATCAGAATGGAGCTCGCGGAAAGTAAGGAGGTCGCCATAATTCCATCTATCAAACGTCTCTCGGGGCACGATTCCGTGGGTATTGTTCGGAGGCAGCATCCGCGTTCGTTGGAAGAGGTAATCGTGATCGGCCGTGTACGAAGTGCGCGATTCCCGAAGAGTATTGCTCGTACTAGCGAAGCGTATTCTGCATGGTCGCCGGCGCAGCTCGGTGCAGCGCATCCAGGCCGAAGGTTAACTTGCCCGATGTTCGAGCAGCGGCAGAATATAGATGTTCGGTACCGTTCGCCGCTTCATTTTCTTGAGTTATGGTCAATTACGTGTGTGCCTTACTCTGCCGGGTTCGGGGCCACGACTACCGTCTCATCGCAGCCGCGGACAGGGATAATCTACTGGCTTCTATCCAGCAGGAAAAAGCATTCGACCATCGCATCGTCCCGATCCCCTGTTACGCCATGTTCTCACGCATCGAACTTTCCCTGTTCCGCGAACTATAAATAGTCAGGAGAGATGCCTGATCGTTTTCCTTCGCGAAAACTTCGGTATGCAGACTCGACCGACAGCCAAGCCAGGTTCCTGGTTAAACGAGATTATACCGTGAAGGGCGGTTCACGGTTCAATCTCGTTTCCCGAGGTGTTCGGCTGCTAGATCGTCTCTCTCCCTCCCTCTCTGCATCTACCTCTCGTGCCTGCCAGCCATTCGAACGCGACCGTTCGTGTCGCTCGAGTGTAATGAACGCCCGTTCGCCAAGTTTTCCCCACGGGGAACTTTGTTTATTGAGAATTACATTACGGAAATGACGCGCGGCTCTCGGATCTAGCGCTAGAGGATCCACGCCGATCAGCGAACCCTGCGATCGGCTTACTCAGGCCCCGGTCTCTGGGCTCGACCGTTCGGCGGCGGAGGGATTACCAGCGTCGAGGATTTCTCAAGCCCGGTTTGCTTCGGCTACCGAAACCGCTATTTCTAATTGGAACTCGTACAGTCCGTCGGGAAAGTCTCCGTGCACCCTCTAAAGCGGGATAACGTTTTAACCCTCTGCGTCTGTGTATCTTCGGGCATCGATGTAACAAACATTTCACTTACTCATTTTTTAATTGTGAGTTCCTCTTGACTCTTAAAGAGAGACAGACTAACGCGAATAACACGGTCCAACAAATTTTAACTTTTTTTGGCGCTCCGATTCTCACTATGCGATTCTTACAGACTTTTCCGCGCTGATTCCGAATCTGCCCTTGTTTTTTTCTCCTAGACGCACAGTCTTTGAGAAATTAAACAAATATTTCGATGTTATTATAAAAGATATTGAATTGTTCTTTACAGCAAAATATTCTGCAGACTTTTCCGAATACAGTGATATCCAATATTAATACATTAATATTAATACATAAAGACGGCGAGACACCACTTTTGCACCAATATTTGAGGATATTTTTGAATTTATCTCAAAAAATAAGAGTCCAACGGAAAATCGAACTATACCACGCCTATAAAACACCCTTTCAAGTTTGCAACGTCGATGTTTTTTTCGAACCAGAAAACAAAATATCTTTGCCCGACTAACGCAGTCGTTCGACGGAATACGTCGCGGCTCGGCCGTTACCACTTGCACGCTAGTGGTGACCGTAGAAACTTTTATTTTATACAAAATAAATACAAAAAATTTCGTAACACTAACAAGGGCACCATTTTTAAATTTTTAGTAGTGTGTACAAATAAAAAGAGAGAGCCAACAACACGTGGTGTTCCCAGGCGGTCACCCATCCAAGTACTGACCACGCTCAGCGCTGTTTAACTTCGATGATCGGACGAGAATCGGTTTATTGCAACGCGATATGGTCGTTGGCTATTTTTGTAGCACAACTAATTCGTAAAGTACAATTTTCTTGTTCTTCCGTTTACTTAATATTGGTGCAAAAGTGGTGTCTCGCCGTCTTTAATGGTACCATGTTAAACATGTTTAAACAATCATAATGTATTAATATTGGATATCACTGGATTCGGGAAAGTCTACAGAATCTTCTGCTGTAAAGAACAATTCAATGTCTTTTATAATAACATCACAATCTTTTTTCAAACTCAAATTTCTCAAACACTGTGCGTCTAGGATAAAAGTAAGGGCAGATTCGGAATCAGAATTGACTCAGGTATTAATCGGTAAGTATATACGAACAGATTCAGTAATTGAAGGAATTGTACAGGAATAGCTCGAGGAGGTCCAGACTCGACGAATCGCAGGAGGAGTCCGTGCGTGGGATCCGATTTGACCTACCATGGCGGTCTACGGGAACCTAACCGGTGGGAATCTAGCGGAATGCGGCAATATATAATATTTATTGGTGCGCAGCGTTAGACTATCCAGCACGATGGTCGAACGGAAACAGTGTGCCCGGAGTAACGCAAGTTTTCACGACTTGTTACCAGTCCGTGGATCAGCTGCGATCGACTCGATCCCCGACGGGCAGACATTTACATTCGCGTTCCTAGCCGGCTATAACGCGAAAGCAACGTTCCGCACGCCAGCCGCACCGCGTGCATCCGTCATGCAGCGACGTCTGACGCATCGCCGCGAGTTCTCTTGCTAAATCGCTCGCATTAATCGCGCGTGGGTGCTTGCACCGTTAGAGCCGATCGGGATTTAACGCGCGAAACTCGTCGCCGCGCCGGTCGGTCTACTTAACGCGACCAGTCGCCTAACACGATGTACTCTGGTTAGGATTGTTCGAGCACTTCGCGGGAAATTTCTAATGCGGTTAGCGCGTTTGCACCGGCCAGCAGAGCTCCGCCAGCTCCATTCTCGGACACGTCATATTAACCCTTTGCACTCGGAGCTATTTTAACTCGAAAATTAAACATTTCTTCCTAGAAGGAATATTTCCTATGATTTTTGACATTTTATGGATATCAAATTGGTATAATACCTTATACAATACCTAAACGTTTAGTAATTGATTAGATACCGACATATTTGATAGTGTAAACAATATTTTAAATAGTGGTACAGCAATTTTAGTGGTGCCTCAGAGTCACCACTCGACTGCTAAGGGTTAATACGACATTGCCGACTTGAAATGTTAGAGACTCCGTTTAAAATAAACTATTAGTCGCGAACGCAGACGGACTCCAGTCCAAACCAAAACGAAGATACAGTACAAGAGTTAAATGACTAGTACCGGAGGAGTATCACGAGCTCCGTTCGTCCGAGAATGACAAAATGAATAATCGCTTCCGTATGCGGTCAATGCATCATCCCGGAAACAGAGAGTGCAGCGGAGAACTTGACACAGGAATTATAGATGGATTCCGGTTCGGTGACAGTACAGGGGAAATCTCTTCGGACTTATTTTTCGCGCGTTCGATTTATTCAGTTCAAACGTGGGACAGAAACACCCGTGACAACATGACAGGCTACACTCGCGACTATACGACGCACGTCGTATTGTCCACGACTGCGTGCCACTTAATCTTGTTTCAACCTTCCAGACCTCTCTTCCTTCTCGTCCCTCTTTCCGTGGCTTGAAATATGCGTCCCGCTCGCTCGAATTTGTTATCCGTCACGCCACTACTGCTGCCACGAGAATACGAGAACATTGCTACATGAATGGCCAATGAACGCTGCCACTTGACAAAAATCTGCCTTCTTCAAGGCCCGCGGTCCGGGCGGCCGAGCCAGCAGTTTATTTGCCAAAAAATTTTAAACGTGTTCTTTCTAAATGAAATAACATTTTATTCGTTTGTACTAAATGGTTGTATTCCATTCTAAATGCACAGCTTAGAATCCAAAATTATATTTTGTTCCAACATTTTCTTGATCGACTGCGTGTAAACACCGTTCCGAAAATTCGAAAATGAACAACCAAATGTTTGTTCGAGCCACTGTATACGCGAACGCGAATTCTGATCTCAATATGAGTTAATCACGCAGCCACGCATCTTTGTTTCGGATTGACTACGACATTCTATGCTGAAAGGTTTAAGGGACGGAGGCGTCAACGAGGCGTCGCGTCGGTATACTGTGCAACCGTTTACCGTTGCAAGACGCGAGTCGTAAAATCTAACGACATAAGGAAAGTATACAGGGTGTCATGTAACGACGAACAGAACCTATGATTTAATGATTTTAAACGCGAGAGCTAAGTGAATCGTCGAGTGGGCGTTTTTTGCGGAGATCTGTGTTCCCCGAATGAGCGGTCTTGTAAGTTTATGTGAATTTTATATTGTCGACTAATAAATCTGAACTGGTTGGTTGGTCTGTTTCTTATGGTGATTAAATACCTGTCTGATGATCATCTCGGCGTGCAAAAGATCCATTCACTTCCAAGAAAATCAGTTTCTTTTTATTCATGTCTATGTCTATCCTTTATTACTGTGCTTCCCAGTCCTTTAAAAAGGTTCGTATCTAAGAAATATGGTCTTGCACGAATAATTTTCTCTAAACTATCCTTTTGTTTCAAAATGTAGCGAACCACATTTTTAAGCATATTAGTGCTTTTTGGCGTGTGTTCAGAACATCACCTGGTTGTTATTAATTATAATTGTTCGGTAGAAAAATTCAATGCTTAATTTTTACAATCATTATTCATAAATGTATACTGTCAGTTTATATGAGAATTTTCGTAAAAATTGTACAATTAATCTGCAATGTATAAATACTTGAAAGTATTGACTGTATAAATGTGCGAATAACCATATAAAAAGGCTGTAAAACAATTCACATATATTTGTCGTGGTAGTGTTAAAAGTGTTATGAGAACAAGTACCACCACAAACATTCTGCTCTGAATAAACGTGTTCGGATCGTCACTTTTTAAAAAAAAAAGCTCCATGAGAACTTGAAGATCCCGGCTCAACAGTTCAGGGTTACTCGTATTTCTGTCGAAGGAATACAAGATGCTACTTATCAATGTCCATTACATTTGAGTTCGAAGGCGGCACGTTACAAATTTGTTGAGAATTACTGTAGTTAGCTATGATTAAGGATACATTTTATAGGTCATTTTCGTGGAAATTCTTTCGCGCGCTTATTAGCCGCCGGGCTCCGATACCTTTCGTTTCCGCGGCAACTTTAATGCATTCTCCGCGGGACGCGATGACAAACCCGCGATTATCTGCGTACTTACCGGAGTCGCTTTTTGTTTCGTGCCATCACGTTCGAACAAACCATTTATCGTTCGAACGGTATGAAACATGACGAATAGGACGATGCTTAACGTAACTACGCTAATAAAGCTTTAATATTCTATTCCGTACGCGCGAATAGCTTTACGAGGCCGTTGATTCGCTCCTTTATTGCACTTCTCTCGTTCTCGAAAGTCTCCCGTTCCCTCCGTCGACCAAGTTCCGAGATTTCGTTTTCTCGGGGTTCGCCGTTAAATTCAGCCGCCTAATGCGATGAGCTTTTGAGAACCGATGACGCCCGGTTCGAACGGCTGCCATTATCCTCGGAAACACGATCGGAATCATCTAAAATAACCAGACAATAAAAAACCGGATAATCTGGATATACAGGGTGAGTCACCTAACGTTTTCACTTCAAATATCTTTGTTGTTTTCAAAGATGTATTAAACGTTTTGAGGGCTAAGACGATACCAAGAAAATTTTTGTTTTTGTGTAATTTCTTTTAACCTACAATGATAGTTCCTTTCATTACGAATTCAATGAATATAATTACTCAAGGTCATTCAAGGTCACGGATATTCTCTCAGAGCCCGTTTATGTGTCAACGTAGACGCGTCCATCATTTCGAATATTTATGAAATTCAGGTATTCTGCTTCCATATTTTAGTTTTATACGTTTTTTCTGTCCGTGACCTTGAATAACCTTGCTATTCAATAGGAAGTAATTATTTGAAAGGTCATGATATTCTCTCCGAATGACTGCAATACGTAAACGCTGACGCACAAACAATATTGAATTTAATCGTAATTTATATTTTATGGCTAACGCGTTCGTTGGCGTTTTATGTGTGATTATTTGATATAAATACATAAACATCTTCGGCCTATTCATAACGCTCTTGAAAACAGCAAGGCGAGATCTTGCCCCGGTCATTTCGTATGGTTTTATTAGTACGGGCGGCAAGTAGGTGAGGGGGAAAGGGGTAGATTCGTTTGCGGCGAGGGTCGTGGGCATACGCACAAAGCCACATGTCATGTCCGGCCGTTTAATGGCCTTTTAATACTACCTCGCTAGTAGGGATGGGATCAAGTTTAATACTTGCTCACGAATCTGAATCAATTTCAGGGCGCGAGTTTCGTTCTACATGTTTCAACTATTACTCATAAGCCGCCTGCAGCTCTCAGGCATTCATAACATTTACGAGCGTGTGATGCAGGAGGTAGTGACCAATTCGAATGAAAAGGCCCAGCCGATTAACACTTCACCTACCGGAAGCCTATTAACAGGATTTTCAATAATTGTGCTGTACCAAAAGAAAGCATAGAAATTTTCTTTTACATTGCAATCTTAAATGAAGCTATTAGACGACGTTATTGAGAGCGACTTGATAGTTCACAATGAAAATTGTTGTTGTTATTGTAGGTTCCATTAAAATAATATAATCACCATCGGTCGGTAATGTGTTAAGATGGTCAAAACTGCCCTTAGAGGTTTTTCAATGGCTATCGAACCATTCGAAAGCTGACCAAGGGAAACACCTCCGAGTAAAATTTCAGCTCTCTAGATTTCCCGCGAGGGTAGTTACAAGGTAAATTAGATTTTGCGATTCTCCGTGCATTTTCCGGTCTCTGATGCGTTCTAAAATTTTGAAAAAAGTGTGACATTTTGTTGCAAACTGTGCTTGTAAAAAATGGGCCCACTAAATCCCACCATCCGCTGCATGAAAGAGAGGATGGTGGGAGAAACAAGCGTTTGAGGGGCCTCGACAGTGTCCATCGCTACCCTATATCAGGGAGCTCCAATTTGTTCCCCTCTGAGATCCACAAGGTCCCCACCCCTAGTCAAACCCCTTTCCGCTACTACGTACAGCCGTAGAGTTAGTGGGGCGGCACTTGCAATATACATACTTGATCCCATCTCTACTTGCGAGACTGCAAGCATCCCCACCCACGAGGTGTGCGTTCGATGGTACCTTTGAATAGGCGCCTGGAAGGTGCGTCTATAAAGGTGGGCCGACGACGCTGTTCAGGTCGGCGCGGCTCGACAGGCATAGAAGGTCCCGAGCCCCGGCTCTCTCGGCAATCCGGGATTCCTGAGTGTCTGTGTCATCGATTCCGACCGCAACCTCGTAAACTCGCGGGCCATTAAACGCGGCTTTCGGCGACCGTGGGATGGGGACCAAAGAATGTAGACCGACCCGAGTGTAACGTTGATGATGCGCAAGAGTTACGTTCGCTAGGGAATTCTAAAAACAGTTTGACCAGTTTTGATCACATAATTTGCGGTTCTCGAGAACGAGAACCTCCGTTCTTTCGTTTACCAACCGTTAATGACCGGAAACACGAATCTCTATGAAAACACTTTTAGGACCGAGGACGGGTATCTCCGAGTTTTGTTTGCCAAACGTCAATGACCGCAAACACGAATCTCTAAAATCATCGCTATATATTCGCGGGACACTAATTCGAATTCACTTCAATTTTAAAATTTCAGTAAAAATTTTTGGATTGTGGTCCGACATTCTTCTCAAGTTTCTCGAAAACCACCGTTTTTAACCCCTTGCCCTACAACCTTTTTTGTAGTTCGTATAATCTCCTAAAAAAGGAAAAAATTTATATGTTTTATATGCTTATACATCCTATGTATTAGAAGTTTATTTCGGTTTAAAGGAAATTAGTACCATGCACACATATATTTATTAGACTCTATTCAGAATCTTCATCACGAGTCAGACACGATATTTTAGGGGAAAGGGTTGAAAATTATTTGAAAACAATTCAAAAGTCGAAAATAAGAGTCACTCTACGGGACACCCTGTAGTTTGTCGCAGTTGGACCGAGCAGTGTTTTAAAAGCGTTACGCGACGCCTCCATTTTTACAGCAGCCGGTCGCGTCGGCCGACCTTTTAATGCATCCCACATGGAAATGTCACGGCGATAAGTGTCGCCGGAGCCATTGGAATTTTTCGCGGCGAATGTGGAACGCGCGCCAACAGTTGCGGTCGTGGCGAAAGAAGAATTACGATCGATCGGGTTCTTAACCATTTGCGCTTCGCCTCGCAGAATTTCAGGTCGATGTTGCTTGCTCCTCCGCAGGGCTTAACCAATCTGTAATCCGATTAGCGCACAGCTATTCTGATTATCGTGCGATTAAAACATCGATAAGTCTTTGTAATTAATTACTGGACAGCGGTTCGGATTATCGGCCCTGCTGGAAATTATCGAAGTGATTCTGTTAATTACGAGGCACGCGTGACTTACTGAGTATTCAGAGTGATAATTTGCCGAATATTACTGTCAACGAAGGAATTAAATCACAGTCGGTAAATGTGCAAAGAAAACTGTGTGAAAGTGCAGAGCTGTTATAAAATCCGGTGCTCTCAAAATATTTTTCATACTCGCTGAAAACGCGGTGGATACGTAATGCGTTCATACCGAACGTAAGATGCAAATTGTCATTTTATTACAACCGTTTGTACGATAGTTCTTCTCGAACATATATCCGGGAGCGTTTCACGCTACTTTATGGGTTTCCATTTAGACAGAGGATTTCATGCGACGTGAAAGAACTCGAAATTTCGTTACGTAAATCACGATCATGTCCTGAATATCGTACAACCTTCTTATTTACTTTCATCCTCTAGAAACGAATCTTTCTTCAAATGCATCTTCAGTAAATCATTTTCATTGTGCTGCATTCGATCAAATCAAATTTTATTATGATTGTTTAAGATGCAGTATCTTACGAACCCTGTTATTCAATATCTTTGACATCTATCTATCTATCACATGCTCCGACTTCGAATTCTGGGGCAGACTGTATAATAGCTATAAAGTTGAAATGCTTGTTCTGGTCGATCCGAATTTACGTCAATACGCCAGATGCACTGGTGTCATTCCCAATGCTCTAAAGTTTATTTGTCGAAACTTCCAAAATTCTGACGCACGTGCAGCAGGATCTCTGGGTAATCAAAGTTCACGAGGTGTCCCTAGTGATCTTCCAGGAGTTTCTCACGAGTTTAAGATCCTCGGAAATCCGGGGACTGACGGACTGGCTATCCCTCGGCGTGAAATCCTTCAAGAGGATTAATAGTTTATTGCATCGAAACTACGTCTATCTCTTTCAACTAATTGTAAGCAGTCTTCTTAATTGAACGAAAAAGTGTCGGCGAAATGTCGTTTTGTTCGAGATGTCGGATATCTTATTCAAGTGCCATGACTAGACTAGATTGTATGCATTTATGAGAAAAATGAACAGCCGCAATTTTAGACGGTAAAAACATTAAAAGAGTCTAAGAGTACCGACACGTTACGTTTGTCCCGTTATCAATATTAGAGTAAGTAATTGATTAAGAAAAATATTTTGCATAAAGATCTGCAGTCTAGTCATGACTTTTCTCCAGCTAGATCAGGCATTTGTCCCACTGTGTGACCTTGGCTTGGCAAATCGTGATAAGGGTTCAGGAAGCGCGGGTTAAATGTATTCGAGTTTCAATTCCCACCGTAATAAGCGCTATGATCTATCCCTGTACTCCGATGGTAAAAGAGCCTCGGAAACGGTAAAGCGGCGTTCGTGGTCCAGAAAATCAATCACGGAAATATCAATTCGATATCAGATTTATTTTCACACTTGGACACATCGGTGTGACCGAACACCGGGTTCGTATCGACGATTGAGAAACAGATTCGGCCGCTACCTTACCGATGAAAGTCGCAGACGCTTCAACAGCTCGTAGGAGATAGCAGCACTCTACCAGGATAAACGAATCAGATGCGACTGCAATTAAGCCGTTGCATCGCGTGCACCTTGGAGCGCGAGGGTGAACGAAAGAATGCCCTCGATAAATGAACTGATTGGGCATCTACGGGACGTCCTCCAGCGGTGATTCGCTGGACGGATTTTAGTCCGCGCAGAATCGATATCCTTTTTGCCTTTTCGGAGCGAAGAAAATTGACGATACCGCGCGCACACACACAGCTGAAACCGGAAAAACCAGAATGCCTACGCGATCGTGAAATTCCTTTTACGACGCCGTTTTACACCGTCGCAAGGACAAAACGAACTTTTTATAGTTCAATTCGAAATGCCCTGCAGCGTGACGAATCGTCGATATAGAGGGATAAAAACCATTTTGGTGACCATCACAGAATTCTGTAAATTATTATTGCAGGATATTGGAAAAGGTCCAGAACGAGGGAAACCGTGTCTAGAAATTGGTTTTATGGCGCATAATGATTCTGGTACCTTCTACAAGATAGCGTAGCCCTAATTTCTTCATTATAAAGAGCGCTGTGTTTCAGAGTCTATTTATAAAGTAATTGTACGTTCTTCGCACACACGTTTTATCTAAAATGTATACTTTAATGTAAGTAAATTGTCCGCTATGTTATAATAAATATACTTCTCAACATATACCCTTGAATTGACCTTGTCAACATAAAGTCTATATTTCTTTTATTTTTGTATTACACTGTTATACTATATTTTATACTGCTCCCACTTCCTGTACGTCCCGTAATTAACTAGATACAAATGGATTGATATGTACAGCTCGGTCGTATGCTTTTGTTCAGTAATTTGAGAGACGCTGTAACCCGGTGTTCTCAGAATGTCGTGGAAAGGAAATTGCATGCCAGTGCAGAACAGATGTTTGAGACCTTTTCACACGCTCAATTGTGCGTGACCAATGCTGGGAAGTTGACCGTCACGCAATGGGAAAGTTGGGTGTGGTCGCAACCAGCAAATTGAAAAGCTTCTTTAAATTCGAGATGGATGAATTTTATTTACACCTGCGCCAGTCGTATTCTTCGAAAAAACATCGTACTTTTTCAATGTTAATGGATGCTGCTCGTGTCCCGCGATTGCTTTGTCAGTTTCACTTGTCGTCGGAGCTCGAGGTTCTAATCACAGGTATGAAACCGTAAGGAGGTGTGCAACCTCTTGTACTATCTTCTCTGCTTCTGTTCGAAGATTCTTTTCTTCTTCTTACCGGTTTCGGCTCGCTGTTAAACTTTATAATGAACTTCACCTCAGCCAGCAGTTCTTCTATGAACGAAACCTGTGAAACGATAATACACGTCACCACAGGAATTTCTAACTGGAGGACACCTCACGGCCTTGACGACATAGTTTAAGGTCATCGGAATCGGTGAGGTGTCCCTTTTCTGTATAATCACGAGACTGCGGATCTTTATGCAAAATACAAATTGTCTGCATCGATTGCAAGAAGTAGAAACTAAATTGAATGTTATTTCTTCCGTTAATGATTTTAATAGAGAAGGAATCATATACAGGGTGTGACCAAAAAAATGTTATTCCTTTTTTTACATGTAGTACCACCTCCTGCTCGGTTGTACCACCCGTCCGGCCACACCCTGTATTAACATCTTCGAGTATTAAAATGTTTCAACAATTTTCAATTTCATTTACTCAATTTTGCTATAAATGCATAAAGATCCGCAGTCTAATAATCACCAGCCAAACTGTATGATATAAACGTTATAAAAAATATCGTGTAAACAGTATTGCATGTATACTTTTATCATTCGTTTGCATCACTAAAAATGGCACGATAAAAACATACTCGAGGTTTCATAAAATAGAAGACATTTTAAACAGGAACGGTACGAAGCAACGAAACCTGAATTAATAAATTAAGATGGTGGCATTCTCGTCATAACTTATCGATACTGAAGAGTCAAGCACGCAACACACTTACGTTTTCACGTCTGGATGTAACAGCAACCTCCCAAAGAAGCTCGATTAGAGTGTAAAAGAAGGATGACGCGACGCCCACACTCAATACTAAGAAGACGCCTCCTACATTATCAATACCCAGTTCTTCGGCTTGACTACCGCTGCCATCCTCCTACAAAATGTTTTGCAATTAATTAATGATGTATTTATGTTGATTCGGGATTTTCCCGGTCCGCCTACATACCCGACATTTTCCTCCTCCTCGTTTCTGCGTCCACCATTTTTTCTTCAGCTCTGTAATCAAACCACTTTGCTGCAGCCTCAACACGGCAGTGTTTAACGAATGGCGGTAAGGAGAATCTGCAATTCAATTATTGAAAGGGTCAGTAAAAGATGTATATTTGCTGTGAATGTCATAATAATTTTAAATCTATAATCGTTCGAGATTATCTTAACGGGACTGTAAAGCATAAGGTGTTAACAGGAACTATGTAACATTCTGTTCAATGTTTTTGTTCTGATTGCAACGACACATGTTTTTATTATTCATTGGATATGATGTACAAGAAATTGTTGTCTTTTAGAAGTTTTGTTACTAACGAACGTATTTAACTTACGTTTTTTCATTGCGATCCCATAACTCTTTGCGTCCAGGAGTCCACCGACCTGCGTTACGTTGCAGTATCTCTCGGTGATGTACTCGATCGAGCTGGACTCCATCAAGAAAGCATAGTCTTCCAGCAGCACCTTCTTCACACCAGAGTCGTTGTCCACCGTCAGGACGTCTTTGGCGTTGGCTTTCATGTATTTGAACATCTTCGCGTACGTCGGGTAGTTGGATTCCTTGGAAAGGGCATAACTCTTTCAAAAAACTGAATTAGAAAGACAGACACCAACTTTCGTATGCCTAATTCGCATGAGGAATTATGTGTGACACTAATATTCGGTTAGTAGAGGGATCAAGAAACTAAGTGCTGCGTCCTAAGTTAAATCTATCACTGACTACGATGAGGGTATGACACAGCATAGAAAGTTTAGTTTTCTGTTATACATATTTTATTTACAAACGTGTGTAATTACTAATTAGATGTGCTCACGGTGGGCCTGCGAGTTTAGTACATATGTATGATCCATTTGCTGTACGATTAAAACTGTGTAAATGTAGGGTAACGTTTTCAAATAAAATATTAGGTCACTCCTAAAAATCTGTCGTTTTTGCCTTTCGAAAAATGTCGAGATACGGAAAATTTCCAATTTGAATAAAAATAATTTTCGGTGCTGAAATTTCATCTGCAAGAATGACCGAATTTTTAGAATGATTTAATAGTTTCAACTTTTAGGAAGGGCGTTAATTGATTTTTTGTGTTTTAATTAATATACTCTGTAGCGTCTCAAACGATCCATTAGCAAGAAAACTTTCCAGGGGTGGTTAATAAATCTGGGTTAAATAAAGCGTTTGTATTAATATTTTCTTTTTAAATTCACATGTTCTACGCTGGCTCTACTGAACCAGCAACTAATTAAAACTCATAAATATATCTCTTACATTTGAAAAGTACATCGGGTGCTGTAATGGACCTGTAAAATTCGTTACTACTGACAACTAAGTTAATCTTCTGAAATCTTTACGTTGGGCGATGATCGGTAGTCCCTCGATAAACTATATTGCATAATATAATGTATACACTTTATAATTTATAGTCAACGTATCACAACTTACTTTGAAGAATGAGTAGGTGGCTCCCAAATCTTTAGCGCCGTATTTGATCTTTCCATCATTGGCCAGCTCTTCGACGTTGTTGAATGGCGATACCAATGTCTCGACTGTCAAAAACGCTGCTAAATTGGCAGTGTACGAAGATACCATGATCAGGCAGAAGAACCACCAGGAAGTAGCCATCATCCGCGTTGACAGTCCACTGGAAACCGGAAAGGTGCAATTGTTACTCTTTGCAAAAGACTCGCGTCACTGATATTTTACATAAATGAAGCCAACGAAATATAATGTATAGGGTGTATAAAAAGTAATGGTCATCCGTCGTAGGTATGAATCTACACCTCTGGATCGGTGGATATTTGTAAGAGAAACTTGCCGCAAAATTGTTTATAACACAGGAAATTGTTGTTAAAATTGTTTTTTACATCAACACCGATCCAGAGCTGTAGATTCACACCTACGACGGATGACCATTACTTTTTATACACCCTGTACATACATTCCCGCTTATAAGTCTTAGGACACCTCTGTTTTTTAGTAAAACTCTGATATTTCGCGCGTATAGATTATAAACCTTTAACTGTATTAACTCCATAACATAAATCAGTGTAAATCAAAATTCTTCGTTCAAAACTCATTGTAGTGAGAACGAAACATTAGCATTACCAAAATGAACTCACATGGGTGCTATTTCGGAACCTTGCTGCATAATACTGCCGATCGTGAACCACAGGGAATTCTTGAAAGTGAATTGATTCTCCAACTCTTCTGGCTCCTCTATACATGGATAAGGGTTGTTCCACTCAGCAGGGCAGAGTCTGCCGATCACGAACAGCAGCAGTGAGACAGATACGTAAGCGCCCATCAAATAGCACCAGACCCCAGCGGAAAATGGTGACAAAAACGAGAAGAGACTAGGCGGTGTCTTCCTCGGCTTTCGATACAGAATACTTATTCCTGAAGAATAAAGTTTCACTGCTCGAGGGGTGATTCAATTTTTACAAATTCTAAAACACTATCGTCAACGTAAATTAATAATGAAATTTGTTCATACGAGACTGCGTTTTCGAGAAAATCACGAATCAACCTGATAGATTTTCAAAGTCGATTTTCTCGAAAATGGACCACGACGTGAACAATTTTATTCGGTATTTTTTCCTTTGCGGTTGTTGTTACCGATCACCCTGTATAAAGCATTAGCGATCTCGAGCCTATAATTATGTTGGAGGATGCTGAATATAACCAGTATTTTCGAATATGTCTTCCTACCTAAATTCATAAAAGGCATCGTAAAATCGACCGCACTCTCTCGTTCCGCGGTAATTGTCAGATCGGTAATGGCCAGATCGGCCTCCTGCAACAGAACATTATTGGATATTGCATTTCAATGCTCTCACAACTGTAGTATGCCTTTACATCGATATTGTAACATACACCAGCCATAATTCTTGCGAGCATTCCGTTCCATTTTTTCGTCTTCTTCGAATAGGATCCGTACGCGTTATCAGCTTGCACTTCGAATGTGTAATTAAAGCCGAGTTGCTTGCTGAGCTCCTGAATGATATCGATTCCGAATCCTTCGTAACGGTCATTTCCGGTCATCATGTCCGCGGATTTCTTCAGCATGCCGTAAGGGTGGCTCTGCGATATATAGGAAGCATAATTCATTCATAATTCTTAAAAAATCAGATCATCAGTTTCGTACGTAGTAAGTACAATATGTAAAGGATTAAGTGATCAATTCCCATGATAAATTTTAACTTTCCAGTTTCTATTGCATTGATTAAACTACCTTGATTTTCTAGGATTTTTTAAGAACGCCACGATTCGTTCGGGTTTCCTCCTAACTAAGAAAAATATGAACATTTTCCACCTCGACAATGTTCACCTGAAGTATCAGGTTTCGAACTGGTGTTATACTTTTCGAAGGTAAACCTGCTCGAACTTCCCCATTATTAATTTTCGTCCATCAGAAAGTTCGATGAGAATTGGAGAGCACGAAGAATGTGGGAAGATGTTTTAAATTTCATTGTGGCACGTACGATGGCTATCAAGATGATGAACGTTCTATTCTGCAAACTGAACTCGAGGTCTGACTTCGGAGGATGAGTTTCCGTCACCCATTCGATGCTGTTCGTGCTGTTCCACATTCCGATCTTCTTCAAGCCGTCTTCCGTCACGCGCACCACGTCCAACTGGAAATCGCTGCGGAACCCGGCCGTGTCGAACTTAATCAAACCGGTCAAACCTTCCATTTCGCTCTGTAAGTAAAACGAAAATGACATTATAGAAATTTCGCAGTTCGTTCCGTGTAAAATTATATTTTCGTTTTCTTTTATCAATAAGATATTGTTATACTCTCTTATGTTTCGAAATCGGTTTCTTTATGGAATCCCGAAATGCTACCAAGTACAAATTTTTCATTGGTATGGTATAATTATAAAAATTCATTACAAAACACAGTGACTCTATAGAAATTTCGGCGAGTGTACTTACATACACTCCCGCAACACATTGTCAATGGCAACGATAATTAATTTTATTACCGCAACTTCACACTCAAATTGCACTAGCAACATATTTTCATCTTTAATCTTTCTAGACGTTGGCATCGTACGTAGCATATTTTTACGCTTAAAGAGATCCGAGGAGAATGTCGCGGGTGCTAATTCATTGCGGCGGTATAAATAATGATTACCAACTTACGAGACGCATAAAGTTGGTTAGACTGTAGCCATGCTCCCAGCTTAAACTGCCGTTGCAGGATAATTGTTTCACGTCGCCCTTAATAGCGTCCTTTAAACGCTTGAAGGCTCTCGCGAAAAGTTGCACCGCGTCGTACATGAGAGCAGGCTCAACGCGTAACTGAGACGCATCATCTAAAGCCCATTCATTCTTGTGCATTTCCACGATGCTTGACACCAGAGGGTTCTCAGGGTCTATCAGTCGAACCCCGGTGAAATTAACTCCGGAAAATTGGTACGGTTCGAGATCTATCGTTTGAAGATCCTGAAAGAGTAGAATCGATAAGTTATGTGCACGCTTGCTGAAAAACCTGAATCAAAATAGTTGATTAATTGTTGGTATATGTAGTTATATTTGAAATTCGTTTGTACGTATTCGTCGAATAGTGAAGCATTTTACCAGAGAAGTCACTATGACTCTGTTCTTCTCCGACATGATGCCAACTTGCTGCGCCTGTTTCAGCACCTCTGGAAGAATTTCGATTGAACAATCAATCACAATGTTCTCGATATCCGCCACTTTTATCTCTCGCATCTCCTTCCTGCAGAAAATTTGATGCACCATTGTATGATTAATTATTCTCTCCCTTCGAGAATATCGATTATAGCCGGGTGAAAACGGAATCGACAGAGTCATTGTTACACTGTGGATCTATTTAACATTTGAAAAATTTGTATCTATGCATATTCATGAAAAGTCGAACGATCAATTCAATCTCATTCGACAGCAGTTCTCGTTCGTAATTCCTTAGTCATTTCACAATTTATACAGGCGGTCCCAAAAATTTTTGGGACATCCTGTATAACGTTTCGTCAATTAATCGACAATATTAGTATTATCGCTAATTGGCGTACCTGTAATTGGGACCACTTCCTAAATGATACAAAAAGCCCGCGCGCCCACGTGCATCCACACGTTCCAACAAACGATGAACGCGTAACAAACTGTCTGTGTTCTCGTACAATATGGCAAACGATTTCCATTCAAATTCGGCGATCAACAGATCGAAAATCTGAAAATGTCTATAACTTGATATCCTGGGAAAATATGAGCCTTTCTATTCATTAATTAATGGAACCGCATGTAATATACGAAAGAAAACGTGTATTAATTCTTTGCTAACATCAATCACTAACTAACAATCATAATATGTACCAAACTGAAATTCATTTCAGAATGTATTCATAAAATCACGATGAAAATATTTTTTCAATGATCCGAAACAATGATCCACGTATTTTCTCGTTAAACATGTTTATCTGAAAATATTCTTTTTATATATACAAATTGTGAAGATGCTAAAATAATTGATTCTATGAAAATTTTGTTTGTAACACGAACATCTAATTAATCACTGGTTCATGCAATCTCTGAGACTTCATACCGGTAGTTGAATGATAATATAATACAATAAATATTTCCAGCATCGTGTTTTATGCTACTTTAGCTTCTACGCACCCTAGAAAGTGTTTCAGCGTGGGGGTACAAGTTTATTCCTCTTCCTCGAGTTTGCTCGGGTTCCCATCTCGCATAAATATGTGGCATTTCCATGGTGTCGCATATACTTTGCACATGATCCGAACAGATACTACTCTGGGGTCCGAAAATCCCGGCCACTCCAGTCCCCATCAATTCACAAACTGAACATGTCAACAAGTCGATCCAATTGAAATCGTTCCAGCAGCGAACAAATCAAAATGCAATCTATGAACGTATACCGTGGCCAGTGCTGGGTAAAATGTTATTTCACACAGCAGACACCATGCATAGAGGCAACTTAAAATAGTTTTGAAATTCTTATTAGATTGCTGACTTTTATGCACATATGGAGAAATTGGAACAAATATAGTTGAAGACTGAAAAAAATCTCAGAATATCGAAATACTGTTTTCTATGCTTCAAAATTATTAAGGGACGAAATCAAAATTATTTAGCAACTACTTCCCACAATCGATGTAAACTAATTTTCTTTTAGGTTGATTCTGTGTTCGTGAAACGGTAACCTGAACGGTGAAAATTTTACGCCAATAGCCATACTTGAACTAAAAATAAATGTGTATCTCGAACTGCTATGATTCCTTTCATTCTAAAACCATTTCATTCCGACACGATTGTCGTTGCCAAGAAATGTTCTAAGTATGTACTACGGAAGATTACATGTTTTAGATTATTAAAATATTAATGCCATTTATTTAAAGTATCGAATATATTTTAAGTAGCATTCGAAATATTTTTCTTTCGAATCTCTACTGAACCCTGAATGTAGTCAATCCCGATGTAGGTATACCTTTGGCCGCCACGTCATATGGATCCGTTTCGACGTCGTTGGATTCCGCGCCGAGAAACACATTCGCGAATTCCGGGTTTTCGTGTCGTTCTTTGTTGATCGTTTGCACGGACGTCTCGAAGGCTCGTTTCATCTCGTCGCCATTGTCAAATAGCCCTCCTGAAATGTATCATGTACACATCTACATCTTCGCAGTGAAGACAGATATGCCATTCTTTATTATTAGACTGCGGATGTTTATGCAATTTTCAATTTTTATAGACAAACTTGAAGAATGTGGCATGAAATAAAATTCTATTTTTCAAAAGAACAGCCTTTGTAGATTCGAAACACATAAAAATGTTACTCAATTCTAGCGAATTTTATATTGCAATAAATGCATAAAGAGAGATCCGCAGTCTATTTATTATATTCTATATTTTACATAAACGCACTTTGAAAATGCAATGATCACATGAAATTTTGTTTAATATGGTAATTATTCTCTCATTTCAGAAAATGAATAATTTATATATTTTATATTTAATTTTGATAATTATAGTAAAAAGTCTTACCTATGAGAACCTTCTTGGGAAATCCCAGGGCACACGATATGAAGACGAATGGAAGACACTTGACCAGCATCATATAGTCATTCTATGTATATAAAGCAACAAGAGGTATAATTTTTATTTTATAATTTGAGAACCCCAATAAAGTGTTCCAATATTTTTGTGACAAATGTTTTTTAGGAACACGTAGTTTAACAGGGTTGAAGTCATCGATTATAATCGAGGAAAGAAGCGACTTGTTAAAATCGGCGAGCCATCAAGCATAAGCGAACAGTCAGACAGTCTGGCGCAGATTTGTTTGCAATAAGATCTCGTGCACGCGTATTCAGTGTAAGCCGTTCAAACAGGCTGCTGGGATTCAAACGAACACTTAACAGTGCGACATTGTGTAAACCGAACGGGAAGCATACATGCTCGAATTCTCGGCACGCGTAAATATTTAGACCCGTCTAAAATCAATCCTCCAATATTGAGTCTTGCTATTTACTTGAAGCTATCGAAGGGGACTTCGGACTTGTCAAATTCTCCATCGGCATCCTCAAACCAACTTCTTCATCAGCTTCTTTTTCTGCTCCTTTCCTAGTGGGAGGGAGAGAGAAAACTCGTTCGATCCCCTTCTTTTCTGGACGACTGAGCACGGACGTTTGTACCAGGAGAGGAGGAAGCATACCGTGAGTAAAAATAACATATCCGGCGTGGGGATCGGAAACGAGCTTGTTAATGAAGTCGACGTTCCGTGGATTCTGTTTTCCGTTAAAATAGAATCAAAGTGTTTTATTGGATCTGCCGTGGGGCTGAGATAAACACGATTTAGTCGTTTCTGGGATATATTATCTTCTATCTAATATGCAAGACAAAAATTCGGAATCTTTTTTATATATAGACTAAATTTTTAATTTTTAATTTAATTTTCAATTTTTTAAAATCTTTGATTCACAAGTTTCACCTAGTGGAACAATACTTTAGATCTTTCAGATTCCTAATCGCTAAAAGTACTTCAATATTAAAGATATCGTACCGAGTACGTAAGGCTAGTTATTCATTGTCCGAACAATCATAGAGCATCCACGCGATGGTGATCATCTTCGAATAATATATTCCATTCACGCATGACTGATATACAAACTGTATCTAATGAAAATCATGCAATCCAATAACTGGAATATTGATTATGAATTCTAACGAACCCAATCTTGAATCCAGCGTTGATTAGCGGGACTCCTAACTTATATTACCTTGCGATTAATCGAATCGATCGGCGAGGTTTATACAGGACAAACTTGCGCAAAAAATCGTATAAAACATAAGCAGTCGAAAGGAAGCAATTTAATCGGAAAGAGAATTTCGCGGAACAAGAATAATCAATCCTGTCAAGACCCGGCGCACAGAACAATTCGCGGCGCGTACAATGGAGCGGAAAGGAGCCGTCATTGCATTCTAAACGGACCGAGTGCACCGAAAAACCAGCTATCAAACGTCGCCCGTCCAATTGACATTTTGGCAGCGCCGATAGATGCGCGGAGATTTCGTTCCGCCGCGGCATGACAGGATAATTTCGGTAGTGACGATTGCCGGCGTGTGCTGCGCGCGTTCTGCTCGCGGCGTGCTGCGTTGCATCGGGACGCGTTGTGACAAACGACGCACAGTGGAACGATTGTATCGGATTGCTGGACATCGCGTTTAGCACCTCTTTCATTTTCTGTGTCGCCTTGAGATTCTAAATTTCCATGTTTTCAGTAGTACAGAATACGAATCTGAAGTCAAAAAATTTGTAGACCACCCAACAATTTTTTCTCAAGTGTTGGAAATGGAGAAAAAATGACTCATTTATTTAGAAAATTCGCTAAAAACAGGATGTATTTTTAATATCCTATGGTTTCTGGGAGTCAGTTATGCCAGTATTAAAACCAGTATTGCTTATTCTAAGCGAATTGATTTTGATTGAGGTTCCCGCCACTTTTTCAAACGAAAATGCTGGCCACAGTCGGGTCCCGTCGGATGCGATCGCAACGAATTTCTCGCACAGAATACCAAAGGAGAATATCTATGAAGCCCGTTTTTCGGCAAAGAAAGTTTTTCGGCAGTCTTTTTAAAAATAAAAAAACATTTCAAGAAATAACAAAGAAAATCTTTTTATATGGGCATAATAGACAAAGAAAAAGAATTCATAACAGTTTTTTTCCTTTCAATTCACGTTAATTGTAATATAAACGTAATATAAACTTATAATTTTTTCTTCGTCTATATAAAGCCCATCAAAAAAATTTTTTCGACTTGCGTTCTGTGAATGACACCCGTCAAGGTGCAGTAGAGCAAGTGTATATGCGATCAAAGCCTTATAACAATCTTCAAATTTTAGTCAATACGGCGGGTTGTCATATATTCAACACACATACGGCGGCGGTCAGCGGGAAGCAAACTGCGCGAATATCCCGACTGCATTCAGTGTTTCGCGGAGGCGAACTGTCACCTTGCCAAATGCACGCATTCTGGGACACGCGTCCTTTTTCATTCATTCATTCATCCATCGGCCGCGCACTCGACGCGACGGTTCGCGGCGCGTCTTTTTCACGGGACGCGTTTTCCGCGCTTCCCGCACCGCCGTTCACGGAGAGAATCGTCGACGACGGAAATCCGGCCGCGTGTTCGGTGTCAACGTGCCATATTCGAACGCGCGACGGCTTAAAAAACACACGAAAACGTTGGAGTGCGCGTAACGAGCACGATATATTTAGACGGCGAGCGTCGTCGCCAGTGGCGCTTGTCGCCTATAAGCTCTGTGACATAGTTACCGCTGAACTGCAATTAACGACGCCTACTGACCAACCTGCCGACCATCTATCGGCTCCTCCTTTAATTTTATGTTTCTACGAAAAAACCTCGCGTGCAACGCGCTTTCAATCTCCAGTGAATTCCATCGATTCGAAACGCTAAAGTTCCGCCAACACATTCTCGGAATCCAACAAACCGTCGCTTCGTTTCGAACCGACTTTGCTATCTACGTTCTCATTGGACGTTCCATTGAATTGCACTCTGTCCTGAACTTATTATCGACTTGGCTAACAAGTATAACAAAAATCAGTCAGCTTCTACAGATTTTAAATAGGCGACAGTCGTCGTCGGTACGCTAGCACGATTTTTTAGAAAACTTCGGGCTGTTCGCTGTGTCTACATTTACTCTAAATCAAGTTTCTCGTGTCCTAATCTCTTAAGAGTTAATTCATTCGTGTAATTTATAACCGGGAGAACGATTTTTAGATTATTATTTCGTGTTAATTTCCATTTTCACATACACAGGGCGTGGACAGAGGCAAGCCGTTATCAAACGGAGGAGCTGTGTATGTTTTTGCAGGACTTGGAAGGAGCATACCCGTAAAAATGTTTCTCGTTCCATGCTGGGGAGTTAGGAGCACGATAGCGAGCGTTAAATGGTAACAAAGCGAGCGTCCGTGCGTCGAGCGTTAAAGGAGGAGGAACTTACCTAAAATTGCAATTACACACGGCTCGTTACCTGGAACAGAAGTTTGATAAACGTGCTTTTCTGAACGAACGTCGCGGCATGCACTCTAATTCCGAACGCCACTTCCCGAGTGGATTTTCACTGCGCACACGCGGCTCTCCCTTCCAAACCTCTTGGATTCATTTGTACACTGTAATATGGCGGGCACCCCGGACTCGAGACCCGACTTATTGTTAGATCCACCATCGGAGCTTTTTCCACGTCACGCAGATTGTCCGAAAGGTTTCGTACGTACAACGCTTCTAATTCATTTACCATTTTTCTTCGTTTCCTCACATGCCGTTTGACGAACAATTACGTTCCTCGAACATTAACGATTAGACTGCGGATCTTTATGCAAAATAAAAAATGTTTGCATTGATTGCAGGACACGGGAGCCAAATAAAAATTGTATTTTTCTTTTAATTATCCTATTAAGCTGAAACTAACACATTGATGTTCTTAAATATTTTTTACATGTCCACTGCTTTAAATTGTTCGTACTCATTTTTGTCATAAATGCATAAACTCCGTAGTCTATTAATTATAGAATCTTTGGACATCGATCATTTCCTTCGATATGAGCCTTCTTGCATCAAGCTTTTAGATCGTGCTGCAATATTTACGAGTTCATATTGTATGTATTAGTCACTAATCACTACTGTGTACCAATATTTAATGATACTATGTTCGAAATTGAAGGATAACTACAGAGCAAAATTAATTATGATATCAATTAAAGTCGATATAAATTCCTAGAAAATAGAAGACTTTTACCATGTTTATAACTATTACATTTGACGGTTTCTGTGGATATAGTGTTAAGCTATAGATTTTACAGTATTCTCAGATTGAGCAATTAAGAAAATTGCACAGTAATATTTGGTGTTTTAGATAGAATCGATTTGATGATGAATAATTACGAGCGATGATGTGTCACTTTCGTTAATTTGTCTAGGCACTGTTTAATTGTGTTGTTGCAGTAATATTTTTTCTGATTTTAACGTTCGGTATTCCAGTTTGCAAAAGCCTTGACATTTTCGTGAATTTATTTGTTCAACTATAATACTTACACACCGTACGCGCGAGCGGTCGTGCATCACATGGGTTTTGTTATTTCTTGTTCTTTATCACGGAGACTCGTTCTATACGCAGAACTCAGATTAGAAAAATTTATGGAAACGACGGTGCAGTTAACGGCACGCTGTAAAGTGTAGTTATTCTCCCCGTAAGGGCGCGGTACACGACAAGAACGCGACGTAAAACCAAGATGGACGACTATTACTTTTGACACTATGCTCAGCTTATTCGCAGAATAAACTTGCGTTTTAGATACGTTTCTTCTCGTAACTGTTTCGAGGAGCAATCTTTTGGTTTAACTTTCTCCCATCGAGTTTTATTTTACACCTTTCGACGAGTAATTAGGTTTGTAAGTACGGAATCTTGACGAACGCCACAGTGTTTGAGTGAAAAGTTTGTGTTTTGTTTATTTTGTAGACAATTTTCATGCACGTCACTTTTTACTGCATGAATAATTTCTGCAGCTATTTGCGTGCTGTTTCCTCCCTGCTGAAACGAGTACTGACGAGTAACTCTAACAAAGTTATTAATATTTTTTTTTGTATCTAGTTATATGAAATTATGAAAACAAATCGTGATTTAACATAACTCTCCACAGAATCTTCCATTTTGTTTCTTTTCACATTAACAGGAGCTAGTTAAATTGATTGAATAATTGAAAGTCTTAAAAAATGTATATTTATTTTATATCTACGCCCGTTTGGGTGCTTAAATATTTATTTTAGAAGAATAAAATTTTGTAATTGCATGTTTAATAGATTTTGTTCGAATTTTTCATTGGTTATTTACTTACTAAAAACCACAAATCTGATCAGTGTTCTTCAGTGTTACATATTTTTCTTGTTTCCAGTTGGAGTTCGTCTGCATCGAACAAATTATTCGTTCTTTCGAAGACTGAGACGAATGAATAAGTATTGCGGACACACATGTGACAGCGTACGGAGGTGTTTCAAGACATGCACACAAGGGAAGAAAGCATCGGGAAACGCGTGGATATCGGGCAAAGTAAATTAAATGGTTACGCTTTGGGTTCAAAGGGAAGGCGAGAGCCGTGGAAGTTGGATACATTAGTGAATTAGTTACGTTAGCGGTTTGGGATTTAGTTCTCTAATCAAGAGAACGAAGAGTGAAGGCTGCGGCAATTGATGTAAAAGTAGAACTTCCCGGGGACCAATTACGTGGCCGTGGCGAAGCTAGAAGTTCTCTGTCGTAATCAACGAGGGGATTATGGCCGCGCGTTAAGTATATTACGCCTGGAATAATTTTCTGTTTGAACGAAAGAACCCGCCAGCCGGCAATTAATCACAGAAACGCATAGAAAGCGTTTGCGAACCTGCCGCGAATAAATCCCGAGGGCTTTCCATGAGACGAGATCTAACGGATGGTCTCGCTGCTTAAACCATTAACAAAATAAGACGTTAATTCCTGGGGATATAGCGAATGGCCATTGTTGTTTTGCTAAAATAACTACAATATATTAGGTTTCTCTGAATTCCTGTTACTTTTGCAAAATAAAAATTTTCTGCGTCGTTTGCAACACATTCTTGTGATGAAAAGGATAGTGAGAGTGGACCTCTAAGGGCAGTTTTAAAAATCTTAATCGGCCAGGCCCTTTATGGAACACAAGAAATCATTTATATTATTAAGATGTGACAGCACTGATCGTTTTAAAAAATAGGAAATTGCATGAAGATCCGCAGTCTAGTAATCACTGAACAAATGAGGAGAAGATATGACGAAAAGGCAATAAGGCACACGGCGAATGAGAATTTACAGACGATGAGTTTATTCACGTTTAATATGATGCTCGTAGTACACTTTTACGTAAGAAGTATAATCAATAGGCTCTTAACAAACTCGTTACGACGTGAACGCAGTGTCGTGGTACAGAGAATATTTACAATATAACGTGTTTGAATACGCTCGGTGCGTCGTTAATGTGTATATTCAGCGTTTGTACGTTTACGGTTCGATTCGTCGGTGTACGGTCGACATGGTAAATATTCGAGTCGATAGTAAAAAACGACAGAAAGTTCGTAAAACGATGACAACAGGAGTTTAAACGGCGCCCAGGATTACGTGGCACACGACAGTCGCGCCCGAGCGTCGAACGCTTTCCGAATATCGAGGCTAATTGTATCCCACTGATCTATCTGTATCCGGAAATCGATCATTCTACCGGGGCACCTGTGTGCGCGCGCGCGCGCGTATACGACATTCATGCCTGTTTACGCCTTAGGAGAAGGAAGACGGAAATTAATACTGTTCAGTTCGTGGCGTTCGCGAATGGCAACGTGCCTGGCTGCAAAATCGACTTTCTGTTCGTCCTGTTAACTCGTAATCTGGTTTAATCCTTCGAACGTGAAGCGTTTCAATGAGAGCAATTGGAAGATTTCGTGCAGAAGACTATCAAAACAGACTGGTAGGACACATTTTTCTAGAGGCCATTTTTCACCGGCTCTTAACGTTCCATTGAATAGACATATTTTTCATTTTCCATCTTAATATATATTCCCAATTAGAATTTCGAAGGGATTAAAATTATATCTATTGCTTTAACGTATTCATTAATTTTTTTAGCGAAATAAGAAGGAAGTTGAAGGAAGGAGAAAGTTGCTCCCATGTATCCTATATCCACTTTGTATACAAGATAACAATTAAATTATTAAATTAATAACAATTAAATTATTTTACTGCGTTATTAACTAATCGTCATTTTAGTAAAAAGCGTAACAAGATTTAAAGGCATTTAATTCGCTTCTCTGATAGAACCGTCTGTGTAAAGCCCATCACATTCTACTTAAGGCAGTATAGCAGCATTGGACAGCTAAAGTCAATGTTGGATAGCTTTGATATGGATTGACGATCACACTACGCCATTCTACACCTTACTGTGAACACATATACGAGTAATTTAAGAAAAAATAATTATCAAAGTGTCGACAATTATCATTGACGTAAATTGCTCACTGGACGTAAAGGGTTTTATGTGTGGCATTTCCATAGCCATGTAAGTACTTCCATAAATGTCTCCGCGACAGAATTCTTGTTAGAACGTCTGCAAAAAGTTTCAAAATCACGAATAAAACGAAATCGAGTTTTTGAAATTTGAATACTTGAAACTCCTTTGGAAATAAAATAAAACTAAGCTACATATCCAAGTAGAAGTTGCTATCGAGACAAGCGTGACGTTGGTACTCGCTCGAGACTAGAGTTTTACGAATTTTAGTCTCGTGAGTAAAAACTTTTCTGCATTGTTGTCAGGCTTGTACTCGCTAAGGCAACTACCGCAAGTGGAACTTCGAGTCCCGGTCGTAGCCTCTTTTCCCTACAGTGATGCTTTTCTTTTTGGTAAACGAAACATTATGCGAGTCTTTTGTCTTATATTAAAGAGTGTAAGTATATTATATGGCAAGAGAATAACGTTCAAAGAATTAATTCAGTCACACTCGATACGCTGACGAGTTACATTTCGCGCGGACAGATCAGTGAGACACGCTGAAATTCGAACATTGACGGAAGAATGGATTACTGAACGTGCGAAAAGAAAATATTTACAGCGACTCGAATTCATATTCGGACGCTCTAAAAAAGACGATAACTTTTTTAATATTCTACTATACGATTTGGACTTTTTTGGGAAGCTATAGCAAACTAATGGCTCCAGCTTCCCAAAAAAGAGTTCCAATCGTATAGTACAATACTAAGAAAGTTATCGTCTTTTTTAGAGCGTTCGAATATTAATTCGAGTCACTGTATATGTATATGGTATAAAGTCACTTGTCCTATCTACACCCGATGAAGCGTCGATATAATGTCGAAACAGAAACACTTCACAGACATATTATTTTACAGTATGGAAATAATGAAACATTTTGTGGCTAGATGTACGAGTAGGTTCGATTAGATGCATTCCCCGTGAACGTCCTATAATACAACGTCATAACAGAGACGCGATCGTACGATTCGTAATCTTAACGGTTAATACGATTATTTACACTAAATTCGAGTATCTGAACGATCACCGAACAGATAATGACATTTGTACAGCCTTCTTTTGTCCGTTCGAATAATATCGGGATACTTTCTTTCGAAATTAAGAACGTGCTCGATGATTTCGATTCACTTCCAGTTCGTTCGATGACACTTTCGTTCGCGTTACATTCACGCATACATTTCGCTAAATGAAAAAGCGTTGCGCTGTGTAATATATCGCGCGGGAGACATCGACGTTCAATTTACTTACTGCATTTAATATATTATTCACAAATAAAACCTTTCGTGTAGCTGAATTTTTATGGACATTAAATAAATATTATCGTGTAATAAAATAATTCTCCGTAATTTAAACGTCGTATTTTCAAGTAAACTCGCAAACAATTACGAAAGTGGTCTAAGTAAGTCATATATTTCTTGTTTCGAGATATTTAAAGGAAAAGGATTTTTGACAAAAAATACCGTAAAAAAATTACATTGAATTAATTTAGTTTAAAACAATGTGATGTGAACTAACTGATAAGATCTTTTTTTTTTACAATTTTGAGTTGGACCACTTCCATAATTATGGGGACAATTCTCGATCGGCGTCAATAAATAATCGTCACTGAATCGCATCCATCACGATACTGTAAACCTTCGAGCAGAGCCCCATTTTTTACTAAAGACATCTGTTTCCATCGGCTCGACAAAAGACAAATAACGCCTGGTCGTGTTTCCTCCTTCTCGTTAATCCTTCCGCACGAGCGACGCCGTTGTCTCCCGCGCGGTACAATGGATTCCTGGCGAGCTTCGATTAACGATCGACCGGTGTAGATCCTGCGGAGTGTATAGCCCTGCAGGGAACTACGTGTAGCTGGGTTCGGATCGGTGGACGCGAAAAATTGATGGAGAGAACAGTCAGAAGAAAAAAAAAAATCTTGGATATACAGTGAAGTCGAGTGGTGAAACTGCTCTGGTTCGTCCTGGTGCAGTGGCGGTTGGATTCGCGCCTCGTTGCTTTCTTCGCTGATCGATCCCGTCTTTTAGTCCGTTGGAACGAGGATCGGATTATCCATCGCGTCGGTTTCTCGTCCGTCTTGATCGTTTTGAGCTCAGGTTAGAGGCGCTTTCCCGACGAAGTGCCTGTACTTGTTGCACGCCGGGTACTTGCTCTCCTCGGAGACGATCGACAGATTGGACTGCTCCCTCTCGCGACGACACAGCGGCTTTTTCACCGGCTTTTTCGTGCCGTTGCCGCAATCCAGGGCGTAACGGAGCTCGCTCGCCATCTCCGAGCACACGGACTTCTGCAAAGTGCGACCAAACCACCGATGCAAACGCTTTTCTGCGACCCCACAAGCCGCGGCCGGCCTGCGAAGCTACGGTGGGTCAACGAAGTATTGGCACAGGGGCAAAGGAGGTCCTCGCATTCACGATAGTACCCCCACGGTAATGTGGAAACCTACGGGTACAGCACTGATGCATCACGCGCTGTCCATACGGTACGCGCCTGAGCTGGCGCGAAAGGGAACAGGGGGCGTAGCCTCCGAAAAACGACCGAAACGAGCAAAACTTGCCGACCTCTGCTGTAAACAATCTGTTTTCAAATTAAGATTATGAAAAGAATTTTTTCTTCCCAGGCGATCTCTCGCAATAAAATACTTTTAAAACAGATTCTTTAGAGCAGAGGTCGGCTTTTCAAATTAAGTTAAAGAAAAGAATTTTTTTCCAAGGCAATTTCTTGCAATAAAATAGTTTTAAAACAGATTCTTTAAGCAGCCCCTAGACGATCAATATTATCGTCAATATATTGCACAATAATCGATATTGTACAATAATATTGATATCGTCTGTAAATCAAATTGAAAGATTGCACAATATATTGAGTCAATCAAGAAGAATTTGATTTTTATTGTAGAATCTCGTAAATATATTGCTTCGTCTGTGGGTAATATTGCGCAATATTGGCTTAGAATGTTCGAGTATGGCTACGAATGAAAAAAAGGAAGAAAGAAAATATTTTTACAAGTCTACAGATGGACCACCCTGTATAATGAAGTTGTAAAAACTGATGAATGTGGAAAGAAGAGTGCCCATACTTCTTTGACCCAGTCCAAGTCAGCCAAATGCGATGACGCGTGCCAGCATATTCGCCGGCCACTCGTCCCTTCTCGCCCCTTCGCTCGACGAAATCGCGATATCAAGTTTATCGAGGTTATAACTTTTTACGAGCGGGAAATGTGCTGGCCGGATCTCGAAACGCGAGAATCTCGCGCCCTCGCGCAATCTCGCGCGGAAACGTACGCCATGTCCTCGACGACTGCGAGAATTGACAAAAAGAGACTGTCTACGACTGTTCCCACGAGTTCCCGGAGAATCGGCCGAATATCGTCAGCCCTGATCGCGTCTTTCCGCAGGAATTTCGTTCCGGTAATACGCGTCATTGCATGAAGCTGACAGCTCTATTCTAGAACATTGGTGTGTGAACGTGCACTTGTTGCAAGAATGTTTTCAGGGAATTTTTCGTGACGTGTAGAAATCAGGCATAGGTAGAAAGCATTTTAACTCGCATCGTGCTGGTTTTATATTTAAACGTTGTCAGCTCTTTTTTAAACTTGTGAGGGTGTTATTGCAAATTAGAATTATTACATCTCTATTAATAAGCAAAAAATGGGTGCACTTCTACCTTGTGTAACCAGAAATGTTTGCCTTTTACTTATGTAATCCTTCAAGTTTCAGATGTCAAAAACACTGAAAATCGCTCAACTTTAAACACTCATAACTAGACTGCGGATTTTATGCATTTATGACAGAAATGGGTATTTGCAATTTAAAGTGGTGGACATTTTAAAAATATTTAAGGACATCAATGTATTAGTTTCAGCTTAATAGGATAATTAAAAGAAGAATACAATTTTTACTTGGCTCCTGCGTCCTGCAATAAATGCAAACATTTTTTATTTTGCATAAAGATCCGCAGTCTACTCATAACTTTTGAGCCACTGATCTAGGATTGAAACTTGAATTTCTGGTTACGCAAGACAGGGTGTAACCCAAAAGATTGTTAAATTGGCACGAAACAAAAATGATCGTAGCAGTAAAAGAAAAAGTGGTAGAAAATATGAGAAACAGGCTGGTGACACAAAAAGAACTCTGTCTAAAAATTCATGCTTGATGATTTATTTCGTTCCAGTGCTGTGACACAACAAATAGCAGACACAAAGTACAAAAGTTGCTCACCTCCTGTGTATCCGTGGCGAGAGAGAAAGAGAGGCAAGAAACATTGCGACACAACTAACAATGTCATACTAAACTGTCACACATCGTGCGCGTGTCCTTCCGAATCGTATGCGATCCACTTAAACCCTACGTGTTTTGCAATGCGATCGTTTCTAATTACCGTATTGGCAGCGTTTCGAGTTGTTCCTAGATCTACGTTTTCATTAAAAATATCTGAACAATAACATCGATTCCAAGATTCGAATTTTATAATTCAAGCAATAGTCCCTTCCGCCTAAAATTTTATATATTTTTAAGAAATTAATTCTTAACGCTCTACTACTACTAAAAAGGATTAGGCGACTGAAATAGGAGAACCGTGACATAAAATGAAGGAGAAAGGCCACAGGTAGATTGCTATGGAATGAATGAAATAAGAAACCCAATGACAGTAAACGAGACATACCCGTTCTTACGAGCGTGTAGAAGATAGTAATTAGAATCGAGTATATACTACTCACTTAAATGAGTCGAAAGAGCAAGAAAACTAATTGGTGTTCTTGCGGCACAGATGAGTTATGAAGTTGTAAATCAAATAAAAATGAAGTTTGAGAACTCGGTAGCCGAACGGAATGATTATATCGTTGGTTGGAAGAAACCGAGACGCCGCCATTACGGTAATTTATATGATACAAGTGTACGAGCCGAAACATACAGAGCCGACTATCGTATATGTTCTTTCGTGTCTCACTAAAGAATCCGTGGGCTTGTTTGCGCAGTCCTATAATTCTCTGACGACAGACAACGTTCGATCCGAGCTGTATTTTTTTTTTGTTCGCGGTTTTTCGTTATCATTTCTCTCTGTTATCAGAAACATACGGACTCCGCGCGGTGGTGGCATGGCTGGCCACTCCCTCGAAACTACACAATATGTACATATACAATAAAACGTTAGCAACCTCACGCTATACATTAATTATCTATTCGGTATAAAATCGTGATTGTTTGTAAATATTTTTCGTTAATCTGCAACACTTAATTCAGTCGCGGTCCGCGGCGCGTCAGCTCGAGAGGTATACGCCGCGGTCTTTTTTTTTTTTGGTTTCTTTACATTAACAAATTCACCCGGGTGACTGTTGCTTCTCGCTGCGAGGCTTGAAGTAGTCGTCAATTAATCTAAGAGTTTTGATATGAGCAATATGGCAAACGCGTTGACCTTTCCAATTTCAATTGGCAACGACGCGAACCTTCCAAGGGAAATGTGTGAACAGATTTTGTTTATTTTGTTTCTGAGAGAGAAAGTGAGAGAGAGAAATTGTTTATTTCGCTGATTCTTGGTTACTTCGTTTAATTGTTAACGAGCCTTTTGATCGATCGTCGCGCTAGATTGTCTGCTGGGATTTTCGACGAGGACGAAAGAAAAACTGGAAAGGTCGAGGATCGTTGCTCCTTCGTTTTGATTATACGTTTCGTTTCTCTTTTTTTTCAACTTTCTACACGTTTTTCGTGTCTGTCAGTGTTTCACACAGTTCTCGATCACTCATGGTGGAGTTCCTCCTTAGGTCCATCGGGTCAGACACGGTTTTCTCGGGCTTAGGAATCTGTGAGATATTTTTTTTTTTCATTTGTTTGTTTTGCGAACGGGATCATTATACCGTCCGCTAGTGTAGATCGGTAAAAGCTTCGCAGATCGGTTTCCCCGAGGATTTCTGCTTCTAAAACAGAACAGCAAAGTGCTCGGGTAAGATTGCGGCCAGGTGAGAATATCAATGATCGACGTATCAATATGGCGACGCGGCACACGCGACGAGAGCGCCATCGGCATGAAAAAAAAAAAACTTAAAGAACGTACCGGCGCAACAATGATTTTCCAATTAAATTTCTAAGAGGCAAACAAGCTTAGCGAACACAAAAGAGATGGAAATTATAGCCGGGAAATGACAAACACGGTGTACGATTCCTCTCGAATCAAAGGACAAAGGAGCACGAGCCGAGGACCGGAGTTAGCGAAACAGCAGTAGCAGCAAGCGCACGGAACTCGTTTTCATATTCCTCTTTACGAGTCGAGAAATTAACGGTGTGTACCAGATAGAACGGAAATTGTAATAAGCTCAATGTAAAGTGATTCGTCTGGAATAAGATAATTGAGAAACGACAACAGGGTTCCTTTTATGTAATGCTTTCTTTCTTCAATAAGGATTGGGATCGCAAGGCTTTGCCTGGGATCCCGAAGTTTAATACCGTCCCGCAGGTACAAACAACAAAATAAGATCTGTGCGACTACGGTGGAAAAGAACATTTCTGATGAATTCATTAAGGAAGCGCAGAATAATAAAGCAACAATTCTATTGGATGATTGCAAAAAGTTCTCCCCGATGTCCACAGTGGTGACTGTACAATTGAGGACTAATAAAACTTTATTTTTAAATCTGGTACTTAAATCGGGATTTTTTCAATCATCTAATATGAAGTGGACGCACAGTTAATAATCAACATAATACACTACCGATCACGGAAGTTTGGCCAAGAGAGAAAATTTTTAAATATAATAATTTGAAACGTTACGCTCGCTTCAAGACATTATAACATAGTAATCTTAAATAACCTTCCTACATAACTAATGAGGATTTCTCGAAGAAACATTACAATACACATTTTACAAGAGGAAATTCCTAAATGCGTTTATGGACGTCGGCAGTCGATTAGGGGTAAAGATTTCGATATACAGGCGAATTAGAAGATCGTAGACGACCAGGCCTGTTGAGAATATCTACACCAGCAGAGGATCGATATATTCGATCGATAAGTAAACGAAATCGCAGAAAAACAACACCTGAAATAGCGAGTGAATTCAATCGCGGACGGCAACCGTACGTGATACGGTAATAATGTTTATCGTAATGTTTCTTCGAAAACCTCTCATTAGTTACGTGGAAAGGTTATTTAAGATTACTATGTAATAATATAAACTGTCTTGAAGCGAGCGAAACGTGTTAAATTATTATATTTTAAAATTTTCTGTCCTGGCCAAACTTCAGTGAGCAGTAGTGTATATGTATATACATATACACACAGTCGTTTTAAACAATGTTTTGATCACGTTATACGGAACTCTACTTGGAAGCACAACAGTCTTGTAAAATTAATATCGTATTTCCGAATGGAAACACGGGGAACGCTTGTGGGTTGTGCGACAATTACGTTCCGCCCTCGATGTCAAGCAAGAACGATTAACAGTTTCAGAATCAAGAGTAGTATCGTGGCCACTCTGTTGTGGTCTGAAGTATCGCGGTCCGAAGGGGAACAGCGATACCAACGTTTGTTGGCTTGTAGGATTGTTTGCTCTCGAGTGCGCGGGGTCGCCGTCGCAAAGCTGCATATCCGTATTTGTGGACGAGCCCTGCTCAAATACTTGCCTATTTGCTTACCGCTTGAATGTACGCAAGCGGTAGCTCGAATACATATTGTAGACACGCGATCCCCTTCGCATGCGAGTTTCCCGCTGCCGCGTCGTATCACTGTGTCTTAATTTCATTCCCGCAAAGGAATGTTCCTCTCGGAAGGGCTCGCGCTTCGCGCTTCTCAACCTTCCCAGCATCGATTTTTCCAGTCCCTACCGTTCTACCGTCTCGAAATTAATTGTACGTCAATGATCCTTTCGCTTCAAATATCTTTTCTCGGAGCAAATGCTTTATTATCTGTCGCATCTTAATACTAGAACCACCAGACGGATCAAAATAAGACCTTATATAATCAAAATGAATGGATTCAATCTGGTTATTATTGTAAATCAGTGTACTCGCGTTTACTGCTCGGTAGTTAGTGTTGTATGTGGCATTGCGATTGACTGTCGTATGCAAAAACCCTAAAAAATTCCACAGAATCAAAATGATCCAATTACTGAAACTTGTAAAAGTTATATTATAACTTGTAAAATATAATCTGAATTCTTTCGAAAATTTCTCAGGTGGGGATTGTTCTATTCCACATACAAATATACCGTTTTTTACTTTCGAATATACGAGATTTGGAAGCTGTAATGAAAAGATGTATAAATTTCTTCGATTCGAACAGAAACCGTACAGGATTGAAATGAAGGCATTGCGAACAATGTAAGTTAAAAAAGGACATACATGTTTAAGCTGAATCTATTAGTAATTTTGTAATAACCGATATGGAATCAAATCACGTAAAATACACAATGCGTTCAAAAAATAGGAAATCAAAGTTTGGGCTCTTTCCTCTAGAATATTATCATGTGAGTTAGTCGTATTTAATGAGCTACTCTTGTATGACGGTATGAGGTATTGCCAGTACTATGGTTTTATAATTTACAAAAGTTCTATATCTAATACCCGAAAATACAATCTCCCCGGTAGCCATGCAATCTATTTATACACTAGATAATGCTGAATCATTAATGCTCGATCTTTGGGCATTTGGATTCACTATGTAGATCAGAAGCAAAAAGCGATCACGAGCCTGGTGAAACGTGTACGTAAGAACAATGAGAATTCAAACCTTGATCCCTTATTTATGGAACACTTTGTACAGATAGCACCAACGAAGTGAAAGGAAACAGTTTAATGATATTCCCGGCCGCAAACGATGACGGATACAGAACGTTCGCTCTACATGAAATATTTGCAAATCTTTCGGCTGAGCGATTCCGTCGATCGGACGGTAGAACGATCAAACCCGAGTGGTTCTGTACTTGCGCCGTGACCATTAAAGAGGAACTCCACCATCGCGCGAACATCAACTGATGTATTCGCGCGGTATGTCGGGGTAGATCGCGTCTGGATCGAGATGCGTGTTGGATGACGTTACTTCTGGCGTGATCACGCCCTCTTCGACGTGCTATCTGACCTCACTCACCCGTTCCTCAATGGCGACCTTCCGGCTTTTCCAAACGAACTCGCACACCGCTATCACGCATGCGATGCCCATCCCGCCCATCAGAACCACGAACACGCCGCCGACGTTGGCGAGGCCCAGCTCGTTCGCCGTCGAGCTGCTCTTCGAGGTATCATCCTGATCATACAGACAAACAACTCTATTTGTCAAGTCTGGAAAATACACCTCGTCGCAATAAAAGGTAAATGTTACGTTTAGGGGAGGCAGCTCGGTATAAGACAAGAACAGGCGTGGGAGAGATCCAAAGCTATGTGAGCACTGGAGTAATGCGAATAGCGGGTCGCAGTGCTCACCATTCTTTGGTCCAGTAGGAGGTGGATCAGGTCTCAATTTTGAGTCCTATACTGTTAGTTTTTTTTTTTTAGTGGGTATGGGCTCGGTACATTCGAGAGTACCGTGTCGAGCCCCACATTTTCCCCCCGACCGTCATCTTTAGGGGGGGATGTTAGTGCGTAAATGCATTTTTTATAAAAAAAAGGAGTGGGGAGAGGAATCCGCGGTACGCGAGCCGCAAGTTTTTCAGGCCGAACGGACAATAAAGGCCGTTGTGTTTGAATGCTTACCCTGCAAGATCCTCCGCCGCGTTTCTCCTTCCACCAACGTGTTTTCAGCAAGTGCAACTTCCCCTCTTCCTGCAGCTTTAGGATCGCCCCGCTTATGGCAGTCCTGTACGGCGAATCTGAAGTCCCAAGGTCATATTGAGAAAGTGTTATCTCCTCTCCCAGTCGGTTTTTATCGCTCTCGAAACTTTCGAAAGCTGTCGCCGAAGTTATCACTTCCAATCAGCGAACATACTGAAGCGACAGTCGACGATGTTTAAGATATTTTCGTTGGAAACAGTCCTCGCAACAACATTTCGGAAGTATATTATTTTCGTTTCTATCCAGAGTATAATTTTCATGTTTACCGATTGTGTCTTTCGATTTCGACACGGTGCCGTTTCTTTATTACCGAAACAGAAAAGCCGTGACCTATAGCATCGCTTTCGAATGTTTACAGATACAATATTTTTGCAACGGACACCACTGATTCGCTTTCCAACGAAACACTGAATATTAAGCAACCGAACTCGTTCTCGCTGAACGCGCGACAGCTTGGAATCGGTTGAAATTCCCGTTGGAACGCGCGGGGATCGGCGCTCTCCTAATTTCCCTATAAATCCGAACAACGAACGTGAAGATAATTTTTCAATTATTTTCAATAATTCGACGGCGTTTGCCTAGGGACTATAAATCAAGGATATACATGTCGATCGGCCGAAATAGCCCGCGTCTCTATCGCTCGAAAGCTATTCGGGCGGGTATAATCGGCTAACGGTGCATCTAGGTGACAAGTTTATACTGGCGGTTGTACAGGGTGTTCCAAAACCATGGGACCAAACACATATTCTTAACTCGATTACAGATTGAAATTTTCTTTATACGTAGTTACAGCGGGTGTGTAAAAAATATTCGTACGCCCTTTAAAATAGAATCACTTTTATATACTTGTACCAAACAACCCCAGATTTTTTATAATCAATTAGAAGCATTGGTTTACGAAATGATATGCAAAGAAGATTTTTCAAATAATTATGATGAACAAGGTTACGTGCAAAAATTTCATATGCAACAACCTAATATTTCTTGAGATGAATTTTCAATTGTAAAAACGAGGAAGCTCACTTACGACTTGTTTGCATCGAGAAAGAGCACGTTTAGAGGGTGGTACTATATTTTAAGGCACCCCCTACACCTACATATACAATGTATGGAATGTATATTGACGTACGCTAGAGTATTTCATAGCACTTACTCGGCGGCATGGCTATGCCATATCCTTTCGAGTCCAGGAGACCGCCGACTTGAGTGAGGTCGCAGGTCCTCTCGATTACGTATTCGATAGAAGTGGATTCCATTAGGAATGCGTAGCTGCCTTTACCCTTGATCACTCGATCCACGCCCTCGACGTTGCTATTTGTAAATACCTCCGGCTTTGCCGAATCCATGAAGGACCACATACGCTGGTACGTCGAGAAATTGGAATCCTAGATCACGCCAGGAATTTCATGGTCGATTGCGCGTGCCATTAAACGATGAAACGTCGGCCGAAATTGGTTAATCTTCAAGGAGGACTATTACACGGTGCCCGCTCGTCTGCGGTCCCATGGAAATCACAGCCGAGCTGCCATTGCGCCGATCGATAACGCCCGTCGCCGTTCTCGCGATTTGCAATTTCATTTTTGCCCCCTAAACCCCGAATCGACTCGGATCTCACGCGGCGATCCGCTAAGCGCACTCCGAATTTCAATCTTAACCCCTCGAAGATTAACCCTTCGGGATAACCAGGAACACTATTAACCCTGATGGGGTTAAAACTATTATTCTGATATATAATAGTAGGATTCTGTTTAAAAAAAAAAATAAATCGTTCATTTTTGACACTAGGTCTACGGGACCCGTCAAAATGACGGGTTCTGATATTGTTAATTTACGATTATTCAGATTCTAAAGATGTATTAATTAAAACATTTGGAGATACACACACATTCTTGTTATTTTTATGAAGTAATTTGAAATACAGTAGTATCTTGGTATACGTCTTCTTTGGAGTACATCCAATTCGGAATACGTCCCTTTTGGCCGTGACAAATTTTGCTCGGTACACGACTTCTGTTCGGTATACGACATACATTTTTTTTTGTGAATTTTGCGTCATTTTTAAAAAATTATCTCGGAGGAAAAATTAAATTAATTACATTCGGAGTTGATGTAGGTATAATATCAATAGGAGTTTTGTTTTACATAAGAACATCAGGAACTGATTAAGGTCGTATACCGAGGTACCACTGTAGCCCAGTCTTAGTGCTCCGCAAACCTCTTGTTAAAAGTAAATCTGTCTTTTATTTAAATCTGATCCTATTATTTACATCGAACAAATTTGAATACGAAAATAATTTTAGCACTGTGAGTTCAACATGAAAAATGATTCCAGAGCGTTGGTTGACGCCTGATACGATAGTAACGCGCGTTTACTTTCCAAGTGGATTGTACCTCGATCTATCGGTTCGAACCTTCGATACGTTCATACAGACTCAAAAATATCGGACGAGAGGTTCAATGAGGCGATTACGCGAATATTTGTATAGGGTTCATAAGATATTCATGCGATCTTACCCTGAAAAAGGCTGCGGTACTGCCTCCTTTGAGAGCGCCGTATTTGATTTTCGTCTGCTTTGCGAGATCCTCCGCGCTCTCGATCGGAGAATCCATCCTCTCGACGGTGAGGAACGCGGCCAAGTTGGCAGTGTACGAAGAAATCATGATCAAAGTGAAGAACCACCACATCCCCGCCACTATGCGAGTTGACACGGCCCTGCGATGAGAATTTGAACGGTGCAGAGGAACCTTGACGCGAAAATATTCCGAATATGTTCTCCGCGGCAGCGAATTTTCTGCATTTACTTCAATATAGAATCGACTATTTCAACAATTCTCGAGTAATATCAAGTGAAGAAATATCTAAATTGTCTCGTGATTAGATATACAAGTTTAGTTAGCTTCACAAATTTTATGCTATTTTAGGTCTAATACGAAAAGTATTGATGCCTCAATACTACCTACTTGTTCAATGTTTAATAAAGTAGGTAAGGTATGTGTGTAGTGTACCGTTTGTCTAATCCAGATTGGGACTATTGCATATATACGTGACCAAAATTAGAAAATGCTTTCCCTCTTTATAACACTTTATAACGAAGATGCTTTCAATAAAATGACAATGAAGGCGAGGAACGAGACAGATGCTGGTAGCGAACGCGACAACGGCGCACTGAATGACAGTTTTTCTTTCGCCGCGGAATTTAATCTCGCGCCCTGCATTAGTCCCAAAACTTAATTAGTCAAATTATACCGAGGAATACTCCAAGCTTCTACATATACCGTGTCATGCAACTCACGCGCTCTACGCTTCTATGAACTATCTGTCTAATGTAACACACATGACACCAACTTAAGCGTTAATCCTACTAAATAAGGAACGACGATAACGACTCGGGGAATAGGGGCTGCTTCGCGTAGAGTGTCGGAAGACAGAAGCATCTAAATACAGTCTCCTGTGTCTAACGAGTAGTGAAAGTGTCAGGTGTCTCGGATTAAACGCGCAGAAATTGCTGCTGCCTCCTTTAAATAATTCAAACACCTTCTCCCAACATGGAATTCGTCAAATTTCATTCTACAGTCAACGTTTCGTGGTTTTCCACGGTCGAGCTTGAAACGTCTCTTGGGTCTCCTTATTAATGGCAAGACATCTTAACGTTGATTAACAATATGCACGATAGAACGGTAACTACGTAATAAATTAACGCGTTCAATCTCCTATCCTTTTCTCCCAAAAAAAATAAAGTCTTGATTTCACGAGCGTACGTTCTCTATGTAAATTCGCTAATCTTTTCATCTCTTGTGGAGAATGCAAATGTACGAGCGAGATTCAACTACATTATATCGGATTCGTAAAAAAATTACACTGCTTCGGCCAGCGTTTTATTCGAAAAAGGATTGCGTCGGACGAAAATGCACGAATGAAAATATTCGCAAAAATATAGTATGGGGTTGATTAAGAATTGGAGAAATAAATGAAACCGTAATACTTCGTAATGAACACGACAGACGCGTGTCACGGATGGCGTTACAGCGCGAGAAGGTAATGGGCCCGAACGAGATCGGACGAGAGTAGCAGAAATAATTTCTAACTCAGTCGAATCTTCTTATCCAAACATCCCGAGAATTCCTCGGCAGGTAGGTACCGAAACGGCGGAACATAACGAATGTTTCCATTTCGCCCGGTTTCCAATTTAAAGCGAGATTCCGTGAAAATTCAGCGACGCGACGCGCCGGAAGTTATCGAACGTTCCGGCGCTGTCGTCCCCGTTACCTCGCTCCATATCATTATCTTACGAGTTCCCGGGTAGAACAGCGGCAGCAACAACTTCCATTAAACGTCGTCGTTGTGACTGGCAACGAGACAGAGCGGTTAGGCGATAGGCGATAGAGAAGCACGGCCGGGCGACGTGTCTCGACACACGGTAGAACGTGATCGGTTGCAGCAAGCCTACGATATAGCATATCCAGGCTATCGTTACAGAAGAGTAGCACCTATCGACCCCGAATCTCGTCTTCCTTGCCGACCGGACGAACCCTCCGCGAGTCGAGAGGACCCTCTGAAACTTCTATTCACCATTGTACACTTCAGGTGAACCCCGTCCGCGGACCGGTTAACTAGTTTGACGCGAGTTCTCGAGTTCGAGGACTCGAGAGCCTCGGGAACACAACCATCGACGCGTTTTACCCCGTTCCCCGTAACTGGAATACACCGCGCAGACACGGATTGTACCAAAATAGTTAGTGTGCTCCTTCGGTGACTTACTTCGGCGCTATATCAGAGCCTTGCTGCATGAGCGAGCCTATGGTGAACCAGAGCGAGTTCATCAGGGTGAACTCGTTCTCGAGGACCTCGGACTGTCCGTTGCACAGATGGGGATTCTCCCACTCGTAGGGGCTGAACCTGCAGACACGTGAAAGGAGAACGGGGAGGATTAGACCTCAGAGTCGCAACGTGCGTAGTTACTCAAGGATTACAGACTCGAAGCGATCGATCCGACATCTTTGCATTCCTCGGTGTTTCCTCTCTTTTCTTTCAGAACTATAGCTATAGCTGAGTATAATTTAACTATACTCCCATATATCTAACTTTACCGACTTATCTAAAATAGTTCAGGAACACTATAATTGTTCTTACATGTAATCGTTGCATTATTATATTCACTGAACGATTGCTTAACCCTTAGCCAGCGGAACTTGGATCCACTCCGCCTGAATTCTGATTCTCTATCCCCTGAATCACTGCAGTTCTTGACGGCATTCAATAACGAGCATGAACAGACTGCAGATTTTTCAAATTCAAATTCTATCTCGTGTCTATTTTCAAATTCTACAATTCGACTTCTTACAACCACGGTTCACTTACTGTAGCCACTGTTAACAGCACCGCAGATATTGGAGAACAAGATTTTCCAATGGTTACACCAACGTACTATTTAATGTTTAATCTCGAGCGAGTTTTAAATGGAATAATATTACCGCAACGAAAATTCGAACGCAAATATACCGTTAATATTAATTTTTCAAGTGTTTGACTGTAGCTGCGACTCTGAGAATCGCTGTCCGCTTGTTAATCGATAGTTAGATCTATAAATAATAGACGTCTTAAGGAGAGACTGCCATCTCATATCGGGTTACCCATGGTTCGTCGACAACCCATTTCACCGACACTGTTTTCATTGACACGATTTGACCGACAGTAACTTTCGTCGACACTATGTTTTCATCGATATGGTCAAATCGTCGACTAATGTCTTCATTAATCTACATTAGCAAATACGCGAGTTTGGTGTCAGTAGAAATTAATGAACTCAAACTTGTCGCTGAAGACGGACTGTCGATGAAAACATATGACTACGATTTGACCGTGTCGATTAAAACATAGCGTTGACGAAAGTTACTGTCGGTCAAATCGTGTCGATGAAAACAGTGTCGGTGAAATGGGTCGTCGACGAACCAAGGCTAACCCCTCATATCCAAGTATCATTCACTTCGGAAGAAATTACCGTCGACTCTCTTTTTCAAACGTCCTAAGAGAAAACCAACAAAGAAATTATACCGGAACAAAAGCGGCAGTCTTTACCCACTCCTCCTCCTCCATTTTCCATACCTCCTTCGTGAATTAATTTGTCCAATCACCAAGAAACTTTTACGCAACTCATAATTGCTCCACCACTTTCTCCCCACAAATGCTGTGAGACAGACGAAGAGAAGAAGAAAGTTTGTACAAGAAGGAAGGAAGTTTAATTCGTAGTTTCCCTTTCCTTAATTGAATTTTTGATTGTTTTCCCGAATCGCTTCGGTTCTCTGCGAGGCCGACTTGTTTGCAATGTCTACGGTAAGTACATAAACGAGAAAGGTCTACGAGTCCGGGAAAATTCTTTCATTTAATTAAGAACCACTATTTTAGATAACTGTACGGACTCGATTTTGCTTTTAGTATGTCATTATGAAAACTCTACAGTAGGACAGCTTTTAAGAGGGTCGTGCAAATTTCCGACTTTCCTTCCGAACAACAATTACTTCTCGTTTTCGGCGATCAATGGACTCTTAACTCGACAGACTGGGCCGCCTCTCCTTAAAAAGACGCTTTCTTCGCGAACTCTCAATTCTCGTGTCGAGCGTCCTTCATCTACGAAAGACTACAACAATACCAACAATCCGGTCCCGGCTTGGAGCGAACAATGGCACGGATCGGAGAGTTCAGTGAATTTTTGCAAAAAAAATTATGTTTCTCTTCCCAACACCCTCAGATATGATAAAATTTGAACGTCTGTCCTAATCACAAATTTCCTTAATCCCTTGCACTTGCAGCTACTTTAACTTGAAAATTAAATATTTGTGGATATGAAGTTCATATAACACATTATTATAGAAAAATTTCACATCGATGCAGTTTACAAGTTCCGGGCAAATATCACTGAACCCAGCGATCAGGACCACCGGTTGGGCGGTTTACGCGATTCGTTCCGCTGAATAATTCATCGATTCTTCGTTCGTAGTCTGGGGTCTGGGACGGTGCGAGTTGGTGGGGCTCGGGGCAAGTAAATCGCTACGAAAGTGGATCGTTACATTGGTCGTCGATCGTCGATGCAATCCCGATTACATGCGTCCCGGTTCGGAGGAACGTGTGTCGCGTGGGTCGTATGAGAACGCAACTGAGAGTAGTCGAGCTGGACAAAGGGGTTCGTCGGGGATAACGAAACAAAGGTGGACGAGAATAAACGAAAAGAGTAAACAGGTAGAAGACGTTCAAGCGATCGTGATGCCAATCTAACGGCTTACTTGGGCAGAATGTCACAGCCCTGCCGCATTAAGGATCCGATGGTGAACCACATGCAGTTGAGCAGCTTGAAGCGGTTCTCCAGATGGTCCGGGTTTTTGTTGCACGGATGAGGATTGTACCACTCGTACGGGGTGAATCTAAACTGATCAACTCTAGACAACGTCTGATCCCCTTCGGCCTGGACGCATCTGTCTTCCCCGGGCCGGCCGATCGCCATTTACGTATGAAGATTAACCGCGTCCGGGCATCGAGAAAAAGAGGTCGAACGGAATGCGACAAGTCACCGTCCCCTGTCTGTTTAGTCCGTTCTCCCGTCGATTTTATACACGGTTTTTGTCCGCGATCGGTGGTCGCGGTGCGTCACGATCAATCGTGAAATTAAAACTGCCGCGGCTCAAACAGTACAGTAGTGCTCACCTGAACCTTGCAAAATCTTCAATTTTCACCGCTCACCACCACTCTTTCTCTACCTGGCTCGAGCTCAGCGGGTGCTTATCTCGGTAGACAAGGAGGGGGAATAAAACTGCTAGAGGAAAGGAGACGCTTCAAAGAGGTCAAAGTGCCAAGGTTTAATTGTGCACTACTGTATTCTCTTCTTCTCTTCCGTTTCTTTCTCCAGAATTTGATTTCTGGATCCGAAACTTTGCAAGTCCAAGCGAGCACTACACCGTCACCAGCCACCGTTCTATCGAATACTTACTTGTCACACGGCTACATTGAAAAATATGATCTTAGCTTTAAAGGTGTTCTATGTGGCTGAACATCGGTTAACGTCCGACGGCCAATTTTGACTTCCTATTTTCGATTGAAAATCTCTCGAACACGCGAGAAGCTTGTTAAATCCCCAATGCGATGGAACGATATTTTTACGTCACAGGGACCTGCGCCTATCGGATCGTTCGTTCTACGTGGTATAGTCGGAGCTGTATGTATAATACTTTTATCGAGGCTCGGAAAGGTGGATTCACTTGCCTGGCGAGTATGAAGAGCAGCACTGAGACGCCCAGATAAGCAGTTGCCATATAAATCCAAACGTCGAGGCTCAAGGGACTCAGGAACGAGAACAAATTCGGCGGTTGCTTTATAGGCTTACGGTAGAGTATGCTGATACCTGGAAGAGCCAAACGAAAAATTAACGATGGCGAGATACGGTTCAGTCAATTATTCTTCAGTTCTTTTTAATAGTACGTACAATGACAGATTCGGTGCGTCTTTTATCGTAAATTCGTAATATCTGATTCAGAACAATGTTCTTCCAACTTACGAAATATAGTTATTGAAAAATCCATTACTTAAGGGGATAGACTCGTTTCCAGGAGTCCAAGGGTACGGAATGCAAAGATGGCATTTTTCAGTAGTCAAAAGCGCTAGATAAAAGATCAATCTAGGCCGTGATCGTCCTTAAAAGTCCTATTTTTACGTTTAAGAGGCGTAATTTGCATTATTAGGCAGCGTGTAGCTGTCTAAGCTTTATGAAAATAGCTACATGCGCGGCTGTATGCTTCCGAATAATGTAAATTACGCTGCCGAATAATCCAAATTACGCCTCGTAAACGAAAAACTAGGACTTTTGTTTTTTGTTAGTTGTTTTTTACTACTAGAAAACCCCATATTTGTATTATCGTATAAGCACCCTTGCAATCCTGGAAAAACGAGTCTGTCCCCTTAAAACAGTACCCGTTCTTATTTTTTGAAAACTGAACTGATGGGGGAATTACTGCGGGAGCAGGTTCGAAACAGGCAGAATTTTCCCGAAGCATAAATTCGATCGCAATTGAATTTCCATCCCGCTAGAACCAGCTCTAGACGGTCGGCACGCCACAGGATTTCTCGCACGGATGGTTTTTCTATTTTGAGAAATCAGGGAAGCCCGAGGCGAGTCGTCATTAAATCAAACCTCGGGGCCAATAAACGGGATCAAAGCGTACCCCCTGATTAAACAGATCGCTCACCCAGATTCATGAACGGCATGGTGAAGTCGACCGCCTGCTCCCGATCGTACGTGATGGTGAGATCGGCGATCGCTAGATCCGCTTTCTGATCAAGCAATTCTTTCATCATCCCGTCCCACTCTTTCGTCTGCTTGTTGTAGGATCCGTACCGTCCGTCCGGCACCAACCGGAATGTGTAATTGAACCCGAGGATCCTCGATATCTCGTAAATCAAGTCGACGCTGTAGCCCTCGTACTGTGCATTTCCGGTGAGCGTATCGCTGGAGTCCTTCCTCATGCAGTACGGCGCGCTCTGTAGGGTAATGAGCTGACGTCACAAGTCGGATACCGTGAGCCTTCTCCATGTCTGTGTTTATACAGAATGGCGCGCTTTGCATAGACCATATTAATATTTTCTTGAGACCGTGCTCTCGGAGACACGTATTACCAGCGAGTAGCCGGTTTCGAGAGGTCAAGATTATATATAGAGTCCGTCGGAAATGTCTCCGCTCTGCCTCTCAGCGGAATAACTTTTTCAAACGGCCCAAATTACTTGAGATTTTCGAGAAAATTCTATTTTCCAGTTTTATATTTTTTCAAGCTTTTTTGCCTGTGCCCTCATATGCGTACGATAGTTAGTAGCGTTTTTAATTTGAAATTCAAAGATCAAATTCAGATATTTATTCAATAACATGATAAGTAGACAGCGGATCTTTATGCAAAATAAAAATTTTCTACCTGGATTGCAGCAAACTGGAATGAAATAGAAATTAATTTTCTTTCTTAATATGTTTAATAAAGTGAAAATAATATAATATAATATTGTAGTATTTTTAAATTCTTCTAATATTTTTACGGTCTTAAATTGTGCACCTATTCATTTTAGTCATAAATGCATAAAGTCCGCTGTCTAATATACCTCGATAAGTTACCTCGAGGATAGCAAAAGGTAAAGAATGGAAAGTATGTTGAACATAGACGTGCAATAAATATATACTTTCTTTTTCTTCTCAGAAATGACGAGGCACAAAGAAGTTCTACTCGCAATGGTAAAATAATTTTGATACTTTTGCATGTTTCGATATTTTTCCATTCAATAAGATCGTGCTCCGGTTCAATGGGAATAATCCGCGAGTATTTTATCGCATTTCCTGTAATATATGCTCCGCAGCATCGAAGACCGGATATCATGGCGGCCAGTTTTTAGTGACCGACCCTATAGGTACTTGCAGAGCGCAGGTAGCACGTACACGCGAACCCTCGTTGCAGAGCACAGGGTTTGAATACGTGCACACGAACGCGACCAGCCAGGTCACCGGTTGAACCAATAGAACCTCACGTAGGGACGCGCGCGCGTGAAACGCCATATTCTCCTCCGTGTGGAGCAGGCCGTTTCGGCAAATATGAAAATTCAGGAGTCCACGGCTCCTTTCGCGCTCCGACGCTGCTTAATTAACGCAACCGTGATTTGCGCTGGGCACAAGAGAGAAATGAAATATGCATGTACAGCACGCGCGCGCGCTCGTGCTCGCGATTAAAACGGCGGGCTCTTGTCTCGAAGTTGACTTTCTTTCGCTGCTCATCCGTCGAAAATGCGTCTAAATCTGAATCTACATGAATAGTTGTTGTCCACACGAAATATTATCAAAAGTAAAGTTATAAGAATTATTAATTACAGCTGCGAACTGTCCTAGCATCGTCAATTGTATAACTATAAAAATCGTTCGTTGTCCGAGGGTGAAATGGACAAGAACGCAGTTCCGCTTGCAATAGTCTGACGTTTGCCAAGAAATCCTCTAGCTCCAGCGCCCAGGAGGTATCCTTTTGTGATAAATGCGCGAAATTCTCAGTCTAATCGTGAGCTTGCCATACATTCAGATTACTCGCACGTACTTAAAAAGTCCTAGCATAAAAGTGCAAACACGTTTTAATGGTGTAAGGTTCCCCAACAAATCCTCTAGTTCTCGAGGACCCTGGTGGTGCTCTCTGTAATCGATTTCTCCTTTCTCATTCGGGAAACTGGCGGTAAGAAGTTACGTAAACTCGGCGTAACTCAGAGAGAAGGACTGTAAAACGTCTGAAGGCAGCGTCGAATTCTGTAATTGCCGGGTCGTCGCCTAATGCCGGAGTTAACTGAAGTCTCTATTACCCGTGCGCGGAAACTTGGCGATTTTCGACTGGTAAAGGAGCTTCGCCGGGAGGTTCGAGTGAACGTTCAACGACGCAGGATCCGATTAATATCCTCGTAAATAGAGGAGGTGGGTAACGGGGACCCGGTTTTGAAGAACCGACGTTACATCGTTCAAGTTTCCGCAGCAGCGTCGAGCGTCGCCGTCTCCTCGGGTGTGCTAAGGACTCTTATCTCGTGGCTGCGCGACCGGGAGGCTCGACGTTCTCGCCGACACTTCTCCTCGTGAACTTTCGAGCCAGTTAATACATTCGCGAGTGCATTACTTGTCGCCGCAATTAGCGCGAGAATAAGTAACGCTCGGCTCCCCGGTCTCGCCGTGAAAACTTCAATTAAATCGCGTACACCAGGCGTCCCCGAGTTTCCTTTCGCCGGTGGCTTTCTTTGGTTTCCGTAAAAGAGAGGGAGAGAGAAGAAAAAAAACGAGAGAAATCTAACGAGCTGGCAGAGGGCGGAGGGAGCAAAAGGAAAAGGAAATAACTCGCTTCCGCGGCGCGTTCGCTCAACTCCGTTTCTGTTTCCTTTTCATTCCGGGAAAACAAACAGTCCAGGTTTTAACGATACGCGGATGATTTACCTACCCACCGCCCGGAAGACACGAAAATTAAAAATTCAGAGCAGGATGGAGTGGCAAATAAACAGCGTTCCGATATGATTCGAGATCCGACGGACACGCACGACGCCTCCGCCAGATGGATCTCTCACTTTTGCGCGCTGACGCGGTTACTCGAAATGCGGGCTGACGTTGTCTGACGTTTCAACCTGAAATAGCTCCGTTGTTTTTTACACATCCGACCGCCATAACGAGAATTTCGTTCCTCCATTGCCTGAAGTAATATGTACCATTCCCCGAACTGTCGTATTTGCTGAACTTTTTCCGGCTCGTAATTGTTCTACTCGTCCGGATAGATTTAAGATTTATATACCGCGATAAAATATTTATGCTGCATTTTACAACGATGTTTGTTAAACGATATCGAGAAGTAATATAAATAGTGATCGAATTACATCGATTCTCTATATCGAAAGACAAACAACTACCTTGTTTTCTTTTTGTATACGGTTGTACACTCACCAGTATGGTTGTCACGATGAAAGTCTTATTTTGAAGATTCTCCACGATCTGGGTGTACTCCTCCTTGTAGCTTCTCGTGAAGTTTATTCCCTTCGTGCTGTTCCACGTTCCTATTTTCTTCAGTCCTTCCTTGTTATTCAGTTCGATGATATCAAGAATGAAGTCGGAGCGGAATCCTTGGTGATCAAATTTGATGATTCCTGTGAGTCCGGTCATTTCAACCTGGAAACAAACGCCGGGCGTGTTTTGTAACGAAATGCTTGTCATCCAGTACTGAGCTATGTTTAAAATATCAAGTCTCTGGCTCATCGGGAAGTTAGTTTAAAATCAATTGCAAAATTTGTACCGAACAGTCAGACAAATGGACAGACAAGAAAGCGAATTTTCTTATTCGTTCCAGCTTCATCAAAATTCAAACTGGATGAAAACATCCCCGCAGCTGGATGTCGTCGAAGTGCTCTTACCAGGAGCGTCGGAAAGTCGAGATTGAGTTGCAAATATAGTAAAACGGACACGCGGGACAGCTCGTGAAATGGGTCCGCTGATCAACATCGATTCGACGGATATCTCCCCGGCGATTGTAAAGTGGTCGCAACCGGGAATCACGCGATCGACTCGTGTGCCGCGCGATGACACGGTCGGTTTTGGTGCTATCCGGCAGTTGGGCGACGGGGGTTGGCGTCAGCTAGGATTCTCGGTGGCAAAACCGCGTGGGCTATAATTTGTCAACGGTGGTCGGACGGGACGGGTTCGTTTAACCCGGGGAGTAACTTTCCATTGTTTGGGCAGAACAATCGGTGGAACATAGGAAGAGCCGTCCCGCCTTCTGCGCCGGCACAGTTTACTGCGCGTCGTCCGTCACCGTTCTAGGGATGCTCGCGGTGCGTTGCACATGGCAGCACTCGTGGCGCTCGTTAATAAGCGGCTGAACGCCAGGGGGGAGGAACAGTCAGATTAAGCATATCGTTATAATGGCTTATTACGTTGCCCGGACGGCCGATCGATGTCCATAATTCCGCGAAATTAATTTCCTCCTGCTCACCCCTAGCCCCATCCCCTCTACATTACGCGCCCTTACGCGCGCAATACGTCCACCGATAAACTCTGCTCTCCATGCGAGCAGAGATACCAGCCCTGCAACCAAACCGAAGATCGCTGCTGTCGGATCTTTGGAAAAAGAGGGAAGCGAGGCTCGAACCATTGTTGTTCGTTTCTTACACTACCAACAACAGATAAGGAACATTGCATGCGGTGCAACCGCGCTCGCTTTCACCGTTTGCGTCGAGGGGACGTCCAATTACCTCAGCCACCCGCAATTAGGGTAGTTGCGTAGCATGGCGCGACTTCCTGCTGTTATGGCACACCCCCGACCAGGCTGCTTAGCATACACCGTAATCCTGACATTTTTCTTGCGTGTACGACGATTTTCATCGCTCCGTCGTGTCGTTTTCGTTTATGGGTCATACATTTTGTCAAGAATGTCTCCCTGCGCCACTTAAATCAGCATAATCAATTGTTTGCAACCTAGTTCGAGTCCTCCACAAATCAAATTGATCGTCTACCTTTCGAGTTTTCTTACACAACATTGCAAAATATTTTAAAAACTAATATGCTGATATTTTCTTATTCTTTATTCTTTTCTCGATCTATTTCGATCTCGGCTTTTTCAGCGTTTTCGCCATTGTTACATGGAAACCATCTTTCCCCGGATCGGGCTGCTGATGATACGGCTCGAGTAACATGAATTACTATACACACGACATCGATTAGCGTGGATGGCTCTCCGTGTAACGAGAAATATACGAGCGAACAGCATTTAGTTGTCGCGTTATGGGCGGATGTAACATGGAAACGGGAGTGTACCACCGGTTATGGACTGGTTAAGGAATTGTCGATTGCTACTAGTTAAAGAAATGACTCTTTTAACATCGGGTTAATAATCGCAATAACGGAAACCGAAATACTCACCATTATTTTTGAGGGAAATTGAAGTGATGTTCAAATCGGATAATATTTCGTTTAAAAAAAAAAAATATATTTTTTAACAAATACTGACCATGTAAATTCTACGAACAAAATTATAGCGCGGCAATGTTATTCACTATAAATTTTAAGGCAAACGCGCGGATAAGAATCTCAAAAAAAAAATCTGCGTTTGCGCGAATATCCGCGACGATCGACCACTCAAAAACATTGCTTATCAGTCGATTGAACAGCGGAAATGGCGAATAAACTGGGGGTGCGGAGGGGTGTCGAGTGCTATGCCAATATCCTCGGCTGTCAGAGTTGACTGGTGCGCGATTCGATTCGATAGTTTCCGCGTGACGGCGACTTGAAACATTGAAGTAAGCGTCCTCGCATCGTCGGCTCCTGTCCGAAACAAGCGGCGGTCAGGAATATGAACTACATGATTGCGAGTCAACATGTTCGGCATAATTACACCCGATATTCTCGGTGACTGGTGCTAATCAATGACTCACGAACGGCGAGCCGATCGAGCATGCTGCTCGAATCCGTCTGGCCGGAACGTTCGTTGGTTCGTTCGCCTGTATTTCGTTTATTCAACGTCATGATCATTCGCGCGGCGCTAAATCCCCGAATTTTCGGGGAATTTCAGAGCCACCGAGCGGAAAAATATTTCGGCGTGTTCCCGGTTGCCAGGAATTGTCGTGTAACCGGTGCATCGTGATCGCGACGCGAAATGCGAATGCTCGAGCCGATACCGCGATAAATTCGGGCCGCTGTGCCGGGCGGCCGTCAAACAGCAACCGGCATACGAAAATTGGTGAGCGCGGTCATTACCGGCATAATTACTGGGTCAGCTTTGATGCTTCGACCGAATTTTCGAGGACAATTTACGTTGCCGCCGCGCCGCGCCGTTTCTCCGTTCAGAACAACCCTCACTTCCCCTCCCTCTCGCCCCGCGTTCCTGTTCTCGATTACGCGCCGTAATTAGCGAAATTGAAGGCGACGCTGTCCCGGTCTGCTGTCCGACAGAAAGCTATTTTTTATATCGCCGACAAACATTATTACAACGATGCCGGCACGCGCGATCACAAACGACGACACAATCAAAATCTCGCGCAGCTACTGGTTGTCGATATTTGATCAATAATAACGTTCGGAACATCGTTAGCGTGCGCAAATATTTAAAAAAAAAGATAAAATCACCGGGGAAAATAGTCGTCGGTGTCGTATCTCGTTACCGGCGCGACTGATTTTTGACGTAACCGGATTTCCAGCCGTGTCACGTGTGTTTACGTTGTTATTTGTCGCGATATCGGGTGCTTCATTTGTATTCCGCTAGTTGAGCCTTTTGTTTCAGCTATTTTTTCGACGGTGATAATGCGAGCCGCGCGATCAACGACGGAATATCAGTTTTTGGTTTTGATTGCTCGATACGGTCGGCTCTATTTGCGGAGCCTTATATTGTCTCTGTGTGTTTGGAATAGTGTTGTGAGTTTTTAAGCGTACCCTAAATCTCTAATGTAAAGGAGTGTGCGAAATTGCTTTAAAATAATGATGCTTGAAAATCTCCGTTGACAGAATTTAATTTCAATGAATTCATACGTTTCCGTTCAGCTTCGGTACTTTAAAATCCACATAGACTGTTTCTACTTTGCATAAAGGTCCGCAGGGTCCAGTGATTACATTTACGAGGAAACGCTACAGAGTAAGTTCCCGAACTCTGTAGATTTAAATGATTTCCGATACCGCGGCACGATGTCACTGTTTAAATGGTGCTTGCGCAAAGTTCTGCAGGCTCGAGCAGAAAAATGGCCGCCGGTTCGAAAGCACGATGTTAACCCGATAACTTGATTTCCACCTCCCAGTGCGACAGTCCTTTCTTTCTCTTTGCCAATCACGTTATAGGCAGTTTTCCCATCGGAACGACGAGACTGCGATGTCATCGTCACGCAAACATCGTTTCCTGATCGCTCGCGTCGCTTGCAATTGGACCGTCCCAAACGACAACGTAATACAATTAAGGGTCCGATAGAATTAACCTCTTTTGTCGCGATGCAGCGAACCTCTCGTTCCGATGTTCCTCTTCGAAAACAATTTTTCGAATGCTTTCGATGGGGTTTCGATGCATTTAGCGCATTAGCCATCGGAGAACAACTTCTGCAAGCCGTGCCGGGATGCAATTAGAAAAAATTAAATAATTGCACTCTTTAAGTTATCGGTCCCAAAACATTTTTTACGTCGTTCCAAAGGGGAGGCTCTAATCTTCAAATCTCTATCAAATTAAATTAATAATTACATCTTTTTATGAAATTGATACACAAATTGTTCATGAGCAACTACCGTCAACTATACGTCTAACAATCGATAGACTAAATTTATTGCTCTCCCCGTAAACTTTATGGGTGTATCAATATATCTCATCGCGGTATCAACTTGCCCCTTAGCGGTGTAAATCGTTACTTTTTAGTTTGATTAAATTAACCATTCTTCACTGGGTTACACGTTTCACGTGTCGGATTGTTAAGGAAAGTTTGAATTCATTAAATTGGTCCGCGTCAAATTCCACACCTCATTAACACTGATATTTTGGATAACTAATGAAGTTTAGAATATTTTGTAGATTTTACAATTTATTAGATGAAAATTTCATTGAGAAATAATTACAAAACATATTCGTCGTTATGGTCAAATTTCACCTGAGGAAACCAGAAATTTTAAACATTTTTAAAATACAATCCCATATAGATTTTGGCGAGAAGATGCCAAAAATCCAAGTTTCAGACTTAGTAATCGACTGGTTCCAAAGTTATGCGTGTTTAAAGTTCAGAGACTTTCACCGTTTTTGATCAGTAAGGGCGCCGCCATGTTAGTGCGTAGTGAGCGTCGACAAGCTAGACTGCCGTGAATAAGGTAGATTTCCAAGTGCAGTGGGACTACTTTCACTAAAAATACAACGAAATGGAGGTACTCACAATCTTCATATAATTGATCAACGAGTATCCATGTGGCCAGGTGTCGGTCGACTCGCAGGACAGGGGTTTGATGTCGATTTGTTGCGAGGTATCCAAGTCGTGGAGCGCTTTGGCGAATAGATGCACGGCGTCGTACATCAGAGATGTCTCAGTCTGGAAACATTTTCAGAAAATGCATCGTGGACGGTCACGGAACAGTTTCCCTAAAGGTCGCGCGTGATGGTGGCGTACAAATTCACGACAGATTCGTGCAACGACCGCGCCAATGTAAATCAGATCACGAGCGCGTTTAAAGCGAATCGATTCGAGCGAAATTCGCCTGTTACCGGGTCGGAATTGCCGTTTATGAGCGGGGACGAACGAGCGGCATTCTTGCTCGTAAAAGGGAATCCGTATCGCACGGTTTGATCGAACGATTTCGTCTCTTTCGTCGCCGACGGAATTTCCACACCGACGAAAACCTGTGGGGGGTCTCGCGGAGGCCCGCGTTTCCACAATTTCATGGCGAATCAACGCCTCTGTTCGCCTCGCCGTTTATATTTCGCGCAACATTCGGCTGGCACCAACAAAACCCTCCAACGTCTCGAACCGGTACCCTATCGGCATCGTACCTTCATTCCGGACAACCAATATCCTTACAGGATTTTACGAGGGCCGGCCGGTTCGAGGGCTATTTACCCTGAAACCAATCGTGTTTCTGATTCGCGTTTATGTTGCGACGCGAGATTGCGAGAACAGCGCACGCTACGCGAAATTAAAAGACTTAGCTGAAACTGCCAATTTATAGACTTTCACAAGGGATTGTTAGTATTCGGGAAATAGCATCTTTTCGTCGTACTTCTGTGTTTACGGTTCAGCTTCGTGTGTCGAACGATTCGGAGATTTACAGTAGGAGTTAGGACGATTGTTCTCGGAGACTGCGACGGGAACTTCTTTATTCTAGCCAGACTCTTGGCGAAGATATCAAGCAGAGTCTATGAAATTTAAATGGTATCCATTTCCTTTAAATTTACATTTTATTTGTTTGTTTATCGTGTTAATTCAGTTTTATCGAACACTACACTGAACCTGTGAAACGTCCCCACGTCCTTTAAGAACATGCAACCTTCCAGGTGTGCGTGTTAGACGATCTACTTTGTGCATGTGGAACCTTTATCGGATCGGTTCAAATTCAATCCAATCTAAGCAGATTCGAACTTACGCGATCAAGCTTGATTAAATTCGACAGCATCTGATCAAACTTTGTCAAATCCCATTTTCAAGTTAAAAAGATAAGGAAGAAGATTAATCTCGACATTTCGAATGGAATATTTCGAATAAATAATTTTTAACTAAAAAGACTGGTGGTTTGTAGCTTCGGAAATGAGTTCGATAAAAAATGTGATCCTTCCCTGCGAGAAATTTCCGTTCGCATAACTTCCGGAACAGTTTGAACAATTTACTCGCTCCTCGAATAGTAAAGTTCAATATTCCTTTTACGTCGTAAATATTGAACCAGTAAGTTTTACTTCCTCGAATTTTTCGACCACGTTGCCGCTCCTGCACCAGCGATTTTATATCATCCTATTAACCGCATTCACACTGAACACGAACCGGAAACACGACGCGGACATCGCATTGTGTAGTATCGCGCGAACGTTAAAAGTCACGTTCGTATTCGCGCGTACGCGCTCGTGTGGTTTTCACGGCCGAACAGTTTGACATCTGCGATCAAGCCGCGGTAATAATAATTCATTCGCAATAGACTATTTTGCAGAAGTCACTCGGAATTGCGTTTACCTAGCCGTTAATCGCGATGTCAACGCGTTCATACATACATATGATTACTAGGGGTGTGCGAGATCCCGTCGGGACGGGAATTTCTCGAGAAAATTTCGGGATTCCCGGATATTTTCGAGATTTCGTCCCGATCTCGCGAGAAATTCCCGTCCCGACGGGATCTCGCACACCCCTACTAATTACGCATTTTTTAAGTGAAAACTTCTTTAGGCTCACCGCGGACACAATCGCTGGGCAGCGGATGAGTCTGATCCGTCACGCTTCGAGGTGAAACGCGATCGGGGAACAGACAGATGTGCAATCTCCATAGAAGTTTTCACTTCGGTCGTGCGGTGCTACGCGCATAGTATTTTTTTAAAATGATATGACGTGTTAAATCGTTATCGAAGTTATGAAACAATTAATCTATGATTTATCAAATGTACGAACATTATCTTTGCAATTCGAATTCAATATTAACATGTGCTTCTTTTTGTAGCGGGTTGTGTGCAGATCTTCAATGGAATTTCGCCAAGTCTTACCTTTATGCAGGTGAGGTTGTTCTGCTCCGCGTGCGCATGAAACAGAAGTAATTCATTATTCGAAGAAACAGTAAATTTTATTTATATGGCGTACAGTCCCCAACAAAACTCATCGAAATGTAACAAGTTCGAAAAATATGACGGAATATTACGCATTCGAAATGTAACAAATTCGGAAAATATTCGAATTGTGAAATGACGTCTGTAGTGTGTTATTTCGAAAACAAAAGCGTGTATTAACATATATTTCACCTTTCGCTTCACAGAATCAATAGGCTGTAATGAATAGGTATTGCGTAATAGTACAGTTTACGCATATACGATCAAATGGCTATCAATTGACATTAATACCTACGTAACGGCTATTTATAGTTTTAGAATTATCTACAGCAAGATGCGTTTAGCAATTCATGTGTAATTTTAATCATCAGCTGTCCTGTGCACGTGTTTCTAGTTAATTAGTACGATTTTGTTCAAAACTGTGTCTATGACATACTGGTAATTTGAACGCGGCTATTGACGTCACCTTAAAATTTAATGTAATATCGTCTGTGTTTCACTGTGCTAAAATCATGAATTAAGAATTTTGAGTTCTTTTGAATCTCAGTTCTTTAGACATGGTTTCTTGAGACTTTTTGTTCGGCAGAGATTCAAGATCAAGGTGAAATTTGAGGTCCATTTTTTAGATCTCCTCCGATCTAGAGGTACAGAATCGTGCGATAGTGGTGACGACGTATAATTTTCAATGTGCCACGGTGATTCACTCAACTATCAGGAATCGTTGATTTCTTTGTAACTACGTCATTAGGACAACGGGAAATGCGCGACACCCCCTCAGCGAAAGAGACTCGCGGAGCTCTCCGCTCGCGAATTCAATTTCACGAAATACGAAGTGCTCGGAGACGAACAGTCGTGTTCGCAAGAACGGTGAATGCCCGGTGAAACTTTCTCGAATCGGCTTGCAAAAGGGTCGCCGGGATTAACTCGTCCGAGTTTTGTCTGTCATCGCAATCGGCGTCGAAAACAACGATAGAAGCTCCACGGTTATTATTAGATTCCATTGCAGGAAATTTCGCCGGCGCAACCGCGACTACGTCGGGCTTCTCTCTACTTCTCTGTATTTTGACTGTATCGGGAAAACGCCTGGAATTCGCCCACCGCCTCAGACCGCCACGTTTTCCTCTGATAAATTCCCAATGAATGAGACACCTATTTTAGAGCATGCTTTCCACCGATAGCACCGGTTTTAAAGGGATCGTCTGTAGGATACCTTCTCGCAGGGAATCATTTCCTCTTTCAGTTTCATTCTGAGCCGGAGCTTCGTTCTGAGCCAGTTGCCAAATGAGGTTCTATCCGTATTCCCGTTAACCCTTTCACCATGGATTAAGAATTTTTCATTTTAATCTTCTTATCCCCATTCATTAGTGCCAGAGGCTCTCGGATGATAAATTTCATGGGAAAATAATATCTCCACTCTCGGATTTCAGCTTTTACACAGTTTTATTGATATAATTCTCTTAGAAACTGTGTGGTTTTATCGACAGTGACAGAAAATTGGGCCAGAACCAGTTAAATCACGTACAGAAATAAAAAAAACGACCGTTCCGAACAGCAGAAAATATCCTTTGATCCGGCAATCTCGTCCCATTAAATTGCTAAAATATCGCACGGCGCGGCGTGAAAACGGCGATCGAGCGTCAGTTTTCCCGAGCAACAGCGGAAATCGAGCGTCACAGTACTTCCCGTCTGTCGCCGGTCTAAGATCGGTCACGTACCATCATTTACTCACATCCGCTCAATTTTCCCGCATCCATGTGTACACGTATTTACATACTCGTCGGCGCTCGCCTATCCGAGTACTCGCGCGGAATTTCTAATGGGCTCGCGCGAGTCTCCGACAGTTGCCTGTATTGCCGATCTCCCCTATGGGTTAACGACTTTCTGTTACGTGTAATTGCGCTGGGTTACGGGGACAATAAACGCGATTTCGTATTCGTCGAATTTCCTTGTCCACCTTCCGCCATCCCCTTTTGTTCCGCCCTTTCGCCAACGCACGGCAAATCTTCATTGCGCTTTTGCATCGCGCTCGCCGGAATTAAAGCGCCGTTTTTTGCAGCGACGAATTCTTTCTGCCGGTCGCGCGATGGGAATCGAGTGGCCGACATGCTTCCCAGAAATAAATCGGGTTAGCCAGCGGACCGAGAGAATACAAATTTCCCGAACAGCCGCGCTCTTTTTAATTTTCGGACGAATTTCTTTGATAGGACACCGGCCAGGCCACTCCCTTCGATGCTCATTCCATTGGGGAGACGCCGAGACTACGGAAAGTGCCGGCGCACGCTAATTCTATTTTGATTAGCGTCGGCGAACTTGTTTCTATCTCTTTTTTTTCGGTTCTTCATTCTATTGTGTTAATGGAGACACTTCTCGTGTTGCGATACCCGAGCAAGAAATGTTGGGAAGAATCGCCTGGATCGACCGGTTCATTGCGCCTCCATCATCTCGGTCTCGTTTTACTGAACTTCGTTTGGGAAATCTGTTTATGTGAGAGCACTGCCCAAAGGGAGAAATAGATACGCGTAGAGATATTATTTAACCCCGTTTTCCCGCAATAAGATGTAAATGTTAACTCATCAATTTGAATTTTAAAAAATCGGAAAATAACTCTCAATTTGACACCGAGGAACAGATTCAATTCCTGAAATAAGTTCTCTTCGATACTGCTGCGCAGGTGGTCAGTTGAACATCTTTTTGTGAACTAGAAAATAGAAAGACAATTCAGTACTAGAAAAATAAAGGAACAAAACACAAGAAAGTAGAAACACAAAAGTTCTAACCAAAGTATAAAATACCGAATGATTGGGGAACTTGATAAAAAAGGGTTTTACGCTTGAAGAGCAGCAACCTAATAACAGAGAGATGTGGCACGATTGACGCCACATTGGGTGTTCTGAAAGTATTCCAAGCCGTTGGTCTTTAGATAACCTGAGGCTTCGCGAGGAGCCGATAGAAACGCAGAAAATAAGATCAGATTCACCTGTGAAAACGCAAACAATTGAACGAGATCAGCGGTGAAAGGTTAAATAATGGATGCTCGGGCTGGTGGAAGGCACCCCGGGGCATCCTAACGTTGCCGAGCTTTATATCTTTTTACCCACGGTCTTTCTAGCTTTCCTATACCTCCATTCATTTCATTCCCCGAAGAGGCACGCTTGTTTGATCCCTGACCCGTTCATAACGCGGAGGAAACGACCCCACGAAAGCCAACCCTTCCCGCGCGATAGATACTCCTCGAAAATGCACTTTTACCTAGTTCTTCGTTAAATTCGATGAAATCTCCTCGATTCGTTCGGACTCGTGTCACCTCACGACTGAAATCATTCTACTGCGGATGTTTATGCAATTTTCAATTTTTATTTGAAGGAAATGACATGAAATAAAATTTTGTTTTTAAAGGGAACAGCCGTTGTAGATTTTAAACAAATAAAAATGTTACTAAATTCTATCGAATTTTATATTGGACTCCCTCTGTCCCATAATAATGTCCCATAATACAATAGTAGCAAAAGAAAATAAATATAGAACGCAATATTTATTATCAAAAAACTAAATTACATTAAAAAATAAATTAAAAATATTACACCTAATTCTTATTTTGAGTGTTAAGATAGTTTCTTGATTTTTGCTGCGAAGCTTTGCTTTCCCTGTATGCGTGAGCTTAACCCTTTGCCCTACAATATCGAGTCAAACACGTTCTGAAGATTCTGACCAGAGTCTAATGAATATATGTTATTCATTTTCTTTAAATCGAAATGAAGTTCTATTTTGGCTTTGTTAATGTACAGCTATTAGAGAACAATTATTGGATCCAAAAAGTATTAGGTGCATGCAAAAATTGTAGACTTCTTTTTCAATTTTCTTTTATCTATACATGAAGTTGGGGCTATAGTTGGACACATCGGTATGAAACAAGCAATTGCACGAAAATTTTCCAGTACTGTGCAATCGGCGCAGAAAACGTTCAGTTTGCATAAAGATCGACAGTCTAGGGACTGTTATTGAACAATTGACAGCAAATTAAAATACTTCGTGTTTTCCTCAGTTGGAAACCAGCCCCGTAGATTCGCGACCGTGTCGACAGCAATCGATTCCTGACACGCGCGGAAAACTACGAAAAGTTTACCGTTGGCGGCAACTCGAACGTTCGACGCTTTCCAGTATTCGATGCGAATGAAAAGACGGAAACGAAGAGTGAATTCGTGCCAGTCTTGTTCTAGGAAATTCGCTCGACATGGTGTCCGGAACCGAGGAGCAAGGAACGTCTAATGGCGATCACAATGGGAACAATGCAAATGAAATTGCACATTGAGTGCAGCTATGTTGACTCGAGAAGAACAATTTACAGTGTCCGATCAACCATCACAATGGAAGAATAATACTGCAATATAAATATAAGTATAAACTGTGGCTTCTTAAGGTGGTTAAACAATCTATTATTTTTATATCTTGTGAAAAAGTTGCGAAAAGCAATTTTTACATACCATCTAGTAAACTAATCCTGATTTAAAGTGCGTGCCATCCATTATGTTTTTATTAGGTGTGCAAATAAGTTCTTTCCCCTCTTCTTTCCAAATTAAAGATTTTCTTACATAAAATCTAATAAAATCTTGTCCGGCGGCTCCTAGTCTTTCTGCCAATTCTTCTTGCGTCTGGGTCGGATTTTCATTGGGCAATTCCTCTAACTCACCGTCATCGAACTTTCTCGGTGCACCTGAATGATCGTCGTCTTCCAAATTAAATTTTCCGGCTTTAAATCTTTGGTACCGCGTTTTGCATGTTCTGTAAGGTACAGCGTTCTCACTCAGTGCCGCACAAATCGTTTCCGTAGCTTTAACAGCTGATTTCCTAAGCTGGAATGCAAAGAGTAAGCATTGACGCAAATTATGCTTCTTGCACGCCATATTGCTTAGGGAAACTCTTAGAGCGCTCATCACAATTTTTCTTAAAACTAGAAGAACGCTCTTTCAGACGGCACCAAAATCGGGAAGAAATTCGAATTCAGTCAGAATTTATGATCGTAGAAAAAAAAGGGGAAGGAACTTATTTGCACACCTAATACTTAAATTACATTTGCTGAAGTGCAGCCCGCACGAGTACTGCAGTGTTAAAAATGACATCAATTTATCAAGCGGCAACTAATAATATCAGAGCGGCGCGGCGGTTCACGGAGGATCCATCAGATTTCCCGACACCTTAACGTATCACGTAGCGCTTTCAGTAAAAAGTTGGTAGGAAGTTTTGCAGGAACATACGAGGTAACCGATGCAATTTAGCCTTTTTAAAGGCTGGCGTCGGGTGCGGCAGATGTTGCTTCCCATGAGATGACCAGGCGTTCAAATTCGCCGCTCAACTTTTCCGCGGTTGATACTGTACCAGATGCGCACAATGATATAATCTGCTTTGGTGATGTCGGCTCTCGTGCACCGTTCAAAGAACTACCAATTAGGCGGCCCGTTCCGTTTGTGCAAAACTCTAGCCGATTAAGATGATCAAAACTGCGCTAAGCAATTTTACAATGACTATCGAATCATTCGAAAGCTGACCAAGAAAAATCCCTCCGAGTAAAATTTTCTGTACATTTTCCGGTCTCTGATGCATTCTAAAATTCCGAAAAAAAAATGTGACATATTTTGGATTCTAAGGCGCATTGTAAAACGCGCCTAAGGTCCAAAATAAGTCACATTATTTCCAGATTTTTTTGTTGCAAACTGGTTGTAAAAGTACAAGTACAAGTACACAGTTTATACGGGAAAATATATTTGAAAGTTATTCAAAGAAGTTTCCCGAGTCGCTATACACGGGGTGCACTTTCTAACGAGCATAAAAGTGTTCGAGAATTATTTAGAAGTTTGCTATGCAAGTTTCTGCAACCTAACGATGTCGAATGCTGGGAAGTTCTGTAATAATCCGTTCTGGTATAATAAGATTAGCCTGCAGGTTTCTTAACTGGTGGAGTCGATCAGTGTTCGAAGCATCTGCGTCTCTGCTGGAATTCGAGTAACCCGAGCAGTGTATTTAACCTTTCTACCACTAAGCCCGATTAAAAGTGCTCCGATAGAAGTTTCTCCCATGATCTAATTGGGTCGTAGTTGCCGTAAGAACTGAGGAGAAATTCCTTTCGCGTTGTACTTCAATAATGTTTCGTTTGGCAGGCGTGTACAAACGAAATAAAGTTTCTGTTACCAAAAGCGTTTCCTGTACATAGTTATTTTTGTGTTACTTACGAGGAATCATTTCCGGACATTTAGAAAGGAATCTTAATAAACGGTAAACGGAAATAATACTTGCAAGTATATTCGAATCTTGGTTGAACAGATTCGAAACTTTTATGAATTGATCCCATCCCTAATGGAGACCAAGAAGTTAGATAGGCCTGGTTCTACGGAAGAAATTCTTACATTTGAAAATTTGATAACGCTTTAAAATGGAATTGGACAGCACATCGAAATGTTAAAATTGATTGTACAATATTATTCGAGCAGAATGTAAAGCGACCAACTCTTCTAAACGTGAAAACTTGTATCTTTGTCACGTAATGATTCGATTGATCGTTTCGGCAATTCTCTCGAATGCATTTCAAAATATAAAGCAAATAGAGGGAACGCAAATAACTCGTCTAATGGATGCAGAAACGTGTGTGCAGCTCTCTGTACACGCGGGCACGGGGAAGGTTTGAGTATTCCCGTGCACACACATTCGCGTAGTCTGTAATGCAATGTTATTTCGTTAGCGGGTTTAATGCGACTGATGCGAGCGTCGAACACGACGAGGAAGTGGGTAAATTGCATGGGTAACTTCCGTGACGAAATTCCCTCGATCAATCGAACAGTACGCCGAAATTGGCTACGAATTTCGTTTGTCTATGAAAATAACAAGAACGCGTTAACTGCCGGAAACGATTCCTCTGTTCGGAGTTACAGAATAATTCATTCCCTCAATTGTTTCTGCACCGATCCTGTGGAAATATTTCATTCAATTGTTGACAATGGAAATTGTTTCGTAGAATATTATTCTCGTTTTTACATGACATTTTCTTTGTCACTTTTAAGTTCGTAAAAACGTATCTAGCTCATATTAGGACGATGAGTAAGAAGAATATTATCAATTTCCTAGACCTGGTTCCCGAATACGAGAATCTCTACAGTATTTTCATTGAACGTGCAAACAGAACTCTGATTCACTCCGTGGAATGATATCGGCCGTCGAAATAAAAATGCAGATTGATCATCCAGGGTCGAGCGGAATCCAGTATTAAGTTTTCACAAGCAGTACGATCTTTTATCGATCGTTCAGTAGCCGGTAACCGAAAAGTTCGGACCAATAGAATCCGGCACGAGCCTCGTCGCCTTTGTGGTATTTGCATTCTTATGAGATATGGCACATACCACAAGAAATTGAATTTCCCGCCGCGCTGTTCAACTATTGAATAGTTAATACGCATTTATCACGTTGGCAGTTTGATCACTGTCATGGTTAGCGATGGGAGGAAGTAACAACGCTGTAAGTTCAAATCTAATTTGATAGTTTCAAACATTTCATAAATAAAAAAATACAACATTTTTGGGACACCCTGTATAGAAAAAGAACTCAATAATTTCACATTGTTCGCTCGGAGAACCCCATTCGAGAGCCCGTCAATTAAAAGTCGAACTTTTCCCAAATTTTTTATTTGAGGAGAACTTTCTGAGAATACATGTACAAGTTCTCCTCAAATAAAAAATTCGGAAAAAGTTCGACTTTTAATTGAGAGGCCCTCCGGGTTCTCCGAGCGGAGAATGTGAAATTAGAATGTTATTAAGACTTCCGACGGTGTTGTGAGCGGCGCGAGTATTACGCTGTACATCACGGAACAATCTTGGTGCCATTTGCATGCATACGGGCCGATCCGATGAGTTCGTACGCTCGTTCACTGAGAAAATTACATCGACACCACAGCCCTGCATCCGTTAAAATCCCTTCGCCGTCTCCACGATCGTCTGATAATTAAGTTCGCACGCGTGCACGCTAAAATTCGCGTATACCACACCCTAATGCCCCAATCCTACGGCACGTTGCGAAAACAATCGCGCGAGACTACGGAGATGCTCGAGTGCGCGATCGAGTCGTAATGGCTGCTTTACTATACCGGCAGATTCGATTTCAAAAACAAATGGTTCGACAGCCTGTAGGCTTGTCCTCCGATTAAACAGAATGGCAAATGCTTCGTTAATCTGTTCTGTTCACTAGATAAATGTTTTGCCACTCGCACTCGCATCTGCGAATATTCGCACGAAAAACCAAATTTTTGATCGGCACTACCGTTACTTGATGTTTTAAGCCTTTTATCCTACTTTTTTTATCCATTGCCTGCGAATGGATTTTCATGGAAAAATTGAGTGGTTTGTTAACATTATTCTGTGAAAAGTAAAACAATTTGGTATGGAACCAAATTAATAGATAATAATTTTTGAATAATTTTTGTCACCGATGTGTTTATAACACAGATCCGTCGACAAAAGAAGAAAATATTATGAATGGTGTAACATTAAAGGTAAATTATCGAATATTGAACGACCATTTATGCGTGAAAATTAAGGTTTTAATGGCCATAAAGTGATATATAAAACTGCATATAAAATTAAAGAACGATCCGATCATCATTTCAAGCATTACTCAGTTATGAACTGCCCATCGATTTTCATAATCAAGTTTTCCACTGAAATCGAGAGTATAAAAATTATATTATTATACTCTTTTCAATTAATTAGAAATTTACAAAATGATAACTTTAATCCGTTCTCAATTTTGTCCGGACTGCATCATAGAATTCCAATTTCATCAAAATGTCTGCTCTCGTACTGAAAAAGTAAGCCGCCCAGTGTGAAATCACCCGAGAACAGAAAACAAAGGGATGGAATTAATATTCACGCTCGTGTGCGCATTTGATATTAAATATCCATTAAACAACTGACCCGGATGAGCTTTTATTATAAGCGCTGATACAGTTTTACAGGTACCATATGAGTGATGAAAAATTATTTGATTCAGTCTGCTGCCTTCTGATGATGTGATTTGCATGTAGAAGCAGTCAATTAATTCACAGCTAAGAGTACTTCTGCTTCAATTATAAAATACAGATGAATAATAGCCTTTAGTTAACGAGAATACGAATTTCTAGATATATGTATATCCTACAAAAATATTGAAAAATCCATAAATTTAATATCACTAATGAAAACTGTAAAATACATTTCAATTTTCGTTACTTTCAATTCGGTTGTAACGACGTGAATTTTCGCAATTTTTTAGTTATTGTTCGATGGAATTAATATATACCACCGAATTCCCAACCAATTGTTTTTGCAATTTATAATTGAAAAATGTCCTTTAATAACGAGTTCAAAATAAACGTTACGAGAATTAAATTAATGTTCATATCACTGAAATTAATGAAGAGGAGCAGAGAAGTGCATTGATCGAAGAAATGTTGGAGACTTCTGTGATATGATCTTTTTATATTAAATGAATTTCGAACCATCCGGAAATATCGATATCGGCGTATGATCTGAATAGTGGCTAATTAAAATTTTGGCATACCTTGTTGGAGTTCTGTCCCATATCGAGCTCCCGATTATAACGTTTCTCGCCATAGATCCAATCTTGCACAACCTTCTGAATTTCTGGCTTCTCCGGGTCCACTAATCGAAAGGCAGTGATATTGGTCCCGCCGTGCTTGAATTCCTCCAGGTCGACGCTGTGCAGGTCCTGCAAGGAATTTAGATCACTTTATGAATCTCTCGGAGGTATAGCCGTCTTTTTGCATGCTGTTCGCCAGAGACTTTTATTACTCTTGATCTATAAACGTTTAATATCGGCTCTGCATCGTTCCCTGCGAATCACAGATTTGTAGAACGTTCTTCATTGTGGCTGAAAAAATTTGTCACGTTGCCAATATCTCCAAGTACATCATTATTATATAGGGTCAGGGACTGCGGAATTTGTGAACTCATTCTTAAATCGTTCTGGAATTCACGATCATTCGTATTACGGAACAGTGACTACAGAATCACGTCGTATATTCAGAGAAACAGAAGGTTAATAAGAAGAACTGAATGCCTTTAGAACAGCCAAGGAAGATTAACATACCTATCACAAAACTTACGAGCAGTATGTTTTATATTTTGTATTACTTTTGTTTTTATCAAGGAATGCGTATTTTTCTTCAAATTGCTCTTTTGTGCATCTTCGGTATCCTGCAAATTAGTGTGTTTTTCGAATGTTTCTAATTTGATATTTTTCCATGCTTCTTGTAGAAGTTGCCAAAGATGTATCTTTAGAAAAATGCATTGCGAACATTATGGACATAAGAAAATGCTGAAATCTGTTACGAAATATTATACAACTAGTTAATATTCGATATTATAACGATGGATCATTTCAAAATTTATCGATATATTCGATTTTTACAAAAAACAGCAAGTGGTTCCAAACTTTTGGTCGGTAGTGTGCATATACAAAATTGAGTCCAAAATTGATAAAATTATTCTCTTTCAAAGTTTATTATGTATTTTTAAAAGGTGTACGAATATTTAATATTGAATCTCGCATCCATGGATCAGAATATGTATTCCGGCATAATCAATTTCGTCGGGGAAATCCATCTGTTATCTTTCCACAAACCTCGCCAGGACGATCTATGCCATAGCATTCAATTTAATCGCCCCCTGCCCGCATAGTCTAATCCCGTGTTGTCCGAGCTTTGCCCGCGAGTAAATCGTGCTTCCACTACTCCAGCTCTGTTGTCTAGGGAACCAAGACGCTAAGCATGACGCGATCTACTGGCATCTGCGTTGAACGCGGAGATTTGAATACTCGGTCCTGCGCTGGGGCCGTTGTCCTTTACTAGCAATGATGAATGGAGGGAGTTGAGAGCGGGGAAGGGGCCCCACCCGTGAACAGTACGGTCTAATCTGTGAAGACTAGGATGGGATCAAGTTCAATATACAGAGTGTGCTGAAAATCCTGCTATAAACCGACGGGAAGATGATTCTTTATGCTGAAATCAGTCTATGATGTAGAATGACACTTTATCGTGCAGGACTTCGTTTTCGAGAAAATCAATTTCAAACGATATTGCTCAGTTTCTTCTATAAGATCATTTCCATAGGTGTGCAGATTGAAGCTTCCCCTTTAACGACGTTCTAAAACTTGATACACCTTTAAGGGGGTAGAATCTAGTTTCCAGGATTGCAAGGGTGCGGAATGCGCTTTCTCATTTCTCGATAATGCAAAGATGGGGTTTTTCTGTAGTGAAACGCTCTAGATGAAAGAAATGAGAAAGCGCATCCCGTTACCCCCTTAAAGATCGATCGTGTTTTCGCTCGCACCTGTACCAAGTCAGATAACGCTTGACCGACCACATAGTGTCTATCAGCAGAAATAGAGACATCTCGGGAATAGAATAGACCGAATAGGCTCCTCGGGTAGACTACATTTCTACATCGCGGTGGCAGCGGTCGTGATTTAAGATTGTCCGGCCTGAAAGCACAACTCCGTCCACCTTTTCGTATGCTCAAGCAGCTCGAGCGTGGCCATTTATTATCCTTTGTCCCACGACCGTGCCACCATAGATAAGTTCACTATTCCCGATCCGCTGGCTTCACGAGTTCTCCGATCGACGAGCAAGACGCTACATCGAGACCAGCGCCGACCGATTCGCTCTGTGATCGATGATCGCCACGCCTCGGGATGTCCGTTCATTCTTCACGAGACTGTCGTACCGCTGCCCCGAGCGAATCGATAAAATCATCTGAATTTGACTGATCAAACATATGGAATTCTAAGTAACTCGACGTAAAAATGAGATTTGGTTGTCGAGGCAGCAATCGATAGAGCGATCTCGAGATGCTAGAGTATTTGAAGTTGATCCTTGTATAGTAGAGAGGATTATGTAACTTTGACAGATATAGAACTCTTTTAATAGGTACTCGGCAACTAGGGCAAACTGTACTTTCGACTTTTCCGAGAGGTAATTGTTAACTGAATCTTATCAACTTTCTTATCCTAACTTTTATCCTGGTCCTATTCTCCGCGGCATACCCCAACGATATCTGGAACGTTCGATGTCGGGAAAATGGGATTGTTAACCCTCATCCGTCCCTCATTTCACGAACTAAATCTGTCCCACGGTGTCAAATTGACAGAGTGATAGAAAATCGATGAAATAACAAGGTAAACAATCACTGTTCGATGTTCTTTTTCTTCAAATTGATGAGTTAACACTTACATCTTAGGTTTTTGCGGATGTATGTTTCACATTAAAAAGACAAAAGTCACCAAGTTTTGGGACAAATTTACCTACAAATAACAGAACAGTATAACTTATTTCGAGAAAACTGTGTTATAATTAACACGAGGGACGTGTGAGAATTAAGCAATGTCAAGTTTCTTGAACAAACGTTCATGGATCCAGAGATTAGTTTTCTTGCACCCTGTACTGTTGGAACGCTACCGAACGCAGCGCAACGCCTAAATCATTCTGGTGTTCACGGCACGGGGAACAAGCTAACAATTCCCAAGTAAGCCATCCGTCTGAAGTATCTACAAGTCTCGCCCGGCGAACTTGAACCATCGACGAATTAGCTTTCGCTTATTAACCTCGGTCCACGAGCCACTGATTCCGGACACGGAATTATGGCTGGCTCGCAGACCACCCCCGCGTTCCGTGGCCACAAATTTCGGCGTGTCCTCCGAATCCAGCAACGGCGACGTATTATCGCATCCCGTTGGTCATTACGGTTATTATGCCCCGTTACGGTTATGATGATTGTTATCGTCGTTATAGCCGGGCGTTGCCATTAAGCTTCTTATTACGAGCGTTTAGTAGGCGTAACGTCGTGGTACGAGCGCCCGCTCCTTATTACAGCCGAGTTATTTAGCCGGTGCACCACCGCGTTTTCCTTTCCGTTTCCGTCTTCTTTTTTCTACCCGGCTCCTCGAAAACCTCAAGGAGCCAACCGCGTTTTAATTATCCCACGCGCGGATCGTTCGTCGTTATCGATAATAAGATCGGTTTTTCGGACCGACCGAACCGTTTAACGAGAACACAATCCACGCCATCACCCGCTTATCCGTGTTTGTTTAACGTCGACGCGATGGAATCTGGATAGGACCTTCTTGTTCAATCCTCCGATACGCTGTCCCGACAATCTCCCACTCAATTGATATCCAACGATTTTATCGACATTAATGTTTGACCGATTTCCCATGCGTGACCGCTACTTGTAACACAATTATCATTTACCATCACACTCGAGCTATCGACGATTAATCCGTTACACCTGTTCGGAAATCATTCATTTGATGGATATGTGAAATTGATATAATACTCGTACAATTCTTAAACGTGCAGTAATTGATTAAATACCGACATATTCAATATAATGTAAACAATATTGTGAATAATGGTACAGCAATTTTTAACTTGTCCTAACGTGTTTTAACGCGTAAGCAATGTTAAACCTGTCGCCAATGATGGCGTCAGTGGTTCGCAATCATCATTGATATTGCCAGACGCACACGCAATCCTTCTTTGAATAGTTTTAAACAGATTTGTTACACGTAAGTATAGCAATGATTTGCGTTCTTAAAAAGGAATTTAAAAGTGTTATAGAGATGATTGAATTTTTCTTGGTTTTGTAGATGTGTCTGATATGCATATGGCATTATTAGTCTCACGTCTGCCGACTCACAGTTGGAAGTTTGATCGAATGTAATGTTGAGTTCCGACGGAAGAATTTTCAGGCGCGTCGCGTATGAACAGAACGAAACGAGATATGACTGTTGAGTCAAGCATCGATCGATAGCCATCATTCTCTGTGATTTACGTAGCTCGACGCGTTCCACATACCTAGCCTCCGCTTGTCTTATCCGGGGAGGACATCCGCGCGAGTCGAAGAGAAATGCCGCGTACACGCTTTGAATGCGAATCCTGAATACTTGCGTTACGCCTCTGAAAACTCGGGCCAGAGATCGCGTAAAATATTCTCCACGTATGTAGGATGATAGTAGAAACCTCGTTAAACCATTTAAAAGTGAGCCAGCAAAAGACATTTAAAAACGTACGTTCGACCAAGTAGCATGATTTCCGTCATCGTTCGATCGTCAACTAGTTTTAAGCATTCAGCATTAAATTACTTATTTCCTTTAACGACCGCAATATGCATTTACATTATAATACGACTTTCCACTCAAAGTGCCATAAAACCGTAATAAAAAGTCGAATATTAAATTTTATGTGGCCGTTGAAAAGGAGAGACTACATTCTTCGAGTTCGTAATGGTTTGGATATTAAAGAATAAAGTATTTAAGAATAAAACGTAACTTCGCTTTGTCGGAAAAACGTTCTCGGAAAAGCCGAATTGACAAAGTGGAAATTAAGGCTCCCCCTTCAAAATTAATCGAGATAAATTATAATCTCTATATTCAGTCATTATAAATTTTCGGTTAAACTTCACCTGAGGAAACCAGAAATTTTTTTACATTATCAAACATAATCCTGTAGATTCTGACGAGAACATGCCGACAATCCAAGTTTCAATCTTAGGACTCCACTGATTGAAAAGTTACGAGCGTTTAATGTTTAAGACTTTCACCGTTTTCGATCAGGGTCGCCGCCATGTTAGCTAGATGGCAGCACAAGCGCACACTACCGTCGATAAGGCTGATTTTCTTCCTGATAAAGCCAGTTAGAAGTTGATCGATTGAGTTCAGTTGCTTTTTAAACCGATTTTTCGAGGTTGATGGATGCAACGGAATTTCCTGTCGATCTGAATGACAGAGGACCGTTTGATAGCCGTGTATGAAAAATAAATATCTGCAAGACAGATCGTCATCGCCGTGTAGACAGAGTTAGTTTTAAATTATGTTACGAACATATCGTTCATCCATTCGCTATTGTTCGCTGCGAAATGTAATGCACTCCGGGTGCAATTACCCATACGTCCATCTTGCTCGGGCTGTTCGAGCCGCTGTGCTGGCTGTTTGAACATGAGATTCCATAATGTTGTAAACATTAGAAGACCCAAACAATGCTCCGCTGTGCGAACGTGATGTTTAACTGGCAACCAGCATTCACGCAGAAAATCATTATTCACGAACAAATGATTGGCAATTTTTTTACTTAGCGACGTAATCAAACTTTGATGAAACGCCGTGCTCGAGACGAAAGAAATCACTGGAAGTGTTTGTCGGCGATGAAAAATTGATTACACTGCTCTGAGCTGTCTTTTTGTTTAAAAATTTTCTCTCGCATATTAGATTTTTTTGTACGAGTGCATTTTTCGCTATTACGCGAGCTCTTTGGGAATAATGACCTTTTAATATTCATGAGGAAAACAATTTCTTTTATAATTTATTTTTACGAGAGGGAACACGACAAATTGAAATTCTCCGATTATTATGAAACTTTAATACGAGTTAATACAAGCTAATAGGATAATGAAATCAATAATATAACAGGATTTAACGAGCGAAATTGTGGAGTTTTTGGTAATTAATTCGCCAGTGTAAACAAATTTTAATAAATTTCAAATAATTTCGATAGATTTCTTATTGCTCGTCAAAATGAATCTTGGCGATATATAATGACAATTTGTTTCCAGTATCCAATCGAAATGTTCCAATCGAAACTTGACCAATCTATTTGCAACTGAAATCTTTGTACTGGATGCGTCATAACTCTCAGACGCGCGACGCGACGTCGCGACGGCTGCGATTATGTGAGCAAGACATTTTCGTAGCGTTAATTGCAATTAAATCCGTAAAACCGGAGACAGTCCCTAGCAAACAACATAACCTTCCAATTATTATTCTTCTGTCCCTGCAGGCACTCTGACTTACATCTCGATTACCCCACCGCGCCGTGGAGATGCTTCGAAGGAGTCGGCTAACCGTGAATAACGATAAATTGCTAATTACCCCGAGGCAGACTTTCGCTCTGAACTTTGGAGGAAGTATAGAAAATTTCCCCTTTCCACGGAAACCGAGAGAAGATAAGTACGCGAAAGGAAGACTCCGAGGTTCCACCATGTTTTTTAAATCATCAGGAAATTATTATTACGCATTGTTTCACTATTCTACCTCTTAAACGAAGAATCTTTCGCGGCGGTGTATTTCGCCTCGAAGCAAGAATATTAACTGCGAAAACTTCCATTGAAATTTTCTCGAAACTTCCACTTCGAGAAAATCGAATTTAAAATTTTTTTGATTATCAAACTTCACAATTTCCTCGAAAATGTTCGAACTTTCAATTTCCCAATCTCACGAATGCCCATCATGTTAAATTTTCAGCTCCCGACATTGCTGGAGTCTCGGGCTTTTAAAATTACCAGGCTTCACTTTTAACAAGGCTAAAACAAAATTCAATTTTTCCCTTCCGATCTAATTTTTTTCTTCTTTCTAATTTTTAAGTAAACTAATTTGAAATGTGTTCACTGTTTTGCATTCGTTCTATTCTATGCAGCATTTCCTCTAAAATCACCGTTTTTCCACGATCTTCTCGCAATATCACCGTCGATTTAGGACTGTTTTGCGTGGCACATTATTTATTGAACGACTTGATAAACGCGCGAAGGAATACGTTCCGAGGCAAACGAATTTTCCAATTACGACCGAGGGATTCGAGAGTGAAACCGATGGCCTCCGGTCAGATAGTCTGAACTTATTCCCAGGGAACTGAGAACACTCTTTTATCCCTCATTTCAGATCGCACGGTGAATCATTTTCCAGGTGTATTCTCCGAATAATTGTACGCTGCGTGTTAGACGAGATCACTACAAATTGCCGCTGTATTACGTGTAATTTATAATTACAAGTCAGGCAACGATCCACGGCCGGTGTTCTCTCGTTGTCTCGACTTATTTCGAACAAGGTCCCCGAGGATCCTGTACACGAAAGGAAATCGACCGTATCTTCCTCTTGTTCCTATTTTCAATGGGAGATCACCGCAACGCTGGCCCCGAGAATCGATCGTTACGTATTTAATCGGTGCTCCGTTTGGTTTAGCGGCGCTTAATGCCGATCATGGACTGGATAATTACGGAAAGATGAGATACAGATAGATAAGCAGGGCGATTCGAGCGCTAACCGTACCTTTTAGTCACGGTTATAGTCGCAACGATCGTAATGTTCACGATGCTACCACGATATCGGCGTTGCTATGGAAGATCCAGGCCATTGCGATGGTATTCTTATGTTCGTAAAAGACCAGGGTTGAACGCATCTATGCCTTCGTTATCGCTCATATTATGTTGTTATTCGACATTTTTCCTCTAATTATTTTACAACTACGGAGAATATAGATTTCGGTCCGAGCAACTGGAATTACGTAGCTTATTAACGTGTTGTAACTGGTGAATTATAATGAAGGTACCCCAGGTGGCTCGTCAATGTTTTACCTAATAACACATATCAATTTGTGTGTGCTGGAATACATTTTCTGGGCAGGAGAGGAGATATTCCATTTTTTAATTAATGCGTGCATTAAGACAAATTCAACTCATACACAGTCCGGTATTGAAATATATTTCATACCATAATTACTAATATTTCGTGGTAAGGCTGTACAGCATGTTTAATTATTGATTTTTGGATGATATTCATCGAGGGAGTATTTATTTCAGATATTAATAACACAGGGTGATTTCACTACATGTAAACCTTTCATTAATATCCTGGCGCAAGGTAGAAAAGACGGTGTATGTAGTATACTTATTACGCGAGCATAAAATTCAGAGACGTAATAATATTATTTTCTATTCTATATAATCTATAGCATTATTAAAAATCTTCCTTGAAATATTGTTAATTACATTCTGTATGTAATATACTTTACACCGAGTTGTTTATCGTTGGCTAAGCTGTGCTTTGATTCGTCGGCATCAGTAAATCACTGCAAGTAGCTACCTCGTAATGACATTGCATCGATACTACACGAGACGATGTCACAAGGATTTTACTAATTCCAGTGACATGTCATTTCAATACCCGTTTGATGCTCTAACATGATCTGGGGAATTGATACATATTGGCACTATGTATATGCTATTGAATTAGATATTGGTGCCATCAGTATCTCCCAATAGCCTGTACATTAGAAAATGAATGTTCTAAGGAAATTAACTGCAAATTTAATGGATTTGTGACAGAAATCAGTAGATTGAGTTTCAAGTAGTACGACATACGTATATACGACATGATTTATAATTTATTAAAAAACTAGCTTCATTGGTTCAATTTTGTTCCTCGCTGTACCATTCTTTCAAACTTGATCACATTGCTCAACATACAACGAAAATACATATAATCCGGAGAATAAAAAGAAGCTGCGAGGCTTTAGGAGGTAGTAAAACTTTTCTTTCAGAGGCAAGCTGTCGCACGACACGATACATATGTCGCGATCCGATGCATCCGTCTTTCAAAGAACTTTATACGGATGTTTCTGCAATATCATGTTAAGAGGATAGTTGGAAAAGAAAAAAGGACCGATCGGCGATATTGCAACAATTGTAGCCTACAGCGATTCTACGTTCCGCGAGACCCTTCCGTGCACGAACCCGAATCGCAGACTGTTCTCGAACCTCGAGGACATACCCTCCACGTCGAACAATGACAAAGAGGGCCCAGTCCCTTACGTGCATTAATGCAGGAACGTGATCGAGGAAATCGACGGAGCAACGAGAAACTCCGTTACAGATAAACATACACACGAGGCTACTCCGGATTTGCATCGTTCTGGAAACTGGTTTAATGTAACACGGTCTTCGGGCCTTAATGGATCGTCCTGAGCTGACGAGTGATTCCATGTAAAACTGAAGTGGAGCGAAATGTTGCGGCGTTAAAGGATTCCGTGTGCAGTTTGCGAGGAAACTCGCGAGAGGCGAGTGCACGCACTAAAGTTGAATTCTTCATGGCCCTCGGAGGTGAATATGCCCTTTGATTCGATAGGGATTCGATCAGCAGATCTCTTACTAAAATATCGTGACGTCATCTGCAAGAGTACCCAATTAAAAATATACATTGCTAATATGAAATTTTACAAGTGACCTTCGCACAGCTTCTCAAGGTCACTACAATGCCAAACAAATACGACCACCATTAGACTGCGATATAGAAGACTTTGTTGTACCGCACATATTTCTTAAGTTATAGAACTTCATGGAGAAAACGAGCTTTCCGACGCACGGCGTGCCGGGAGGAGATAATATCGCGGTTAGCGAACGTATTCAATAAGAACGTACATTATTTTTTTCTCGGCATCCCGTATTCGTTTCCCGGGCAACGTCGGAACGAACAAGCCGCGCAATTTAAGTCTAATAAAACGCGGTGCGTTCATCGCGTTACACGAGTACCTCTGTCGACGCCGGAGCTCTGGCACGATTCCCGCCTGAAAGTTCCATTAAACTCCCGGCCAGTGGAGCCAGCCAGGCAGCCAGGCAGTCAGGCAGGCTAGGCAGTCAGGCAGAGAAGCACGGAGCCTCACGTTCACCCCGTTAACGTTGATTCGAGCGACGGAGGCCACGGACAAACGACAGCGGAAGCCAATCTAACCGACAGCCAGGCTGTGTCTGTGCGGTTATCGATTCCTTCTCGCGTTCTTATCGATAATTTACCACGACTCTCTGGCCCGGGGACTTATCGATTCCGATCACGAACGCCGTGCCGGCCAGCGCGCTCTGGGAAACCGTTCCGGAAAAAAGATTGCCGAGTGATAAACGAGTCAGCTCCGGTGATAATTAGTTTATGTACGTAACCCTCACGCGCGGACATGACAGTTCCAATTTCAGACGGCCTGGCGATGGGTAACCTATACACCGTATCCAACGACGACGACGCGGAAAGACCGCCAGGGGACGAGGAGCCAGCCGTTAATTACATTCCCATTTAATTAAAAGACTCACCAGAGAGGTGATGAGGTAGCTGTGATAGTCGCTCATCATCCCTATTTGCTGCGCCTGCTTCAACACGTCGTAAATCCTCTCGGTGGAGCAATCCAGTACAATATGCGACTCCGCGGAGTTTTTTATCTGCTTCAGCAACGGCCTGGAACGGAAAGAGAACGGGTCGTGCATTAGTACGTGCGGTGCGTACATTCGCCTCCTGGGTATTTCAAGAATATGCGTTCACCTGCCGCGGAGAGACGAGGGATGTTATTTTCCTTATTCAAGGGGCAGACCCGTTTTTACAGGATTGCAAGGGTGCGGGATGTACGCCTTCTCATTTCTCAATAATATTAGGTCGGAAAGAAAGTTCTTGCGGTTTTTATTATAAAATCAAAATAAGAAAAACTGTAGGAAGTTTCTTTCCGACCTAATGCAAAGATGGGGGTTTTCAGTAGTCAAAAGCGCAAGATAGAAGATCAATCTAGGCCGCAATCGCCCACAAAAGTCCTATTTTTACGTTTACGAGTCGTGATTCGCATTATTCGGAAGCATACAACTGCGCGCGTAGCTATTTTCATAAAACTGCGACAGCTACACGCTGCGGAATAATGTAAATTATGCCATCACCAACGTCGCTGTCTTTCCTAGTACAGTGAAGGGGATAGGGGTACAATGTTTTTCGAAAAGCGATAAATATAGAACGTATTGGTGGAAAGTAACCGGCAAGGAGAAATCCTCTTTTCTAATAGGAGTCGTAAACATTTATTAGTTTCCGTGGGAAATGTCGGATTTTAGAACGAACCTGTCGATATAGAAATGCTGGAAACTTTAGTTCGATCTACTGCTTCTAAAAGTTTCAGGATTATCAATCTGGTGGAACGCTATTCGACACGTGACGTTCGCAATTTCGCTATATACTTAAAGATTGCTGAATTGATTGAAAGTAGTAATACACAGAGGAATAAGATTGTTTTCATATTCTGTGAAGCAGGTTGCGTTACAGTTAATGAAATATTTTAACAGCGAAGTTAAAGTTTCCCGGTTAAAGTATTGATCGAATCCATCACTCCGCCATTAGTTCCACGGACCTTTTACGGTGCGTTATATCTTTTGACAGTAAATAGGATTCGCGAAAGCTCCGCATAAATTACAATGAACGATAAAGAAAATTTGAAATTCCTGTTTACGTTCATATTTGCAAATTTTAAGACAGGCTCAAAGGTAAATTTAATTAAACTTTGTCCAGATATAATACTTGAAAGACCAGCGGATGTGCTTTCAACTGCAAAACAATAATAAAAAGAACTTTTCATTCTGAAATGATGGAATGAGGAGAAACGCGCGCACATGAAACAGAATTAAATAACGAACATTGAGCGGCGAAAATGAGACGCGATGCAAAAAATTTTTCTAAACATTGTGCACGTTGATTTCTCGACGGTTAAACAATGGTGAAAATAAGGTCCATGTTTTCCGAAATTGTTTTCGTTTATTTTAAACAATTTACGACTAGTGTTACGAATGTTTTCATGCCGAATTTCGTAATGTACCAATACTATTGTATGCACCGCAGTGCAATCTCTATGGGGAGTTTTAAAACAGTTCCAGTGGCACCAACCGCCCAATAACTCGATATCAATCGCAGGGTTAACGCAATGGAACAGGACACAACCAGAAACAACCTTAATGCAGTTTGCGCTTCGTAAACAATTTAACCGACACAGTTCAGCCGGCAGGTAAACCGACAACTAGGTTTAACTATTCACGAAGCAGCGCATCAATAATTTTCAACATTGTCCACGTGCTCAACGCGGATCCCGCGGATCTGGGACGAATCCACCGCGATCAGAATCCGATTATTCGGTACCTATGCGACGGTGCATCGCGACGGTGGACGTGTAAGCGGTTGCGCGAAACCAGACACGCGTGATACGCTTTAAAAGTTGCAGAGTTGTGCCGGAAGTGAACGGAATGGAAGGACAGATCGGACAGGGGAAAATTAAAAATTCTCTGAATCCCCTATGATCTTTTCATGTGATCGATACGCACAGTGGGGTTGCAGCCCCGAAAACCTGACAGAAACCGAAAACACAAAATTTCGAAAAAAAAATTTTTCGACAGAAAATAAAGGTCACATTTTGATTTTTAAATATTGGAATGCATTTTTGATTTCAGGATATTCTGGCTGACGTTAACACTAAACCTACCGAATCTTAAAAGTAACTGGCACATGTTCTCTTATAAAAATGGCAAGATTGATTTTACTGAGACTTTGTGCGACTACGTGCTCTACTAAAGATATTTATACAATCAATTCTTATAAAATCATTTTTATTATTTCAACAATTGTAAAATAATAAATCTGGAACCGGTCATGTTGGCCAATGGTGGACGGTTTATTGTTAAGACGAATTCAACGATCTACGATACTATGATCTTGAGTCCATAAATGACGCTAAAATAGTTATTTCCGACTTTTCTGTGCGGCAGAAGAATTACTGTGGTTCAGAGGCGACTTTGAGCGGTTGGTTTAGGGATCGATCGTTCTGATGTCATAATCGAGGCGTGTTCCGAGACGTGGAACAGATGCAACGTCTGATTACGGATCAAACGGAGCGCTGAGTCCGTTCTAGCGACCTCTCAGTCCGTGGGAGGAGTAACTTCCGATTCCGGAGATATTCCAGCGGCAAGTGTACTTCCCTGATCAAAATTTCATATCGTAAGCCCAGGCGGCTCGAGGTCTAGCGAAGCCGTCGTTCGCTGGGTCCCGCTTCCCGTCATCCAACATGCACGATAATGCGAATCTCCTTATGCACTCCGTGGAAGTTGGACTGCCCCTCATTGCGGGAATTTTTCATGCGGCCTGTATAATTTACAGGAAAGTCGCTTTTATCCGCATCGTTCCGGCCTTCTTAGGGCGCTGGCTTTCATCGAATTCGCCGTAACAATGGAACGCGCACGTGCCACTGCCAGAAACAGCGAGAAGCTACATACCAAGGAGTCTAGGTGAAAAACGCTCCCCACCTTTGGTTTTATAATGGCGAAACTGTCTGTACTAAAATTCTTCGTGATTGGCTGGATTTATAAGGGTGTATCGCGACCGAGCGAACCGGTAAGCTAGATTTATTGTTGCAGAATCTCGCCACCGCGAACTCCCGCTGACTGAACAAGAGCCGCTCTTTAGTCGAATTTGAGAGCTATTAATTCGGCCATTAGGAAGTTTGAATGGAGACGATAAATCTGGCCAGCGGCCGCTTTTCTTCGAAGACGCTCGTTGTCGGAGAGCTTCTGTAATAGATAGATCATTGCGAGCTGTTTCTGATTTAACTTCGATTTTTAACGCGCGGCTAATGCGAACAACAGATTCATCATTTGTAGCTATCTGTTTTATGGTACTGTAAAAGTCCAATAAAATCATTTTGAGTCTTACAAACCATCGAATCTGGGACCTAACACTAGTAGCTACTTATTTGAAATAGTTACTATCTGAGGGTCTTCTCGTTTTCCAAATCTGCGCCAGTTATTCTGAGCCAACGGCAGTAGTTTAATCATTAAACTGAAAACTGGAGCACGGTCGGCGAGGCTAGTGGATAACAGCACACTCTGTATATCATTACAGGGTCCGAGTGAATTGTGCTTTAATTGCCAGGAGGATCAGCGGGAGTGCGAAAGTCAAGGTGCAATATCCAAGGGAGGATCCCAGGACGTAGCTTTTCCTGTGTTACGGAACGTCTCGGTGGTATTGTCCGGAAACAATTCAGTGGTTCAGTAACCCGGGAGTATTGTCAGCAAGTCTCTTATTTCACGATCCTGCCAATAGAACCGAGAGAACGTAGGATCGATAGACAAACGTCGTTCGATATCGATGCATATAATATGTCTGGGACCTTGAATCATCTTGAGTAATTATGGTTCGAGTATAATGTTGCAAGCACAGAGGTTGTGTTTGAATGCAATGGAAAATTGGAGCGGGTATCTAGACTCGTTTTCTCGTATGTGACCTTCGATGACCTCGTGTATGAGTAAGTCAATGATGAAATCATTGTATTTCGGAAGATTTTGTGATGTTGAACAAAGTGGAAAACAAGAACCGGGTATTTCTGTCTCATTTTACATACGGAACAACGTTAGCGTACAATATGAAACTCCTCGTATGTGAACACTTCCCTCGCCCAATTAGTTCGCACAATAGAGGTTCTACTGTAACAGTAAACGCATCAGTATACATACGTTCATATGAATTTTTCCCTCTAGAATGTCTGTTCGTTCCCCAGTGGCAGCGGTATTCTCTTTGAGTCCCGTGCAACGATCAGGCCGTTACGACACCGCAGCGTGGCGTTGCTTTAAAAATGCATGTCCACTTTGTAACGCGGCTCCCGTTTAAGGTTGACTCTGGCGCACATGCACGCGTGGAAGTCCGACGGTTGGGTCGCGTCGTTGCTTCTTTATTCAAAAGCGGTTTCGCGTGACTTCCGGCCCGACGATCCCCGACCGGGCGGGGTCGTCGCCGCCAAAACCGGCGCGTTAAGCTCCCGAGACGTTTGAACAGCCACGATTTTACTGCAGATCGAACGATCTTACGGGGTCGCCGGATAGTCCGCCAGACTAAACAATGTATCACGGTTCATCTCGCTTTACGAGTACTCGTAAACCAGCGTTCCCGGTGAGAAAGAGAGAGAACGAAGTGTTCGAGGAATCGTTCAAGCCCGCGGAGCTTTTACGGGCTGCTCGGACAGAGACTCTTAATCGAAGTTCACGGGCCCTGACAGCCCGGGCTTATTTCGAGCGAAACCCGGGAACAAGGGGCATAAAGTTTGCATTGGGAATGATAAGGAATCGATAAGACGCCGGGAGGAGATCGAACGAGTTCCACGATCGCCCCCCGTTCGCCCCGTTCTCTACTCTTTTCGTCCTTCTTCTCATCCCAACTCCTCAACTTTAACTTAATACCATCATCGAAGCCCTATTCTCAAAAGGCTCGAACGGTCCAGCGTAAGCCGAGCAACGTCTCTTATTTCTTTTCCTCCGACTCTCTTCTCTCTTCCCCGTCAACTCCTTCCCACTACCCATGCCACTTTACTTGGCTCGTCACCGTTTCTAGATGGCTTTCAAGATACCTCCCGAGATAGTAGTCCTCTCCTGGGAGGATAGGCTGCTGCGACCGAAAGATACTGCCGCGAAATCGCTGGCGACAAGCCCAGTCCCACGGAATTTTTTAATCCGGTGGGATGGGCAAGAGAGAAAGGGAAAAAGAAAGCAAGGGATGCTGGTCGGATGAGGGATCGAACTCTGCGACTGGCGCGGCATGACGCGTTAGAAGTTCTACGCGCGATCACCGAAGAAAGAATAGATAAAAGATGGATTGTTCCGCGGGCTACGGCCACGGCGGTAATCAACGCGTTCGTTACACACGCCCCGTGTAATCAGATCCCCGGTTGGATATTGAGATTGATGACTGGTTTAATTATTGCACGGCCAACTGCATCGAATCAATCTGCTCGGTGTCATTTAAGCCGGGTTTGTTATTTAACTTCGCGCGGAGACTTGATTTAATTTTAGGTTATTAGCTTGGCGAGAAAATATGTGATACATTCAAATGTTCAGAGATTTTGTTTATAATCATTCATGTCACACAGATGTACGTCAATGAGATAAATTCTTTCATAATTGGTTTTCATAATAAGGTAACGAACTTGTTAATATATTCGCGGAATAATGTAAATAAAAGAAAGAGCTTCTCTTGGCTCTCCGCGAAGTTTCTGAAAAAGAGCTGGCGACGAGAAGAGAATTATAAAGTGAAATGCTTTAATATCGAATCGTAAAGATCGGGGATCTTTAATAAATGAGAATAATTATTGTCAGAATTGCGAAATTTATCGTTGCAGTAAGAAAGTAAGCGCCACATAAATTGATATTAAAGATAGTCTGCAGGGCGAAGTATTAACGACACCCGGATAGCGAGCGTCGATACCGGGTACTTTTATGGTTGTGGAATGCGATCGTTCAGCTTCGGGAATTATACTGAAATCTTCAGCTTCGAATGTGTAAACGTGTACAGCTAGAAATACGATTGTGAAATTGAAGCATGCGACCGTTTGATCTTTGGAATTGTGACTACGACCTCTGGCTTACAGGGGACAATGATGTTGAGTTGTATAATAGTAGCATAGAAACTCCAGACACTAGGATGACCACTGAATCACTAAGGATCTCTCAATCTTCAGAGTAAATACTAATTTACATCTCGAGTCGTGACGAGCGATGCTAATGGTCCCTTAATCCGCTGAGTTAACAGTAATCAAGTCTAGAATCCCAAGATGAAATACGTGCAGTAAAACAACTTTGGTTCGCTTCGAACCGCGAATATTATTTTTCGAACATTGCGGCGTTTATAACACTTTAGGAATCAGCAGTAATAATTTTTATATTTTCAAGAGCTCATAATATCCTATTATACATCATTAGACAGTGGATCTTTATGCAACATAAAAATTTTCCTTCTGAATTGCAACAAACTGGAGTGAAATAGAAATTTATTTTCTTTTATTTTAATTTAAGTTTTAAATTACACCTACTCATTCTTGTCATGAATGCATAATGCATATACAAAAATGAATTGAATGCATATACAATACATAATAATACATATACATATACAGTATATTGTATACCAGAATAATTATTCAAGTTACTTTGAATACTCCTACTCAAACATTATAGTAACATATAGTGTCGCTTCAACAAATTGTAAATAATAAAATACTAAGCATTCGTAAATCCTGATAATCTATATTAGTTTAATTAATTATATCAATAGTAATTATTACAACTACCACTAATAATTATGATTTATTATAAATAGTTAATTAACAACTAATTAGAATAATTATATTAATTCATAAATTATATTCTGTCAATAGACAATATTATTGTATTTCATGTTAACTGAAATCTGTGTAAACTAATGGTCACGCAACCTAAATTTTTAAAAACCTGAAAAGCACAAACTCGATAGAAATAACAACAAATCATTTGGAGATTGCAAATTAATGGAAATAACTCGTTGAACATTGTCAAGCACACCGTAATGAGTGTCTGAATAATTAAAGTCAACATTGATAAGTTCTTGTGTGCCAGCGTTCACCGCTCTAATAGGTTTTAAATGTTTAAAAATCAGTAATGCGATCCTGTTGCGACCAAACATGAATTTTTGAATCTCGTCTGCCAATAGCAATGATCCCCGCGATGGTTCGCATAAATGTTCGCGTCGCTAGACAGAGTTCGGTACTATACATATACTCGAACGCGGTGGAAACTCGGTCAGACAACTTGTCCGGCAATTTGAAATTCATTTTGTTCCGCCGGTAAACTTCCGTGGTTTCGAGGAAAAGTTATTTTCACCGTTGAATCGCGCGTTCGAAAATGTCTCTCACTTAAAAACAATCGTTAAAATGTGCAAATTCCCGTTCCGGCTGTATTCCGTATAAGAGGAGTCTTTACGAGCGGCGACTGTCTCAATCAATTCTACTTGTTCGAGTGTCGGAATACGAATCCGTTGATGTAAAGCGAAATTCCGCGGGGGTGTCGCGTTTGCCAGAAAGTAGACAGTTTTACGTAATGGCGAACGTCCGAGCCAGAACAACATTTAATCGCGCTCTACTCTCGGTTATCCGGGATACTTAAGAGTCCTTTCCGCCTCCGAATCTTTCCAACAATGGTGGAACGTGGCCATAGCTGTTGTCTGTGTCATTATAGTAAAAATGCGAGTTTTACAAAAGATCCATTAGAGAGAGTACTCGCTAATGTATTCATGTGCGCATCTTCCCATAAACACTTCATTACAATCGCAATTTTCAGTCAATTTAAGATGTTCAATCAGAGCTTTGCATAATTCAAAATTTGCATGTGCAATAAATTATATTCGGGCTATTATAAGATAACAAAAATAGCATAAAATATATTTTTCGTAAAAACATGTTTCGTTTAGAATCTCTTATATTTCTAATCAATAAATAAGTTCGTATATTTTTGTTAAAACAAGATTCATATAAAAAATTATATTAGGTTATTATTTTTATGGTAAACATTTTTTTAAAATTTAAATTTGACTTGTCTTTTATTACGTCTTCGTAACAGTTCATGATTGAAAAGGCGCCCGATTAAAAGGATAATGAATAATATGCTCCAACTCTATTCGTGAAAATGATCACTACTTACAGCCTGAAAGTTGTCGCCCTGTCACTAATCAAATCATCGAACAAATGATCCCCGTTAAATCGAAGCGTTTAATCTGAAGCGGGCGAATGTTCAAACGATTTCATAATTCCGTTTCGATTTGCGGGAAGTAGCGGGTCCTTTCGACGAAAGGAAGGATCCGCATTAAATAACCAGCCTTAATTATCGAGGATAGAACCTAGCGGAGGAGCACTTTTATATTTAGTACAGTTCTCATCGAGACTCGAGCGCTCCTTGAAAAAAAGCTGGAGGAACTTTGAAGCAGGTAAAAGCACAAGGTAAACTACCCTCCGCGAAAGTTATGCAAACGATTTTCACAAGTTTTGATCTCTGGCAGAGATAGTAACTTAATACTGGAGTGAGGTTTTTTATGCAAAATAGATATTATTAACGACTACTAGCGGCGCTGCGTTCATACCAACATGGCGACGCCCGTACAAAGACGCATAACTTTTGCACCAGAGGATTCCTAACATCAAAATCTGGATTTTCGGCATTTTCTCGTAAAAATCCACAGAATTACATATATAAAAAAAGTTGAAAAATGTTGGCTCCTTAAAGTGAAGTTCAAAAACTAAAAACATTCTGTTTCAGTTCAAGAGTACAATTTCTGCTATAAAACGAAACAGTAATTCACGTAATCCCTAGCTTTTGGTTGGCACTGTGTTTCTTTGAGATTGTTTGTTGGTCTACGTTGATACTACCACTTACGCCGGAGACAAAGTAAATTTGTTGCTGGTTACGCGGTCTTTGTGAAATGATTGGTTATCGATTTGCATCGACCGGAAACGACGAGAAAATTATCACGGGCATTAATCAAACTGATCAATGATGCTCCGATATCGAAGTCCATTACATTGTTTCCACACGAAACTTGGAGACTGCCTTTTAATGAATTATTCGAGCCGCCGCGCCGCGCCCGCGCCGATTGGCTTATATTCTCGGGATTGTAACTTTTGTAGGGGTTCGTTTCGTCCGACACGAATTAATATCGGAGAAACATTGAAGCGAATCTGTGCAAGAACAAAACGGTATTGCAATTAACGCGAATATTGGAAGCCGAGGACCTTAATGAACTCGCTTTGAACGTGGAATGATTGATACTGGTTTTTAAACAAAGAAATTGTTTGAAAATAATTAAACCTGTTTGAAAGTAAATATTTCTGTCGTGAATTGAGCATTCACACCGAACTCTGTTAAATAGGTTTCTTTGTTCGTTATTAGTCGTATAGACGTTAGAGAGTTTCCATTGCGAGGTAAAGCATAAATTGTTTAAAAAATAGTGAAAACGGTTTTGTAATCGAGTAAACAACTAGTGTAGGTAAGTCTCGTACGGATCGTGAGGCAGTGGACGTGATAACGAGCCACATTAACATTTGCGCGCGTTTAGAAACATTGCAAACACCCTTTGCATTGTTCCACGTACTCGGCATGGCACCGCAGCTCCACTCTATCTCGTTTTCCTCAGTTTCTGCTTTGCTTCACCTTTCAACGAGTCGTTCATTCAATGAACGTCGTTGGGCACACAGTGCCAGCCAAAAACGAGAAACCGTGGGAACAACGGATAAGAGGAATCGGTGGAGAAAGAGAGCGAGAGAGAGAGAGAGACGAAGAGAGTATCCAGTACCAGCGTTTGCCACCCTTCGGTCTCTCCCGAGGGAGAATCACTGCGTCAGTTACAGAGTCGCGTACGCTCCGCCTTTCTTTCTGCAAATCCCCAGGGAGCTCTGCGACGGTAAATCGACGGAATTTTTCTAAGGTCGTACACACGGCAGAATTGTGTATGTATTCTTCAAGGAGCACTTTGCGGAAAGGAGATGCACGCACTCGCGTGCACCGTCGACGACACCCTGGGAATAAATTTTGGCAAGCCTAACCCTTCTGGTCACAACTAAAAGTTGAACAGTATTTAAACATCTACAAACTTCTACATATAAAATGTCGAAAAAAATTTATTTTCGATAGAAAATTTAGATTATTTTGATTTTTTCAATATTGACAGGACGTATTATTAACACACCTAGCTTGCAATTAGGTGCCCGAACCCATCCATTCGCGGCAGCTATTCGATATCTACGCGGCAATCTCGATCATCCTTCCAGGGAACGGGTAACACCCGATTAGAAGAAATATCGTTTCTAAAACATCGGTACGTGATCGCGAGCAAAATTTAGAGCTTCCAGTTACGGAGCGGTGAAGTTTCTCGTCCTCGGGTGCCGCGATTATCCTGTTCCGTAATAACATGTACATAAATCCGGCACAAGGTGTTGCGATCTCGCGAAGGATGCAGACGCCCGAAAATTAAGACGACATAAAGGACATAACCAAGAAGATGAGCGTGAATAAAGAGAAGAGAGACACACGCCTTGAAGAAGCACCGAGAGAAGGAGGCGAATGTCGCACGCGAGCAGTAGTAAAAGAAACTGTGCTCCGGAACAATCTCGAATGTTTCTTCTTCGCAGAAATACGTACAGACACGCGGAAACAAATTTTCTCGCGTAGCCTATAATTGCAAAGACGAAGATAAATTACAAGTAAAGATAAATATCCCATTTCCGACGCCGTGGACACCTGTAGGGGAGTTTTACTTGCTCGGATCATGAAGTTTTGATGCTCGAGGCGATGGGAATTAAATGGGAGACGAGTAATTGTCGTAATTATCGTACGAATCTCGCGTACGATATTATATGAGATCGTACGAATCATGTATGAAATACGCGTCCCATAAAATATTTAAATTTTAATCCAAGTTCAATTCTAAATTATTCAAGAATAAGTCCATGTACTATGGCAATGTCCCACATTTGAAGAACAGAGCAAGCAATTACAGAAACTACATCTTTTTCTTTCGCTCTCATGTAATGCCCTACTATCCAGACCTACGGCGGAGATATGTAAACTGACCTACTCGTTTCTGAATGATTGTGAGTTAACGATTTCAGAAAGCAGTACATCTTTAAACTGCTTGTGTAGTAGGCTACGATCGTTTATAACTTGTATTGTATTATATAAAATGAATTTTAGATAATAAAATTATAGCATTATATAAAATAATGTATCAGAACGCGTTGAAACGTCTGTACAGTACTGAAAAATAATCTCTTCCTTGAGATTGAAATTGCATTAAATAAACAAATAATGTCATGTTGATTTTCCACGTAAAACTCTGGAAGTCCCTTAGACTTCAAAAAATCGGTTTTATACCAAAGCTAGAGTGTGTAGTTGCTTGAACAGTTTACGGAAGGGCTCGAGCAAGAAAAAATGTTGGAAGAGGTCCGAAAAATCGCGAAGGCGATTTGAAAGTCAAAATCGCGTAATGTGATTCAAGGTGCATAGCGTGAATTAAGCTAGAAGTTCGAACGCAAGGGAACTGTTTTCCTAAGATCCGCGGGTCGCGTCTGAAATTACAATACCTCGCGGCGCGAGTAGTCCTCCGCGACTTACGAAAGCGGATTACCATTCGTAATCGCGCAAGAAAAATATGAACGGCCCCGTCCGGGCCGGAGGCACGAGTCATTGGCGTGAAAGTAATGTTATTATTCGGCACTCGTTATCTCGAAATTCCTGGCACGGAGCTAAAACGGACGGGGGGCTTACGATATTTCCAGAGGGCAAGAGTGTAACGTAACTCTTGCCGCTCTGCTGCCGGCCCTTGCGAATCCTACCACGCTAACCGGATTCTTCCATCTATTTGTGCTCATCTCGGCCACGTGACCGAACTCATGGAACGAGTCGCTGTCGTTTTTAGCTTTCTAAGAAATTTTAATCGAACGGCCGGTTTTACTTTAATGCTGGATTTACGGGCCGCTAAGCCTGGCTACTTTACATATTAAAATTTTTAGCTATCTTTATCATAATGTACGTTCGAAGAAGACTTATTTTTACCCGTGGCTTTACAATATGCTGAGGTTGCCGTCTTTTAAAAATAAGTAAATAGCAGCTGAAGATATTGGAATCAACAGTATGTCCGCTTTTAGAGGTAGCAGGAGCTTATGTTTGCTTAAGTTTTTAATAAGCTTGACTCTTTGAGAATCGTCGAAATTCATAACCTACATATGCATATAAATGCACTATTAACCCTCGGGCAATGCTTAGGACCGTTCACAGCTCTAATTAATAATTTTTAAAAATTTACTTTTGACGATGTCTCATGTAGACACATTAGTCTTTCCGATATGCTCAATGAAACAGCTTTTCAGTTAGTTTAATTGCCACACATTGAATACTTGAATGACAATTTGGATGTTCCCGGTCAAAAATGTCTCCGGCACAGCACTCGGTGGGTTAATCATTATCAATGCCCAAAAAATATAATTATTTAGAAACATTTTTATGCCTGAAACGAAAGTCAATATAAAGTTAACAAACCGGTTTCCCAATTTTTAACCTTTACACACGACCCAATTCGGTTTCAATTTGGAACCGTGTATCCGCGGAATCAATCAACGAGCATTATTGAATTTTACAGCGATGGCCCCGAATGGAGAGAACAGTCGCGAAGAGAATTGTTTTCATTTCGTTGGCGCAACAAAACTGATAATTGTCCCGGCGTCCGGGCGGCCCGGTTAAAATATGCGAACGAAGAAAAGTCGGGAACAATATATTCGCCATAAACCGTGGTACGTGACCGAGTCGCGCGCATATATTTCGCGGGCAACGTGGATTTCGTATTCAAAGGCCTTATCCCCTAAAAAATAACCGCACGCATTCACACGGTGTATTTATACGATGCACTTTGTCACCGGCTCGGCGACCCAGTAGTTATGCCATAGTTAAGCGGAGGCACGTGCACGCGCATAAAGACGACGCGAGGACCTGGCCTTCCCGTTTATCACACGAGGCGAGGGACAGAAGGAACTCTGACAAATATCAAATGCTGCATTACTGTGGAACACTAACACCACTGGAATCAATTGTAAGGAAATTATTGCGGCCAACTACCGCAAGTCTAACTTCCCCGGAATTTATGGTCACCGCGGCGACTTACTTCCAGCATCTGTACACGCGAGCCATGGACGTCGAAAGAGCACAGCGAAGCTGGTAAAGTGTTTCTGAATCCATTAGAATAATTATCATTCTGTTCCGTTGATAATTCATGTTCGAACATTAGAGGCTAGTAGTCGCAGCTTTAAAATATTCAATCGTAAACAATCGATTGACTGCTTTGTACCATCCAAATTGTTGATATTGAGACCCTCTGATGATTTCGTTGAAAAAGAAGTACAGTAAAGCCTTGGTCTGAGAAAAACCCTCGGGTCGATGGTATATGGATCCCCAATGATGTCTACAAAATATTAGGTGTAGTTACTCAATAGTTTTAAAGATATAAACAATTGAACTTTCACGCAACCTGCTAACACTTGAGCTGCAAATAATGGTACATCAACAAGGTATGAAAGTTCATTGTAGGGAGCGCGTAACAACCGAGCGAATGAGAAATTTCATCGGAAACACCGTTTCGAAGCGGGAAAAGTAATTTGTGCTGCTCTTTATTCTACTTCGACCGCATCACGCAAGTTGAACGACGCTGGTTCCGATGTTCCACCGCAAAGGTTATCATTGTAGTAATATCGATAATAATTACAGGAGGGAAAAGAGAACAGTTCCTTCGGGTAAGTTGAGCATCGTACTCTCATTCGTTCGCATAACACAATTCGATATTCCTCTCCCTCCTATTGCTGTCCATGATTTATGCTTGCGCTAAGGATGAGTTGTTCTCGCACCTCGTTTTGCAGGTTTCGCTTTGAACATTTTCTTAGAAATAATTTGCGAAGCTGCCAGTTCTGACTTCACGAAGTTAGCCTCCCGCGTACTCGGGAACTTGGGAAACTTGTTATTGACATTTCCAGAATTCTTACTGTCCATTATAATACTGTTGAAAGTGAAATTCCTCCGTCGAGAATCTTTCCTTTAATGAAAATTGCACAAATTAAGATTGACTGAAGCACGATGTAATTTTCTGTGAAATAGCTCTAAGTGACGGTGAGAATTTCCGTCGAGAATGATTTGCAGTGAGACTAGGAAACAGTATACAGATATTCGAGTTTCATTTTGACATTCGCAGAATTAACTCACTGTTAAAAAATAATGTTGATATTTATAGGGAATACATACGTCACATACAATTTAATTTGTCTCGTTAAGTCAGGGTGGTCAAACCAGTGGCATCGAATTTTGATTACAAGAAACAGTAGATATCCACTCAGCAGAGTGCCTCTCAAAAATACATTGCGTCTGAAGACCAATCTCATCAAATTGCAAAGGAAAGCACAGACAGATTATTTTCCGATTGAATTATTCCACGGAGAGAGCCATGATAAACCCGGAGCACTATTAACGAACAGTATAAGAAACCGATCCGTTTTCTGTCTCATTTCGACGTTATCCTAAGTCTCTGTGGCTGGCCACCGGCATTATTCTTGCCGCACACACATGCCGCGAGAGCGAGCGTCTGGATAGGAATAAGCGAAGAGCTCCCAATGGGACATGAGCGCCGAAGCAACCGGGGAGGATAACTGGTTGCAGTCTGCCGAGCGTTTCGTCGAATATATCGTGTGTACGCCGCCGAGCCAGCTATTGCACAATAAATATCGGCTCTCCCGACGAAAGTGGCAAAAAATTGATACAACTTCCGCGTCGACGTGGTCCCTGATTTTAACGACTTTCCGATAACGCGCGTTTCGGTATCGTACCGACTGGCAGGTTTAATGAACCGTCGCGTCAGCTCGTCGATGGAAATATTAGTGCGATTCGGCATTTAATGAAGGTGAAACGACATGCGCCACGGAACAGGCGAATTTACGATGGTCAGCGACGTTATCGCCGAACTTCATTTTCATAGTAACGGCGCGTGTTTATGCAAACTCCGAATCTGGAAATTCTACGAAATAAGAGTCAGTTTCGCAGAATATGTTCTTCACGTTCATCGAGCCGAAAAACATTTTCCTGTAGTGAAGCCTTGATCTAAGAAAAACTTAGATCGTGCTGATTCTTAGATCGTGTGGTTCTACTGAAATGACAGTCAATTAAATCAGGCCTGGACACCTAGTGCTCCGGTAACACAAAACACCCTGGAGTGCCGCAGCCCAGCGAACGTCGAAGGTGAAAAGTTCGAGAATCCATCTGAACCGATCTTTCCTGGGTTCTGGTGTTAGATACGATACTGGTCTACATACGTGCCAGCCTCGAGGGCTATTCACACGGCTGTGCTCACCGGAGAGTAGCCTCCTGTGAGTTACGCCCTCGAGTGTGAAAACGACAACTATCGGAGAAGAAGTGGTTAAAGAGTTGCTGTCGGGTCTCTACTGGAAACATATACACTCCTGAGAGCTTCACTTTTCAGAATAAAACTCCGAGATCAATACGCAACATTCTCTCAATCATAAATCACTGCATTGAAAATATTTATGTTTATTGTGACCACGTCATAATAAGTCAGATTCTGTATTTTTCAAGTTTGTCGAGCCACTAAGGTCCGGTCTTTGGACGCTACGGCATCTGTGCGGACAACGTTCGGGCGGAAACACCACGTTCAAGATGGCTCGCGCGAAATGAGGTTTCCATCAGTTAGTTTGCAAATTTCCAAAAGTTACTTCCGCTCGAGTTTCGCCCTGGCCGGATGGCAGTGCCGCGCGCTCAAACTCGCATTAGTGCGATCGGGGTAGCACGGGCGAAACTTTTCCGACAGAGCCGCTCTCATCTTCGAACAGGCGCGGCGGCGAACACATTCCATCGGGGGAATCAGGGTGAAAGACATTCTTCTATGGTCGCCTTCCTTTGAAACGAGCACGTGTGTCGATAGCGCGAAGCGAGAACCGTGTACGGTCCTTAGCTGCGCCTCGCCTAGATGTCGTCTTATCATCTCTACCTTTTCGAGGCTACGTAGCTCGGAAAACTGGAGACAACTACAGCCATTCGCTTTTCACGCGTTCCATTTCGCTTCTGATTTCTGTGTACTGTCCGATGAGAATGCTTCCTTTGAACCAAGTTTCTTGATAACAGCAGAACTTCGCGTTCCTAGATAGTTTAATCGTGCACAGTGTATACTGAATTTTTGAAAATCCGTCTGTGCGGAGTTTCTCTTTTTGTCAGATTACACGTAATTCCCCTGATAAGCTATGCAAAGACAGAATTGATTGTCTGAAGTTTTATAAATTCTGGTATTCAACTGAATTCCGTTTTATTCCAGAAACAATCTTTAACATTGTTTCACCGTGTTTTCATCACGTTTCAGGATATAATCCAGCTCGAGCGAGTTATATCTTCTCGGAAACTTTTTAAACGTCTCCCGACTTATTTTTTTCTAAACTTCTTGTGATTTTGTGCAACAATGTTCTCTTCATCCATGGCGTACTTTTCCAATTTTTACGTGTAGTCGTACTGTAATTGTATCTTGTCCAAAAGCAATTCAGATGTACCTTCTTTATTGTTTCACGTAGTTCCTACCAATTGCAATTTTTTCAGAATTTCTTAGTAATAGACTCAATGATTCAATTTCAAAAAAGTTATTCTGTCGGACTCCGCGTGAAACTTTCTAGACACGAATATCGCGCGCAAAGTGTCGCAACAGAACAAAACCTCGGTCTTCCCTGGTACAATTAATAAAAGCATTTTTCTGATGAGCTCCGCGACATCGTACACAATGAGGTCCACCACATTACCTAAATTGCTAGCAATTCATCGTTCTCGGGGCTGTTCTATCCGACTCGGTCCCGCATGGAAGGGTTCTTCAGCGGCAGGCTCAGTGTCTCAGCGTCCAGATTTCCGAGTCATCAAAGAACGCGCGGCAGACAATGGATTCGAAAACGTCGCCGCGCGCCGCGCCGGCGTCATCGCGAGGAAAGCCGACCTCGTTTCAGCGCCGTCAAAGTAACTGAATCCAGACGCATTGAAAACAAAAACTTCAAAGGGACCACTCTCGTCCCATGCCGGGTATCCAGTCTCCGAATAATCGCGTCTGCAACTGGCGGGATCCCTCGAAGAGCTGCGCGAAGACGCGACGCGTGCATACGTAATCTTGTTTCGTGATTGAGAGAGCTAATAAAGTCGAGGCAACTGTTGCCTGGCGAACGCGCGCGCCTCGCGTCGCGGTAGCGTTTAATTCACTGTGAACGAATCTGAGGAACCAGCTGTAGAATCAGCTTGTAGAAAATCTGGTCGCCTTTGTACAGCCTGGAACGAGCTACTTAAGCGCGATTAACAAAAGGATACAGCGCGCTGAAATGTTGTCGAAAGCGGAGAATCGCTGACTGAAATTTTTCAGAGCCGTGATGGATGTTAGCAATATCGAGGCGGTAGATTAAACGCGGCCCCCGATTTTTTTTTTCGATCTTTCTGAACGTGAGAATATCCTGTCCGAGGTATTTCATCCCGAGAACACTTCTTTCTGACAAGATATACAGCCATCGCGTGTCGGGGTTCGATGACCGACACTCCAGCCGATTAAGGTGGTCAGAACTGCCCTTAGAGGTTCTTCAAAGACTATCGAACCATTCGAAAGCTGACCAAGAAAATTCCCTCTGAGTAGAATTTCGGACCTCTACCTTTTCCGCGAGGTTAGTTACAGGGTAAATTAGATTTCGATCTTTTCCGCGCTTTTTCCGATCTCCGATGCGTTCTAAAATTCTGACGAAAATGCGACATATTTTGGATGCTAAGGCGCATTTTAAGGAATTTTTGGAGATTTTTTTGTTGCAAACTGTGCTCGTAAAAAATGGAAAACCCCGATGTAGATCGGAAAAATGCAGGTTTCTCGAAAATATGAAAACATGATATTCTACTGTTTAGTTCACTGATGAAGTACAATGATAGGCAGTGGGGACGCATCTTCGTCAGTAAAGTCACGCACACAAAATTATTAATTCTAATGAGTAATATTGAGAATAGAATATGTAATATTCTGCACGGAACGGAGACGTTTTGTAGTATTAGAATGAACGATGTTACAGAGAAGTACCAAAGAAAAATAACGCGTTAGATATGTTCTCGGATGAATGAGAACAATGCATCTCTATTATGTGACACGTTGTACAGCCATATGTCAAATTGCCACTTCGTATTCCTGCGACTATGTATTTGCATGTCTATGCATCGTGTTGTGGGTAAGTGCTATTCGCGTTATATGAGTATTGCTCGAATTTCGGAACTGCGTTGCATTAGCATTGCGTTATGCGGGGGTTGTTATTTTCCCGCTGAAAGATGGCACGACGCTTTCGTATATGTATAGTAAAATGCACGATACAGGGGAACACAATAAATCAATCATTAATGACAGCTTGTTGTTAAATAGAATATGATTAGGACTTACGAGTTTTTAACTATAGTTTTTTCGGTTTGTACTAGGAACATTGTACCAAACCGCGGGCGATTATTTCTCGAGCCTTCATCGACAGAATCATTTTGATATCACTGGATCCTCGCACTATTTCATCATTATCGTTCAATGGAGCAGATTTCGACAATATTATTTATTTCTAAATTCTCCATTATTTCGAGTCCCTGTTGAAATTTATATTCGATGAAACTCTCTCGAATTTCCTCTACATTAACATACGCACGTCTTCGATTTTACAGAGCTTTTGAATTTAGCGTAGCTCATAATTTCCAGGCCTGAATGCAGGCCAACCAGTTCTACCGTTTTAATCCTTTAATCGTTATTGTACTTATTGACGCACGGACTCGTGCCGAACCCAACGAACTGTTATTATTGAATAAATTACATACGTATCGGCAGATATTGTTATTATCCGCTAAATAACCAGCTTCTCGAATTACACCGATCCCCGTCCAATACACATTAAAGCTCGTGCAATACACCGTAATCCGGGTACAGCCGCGATATTTATTATGATCGGCCATTCACGCGAGAATTTAAACGTTCCCGATTACTTCACACTGGGAATCCTGCTCGACACGCGTCCGGAACCCGTGAAACGTTTTCACGAAGCTGGGAATTGTTGCCCGGCGCGGCGCGGAACGGCGCGGGCTGTCGACACCGCAAACACATTCGATGCCTACTCAATAACCCAGTAAAGTGTAGCTTTTTACGTGACTGCTCTTTCCGCAACGCCGAGGACTCGACAGCGAGTATTGTTTACCTTTGACTTTTTCCACCGCGATGCCATTTCCCGAGCAAACCCCGACGTGAAACCGGAGAAACGCCGCTTTTCACCGGAACTATCGTTTTCTTGGTTTCCGTTTTCGTTTCCGCTTCGAGGGACATGACCGCAAAGGCAAGCCTGTTACATTCGCCATCGCGAACCAGCCCGGACCGCCGAATAATGTTGAAAATGTTTCGTAGAATCGCCAGCTGGAAATTTCTACCCGACAGGAAAAATGGTTTTAGGGTTCGTATTCCGTGTGCCAACGTGGCGCCTCTCCGGAAAATAGTGGCCGCCGTTCGAGATTTAAGTATTTTCTTCATCGTTGTTTGTTTCATACATGTCTCCTCTGATTTTCCAAAAAAGAATTTCTAGGCCTACAGATTGGACCAGAGCATCTCATTAATGGTCTAAAAATGGAGAAGCGTCATACCTAATGAAGGTTAATGCGTTAACAGAGAGCGCAGCGGTAACTGCGTACGCGCCTGCATACTTTCTGTGGGAAACAAAGAGCAAAGCTCAGCGTAAGTACAATTTGCATAATATCCGGTACGGAGACTCGTTTAGAGGAAAAACCCGAATCCTTGAGGGGCAGTGTACCGTTTTCAACTCGTGAACCTTTAACTCTTTGCGGTTTTAGGAATTTTTACTGTTTCGTTACAGCTAGACCGCTTTCATCTCGCTGAACAGTTTCACCGTGCAGTTGAATAGTGCAGGATCTGAGAAACAGAATATTTATGCTCATAAACGTATTGATATGTTCAAAAATGTATTCGAAAATCATTGCTGTTTATAATTTTTTGATCTTCATTGCCACTTGAAACATTTTTCACATCGTAGGGCATCATGAAATCGTTTTTTTTTTTGGAAACCTGTAGTATTACTTTTTCCCATAAAACAAACGATCCAAAAATCCCTTCTGAATTTTATTCTTTATCAATAAACATTAGCGAAAAATGTGTATTTTCTTTTTAAACTCGCGGAACTTTCTTCTTTCTAATTGCAGATTATTTTGCAGGTTCCAATTTGTCAAGAGTCAAGATCTTATAAAGAGGATTGCGTCGTGAGAAAGAATCCAGTAAACTTCGACAAAAGTTTTTAACAAGAATAAATAAGAGCCACTCTGGTGTTCACGTTAGTCTGGCGTCGTTCGTGCTGCTAAGTGTGCGACAGCCTTTAGGATTCGTAAAAATTGTACGTCGTCGCTGCGAGTCCGGCGTAAGACCGGCAGAGGCGAGATGCGATGTCGAGTCAGACCCGCCATAGAACCGCAAGGGGTTAAACGGCTGTTCGGAGCGAGAAGCACGGGCAACTCGAAGTGGGTCGTCGTGACATTTTTACCGCGACAGCATGATATTCCCGCGGCGCGAAAACAAACGGCCACTTCGACGCTGTGACTGGGCTCTCAGGTATTTGCGGGGCCGACATATAGCGCGTACACGCGCTGCAATGGTGATGCATTGTCGTACAACGGTTCTCTCGGTTTACGACGCCACGGTTCGATATTCCGCGCGGTGTTCGCGTTGCTTCATAACAACGATTTACTGCCGACGACGTCGCTTCCTTGCCGTCCTTAGAAGGTACGGTTGCTATTTCCACAGCGTCAAGTCCAATTAGGCCGTTCTATATGTCAAGGATCCCCGTTATTTATCGAGTTTGATCATACAAACGCCACTCCGAAATTCTCTTCGCAAACGGCCGAGCACGGCAAATGGATCGCTTCTTACTTGCGTCTTACCATTTTATTAGATAGTTCGGAAAGTAATTTCGTTTTCCCAAGGGAAATTCGAAGCTAATTCTTTACTATTTAGAAGAAGTTTTAGAACGTTCTGCTTATTACAGCTTGTAGAATTTCTGTTTTTCTTAAATGTTGAAAAGAGCGAACAAAATGGTAATTCGATAATACATCCTTTCCGTAAACAGCACATAACTTTTTCTTTCGCGCGCTGCATTTTTACCGTTCCGGTAATAAAAAAAAAAACAGAAGGTGATGATGGGCCATAAAGTTGTGACGAAATGACGTGAGAAATGTCAGCTGTCAAGATATACTGTGTGACTAAAATACTGTCCGTTACAAAAGCTAAATGTACCAAACAGAAACTCTAATAAAAGTTGAATACAAATTGTGCAGCAATTGCACAGTCCCAAACTGCCTTCCTCCTCCACGACGATAAAGTGGTATCGGGCGAAACTTGTACGTATAAAATTAGTATCTAGCGATCGAACAGAGGCCAGTTCATGGTAATTTAAAGCTCGCAGAATAGAAAAAGTCAAGCGGATCGGCGAGCGGCACAGCGGCGGGAGAAAGTTTTCTAATTAATCGAACGAACCGCGCCGGATAACTGGGAAGAGCCGATGAAAAATTCTATCCCGCCGCCACTGTTTCCGGGGGAAAAATTCCGTAGATGTTGACCGAGATTACCAATCGATAGGAGATTACTGGCTATACGGCTTGGCAGGGATAAAGAGGGTGGCGGTGAATCGTTTCTTTTTAAATCGTACGGTCCTTGCGCTAAATCAGATCCACCTCCGTCTGAGGTCGCACCCTTTCGAGAAGCTATCGAGAGCTCGTTAAAAAGGAATTGCCCCGTAATCGATACCCGTAGAATCTTGGGAGTACCAACTGTTCGAAAATGGAAGAAAAGGGAGAGGGGATGAGCCCGACCATAGAAAGCAACGGAAGACCCATATAAATTAAGACGGCCACCGCGTGAACCAGGGAGAACGGAAACAGAAACCTTCGACCCCCTTCCTTGGACAGAGAGAAATGAGAATTAGATGAAGAGTGGGCCGGGCCGTGGGGAACGACTCTATCTGTCGACGACAGCTGCTTCATCAGGTTCTTCACCGAGCAATTTGATCTATGTAACGCATCGCGGCGAGAATTATGGCGCACGAGCCAGTGGTTTCTCGAATTATCAATTCTCACGACGCTGCTTCATCGACCGAATACACCTTATCCAATTTCCTGGCGCCCCTGAGTTGGATTGTGCTCGTAAAGTTGGACAAAAATCGACTCCGATAATATTCTATTCGCGTGTGGATGGAACCGTTAGAACTAGAGGAAGTGTTAAGGAATACATGGATGGTGAAACCTCTCGTATCTAGGTGATTTAATAGAACTTTATAGAGAGATACATTGCAATAATACGAGTATGTATATGGCGCAGATATTCTGTTACATGAATTCTTTAGGAGTCTTGCGAATTTTATTTGAGTCATTGCTGAATAAAGATCAAATGAAATTTTTCTTTTTTTTATCTATTACTAATGAAGGATTGCGACGTTCTGTGGCATCGTTGCAAACGGAGAACTTCGGTCTTTAATTAGTCATAGTCCGAAAAGAATCGTTTAATCTCCGTGAAGCCATCTAAAATGATGAAACTTCCATGAAAATAAAATTATCTTCGCTTTTTTCCGCACAAAAGCGTCTTACAAGAAGAAAACTTGGATAAGCGGAGGCAGAAGTTTCACCCGTCAAGACGAACTAAGGAAGATCGTTGCCTGATGTTTCCGCGAAGTTGAAATCGGCTAGGCAGTCACTCGACACAGTTTTCGTATACTCTTCGAAACAGAGGAACTTTCCAGAAACGAGCAAAATATTAACAATCGCATCGTTGACTTGTTTTCACGATCAGACAACAGATAACTCAACAGACTCCCATCATCTCCGACAACAAAGGCCGTCCGATCGTTGGAGCAAAATCCGTTAACACACGAGCGAGCGCTCGACAACGATGAAGATTTTCTCGGAGGGTTGCATGTCGAGCAGAAAAAATCCCATTTCCAGTCCACATAAATAAGAATCGCGTGTTCATCGGTTCGCTGGAGGATAGAGTCACGGTGCTGCGACGTCATTTATTTCCTGTTTATTCCAATGCTCGCCCCCGTTCCAAACCCTAGCCGGTTCGTTGGCTCTAGGAGCACGAGGAGAGGCAGTTACGTCTCCAGGTTCCTCGATCAAGAGAGAGAGAGATAGAGAGAGAGAGAGAGAGAGAGAGAGAGAGAGAGAGAGAGAGAGAGAGGCGGACCCGTTAAAATTCAATCCGGTAGAATTCGACGAGGCGGAGCAGGGAGAACGATCGACTACCCCGGAACGGGGACTAGGTAAATAAGGTGTGAACGATGAGTTATTGCCGCGCAAACTTTCTCGCCTCATCCGTTACCCACACCGAATGAATTCTTCTGGCCGCCGCGCCACGCCAGTTCCCCGATGTCCCGGGAACATCGCGTGCCACTGGATGTGTTCCTGCACCTCCTCATCCTCCTCTTCCTTCCGTTCTTTCGGAAGTCGAGACCAGCGGCTTCAGACACGCCGTTAGGCAGTCAGAATGAGAAATGGCCCCGCGGGATCCGGTCCGCGTGTAGGTAACACCGACGACGGCCAGCTTGTTGAGACAAGTGGTGAGTTTAGCAGGCTCGAGCTAACACGCTGGAACGATCCCGGTGGTCGGGAACCGAAGATGACGAGTCGCTGATGCGTCGAGCACTCGACCAAGTCAATCGTCCATCGATCGGGAGCCTTCGGCTAGCAGAATTCACCCGGTACCTCTGTTATCGCATGTGTTCCGTGTGCGAGTATTCGGAACGTATCTCCGAGTTTATCTACGAAATTGTGTGTCTTGATCGAAAATTTTTACATGGACTATATGTATTACATATGATCGAAATATACTATACAGATAATAGAACCTTCCAATATAATACGATATTCGGAGAACAGCGCATTCCAATAACGGGTGCTCTTATAACAGAGGTTCTACTGTATTCAATGCATGGGGTAACGGGTTTATAAGTTGGGATTTATGGGAGTCTGATATGATCACAGTTTTATGTGAAACATTTTTGTTCTTCTTGGCTGCAGAATATATATCGGAAGGATTCTTCGTCGTATAAAATTAAGTCGCTGTAAAATACGAATTATTAAAAACAATTTTTATGTTATGAATAAAATGAGCTATTGAAATCTTTACAATCTGGATAATTGTAAAATAAATGAATTTTGCTTCACCATGAAATTCAGAAATAATATTCATCCAGTTCCATTATTTCAACAAAAGACCATCAAGACTTAGGTAAAGTAAGCAACTGGATGACAGACTCGAGCCAATGAACCGAAATTAGCCACATTTCATCGGCCGGGGGTTAGTCAACATTATTATTAGCTGCTCATCTCCGAGATTGCAGTCGCGTCAGACTGCATCAAGTTCGTTCCGTTTTCGTTGATGAAGTCGTTAAAAGAAAAGAAAATACAGTCGGCATCCTCTTTGCAGGAGGATAATTAAACTCGAAACTTTGACGTAGTTCGAGAATTCGCGGAGACACGTTGCCAATTCCTCTTCTGGCAACAGACGCCTAGACGAGAGCGTTTCTCTGCTTCCAGACGACTAATTCACCGAAATCAAATGTAATTATCGAAATGGCACACTTCCTGCCTGAAATCTATCCTTACTAATTTCAATCCCGCGGCTTGGCTTGATTAAAGCAGCCTCCATTCCACGGCTACATTGTTCTACGATTGACGATTCCATCACGGGACGTTATGGCTGTGCTAGCCCGTGAACTCAGCTGGCCGAGAGCCATTTTCGACGCGCAGAAAGTGCACCATGAGGATGAACAATCTCTCTGATTAAATGAGTGCTGACGATACAGCTGCCGAACACGTTTCGTTTTCGATCGGTATTTGTGTGCCCGAATAAAGAGATATATTTCCGACTTTATTTTCTCGCGTAGAATCATTCCCACCACGTTTATGCGAGAAGGCGGAATTTAGAATGATGTGTTTGATAACATATTTCAAGGTCATCGAGAATTCTTATCCGAAAGAAATCGATCATTGCGAGAAAGCAGAGTTTGTGAATATTTTTATTTATTGGGTTGGCAAATAAGTTCGTTCTGTTTTTTAGAGTGGAATAAATCACAGAAACCGAACGAACTTATTTGCCAACCCAATAGAATGATACGACTTCGATAACATATTCAATCATATTCATATTCAAGGTCATCGAGAACTCTTATCACCTGCAAACGTAAAGAAACGTGGGGCGTCCAACCTTTCTGTTCTCAACTGTCCGAGGGAGAATTCTACGCACGGCCGTTCTTTGACTTTACCACGGTCACATGTGCTCGTATATCGTCACGCTTGCCGCAGAGAGGAGGAACCGCAGAACGCGCAGCTCATCGCCGCGAGATTGTAAGTAAATCTCGCGACCTGCTAGCAGCGACTTCCCGGTTAAGCGGAACGCTCGCGACAAAATTACTCGCCGTGAGAGGATTTTCGGGCTGTCTCGCGACTGTACCGCCGAAGGGGGTGGAGGGACTAATACAAATAAAGGGTGGGTTGGACGCGAAGCCAGGCGGAACCCCTGACGGGTTCGCTGTTCCGTTTAATCGCCTCTTTTGTTTTGCTGCCGGGCGGAGTAGACACGCCACCCCCTGCCGGCGAAGAAACTGCGACGGTGTGCACAGCAGGGGTAAGGGGTCGAGTGGAGCGCGACGAGGGAGCAGACAGTTATATTGCCAAGCGAACTCGGTCAGGTGGAGCTACATCGAAAGTAAACCGTGAGAGACCGCAGAAAATTTACCGGACCGATCGAGATCCCGTTTCTTCGCGGCTCCCTCCTCCGTCGAGGCTTTCTGCTATTTTTTTTGAATGATCATTCTGCTTCGTTCGTTATGTCATCGTTTCTGTAACAAACAACGAATTCAAGAGAACTTTTTTTTTAAATTGGACTGGATATTATCGTAACTCAAAATCTCATATTTTAAATCAGCAGCGAGTACCCAATGTGTACCTTGAACGAAAGCAGATTGAATGAGGTTGAACCACCGGATAAATTGGATTTCACGATTCTCTAAATTGTTTCGAAAAAAAATTTGCATTGGAGGCGCAACGCAATAATGAAAACCGATATCGAATCGATCAAAATTGCGCTTATACTCTTCCGCTGTCCGTTCTTTTCCCCCGTTCGTGGCCCTGTCTATTTTGAAATCGAACGGCGCAGGTAGCGTCCATACGTTGACGAGGCTTGGTTTTTTTTTCTTTGCAGGCGAAAAGGCTGACATTTCGCGTAGATTTGCATGTTATGAATAATTATGAGGGCCCGGCCAGACCGGCGCGGCGCGCGGATGCTGGGTCTAAATCTTTTTTATGGAAATCGCGACTTAGCTAGGAAAGATATTCAAGCGTAAAAAAAATTCCGCGTGCACCTCTGCTCGTATTCCGATACGAGGCCGGCGTGTTACGAGCGAAAAAGAGGAAGTAGAGGTAAAAAGTCAAGGGCCCGACACCACGGTAAAGCCGAAAGATTAATCGAGCCCATTGTTACGCTCGAGGTAACGAGTTTATTTCAAGATGGCCCCTCTCCTCTACTTCTCCGACGGCGGAACGCCCTGCTCCCCTCTCCGCCGCGGATCATTTCAAGCAGCGTAATTTAATAAACCGATTCAATGGATTATTCGTGGTTACGACTCGTCGGTATTTGAACGACGACCCCTGACAGCCGAAATATCCCTCTTTGAATCGTACATGACCCTCCGTTATTCGCAGATTAATCAAGAACACCCATTCCTGATCCCCCAGCACGTGCACGAGGGGATGGGACTGAAACTTTATACCCTCGATACATTTATATCTCGCATCGATAGCTCGTGTATCGATCAATTTCACGGCACGTTTCCAAATAATTTGAAGCGCGTTCGAGTTAATTGGACCAATTGCTGCCAATTCTGGTTTCCGGTTGCAATTAATTATAATTAACCCCTTGCCCTACGCGATTTATTTTACAATTTCAATGACTATATAACTTATTTTGTAATTCTTAATTCCCTATAAAAAAGGGAAAACTTTATAGCTATTAACATTAATGAAACCAAAATAGAAGTTTATTTCGATTTAAAGGAATTTAATAGCTTACATATTTATTAGACATTATTCAGAATCTTCATCACGAGTCTGACTCGATATTGTAAGAGAAAGACAAGGGGTTAATATAGGTCAGAAATAAATTCTTTCCGATCGCAGGAGAAAATCTGGGTTGCATTGTAAACCAGTTATCGTTGACATTGAAAATCAAGAAAATATAACAATTAGACTGATTGAAAAATTATTAGAAAAAGAAATGTCTAAATGTCTATGTAGTTTTATTTCGTATAAAAATTCGCAATCGACTGATAATAATTATATGTATTTACCGGTCACGAATGACTGGCATAGGGAGGCTGACATGTTCTGGACGACATTCTCGTACAAAGATAATGATATGGCAGTCACGATTGTAAACTTCTGTCTTGATATTGTCACGAGTATTTCGTGAACGCATTTGATATCCGTTTGATACCGCGGTGTATTAGTCGCGAATTGATACATATTGCGATTAATGAGTAGGTCATTGAATTGGCCCCACCAGCGGACATTTGATCAAAATTTCCATCGATGGAAATATCTATCGAGCTATCGCGAACATGAAGCGAAAATGCTTTCAAGTGGTCAAACGCAAAGCGATTTCGGGCCCACTTCAACGAGATGAATGACCGGCCATGATCATGCTATTGCAGTTCTACTCGAACGCGGTGAACATGTCTTCTGAATAGAGAATACTAGACTACGGATCTTTATGCATTTATGACAATAATGAATTCTAATATGTTATTTATAATTCATTCAATTTATTACGCTTCCAGCATTTCACAGTGGACACAGCGAAACAAATGATAATAATGAACATGTTAACATATTTAAAAAATATCCATTGTTCTCATTTCCAATTGCTCCCTTTTATGAGCAGCAACAGTCTTCAAATTTCATTTCAACCATTTAACTGCGCACGGCGAGTTAATTAGTTGTTCGAGTTCGCTATAGCTTTTCAGAAATTTTTAAATACCTCTTTAACTGAAAAAATAACTCGTGTGTAAATACTGGTATGAACTGCATCGCATTCACGTTGAGGAACGATTTTAAAGTCACTCAATTAAAATATCGATGAGAATCCAAATGTCGTTTTGCCGAGATCTGTGTTTAGAGTTCAAGAGGCGATATCAGCATTTTATTTATTGGCTGCGAGACTTCTACAGCGATAAGCTCGAATATTAGTAAGTCTTTTCCGCTCCGATACTTCATCCGACCCTGATAAAAAGATATATTGCCAAAGTTTCAGAGAACCCTAGAAGCTTTCAAGCCGCTGCTCGTGCCCCATGAAATTTCACCACGCGCCATGGCGGCCGAATCACCGAGAGATACGTCCACGCAATCATATCAATACTTTCGCTTTCTGGGATTCCACTTTTATTACCTCGGGAAGGAATTATCGGGGAAGTTATCGTAGCCATAAACCTCGGCGAAGGATCGGTATTTGTGATTCCGTACCGCCTGGGGGCTGATCGCGTGTATAATAATAATCAGCAGAAATTAAAAAAAATTATGCTTTCATATGGTCCATTCGATATAAAAAAGTATCGACTCAGTAATCTCTGCAGTGATCTCTTCATTTCCCGTACGTTAGCAATACACTGTTTTATTAATTCATAGCAAATACTGCTGAACGAGATCCTGCAAAACAAAAGTTATAACGAATTTATTCACTCGGCAAATACGTGTATTTTCCAAAATCCTAAGTTTGTGTTTAATTCCCGTTCTCGTTCAAATTTCAGAAGTATGTATTTCATTTCGGTTTTCATAGAAATTTCAATATCCGGAATTTAATAAAAACTTGCAGGCTACCGATGAACATTTTTTAAATATTTTCGTTTAACAAACGCGGGAAGTCGATTGCATTTATTACGTATTATACATATTATGCGGATGTTTGAATATTGTGCATATGTATTACAATTATTGTGTACATATCCTCATTTCATTCACAATAAAATCGAATTAATATTTACGATAATTTTAAACGTTCATATTTTTCGAATAAGCGAAATATGTATTTCGTGCGGGGTTTGCTTTCGCACGTAACTGACATTTTTCTCCGCGCCAAGCACGTTTTGCGTTGCAACCATTTTTGTGCCCGATAAAATCTTCCGTATGTTAATATTGAAGGCATGCGTGAAAATACGGTAACACCGGCTGAGCCGTGTGCAAAAACCACATGGAATTACGGGACAATCGTTTACATAATAATCCGGAGACCTCCGAACGTTGCGTGGCCGCCGTGAGTCGTAATAAAAATCAGATTTAAAAAACCATGCCCCCTTTTGAACCAACGAGATTCCATTTCGCAGTGATTAAAGACCGACTGGCCATATTAATCGTGTAAAACGTTACTGCCCCTCGTTCCTAAATTATATCACGTCGAACCAAAGAAATTTCTGAAATATTAACGACAGGTTCGCCACACACGTCAGCGTTTCTCTACGTTCCCCCAGTCACCAGACGGACAGACCAGAGGGAAATGATGTCGCAAAAATAGACGCGGATTTCAACTGGAGTTCGTGTCTCTCGCCATTTTCTATACTGCCACAATTTTAGGTGAATTAAATATCGGGCCCATAATATGGAGAGTATTTCAAACAGTATATGAATTTAGCAAGATATTTTGTTGAAAATATTATCATTAATAGCATCAAATGCTTTATTGTAACACAAATAATAATTTATATTGTAAAAACTGAATATTTAATCGGTCTTGCGTATATGTACGCCCATCGAAAAATGTAGCCATAATTATGAAAGTGGTCCAAGTCAAAATTGAAAAAGAAATGACTTTAATGATTTTAACCCCTTGCACTCTACTAAAATTCTAAACACACAGAGTCTAGTAAATATGTATGTTATTAATTTCATTAAAACCGAACTAAAATTCTTTCTTGGTTGTATTTACAATGGCATACAATAGATATAATTTTTCTCCTTTTTTAGGAAATTACGACGTACAAAAATGTTCTGGTCTCCGAAATCGTAAAATAAAGCGTAGGGCAAGGGGTTAATGAAATTTTGACCGATTTTCATGAAATTTTGGTATGATATAGAAAACGAAAAAATATTTAACACTTATTTTTTCATAGCTGCCGACATTCGATCGTTTCATCCGACGCAGTAGTATCGTGGAACCTATTTACCTTTATTACTCTTCCGTCTTCGGAAAGAAAGGACAGTGTGTACACCCTTTACTCACTCGGTATAAAACGTAACTGTCGACGTCCTGGAATCGAATGACGCCGTTCGAAGGAACTCTCAGGAATATCAGGGTGGCGTTCGCCACATCAGCGTTCCTTTTATGCGTCGTTAGACGGATTCGTCAGAGAAACGGCGACAGTCGGAAGGGAATTTATCGACGTTGATTTCAAGCTCTGTAATCATCACGCCGACAGCCGTCTGCTCATTTAATATTCATGATTCGTCGGCGAAGGTACACGGGTTCCGGATGAAGACGTTTTTTCTATAATTTGCTGGACCCGGCTTGGCGATAGTCTAGGCGTCGTCGTCGTCGTCGTCGGGAGTAAAACAAAATCGACGCTGAGATTTTACACGGTACACCGGCAGCAAAAGGGGTACAAAGTTGCTCGCTAATGGAGAGAAACGAAAGGAAGGAAGGAACACGCTGGGAATCGGGTAAGTAATTGAAATGTTTCGTAGCTGGGGAGAAAGCAGGCGAGAGGCGTTCGACCCGTTCGAAGCCGGGATAGGGTATGCGGGAAGCATGATAAGGAGCCGAGGGGCAAAGACTTCAAACGCATCCGGGCAACTTCGACGCGTTGAACTTCGAGACGAGGGACGAGCAATGGCCACTGCCTTCGAGTTCGGCTACGGACTCGGTCCACCGCAGATGTTACGTCACGTCCGCGAAATGCTGGTCTGATTGATCAAAGAGATCTCCCCGGATGGGTATCCTCCCTGGGTCCAGGTCCGCTTTCTTTTTCCCCTCGTCGACCCATCCCCACGTCCCCTCCGACGTCAATTACGCTCATCGCCGGACCGAAATGAAGGCACGGACCCGGCAAAGTTTTTTCGCCCGGGAAACACACGCTCGTATCTTCGATTCAAAGGTAAATTGGATTTTCTGACCGGGCACTTTTATTTTACTTCTGCCCTGAACACCAGAGCCACCGTCCATTCTGCACCGCGCGCGCCGCCAAATAAAAGACAAGACGTTTCGTATGCTGTTTCGAATTCGCTCGTACCGAGAGAAGTTGAGGAATTCGAAATCGTTTTGGGTATCCCAGTCTGGGAAGAGTATTAGGTCTCAAAAGATTTTTTTTAAATTCTGTATAATCGATCGAGGTAACATTGTTTTCTTCTTATGGGTCTTCATTGCCGCCTCAATTTCTTGGATTTTAGCGACGTTGTTCTTCTCAGTGATTGTGTTTCCCTCAAGAGAAATAATCTTACTATATTTTTACCTTTCATGAAGAATGTTTCTTCAAATCCGGAGATTATAAAAATATGAGAACGATATATGTTCGATAATTATGAACGAATTATGAACGCAAAATATTTATTTTTACGCATTTCAATCTCATTGCGAAAAAATACCGCAGTAATAGATAGATTTACTCCAAATGTAGCATATGCAGCGTCACCAACGCGACAGAAATCATGAATCCCTTATAAATCTGGTTTCGGAGGGACTTCCTTTCTTCAACAGTTTCGCCGGTAGTCCCGTGTGGGCTTGGCGCGTTCGCATCTGCCGCGGGCCATCGATTTCACGAAGACAGACCAACGATTGGGATGAGCAGCCTCGGGGCGGCTCCCATCGGACCCATTTTCGAAATGAAGCTTCGGCTGTTGTCGCTTGCACTTCGCCGCTATCGGTTTACGGTGGAACACAACCGTGCCGCAACCGTCCGCGTCCCGTTCGGGGGCCGGCTAGGACGCTTCGATTTGATGGACGACACTGTCGGTGAAACGACAGCAATTGCTCCCCGAATGCCATGCCGGCCGTATACCGGCACTCGAGGACTTTCGATTGTCTATTCACCTTGAAACCGCAGCCGTTCACGTCTGCGTCCGAGCCGCGGCGAAGTTATCTCGCGCGACAAGCAACCGCGATTGCGTTCATCCCGTTATCCTGTTGTCATCCGGAACTACGAAGTGAGTTAACAAAATGATTGGAACTTATTATAATGTAGTGCAGTGTCTCTTACGACCCTAATTAGTAGACAGCGGATTTTATGCATTTATGGCAATTTGAAACAGTAAAAATATTAGAACAATTTATGTGGAGATCCTATTATATTATTCTCAACCTGTTAATGTAAACAATATTGTGAATAATGCTACAGCAATTTTTAGTGGTGTCTAAGAGGCAACTGAGTGCAAAGGGTTAAGCCTACCACCACCCGTCAAAATGGCCGGCTCCAGATTCTATATTTAGAAAAATGATAGATTTTATAGTGTTCACCCTCGTATTACCCTTAAATGAGGGGTTTTGCACACGATATCAATAAAAATTGTCGTGGGGGTCGCTGTACCATGCTTATCCTCGACCCTTTACGCAGTAATTGTAAATTCGCCACAGCACTAATTTGTTTAGCAGTTGTACGAACGACGATTTTGGTACTTCGGGTCAGAATAGAACGAAACTCCGCCGTCGGAGAAATGTTTATTCTTCGCATACTCATACCCCATGTCATCTCCATTCCACACATCCTGGCCACGAGACAGATGATTACAAGCCAAAACGCGATCCCCGAGCTGAAATACGATACCCAGAAGAAGGAGAAGAAGAAGATGATGAAGCGCGTGTTGGATCTCCCGAAGTCCACGGACTGAAGGTTCAAGGGTTACCGCAGGTTCAGCGTTAGAATGCGAATGCGGAGAGCGCGCGCATAAACAATTTCCTCACAATGCATTCAATATTAGCGGGTGCCTAGAGAAGCCAAGCACAGAGGGAGCAATGAATTTTAAGCTGGAATGGGTAGGTTGCGTAGAACCGGGCAGAAAATCTAACTGAATTTATTCAAATCCCTATCGTTCTGCCCTTCATGCCAGAGGGCAGCCGCAATAAGTCACTGTCGCTGGTTCGGCTTTATGAATAATGCAGCGACCGGGTAGAGGAACTTATTTTCGCGTGGATACGGACAAGACAGGCACCGAGGACGCCGCGGAAAGTGCACAGAGATAAGCATAGGTGTGTTCTCTTTTAAGAACCGAGACCCGGTATCAGCCAGAACGTCGGAGAATCAGATGAAGATTTGTTCTATTCGACCGAGTGAAACGCAGTTGACACACTTTTCGGTCGCGATCGATACGTCACCAACACCGTGGACACGTAAGAAGATCACACTAGCTCTGCCCATTGTAGCAAATAATTCGTAATGATGTATTCTTTGACTGCGACTAGAAATTAATTTTATACATTTTATTGTTCCAAGACGTAGTCCTACAAATAATTTGCTCATTTATTCCACTGTATTTCTGTTTCATTAGGAAATGATATTGTTGGAACGGTTTCCCTGTATAATCTCTTGTCAAAACCCTAGCTAAATACTCTAAACCCGTTAAGTCCGTACTCTGTTTCTAGTTTCTCTCCCCTAAACTCACTGGATAATCACTCTCTAATCGGGGGCTCTCAAACTTTGATCCTAACCTCACTGGGCTCTCAAAACCTCTCAGACTCTCTTCTGCACGCTAGCCGCACTTGGAAATGCTGGGAATGTTCATTCTAAACACATAGAAAGCACAGACGACACGCGCACTGTGTTGCGTTTGCGTATATTCGAACAGTACGTATGTTTGTATATAAAGAATTTAATTGTAGCATTTTTTAAAATTATATTATATAGGTTGGCAACTAAGTTCACGACCTTCACATTTTCTCAAACAAAGTCATTTATATATATTTTTTAAGCACGAGTATTGTATATTAATTAATCGCAAAATTTGCCCAAATATGAACCACTTTTTGTTGATGTCATTTTTTGATTATTTTAGAATGCTCTTTTTTTACCAAAAAATTTACCAGTTGTAAATGCATTTCCTCCCTTGCTTGGGGATTTGCTCACTAGAATGCGACTTCTACTTTGCAAGATATAAGCTAGTGCCATAATAGGCGACTATACCATATTTGGGCACTTTACCCTACAGTTCAAAAGGAATGGTCACTGAATGCGGTTATAATGCGAAACAAAAGGTCGCGAATTTAGTTGTCAACCTGTATTTCTGTGAAGTATTGTTAACTGGGCCAATAAAAATTAATCGACTAATGTGTATCATGCTACACTTCATTATAATAATACAAGCTATTTATTATTGATTCATCATGCATACCGTACGCCATAAATGTGCAGCAATAAACGGAAAGAGAAGTTTAAATGTGAAAGAATTGATCTATTGAATTTTCGATCATATGCAAGATACGGAGCGAGAAAAGTGCTGACATGATTCGCTAAAGAGTTATGAGGAACGAAGAGCAAAACGCTGTACGATCGGGCTTGTTAGAATCCGCATTTTTGGAGGCAGTTATGTTGCATGACATTTGATAGATTGACTGCATTTTGCGAGTGATCTTGATGGATCGTCTGGATGCAGCCGGTTTTATTGGCCGACTTTCCCATGCTGAACGTTCGATGAAAATTCCCGGACTGAGTAGCTCGATGCGCAGACGTTTCGTAGCTTAGGAACCGAGTTTTAAAGTTAATGGCGCTGTTACGCGGATCCGGTTAAGTTAATAGGACTTCTTGGAACTTAGCCGCGTGAATAATAGATAAAGCAAAATTTGCAAGAACGTGGTCGCTTCCAGTGGCTTGCAGATGACAGAAATGTACGTCACTTCGAGAGTCGGGAGGCATTTGCGTATCTGCTTTAAGATCTGTTAAAAGCTTTTACGTATTCATGGAACGTGTACATCTGGACAAAGTTCTTCACAAAAGTATGCTTGAATACTGAAAGTTTTCTTTCGCAAAGATAGAAAATGCTACGATTGTATTTGATTTGTGGACTCGTAAAGATGAAAGTATTCCAAGACCGTTACATACATAGTCATCTCTGAAATAACTCGAGTTTCAATGTTCAAATAAAAATACACGATGAATGAACGTAGTTATCAACTCTTGATATCTCTAATGATAAAGATTCATCGGTAAAAGTAATTGAAATTTTTCGGACACGGAAGAACAGAAACATAATTTCGAGAATTTTCCATGTTCCATAAAATTATTTAAAAACTGTGTTTGGTCAATTTTTAATGTTTAGGTGAATCTCGTACGTAGAAAATGAACGACTTGGCTCTAATGGAGTGAAATATCACGAAGACGTACAAACAGAGGTGGAAGTCATCGAGGGAACGTGTGGGCGTTTCGATCAAACGAGGATGGGTTTTGCAATGGACACGAGCGTTAACGGGTCAAATAGAGCGCAATCGAAATCGGAACGTAATTCGATTAAATCCAGGGTCGGGTACGGCGTTCAAATCGATCTCATTTATCACGCTCGGCGGGATTTAAAGTGGCCAAAGTAATCGGCAATAATGGATTCGCCGCGCAGCATGAAGAACCCAGCGACGATGACGCGTCGCGGCGCCGTGTCACGTGGGAACAAACAAGCGTCTTTAGCATCGCACACACAGAATAGGTAGGGGGAGAGAGCTTTTATTGACGCGTCATATGCAATCGAATTTGCACACACCTACACTCTCACCGTGAACGTTCGGCGAATTCCTTTTCTGCTAAAAGAGTTACGTTCAGTGACTCGCTTTTTAATATTCGTACATTTTCTGAATAAATTAATTTACATGTACGTCAATACGTGTAATATCTTGAAATATGAAAATATGGAGCACCTGGACACACAAATGCTTCCAACGCCAATATTCTATTAGCATCTCCTTTTTCCATTCTGTTGGTTGAGACTTCGTTCCCAAGCTATTAACAATTAAAAGTTGAAAGTACGAGTTCTGGGGCGTGCCATTTGAACCCTAATCAGCTGAGTGCTCGGCTGTACCCAGGCGCTTAAACATGCAATAGTTGCAAAGCAGAAAATGGCAGTAGAACCAACGGGGACCTAAGTTTTAACAGAATAAAATATTATAAATTAACTATTGGAACAGTCGCAAATACTCCTGCGTGAAAACGTGTTCACTTATTGCTCGCAATTAAGTTCTTTGGTGTTATCAATAAGAGAGGTAAAAAACTCATTTCGTTTGGATTAACGAAGGAATTGTTGAACGGTGTCTTTCCGTACTACCGAGTGAACTTTTAACCACGGGATCTCAGTGATTAAATAGTTAATTCTATTCGTTTCTCCGGTTAGCCGCGATTACGTAATCGCTGGCGTGCGTCGTATTTGCGGGAAATTTAAATCTGATTGCAGCCCGCGAAAAATGTGTTTCTCTTTTGAGCGGCGAGCGTTCGTTACTTAAGAGGATTAGCCGCGGGAAAAGAAACACCCGATTCTCTTATCATCCGTGCAATTAAACGAGACAGAAATTTCCAAGGTTTACGGTCCCCGGTTCTCGCCAAACAAAAACCCCGAGTCGCAAATCCGCGTTAATTACAAGGCAGTCGCTTAATCGCGAATTCTGACTACAGGGAACTCTGTCTACGCTTTAGGGGATTTCGGGTACCGCTAGTTGAAACGGAACCGTCTTGTATACTAAAGGACTTAGGGAAGCTGCTGTGCAAAATTTCGCGAAAACGCTGTCGCAGAGTTCAAGGAACTGTTTTCTAGAACAACGATGCACATACTTGCAACAGTTCTCGAGAAATTCAGCCTTACAACATAAAATATTAAACTCGTATTCTGGTTTAATTTTCTGGATGTGTTCTAGTCAACTCCAACGTTAAGCAAGAATTTTGAAACTTCAATTGCATTGTAATATATTTATGAAGAAAAATTAAATATTCCTCCACGCTGTAAATGTTTTCCCTAATCAAATGTATTGCAGTATCATGAGTAGATTGCGGTCAATTGCAATAAACTGCAGTGAAATAGAAATTTATTAATATATTTAATAGGTCGGAGATACTGTAATAGTATTTTTAAATTCTTCGAACGTTTTCACTGTTTGAAATTACACCTCTCCATGTTTGTCATAAATACATAAAGCCCGCAGTCTAATCATGAGTAAAATTTTATTTTAACAACCGAGTCGTCGTTGAAAGAACGACGGAAATTAATGTGTAGTTAATTAAAGACCCCTTGGACATACCGCTGAGGACATTCTCGTCACGCGTAACGGTTAATTAAATTAGGGTTGACATGAACGACGGATCACACGGACAGCTTCGAACACTTTTAGTTTGAGACGGGGAGTAAACTTACCGGTATTCAGAGCCCTCGCTGAGTTGGCGTACCGTGATAGGGAATTCACTAGGTCCGTGCGCCTTCAAGAGTTCCTGTAACCGCACCAGGCCTTCGTTGTTCTCGTAGATGATGGTGAAGCTTTTCCAGCCCCAGGCTTTTACTAAATCAACGTACGCCTGAAACATAAGGAGTCAATCATTGGCCGTGATTGTTACGCAAACAATGTCGTGGAATTTTACAGGAATTCTTCTTGATGTCCACTAATGCCGGATTCACTCTGCTCGTTTGCATACGGGGTTCTGCCGCGACTCGAATTTCAATGGCGTAATTGGCCGTGACTGACAGCGCGGGTGGGTTGAAAAAATCTTATCTCAGATTTTTAACGAATTGGTTAACAACGTGTTCTAAAAATGTTGTACTTTAACCCCTTGCCCTACGATATCGTGTCTGACCCGTGATGGAGATTCTGAACAGAGTCTAATAAATATGTATGCTACTAATTTACTTTAATCCGAAATACAGCTATTGAAGAATATATGTATAAGCATACAATAAATATAAAGTTTCTCCTTTTCTTAGGAAATTATGCGAACTGCAAAAAAATTCTGACCACTGAAACCGTGAAATAAATGATAGGGTAAGGGGTTAAAAATGTTGTACAACAACTTAATAGATGCATGTGATCCTTTTAATTAGATTCAACCTCTTGATGGACCTTCATCCAAAGCTTTGCCTATTTCACTGGCTATCTTCTAAATCTATCTAGAGCAGCCTTGGAAATGGTAGGACTACCATTAGTATCATTTTCCCGGTTGAATCCGGCGAATGATGAGCAGCAAGTTTCTCGCGCAACCGCAGAGTGTTTCATCAAGCCCATCGATGGAAAGTGAAAAACCGAGAGCGCAGTGGGATTCAGTCTCTCGACTGAAGGAATCCAGAAGTTGGCATTGCGTTACGAAGGGCACACACAGTGTGTTTAGCCGCGGGTACAGCGCGGTTCCACGGGCGCACGCTTTTACGTGGAAAACGACTATCACGGCCGCTCGCTCTCCAATGGCCGAATCGACCCGAGAAGCAACTTCGCGGCTGAGTTTTCACGAGGATCCCCCGCTCTCCTTGGCAGTAACTTGCATTTCGAAGCCGCTTTTCCGATAATCCGAACTTCCTAAAAGCGCCGGTGTATATTTTCCGGCGAGTAACTTTCGCCCCCGTGCCTCCAACCCCTACACCGATCCGAACCCTTGCTCTCACCACTTTTAACGGTTTCGCCAGCGCGCGCGCTCGCCCAAGTTATGCTTCCGTTGGTTTTATTCCGGGAGTCGGCGCAAATTCATTTTCCGAATTCGCTGGTACATTCGAAACGAGAGCAACGCGCCGCTGCACCACCGTAAACTGCGATTCATCGATCGTAATTTGCGGCGAGCCGGTTGATTAACGTATTGACCGGCGATACTTTCTCGCACCGCCTGTATTAATCTCTCCGACGTGTCGCGTCGCGTCGAACTGTTCCAGCGATATCGGTTTTAATTAGTTTTTCCACGGTCGACGTGCTAATTAATTGAGTAGCTCCTGCTGCTTAATTAGAATTTCTTTTGATACGGTCAAGATTGATTAATCCGTTGTAGTCCGAAATGGAAGTGTGTAATTAGTAGGGACAAGTTTCAAAGAGATCAACGGATCTCGTCAATGATCATTAATGCATAGGAAGTTCTCGATTCAATTGTTTCGCGATGTCTCTCTCGAGAGATATTACACAACTGAATTATTCGTCAATATTTCTCTGGGGACGTTACTTGCTAACAGTAATCACTGGCGTTGCAAACTCGGCGAGCATTTCCGGATAATTAACGGTTGTTAAAACGAGGAAGGATATGCATTTTGTATGCGCTGTGAAGCAGCAGAATCGGGATTATAATATGTACAGCATTTAATTCTAATTTATTTTCATTGTGGTTCCTTTATAGACGCGATAGATAAATTGTACGACTCTCGTATTATTAGGCGTACAAGTAATTAAAATATATATTCGACTAGCGAAAATTGTGAGGGCTACGAATTATTTCGTGCAACTAATAATTTATAACCCGTTAAACATTCGAATTGAAAGCGATGTTGGTTTCAATGACAACATAGGTTATTACGAATTTGGTCACAGCAGAAGTTACTGATACGAATATATTTTGTTGTTGCTGTTGTTTATTCTACAGCGAAACGAATATATTTGCGAATTCTGTGTATCTCCCAATTAAATAAACCGACATAACCAAAATAATTAGTATTGCTGAAATACGCGACATGATTATAATGTGCACGTTACAAAAGTGGAACGCGAATATTCCTAATTCAATTTGCAGGCCACCACAATAATTAGTGTTTCTCTAATTGCTTGTCGTATTTTAGGGTAGGTTCGGCATACTCAGAGCGCAAATATTTAATACAACAGGCATTGTTCCATGGTAATTTAATAAGCGTTAGTCAAAGTTTATTGCTATGATTGAGGAGACACTGTATTAATCTGGTATCCAATTAATGCCTCCGGAGCAACGTTAGTTTATATAAACTGAAGCTCTGCTCATTATACAGCTGAAATTTATGATATACCCTATTCGACACGCGAATGTATTGACGAGTGTTTTTCATATGGATAGCTGTTTAATTTGTACATTGTTCGTTTCCCACAGTTACAACTCCGTCGACCTGAAGTGCCATTATATTAAATTGCCATCTAATTAACGGGCCTCCAATTAAGTATATTAACTACGCAGTTGATCAATAATGGTCGAATATTTGCTCGGGTATCGATTATGAATTCACCCGCCTCGATAGAAGTCAACCTGCCGCTGCAATTGACGAGTTCTAGACAAAGATGAGCATTATATAAAATAGTATTTTAAGTAAGATATACAATTTCGAAAATAAAATACTTCTTATCGTAAGAAACAGTTTATACTCATAAATGTATTGAATTCGAACCATTATTTTCAGCAATAATATTTCAAATTGGAATTAAAAATACAGACAAAATACAAATAGTTTTTAAATATTCTTCAAATAAAATACTATTTTCAAAAATTACTGTCTCAAATAAATAATTGTATTTTGAAAAATTACTGCATCACATAAAATGTTTTATTTTCAAAGTTGTACATATTCTTTAAAATAAATAGGATTATTTATTATTTACTATTTAAAATACTCCAGCTTTTTGGTTCTAGGCAGATACAAATACCGAAGTGTTTGAAAACTTTAATGAATTATACGGTAACTCCAAATGGCATTCGTAAACTTTTCCGATATTTAAGAGGAAGCCTAATTTCTCAAATTGTTGGTAGATTTATTCATGAAAAAATATTCCATGTTTTTACATGTAGACTGACAAATTTAAGAATCTTACAAGTTTGTTTTATATAAATGCATAAATATTTTATAGAGGGCAATCTACGAAAGAAATTCAACAATGTCATAACTATGTTGCGAGAGAATATCAACTGAATGCATGGATAATAATTTAATTCATTAATTAACTCCAATGGGAACAATTTGTGGTTCGTGTGTTATGCCACGTCCCAATTAAACGTCGCAATCCAATCGATGCTGCTAATGATTTTATCAGTATGTTGAACCGATACGATGCTAAAATAGAATCAATAATTAAGCGTAAGATCGATTTAAAGTTTAGGCTGTATCTCTTATTATTATTTTGTTCATACTACAAAAAATGAATATGTAGTTTCATATATTGTACCAACAGTTTTTACCCTTTCAACAGGCGTTTACTTCCTCAACTATACTGAATGAATTGTACATGAAAAAAACAAACAAGAGTGAACCATAGACCTGTACTACCTATTAGTGGACAGATTTTTGTATAAAAAAAATGTTCCAAACAAAAATTGTTTTACATCCTACGGAGTATTCAATGTGATAGTTCGTGTTTTCACGTTTCGCTTTTTGAATAGTGTAATATTGAAAAAAGTTCAATTTGAGGACATTTCGACAACTCAATTATCAGTATGATAAAATAAGAATCTTTCTCCCGCATCGATCGACGTTGTTGTCAGGTGTCGGCAAGTATGCGGGCGCGAACAACGAACTCCATCAAGCATCTTGGAGGTGCCGTGTGGTACATTGAATTTGCTCGCGTCGCGACGTGTCGTGGAGTGAGCGGACCCGTTCGATTCTTCGTTCTCTCGTGGTTGGTTCGATTCCGCGTGAACCCAGCGGGTGGAGTTAGCCCCGTTTTCCCGGGGCGCAAGTACTCGGGATTAATATCGAATACAGCATGAAAATCGTGGGCGAGCGGCGCGGTTGCAGCGATACGGAATGACAAATGCGAGCGTGCGCCGCGCGGAAGCGTATGCAAATGCCGGCGCGGTTTCGCGGCATGTAGTGAATCTCATCTGACTCGGTCGGGGGCCCAGCGGGGGGAAAAAAGGGGGCCGCGGTGGCTGCGAATAAATCGGCGTGCATCGTGATTGTTCAAGGCCGAGCAATGCCATGCGTCTCCCACAATCGCAGAAAATACGCTGTAAATCTGACTGCGACAACCATGCCCGGCATTTCAACCCGCGGCGGGCCCGTGCATGCCGCTTTTGTGCCTCTGCACTCGCTATGTGGAAATCGTGAGTCGCTAAAGTCACGTTCCCAACGCGCTGCTCACCACGTTTCCCTCCTGTCGCGATGTGTGCATGCATTTCCGCGCCGGTAACTTGCCAGACCGACACCAACACCATCCCGTTAATTTACTCCACACCCCTTTTAAACGGTATCGTTCGGGCCAAACTAACCGATTTATCTCGACAGCACCCGTCGACGCCTTATTCACCCGTAACCGACGTCATTTTTCCGGTTAACGTGCCGCGGGCCAAGATAAACATTATCCTACGAGCGAAAATTGTTCTATCACCGGTGAAATGTTTCGCGAAACTCCCTGGAAATATATTATGTGCTCTATCCGGATATATTAATTATTGTTCTGGTATCGTGGCACTGTAACAATGTATCTCTCGTCCACGCGATGGATAACGTTGCCCTAACGTTGAAGGTGACCTTCAATTCTGTGTCTGTAAATTTCGTGATCTGCATTATTCTTTTAGAAATGAAGGTGACCTCCACCTTTGTGTCTTCAATTTTTTCAATGAAGTGCTATGTCATTCATTCGCGTACAAGACAGTGGTCCTCGAGGTCGTACAAGGTCACAAACGGAAGTGGTCAGCAGCGCCCTGTAGACTGCCAGAGAAAAGTTGACATCCAATGTTGACATTTTTCTGCAGTCGAAAAAGAGCGAAAAAATATGGCAAGATCGCTGAATACTTGTTCGAATACTTTCCGCAAATGTACGAAGTTTTGAAAAAATCAGAATATTCGGGTTGGCCGAGGTTCGCTAGCTAAGAGAACAGGGAACAAAAGTTTGGCATTCTGAAGTCGTTGAAGTAGGAAGACCTCTTAGGGAACAATCTTGACTTATCAGACAGCGGGGGGGGGGGGGCGGGCATAAAATGCGAGAGCTTCCATCTTTTAGCGAGTACGATCCACATTCCTCTCAGACCAGCCAGCTCTTGACCCGACTGTTTATTTTCCACTGGAGGATGCCCAGAGACGCATTAACCGATCGCATCCGCGGGAGCCCGCGCGCCCGCGCGCCTCTGAATCACCGTGTACTTTGCTAAATTCGTTGGTGCCGGGACAATGAAGGGCATTCAAGGAAACGATAACCTGTGGGACGTTGAAAAATTACGAGACAATTAGAGGAATTCGAGACCGGTGCGTACAGACGTAGACAGGAGGCTCCGTAGGAACTGCAAACGAGGGTTTTCTTTTTGTGACCCTCGTCACGAGCACGTTGCCAAGGGGTTCGTTAGCGAGAACACTATGATACGCTGTGCACTGTTACTTACGTTTTATGCATGAGCGTAAGAGCATAATGCAGCTGGGGTTAGGCGGCATGCCTTTTCAAGAGAACACGGCCGACGACGACAACCGTTCAAGAAATCGTCTCGGGCTTTTAACCGAAAAAAAATCAATAATGTTTCTCTGTTCGGTGCATTCACTTTTCTACCGATGCGCACAAATGGAATTGGCTTTATTCGTTTTATTCGTGTACGGAGGCCGGTCGGTCGCGCCTCTATTGCGCACTACGCTTCCCCTTACATTTTCCCAGATATTCAATTAGCAATGTTGTACGAGTAAACACACCACCACCGAAAGATTCTATTTGCACTGATTCGTTCTAACAGGAAAACGCGATGCAGTCGTATCGGGCCGACTGTTGTTTTTCAATGTTTATGCTATCCGTGAATGAATGGTGTTTAATGAAACCGGAATTGCAATCGATTTTCTGGGGCAGCTGATCCAGTTCATCGTTTGTTTCGATGCGTTGCAATGGCCTCATGCTGGTACATATGTATATCAATCTATGCATTCATCCAATCTGGAGAAATTGCGGAAATTATGACAAAACTAAGTGGATGATATTCAAGACACAGTAGAAACATTCGAAGAATTTATTGTCACTGATATTTTCATTTAAATCATCGAACTATTCAAGTGATTTTGATGAAAAAATTTAGTCAACCATAGGATAAAAAAAAAGATTAAACCTGACACGAAACATTACGGCAAGTGCATTATTAAGCAGTAGCTTACTAGACATTTCAATAAAATTCCACGTAGTATCATTTGCAGCAGAGGTAAGGCCGCAGCGACATGGACTTTAATAAGAACAAAGCGAAGAATGTGTAAAGCTCTCACGAAATGAGAAGTGCTTCTTCAATCCTTTTAACGAGATGGCATACATCGCAAGCGAATATTTTTGCATTTTATTGTGGTGGTTTTAAGTTATCTCGTGCCTGCGGAGGTCGTAAGTCGAAAACTCTTAAATTTAACTTAAATCTCACATTTCACGAGATCAATTTGAAACTTCGATTTCTGAATGCATTAAATCAAATTTTATCTCGATTTAATACGAATTCGCAACTATGTTTCCAGTCAAAATAAAAGGATATGGGTGAACAAATGAGGGTGAATAAATAAGAGACACTGCATGTTTCATTTCCTTCACTCATTAGCAGTCGTGTAATGAAATTTAACAGAATCAATGTAATTACCCTGATCAAACCGAGTTTCTAAATATGTACGTTTATACTTCCGAAAACTTTGTTTGAATGTCTTGAAATGGATTACTCTTAACTCCACACAACACCATGACGTTTCATACATTTCACCGTTGGTGTTTCAATGCAACCCTTTTCCATTTCCATGCTACCGAATATCCTACTTTTTCACGAATCCCTGCCTCCATTCGGAACGTTCAACGAGCATACATGTTCCGCTTATTACTACGAATTCCCGAATGAAATGTAAGAAAAAATTTGCATTGCATACAATTTCGTGAATGTTTTCTGCGAGGTACTGTTTATTTACCATGCTTCGTATGAGATATACCTTTGTTCCCTAAAGTGACGCAAACAATGCCGGAACTCGCATCCGTACTTGATTCGTGTTGGCTGCCAGTTGGTCGTGCATTCATGAGGAATATTATTCTCTATTCACATCTATAATTTAGTATAATCATTTAATATTTGAACAATCATTAATAATTTTATATCCATTAAATTCATAAATTACAAATATAGTTTGGAATCAAAAGTTGCTAATTTTTGCAACTTCTACAAGAAGCATGGAAAAATATCAAATTAGAAACATTCGAAAACTAATTGTCAGGATGCCATGACCATGCCAGGCTGTTACTAAAAATAAAGGCGGTTGTTTAATGAAAGAACAATTTGAAGAAAAATACGCATTCCTTGATAAAGAAGAATAATACAAAATGTGAAACATACTGCTCGTAAGTTTTTTGACAAGTTAATCTGCCTTGGTTGTTTTAAAGACATTCAAGTTCTTCTTATAAACCTTCTGCTTCTCTAAAATTGACGGTAGTGTATGTATGTATCCAGATTTAAAAAAATTGATTAAAGTGGTCCCACACCATTTGTTGTTAAAAACTGTGCAATGTTTCCTCTATGATGTAGCTACAAGTCGAATAAAAACATTACTTTCGGGGGAAGCCACGTTATTGTGGCATAAATCCACAATTCCGATGAATTTACTAGGTTGCCCGGATGTTTCTATGATATACGATTTCGCCGGTGATTTACCGTGCGTGAAAATAACTGTATGGTAATAAAGTAATGTATAGACTCGTTGGAGAAAGATAAGAGGTTAAGTACGAAGCGCGCGGTGCACAGACGTGCCTGAAATGGTAACGTAATAGCGATGATAAATTTCGTTGGTGCTACCCGCGTGGACACGCTCGTCCCTGGACTTGAATTTCACCGATATCGTGATATAAAGATAGCTGGTGGCGTGGTTCGCCAGCGGGAGCCGGTAGTGAGATATTTCCACGCAATTTACATCGTCCGTGAAAGTCCACGGGTCCCTTACACGCCCACCAGCCGCGCGGAGAATACGAAATGTCCATGCCCCTTCGGCCTTCTATTTTACAAATTACCCGCCGATCGTATCACGGGGTAACCGGGAACAGGAGACTTTTCGAAACCTGTCCGCGTAGGATTCACTGGATCAACGGGGTACGTTCCAATTCCGCGACGAATGCGCCCGGAGATAACCAAAGGGAAATTTATTTACGTGACAGGGATTATCGTATGCATTTTCCTATACAGTGAAAGTCCATTTATCCGAACTAATTTTGTTCGAATACCCCGCTCACGGCTAATGCTCCCTGTTTTATCGGACGGGGTTCGAATAGCGTCATTGTGCCCTCTGGAATGGTTATCTTTCGACAATGGCGTGAGACGTGCAATGGGTGAACATTTGTAGTAAACGCGCATCTTTACGCGAAACAGGAATTATCTGGTGCAATTGCAAGAAATACAGGCTCACTAAAAATGCATTCCTTCTATTAACATTAGTACCGTCGGTTAATGATTCCAATAAATTGAAATAATATTTCCCTGTTCCGTATTTTACCCATCACTTTTCGTCATAAATACGTAAAATCGATTAACGTTGAAAGAGGAGGTGTCGATCTTTAGGAAAATTAATATTCATATAATTTTTGTTTATGCAAATTCGTGATTCATTATGCAGCTATTATGGCGCAGATACGTCGCGTCACCTTTTTATTATGCAACTCGTTCGTGTTTATTGTGTGTATCGAAATCGCCGTCGAATGCGTGTGTCGCTCTGTTTTCTGAACCGATAATTTTATGAATATTGTACTGGCATTTAATCAAACGTGAATTCCTTTACAGGAGCAATAATGCGATGTTTGTTCGGCATGTAAATAGTATAAGCGCGGGGCGTACAATTCAACATCATTTGCGTGAATTAATCGATTCACCGTGTCATCACTCGGATCGAGTGAAAGCACAGCAGGCGATTCATTGAACGGCATGCAGTATAGGAGGAAATCGAGAACTGTTTCAGGATGTCATTAAAAGCAAAGAGGATTTAGATAGAGGCGAAGGTGCTGTAGTTCTCTTTTATACAACGCTACCTACTGTTTCTATTTCTATTGGTTCTATTTCCTTTCTTATATTTTTCTTGTACACGCCGACTGAAATCTTCGCGTACGCCATTTGTGATCAAAAATCGCTGAGTGGTTCATTGTTTCCTAAATTTCCAAGTATTTTTCTTTTTGTGTTGCTAAGAAAAGGTGCTATTATAATAAAAATAGAACTTTTGACAGCGATCGCGACCTAGAGTGATCTTTTATCTAGCACTTTTGACTACTGAATAACCAGATCTTTGCATTAACGAGAAATGAGAAGGCGCATAGGTAGAAGCGAGTCTACCTCCTTAATTGAGATAAAAATGCCCATCCGGCTAACTAACTGGGACCGAGGTGGCTCGGAAAATCGAATTATTCGGGTAATCGAACAGTATTAAAATTACTTATTACAGATACATTGCGCCCGGATTCACTCTACGATACGGAATCTGTTTTACCATAAACGGGCAGGTGGTTAACACTCCTCACACTTGAAATTTACTGCTATAACGTGGCGGCCAAGGGTCAAGTTAATTGGGTATGCGCATAAATCTGAGCAGTAGCCGACGGCAAATCTTCCATTCCGGATATTTCACCAGTTAATCTGAATAATCCCTTCGAACACGAAATCTCGGTAATCTGTGTAACACCCAATTCTCATTCCATTCCTACATTTTCTCTTTACCCGCTCTTTCGAAAATATTCCGTTCTGAACATTTGCGGACGTTTCGTTTAATTCTACCTGTGAATTATCGCCGTGGGAGTGATTCCACTTAATGCACTATGCGAACCTCAAAATTAAAACGGCATTTGGGATCGTTCCGTCGTCACTCTGACCGCTAATCTTTCGGCGCTTTGGCACTATTCGAATTACACTGACGCGAAAGGTTAACCGTAACACCGAAACTCGCTTTAAGAAACAGTCTTGCAATAAGTTTTTCGCCGCGAAGAAGAAAACCATGTTACCGACTTTGGAACGCCCCACACGATGAGTCTTTTGGATCTTTACTATCTAACAATTATATTGGATTCGTATAAAGATCAACTAATACCATTTGTATTTATTTTTAAAAAAATTTCACGGGGGCCATTTTGTAATTTATAATACTTAACACTTAACACATATTCGCGTACTTCTTTTCCCTGGGTCTTTTCGATCTCTTTCTCTTTTAGGTCTTTACTGCTAGCTGACAATTATGTTGCATCTTTATAACGATCAATTAATGCCATTTCCAATTACCAATCACCAATGACCAATTACCATCATTTTGTCCCTGACAGTACGTGGTGTGGTGACTATTCTCGTATTTGGATACATGCACTTTCCAGGACAATGATACTTCGCCAAACGCATTATATTATTTGTTGATGACACACGCTTCCACTTCTGACACCCAGTTTTCATTCGCTCGGTGACACAGTCACCGGTAATCCTGAATTCGTCTTGACTGTCTGTCTGCGTTTCAGTTCCACCGAGAACAATTCCGGTTGCCGGTGTACGGAAACGACGCATTTCGATTGACTAAGCGTTCATTGGATCAGTTGTGTAGGCAGTTGATTCGGGCCTTTGGAATGTGAACGGGTTCAACATTATCCACGGCATCGCAATCGAGTACCGCGTTTGCTTGAGTCCGACAACAGACGATTGATAGTCACTTACAGCACCAGCTTACATAGGTTCGTTGTATTCGATCCGGTTAATGCTGCTTTTTGCCATAGAACGTTCTACGTTCAGTTAACCGTAGTTTTGTATTTCACATTGGAAATAATGTACAAGACTAATTTATTCAAGGCTGGTTGTTATTCATGCTACATTCCAGTTTCGGTAGTAAAATTGAATGAACATAATTTTTTTCGAGGTAGCTTATTAACATTTTCACTGCCACGTCAATCATGGGTGCCACAATTTTTTGTTATCATATTTGAAAATAAATTAGTTTCTCTATTTCACTGCAAAGAAAATGAAATTTTTTGTATGTGCATATTTTTTATTTACAAGATTGTCATCCTCATAATTGTAATCAAGAATGTGATTAATAGACTGCGGATCTTTATGCAATTATATGGCTTCCGAAAGTTTTCAAAAAATGCTGGAATATAAAATACGACTAAAAAGGCCGTTACCACGAAAAATAAGATTTTCTTTGATTTGAGTTTCTTAAAATTCATACAAAAATTGCTAATTGTATAAGCATCCGCAGTCTAGTGATCAATTTAGAAATGAAATCGATTACGTTCGCATAAGTCCTTTCTGTAATGGAACAGTTCAGAACTGACAGCATGGTTATGTATCGAATACTAACTACGATTCCGTGAACGTTCCATTATAATAGCAGTTCCATAGCCCGCGTATACATTATTTAGAATTACTCGTGTATTAAGGTTCTATTCAAGTTAAACGGCCATGATACACCTACTAAGGGACGGTAGAACGAACATAAAGGCATTGATAAAGCATTATGTAGAGAGAGAATACCTCATCATCCTCAATTAAATCTATTATCGTATACTCCTATGCAGACTAGCAGTTGAAGCGTTGATTTTAAATCGCTTTCTACATTTTCTGAAGATTCAACTTTTAAAAAAGTAAGATATAAATTAAGCAACAGTGCTTATTCGAGAATTTGCTATTCCGATTATGAATACAGCAGCCTTCGCACCGTTCTGTAAAAATTCATAGAAAAATATTCCGACGGAAACAAGCAACCGGCCATTTTATTCGAACCACCGCGCAACCCAACAATACTCGTAAGAGGAGTGCGTGTCGATGGAGAAAAATTCTGAAGGCAGGCTTGAAGTTTTACGTGCCCTCAAGTCACGTATACCGGCCTGCATTCGAAGACTTTTGATATTTTACCCTTTTGCTTGTTTCACGATCTCTGAATTTTAACGAGACTCGCGTGAACTTTGTTCCACTGCCATGGAATATTCTGAAGTAGGAACTTCGATGCAGTGCGCATCTGTGTTCTACAATATTAAAATTAATGTGTGAATACCTTCTTCCTCTTCCTTCGTAGTGACTGAAAATTTCGAACAGAAGGGAAATGTGATTTTAGCGATACCTACCCAATTTTATAGACTAATTTGGAAAAAAAATAGAAATCTAAATCAATTGATAACAAAGATTTTTAGTATTTTGTGGATGTTCATTATACACAAGTTTGTGTAAACCTTTAAACTTTTTTGTAGATGGCTAAACATTTGCAATCCAATAAAAAGTGAAGGAAGTTGTAACTATTCGTAAATAAAATAGATTCTTGTTTAATAAATATTCAATAGCTAAAGTTCACACACACACAGGATAAGGAAATTCTGTAGCGCGGAAGCAAACCCGAAATTATGATATTGTGATTATGAGTTTCCATAATCGATAGACGATCCACTGCGCTCTTCCCCAAGTTAATTAGAAAATTAATGCTGTCTAATACGTTTTGTCGCGCTCAAAGGGAAATTCGTTGGCCATTGTGTGCTTAAATCAAAGTTTCCCGAACAAACAAAGTTGCGCGCGCCGTTGAAATTGTTAGACAGAACGGTGGCGAAAGTTCAAGGCCCTTATCGTCTCGTCCTATGCTGGCCCTACACGAGCCGAGAGTTTCCCGACGTTTGCGGAAATAACGAGTTACTGTCGTCAGGGGTTGTCGATTATAATTTCGACGGTTCCTCCTGAATCTGCCTGAGCATTGTCCGTTCCAACAGTTGCGGTAAGTTTACCGAAACTTTAGTGAAACCTCCCTCCATTTTCGTTGCAACATCGTTGCGCGGGCTCCGAAAAACAGCAGAGGAGGAAAACTCAAACATAGAAGAGCAAAACAGAGGACGCGTCCGGAAATCTACCATGAAACCCTGAGATCAAGGGAGAGGTGGATTTTATTTTCTGGGACAAGATAGTAAAATAGCTAAGAAACTATTCTTCTCTCAATTGGTAAATTTTAAATTAATTTTTACCCTTCGGAAGACTGTATTTCGTCCCTTTCTTAATTCTCAAATTGGAAAACAGAAGGTACAAATTTTTTATTCATTACAAATTACAACATCTCTTTAAAGTAAATTTGATTTTTATCGAAATCTGCCCAAGTTGAAGTACAACGATAAAAATTCACTACACGATTTTCTCCCATGTATCACTTCTAAAAACGAAGGGTACTCGCGAGAGATCTTTCATTTTCCAAATAATTTCAATGTTCCGCCGAGTACGTGTTCTTTGCATCCCACTTTTTCCCAACCATTAATTTCTTTCACACTTGTTTCCGACGAGATCCGTAGCGAAGAAAGAACGTGAATTTATAACGCGTTACGCGTATAATTTATTTTTCAAGGAAAAGGGAATCCCCGTTCGCGCGAGCTTCACGGCTCGCGGAGTTTATCGGGTTAATTTAAATTTATTGGCGAAGTGTGCGAGCTGAACGTGGACGGTTCAGAAGTTATTCGGCGTAAATCAAATCCTTTACGGCCGTCAGACGCAAGAGTCGTATTCTGAAACAATGCCCTCCAAATAATGTCCTTTTATTTGGATTCTCTAATGCTCCGAGGAAAAATGCACTCGGCAATCCGTTCCTCTGTCCTCCTCGCAGATGCATTTTTCGCGAGATCCTCCCTTCGATTCGTCGTTCAGAATCGCGACACTTCTCTACGAACTTCCGCGAACCCATTCTCTGGCGAAGCGAGAGAAATCAACGGAGTACTGTTCGCTTTTAATTCTGTTCCTTCTACGAGCCTTCCTCCGCGCGATTTCAAATAATGCATTTCCCGGCTGTCTGAATCAATGTTCTACATTTCTGAAACGTCGAAATTCCCCATCTATTGTGGAAATCGCTGCTGGAAACCGAACACCAAAATGGCTGGAAAACGTACAAATCTAGGAACGATAAGATCTGACAAAGTTAAATCGCACTGATTATTACAAAAAAAATGAAATTTATTTTCCTCATCAATCATTATTTTATGTATTTCAAAATAAGTATCATTTATTTCAAGTCGTCCGAAATTAGAAAACGTTGAAACGTGTTTTTTTAATCTGACCAGTTCGATTGCATCGACTGCTTAAAAAAAGTGAAATTCATTTTTCTCATAAATCGATACTGTATCTAAGAATAAGATGCAATTTATTTAAATTCGAGATGCAAATCGGGAATTATTTCAATTCAATGAATACGTAAACTCTGCGCACCAAGTTTTCGTGGAGAGAAACCCCCCGAGAACTTTGAATGTGTTTTTCTCGAAAACCCATTTTACGAAACGTTGAACGCTGTGTAGCTTAAGTAGAATTTATCGATTTTTGCAAAAGTTTGTTCAAATGTTCTCAAATATGTTCTCTGTTCGCTGGCGCGAGGCTTCGCTTAGATGTTCCAATTTTCATTAAATTTATGTGCAAATACAGGACTTCCGTGCAACTAAAAAAATAGTTATTATTCGTTAGAAGAGGAAATAAAGAAACGATAGTCAAAATCATCCTGTTTCTAACTTGAAAAATTCCAATGCTCGAGATTGCAGAAGCTGATCGTGAAGGCTAAGAACTTCAGCTTAGAAGTTTCGACTAAACAGATTAAACTAGAAGTTTAGACGGTACGTAGATCAATTTAGAAGATACAAACTCAAACTTTAAACTGCACCCACCACAGTAGAACTTGGTTCGATTCAATACCGAACGGAATTTGAAAATTTTAATTGCATATTGCAATCAGTGTTCGTGAATTTAAATCATGAAATGATGACGCGTAATTACTAGAGTGCGAATCTTTATGCATTTGTGAAGAAATTGGTTGGGTGAAATATAAAACAGTAAAAGGTTAGAAAAATTTAGGAATACTATAATGATGCTTTCAATGTAACGAAGTCATTAACGGATGAAATCAATTTTACTTTTATTCCTGCGTCCCACAATAAATGCAGAACACTTTTATTTTGCATAAAGATCCGCAGGCTTATTTAATTACACCAGCTGTTGAATTAATCTCACTTTGACCAATTCGAACATTCTCTAATATTTCTTTTGTAACCGGGCATGTGAAGTCCCAGTGAAATTCTTCATTGTTTTCTTTCGTTTCGTATTGTAAAAATATTTCTCGGTGAATAAAATAACATAGGATAAAAACCACATATTCGTGTATTCTTTTATACAGAATTCCAGACTAAAGATACGAATGTGTGGGTTCTCCTGTGCTTTATTTTGTTCGAGAAAGCAACATTGTTTGATAGAAAGTGGAAAATAACAGTGAACTATTTTCTGGATGGTATCGAAAATTTTAGTGGGATTCGGACCCAGGAAAGGATTCGACGACGGTATCAATTGGTTAAACACGATACGTGTTCAATGTTTAAGGAGTGAATCCCGCGGAACGAAACCCCCGAAATGGCCACTGACTGCGGTTATCGCAAACATCAGATAATCCTCCGACGACGTGGCTTCGACGTTTTGATCGTCAGTCTGTGTCGCCCCCCAGTTATCCCTATTATACTCTGTGTTTCCCTTGCCAGAACCGTCAGACGCGGAGCCAACCGCTGTACGATAAAGTTATTCACTTCGGAGCAAGTAAAACCGCTTTATGGTATCGCGTGATCTTTCATCGTGCTCTCGGCAACAGACGATATACGGCTCATATAAATACATCTCCCGGTCTACACTCACGCTACTTTGGCCACAATAAATTTCAGCTGTGTCGGACATATTTATAAAGAGACTTGTTACGTTATCATTCTAACAACGTATTAAAAAAAAAGCAGACCAATACTGTGCGCATAAGACTGAAATTGAGGCTAAATTGAACAGCGTTTCACCTCGGAGCGTGACGGATCAGACTCACTCACTGCCCAACAATTGTGTACGCGATGCACAATCTAGGCCGCGATGGCTCTCGAAAGTCCTATTCTTACGTTTATGAGGCGTAATTTGCATTATTCAAATATCCGCGTCTCTTTCTTTCCCGTACGCTGTCCTTCCTTGCGCCCGAAACGTTCATCGTCAATTAAACCACTAAATACAGTTGATATTATATCGTGTTTGGTCTTATTTTCATCAGCAAAATGCCACAAATATATTGGTAAAAGTTCCATAAAAAAATAAGTAATAATAAAAAAGATTTTATATTCGTATTACATTGTGAGGACGCACGGGCCTTCGAACTGTGCCGGCGATCGCGACCTAGATTGATCTTTTATCTAGCGCTTTTGACTACTGAAAAACCCCATCTTGGCATGATGGTTGAATGAGAAGGCGCATTCCGCACCCTCGCAATCCTGAAAAAACGAGTCTATCCCCTTAATAAAATTTGAGACAAAAATCAGAATAAACAAACACCCGAACGCCCAAACGTCGAACGTTTCCCGTTGATGTAGATTAGGCGATCAAGAACATCATCGAACACAAGACCTCCGGTCCGCTATTGTTAGCCGTAGCGCACTAAATCCACAAACCGTGTCATCATATTTGTACGAGCGGACAGCAGGGGGTGCAGCGTCCGGACAACTTGAACCAGGCGCGTAAGATTGCTTCATCTACGGGTAGCGTTCCGTTAATGGCGCAAACATGTCCACGAGGGATGCATCGGTAGTAACGAGCGGTGCCTTGTGCACCGATCAAAACAAGGACCGCCGTTTTCACGCGATCCGTCGCAGGAGCAACGATTATTGCATCCGGGATCCGAACAGAGCCCGGTATCGGAAGAAACATGGAACAGCGGGTGTGTGGGTGCGGGATGGGAAACGGTCGGGCGCTGGTGCAGCAGCAAATAACTGGTTCTAACAAACATTCCCGAAGGGTAGTCGAGGCAATCGGCTTTCAATCGGGTTGGGAGAGGACGGTGGTTCGTGCTCAGCCGCGTGTTCCCTGAATGGCGTTGATTAGTAACTACTTTCGGAAATAAACGAGAATGGCCAGGGCTCTGTGTATCGTGGCGGTCAGCTCGGTTGGGCGGTGGGAAGGAAACGGCCGGAGACGAAAAAAGACGGGGATGAAAAGGGGAAAAGGCGAATGGAAGACGGGTCGGCCATCCCCCGTACACACAAGTAACTGGATCGACCGGAAAGTGCTTATCGGTGGATCGGTGTAATGTGGCGCGTTGCTTCGTTGTGTTGGCCCCTTGTGCCTGTGACCATGCGCACGCCAATATCTACGTGTGCGTGGATGCTGCAGGCGTTGCGGGTGTGCTCGACGGAAACCGTAACGAGCAAAGGGCCGACTACGAAACAGTACAAATTGAATTTCAACGGCAACGTAACGGCTGATTCGAGCGATCGCGCAACGTAGTCCGGCCTGAGAGTATTCGGCGCGGCCGATACGGGGCACAGCCGAGGAGACGGCGGTCCATTATCGGTCAAAAGGAGGATCGTTAAATCATTGGCACGGCAGCGGCAATTCCGGACTTCGCGGTTCATTAGAGCGACACGGATATATCGGCCGCGTCTACGCTTGCGGCGACTCTAGCCGTCAACGGGCGTCGCACAGCAATCAGATTATTGAAATTGTCAAACAGTAAGACCATTTTCTCCTTCTGATTCGTTGGGTTAATCCCCCTCCCGTATCTTTTGCTGTTGGCGATATTTTTGTAACGAGGTTCGTGATTGGCATGGCTCACAGTGGTCTGAACGGCTGATCCAGCAGTTTATTAAGATTTTAACAGTATTTGGAGGTTTCATGGTATAACAATGCGTGTCGTGGAAAGCAGAATTGTAAAAAAGGGATAACTCTGCGTGGAACATCATTCGAAAGTATGGAATAAAATTTTGTTGTTCGAAACTTCGTTTACGAGAAACACGAATTCGAAAATTCGTCGAGTACGCGTGCTATTGAGTAGAAATTGGCTGACATATCTGTCTGTAACCTGTCCGCTCTATTGGTAAATATCGAGCCACGCAAACCTGTCAATTTCTTCAAAACGATTTTCCGCAAATCGAAATATTATCGAATAAATTGAAAAATTTCTATAGTATATTTTCGATTTACTTTTTTTCGCGTAGCGTCCACCCATTCATACTTGTATCGCCAGATTAAAAATACACTGTGCGTATTATACATGGAAGGGGTTCGACTACATCTGTCAAATATCGTAAAGGGTGATTCTACAAACCAATCTAACAAGCTAATGAAGAATGACGTTCTCACTGCGACGGCACCGTTTCGAAGTCATTAACAATAAAAGTCAATCAATAGCATTGCCTGAACCAGCCCTTTGTTCCCGTGTTTCGCATACGTACCTACAGCCTTTGCAAACGAAATTTTAATTTCACCTTGATCGCTGGAGTTCAAGGTTATTTCAAGGGGATTTCCAGTATAATTACTCTGCCAAAAAGTTTAACACATCGAATACTGGTGATTATTCCATAATTGTTGAAAGTCTATGGTTCACGGCTGAGGATTTTTTAAAAGAATCCTTCAATGGCAACAGCAATTTTAATCATAAACCAACAACTCACCCTCAACAACGAAATCCAATAATTTCCTTCGGGATTATTGTGTGTAGAAGAAGATTTTTAAGCTTCCATGTGGTGCAGCACATTTATGGAAAAGCCTCTATTAATAGGCTACCGGTAGATAAAGTGTTAACATAGTAAATAATTTTTATTGCCGCGTACAGCGCTAAGAATTTTGATTGGTAGCACATGGTTAACCGAAGAGCATTGTGGGTCATTGATAGACGCGATGGGCCAAAAGCTGCTCATCGTTGATCTAGGACATCGTCTTAAAATCGTCGGACTTGTTTGTCGCAGACAAAGCTATTTGCGTTTCGGACATGCGGGTTATTAGGCTTCCGCTTTGCCATCGGCGTAATACCGGCAGAGAGCGGCCTTCCATGAACCCTGTCTGCAGTTTGCAATCAGTTTTGCAGGCTCGATCGAGGAAGCGGCGACCGTGGGCTTCTTACAAAAGATTTTCGATCAGGAAAATTCCTTTGATACGGCCGGCTGCCTACCGGGCTGCGGCGTGCCTCGTCATATCGTCGAGTATTACACGGTTCCATGCACCGTGTTTACAGACGATAGCCGTACACCCCCCGCTTCCCTGTTCCCGCTCGTATAACGTTAGGAAATGGCGATTCATGCAGATCTGGGCCCGGGCAGCAAAAGCCAGATGGTCCACTAACGAACCGTTTTAAATTCTGCGCCGAAATTTCATCTCCGCGGGAATTTCCCGACGCCAACCCTGAATACTTTGACCTGCTGCGACGAAATTCTGCATGGTCGCGTGTAACCATGCTACCGGATTATGGAAAACGTTCAGATTTTCGACCGGAGTAATTTTCAATTTACTTGTAATATCCAAACTACGCCACCGCATATAGGAACTTCCGCATGACGTTTCCCGCTTTCAATTTCACAGTCGGAGATCTTCCCCCCGGATGTGATCTTCGGATAATCTTGAATGGTCGGTCTCCGCAGTCTTGAGAGCCCCGTCCACGGATATGGATAAAAGAAAGAAACGCGGAAGGGTCCAAGTCATTCAGCTATAAAAGGATTTTCGAGAAAGTTAAACTATATCTCCTTGGTCATTACGTTAACAACGTTCGTTCGAGTTAGTGGTTCCTAGTTCCTACGCGCTACCATCACCACAAATAGAGAGGCCAGACACCGCGCTGTGGACACAATTCACGTTTATGAGACAGAGAATTTCTCCGTAAAAAAGCGTATTCCAGTAAATTACTTTTTATGTGCTTGTTTATCTTCGCCCGTGAGCTTGTGCGTCGCAGATAACGCACGTAATATGCTGGTGTATAACGAAGACGTTGGATAAATGTGTACGCAGTAAGTTCAATGGCGACAATAATAAATTATTGCATACCCAGTGCAGGCGATTATATCATACATTTCTCAGGAATGGAAGAACAGTTCTTCCGCAGACGAATGCGCCCCACATTTCCCGTAAAAAGTAAAGCTTGTTATTCGTATGCAGGTCGCTATTTGCAAACGTGAATATTTCACACTCGCCGTACCGTCTCCACAAGGGATACTTCGCACAGTTGTTGAAAATTTAGATCGAAAAATCGGGAAGAAAAACTCGATATCAAAATTTGTCCCCGACCGAAAGATGAGTTTCGCTGGCCAGGAATTTATGAAGATTCGTACTGTTGGAAACGGAGAGTTCTTAGGAGCACCATGAAAACAGATTTCCTCGAGGAAGGTGGAACGAATGGCGAGAACGCGGTAACCAGACATCTCGCTCGGCAGAGGAAAAGGAACCGGGGGATCCGGGAGTTTATTTGTAGTCTGTGTTCTCGCGCGCGCGTTCAGCCCAGATTTTTTCGCGTTTTGGTTGACGGCTCGTAAGTTTACCACGGTGAAAAAGGGAAGTGGCTCGTAGGATGCCGGTCTTTTCAACGCTCGAGCCAAGGTGATTCCTTTGACTGCATTTTCTCAGTCGGTGTTTCCGTCCGCGCCTGTTCCCGTGCTATTTCCAACGGAAATACAAAATTCAGCAGGAGGAAGTGGCTCCGTGATTACGTTGGAAAGGAACCAAGCGTCGATTTTCTTTGCGTGGAACATCGGTCTCGCTCAGTCATCGGGAACCGAATATTTTCCCTCGACGTTCTCGAGGATCGAAATGGCTGATGGGTAGCCCGGCCAGCTGTGGGTTTATCTAAATACCCTCCAGTCAAGTGATAGTGTCTACCTTTAGGGAGCAGATCACCTTGACGGCTCCAAGAAATCGAATTCTTTTACTCGATTTCTTGAAGTTTTTAGAAAATTAATTTAATCTGCACAAAGTATTCGAATCGCAATCATCTTTGAAAAAATCTAGAGTTGAAGTACGGATGATGTATGTACGTATGTGTGTGTATTAACAGACAACCCTATATATAGGTAAATTTATAAAAATACAGAATCGCAAAGAACAGAAGAATTTTGTGAACGAATTGTAAAAAGAAGGGACGAGCGCCCGCGACAAACACGTCTGTCGTTAACGTTTGGTTATCCGTATGCCCAAATATGTTAATAAAACCACGTTTCCTTACAGCTTTTCCTTACAAATCCTTATTTACTTTTTAACGCTTCCGGAGAGTCTTCCCGATTAATTTCAACAAGCCCGGTCGTCGATGGTACTCGAATGATTTTTCTCCACGACGGTGCTGAGAAAGTAGGTAAATTATATTCAGAAAGAGTGGAGCGGTAAACTGAGTTATTTGATGCGCAGAAAATACAGCAGAGCCGTCGTATTTGCGAGTGATACCTTCAAGAACCTACCATGGTTAAGAGAGAAACCGCGAATAACTGCATTAGATCCTGCGTAATCTTCTTCGAGTATAACTTCTCGTTTATAACTGTATAAATTAATTTTTTCTCATTTCAATTCAATACCAAAACAAAATATAAAAAACAGTATGTAGTTTATACAGGGTGTGGCCGGACGGGTAGTACAACCGAACAGGGGGTGATACTACATGTAAAAGTAAGTCGTAAAAGAGCAATAACATTTTTTCGTTTGACTCTTCGTTTTCGAAAAAATCGAGTTTAAAGTTCACAAAGTAATAAATGCACAAAGTAAAATTGGTTGATCATGGTCAGACGCGTCAGACGATACCTATGCAATAGCACGTGTAATTGCTTCATTTTCAAACTCGATATTCTTGTAAACGAAGCGTCAAACAAAAAAAATATTATTCCTTTTTTTCGGTTGTACCACCCGTCCGGTCACACCTTGTATAAATAGTAAGAAATGAAAATTCCATTTTAAATATTCAAACTTAAAGTTGTCTATACGGTAATAATATTATATTTTCGTGTTATCGACGCTTGAAGAAATTCGAATATTTATGATCGGCAGTGTATGAAAATTTCTTCCGGTTTCTGCTAGTATGTTACGAGTTATCAAACTTATGTTCATGCATCAAGATTATATGCCAGCCTGCCATTGACGTTGATTCAATATGACCCAGCAGAATCCAAGCACTCGATGTGCGAGGGGGCTGATAAAGTGACAAATTGCGAGCGGGATGGCCTAGCAATCGTTATTTTTCGCCCGATCGCAATATGTTCCTTTATCAGGCGACACTGGCCGACTTGAAGCATTTCGACAGCCGGCATTCCAGGAATTCGCGCTATCGTTGCCGTGATATGGAACCCGGTGACGTCTAACGCATGGCTAGAGTTCAATTTCGTAGTGTGCGTTTAGACTATAATTGAAATTCTTACTCTGACGCAGTAATTTGTGTGCTCTTTGTGACGCGGTATCGCTTGCCTCTCTTTGATCGACGTTCTTCAAAGTCGGGCCCGCGCAACCGGAAATCATCATTTATTGGTTCACCGACGATCGGTCGAAAATTCACCGTCCGTCGTTCGCGGTCTCGGACTTACCCCGATCATTTCAATAACTGTGAAATCATTCAAATCAAATAGGAACGAAATCATTTCTACGAATTCAGATAAAATATGATGCGAGAGCACACATCGAAAAACAAAATTTATTATAATTTGCAATCAAAATATTGTGAAAGCAATGGTGGGGAAATTGTTTATCGCGTTTTAATGTAATCATACACGTTTATGGATATCACTCATTCCAGGTAGACATAAATCATGAAAATAAATTCGGCTCCCTTAATTTCATAAAGATGAACAAAATAAAAATAGTTTTTTTTTAATGTGCTGGCGGTATATAGTATACTCTTTGTTCGGTAACAATTTTTATAATTAAACATTTTTTTAAAGCAATACAACCTTTTTATGAAATATTTGAAAAAATATAGCAGAGGAAAGTAATTAAAACTACGTTATTATTTTAAATAAAATATGAGATTGTGTGTTGTCCCAATCATGCGCTGTGAACTCGATGAGTTATGCAAAACAAAACACAAAGGTTTGCTGAATCACGTTAAATATGGCTTGTATCGTTCACTTTTCCCTAGCACCATTAGCTCGACCCTTTTTGCATAAGAGACGATTAATGACGATGCTGTTTCCACGTTTTTCCGCTCTGTTCGCTTGACACAACTATGATCAACGGTCACCAGTCTGCTCGTCATTTGCTCATTAAACTCTAATCGCACGATCAAGGCCCCTTTCTTACCGAAGATGCTTCAGTCTTTCAACTTTTAATCGAGTCAAGTCGAAGACGAACGATCGTCAGCCTTAATCGAGTGGAATAATATCGTTAAGAGAATGACCGACGACAAACATCTTTTATTGTCCCTTCTTTTTATGATTAGAACACACGGTTCAAACGTTATCAGTTAAAAATTGCAATCAATTATAAAATGGAACCCGTGATACTACATGTAAAAATAAGTCGAAAAGAAAGCAATAACATTTGTTTGTTTGACGCTTCGTTTTCGAGAAAATCGAGTTTGAAAATGCAGCGAATACACGTGCTATTGCATAGGAATCGTCTGACGCGTCTGACCATGATCAACCAATTCTACTTTGTGCGTATACTAAAGCACGCGAACCTGGCGGAACTTTAAACTCGATTTTCTCGAAAACGAAGCGACAAGCGGAAAAATGTTATTCCTTTTTGCGAGTTATTTTTACATGTAGTATCACCCCCTATATTCGGTCGTATCACCCGTCCCGCCACGCCCTGTATAGCGAAGCAATGATGTAAGCAGTGCTACCAGATGAGGGGAATCACGGTGTTATGATGTACCCTCTCTCTCACTGTTGCGTTCCTATCGCGCACGCGCAACGTGTCTACGGTCTTAGTGGGGGACGCTGGATGGTGATGGAACCTGCCGTGATTCTACGTCATCGACTCTCGGCGCACTAGTTGTCCAGTATATAAATTATAGTTTCTCTTTTTTCCCGACGTTCTCAAAGTAATTCCGAATTCAAATAAATGGCGGCGCTTCAAATTTATTTTACGAGACCGAAACCAATTACGAAGCCGTTGCAGTATACGCAAATGGTTGTATCGTTATTGCAAAAATTAACGAACGATATTTGTGAATGCTAAACGAATCTGGGCCTTGTAAATGTTTGAGCTGATTCCCTTCATCCTCTTTTTATCGAGCGGATTCAGATGATTCGATCGAGTAATATCAATCAAAATCGAGATTACAAACCACAATATTTTATCGTTACACCTCGACGATTTTCACTGTCAAAATCACGCGTTCCGCTGAAATGGGAAACGCAAAAATCGTTACATTATTCCTCGTCCGTTCGGCGAATGGAGTTTTTGCAGTCGTGTTTCAAATTTAAAACACCCCATTTCGTTGCCCCACCCCTTCTCCGCTTATGGTAAAGCGATGTCAATGCTTTGTTCTCGCGCGTTAGTAGTTCATATTTCACTAGGAGATTTATTTCATCGGCCGGGAGCTTTTTTGCCTGCATACAGCCGACGAACGGACACTGACGGAAAAACATTAACCAACCCACCCGCGCCGTAATGCGTCGACGGTGTTGAAAGATGCAGTGTGTGTTCGTAGGTTGCCCCGTTAACCCGTCGCGCTCGCTATTTAGCTAGCCATTTGGTTTATCGGACGAGCGCATTAATTTAAAGATGGCGTTCTGCGAGAACCGCGACGTACGGCGGAAGACCAAATGGCGCGTAATGTAACCGTGCATTGTACTCACGCACCCATTAGCAGAGCAATTAACTATTGTTACCGTTATATTGCAGCTGCTTCCGCGTATTTTGAGCGTCATACGATATTTTATAAACATTAAAATGAACGACAGAAACCTTTCCACGAAAGCTGCCAGTTACACTTGTTGAGGTTTTTGATTTTTTACGAGCACAGTTTGCAACAAAAAAATCTGTAAAATACACCTTGGAATCCAAAATATGTCACATTTTCTTCAGAATGTTAGAATGCATCGGAGATCGGAAAAAGCGCGGAAAAGATCGAAATGTAATTCATCCTGTAATCTGTAACCAGTTGGTCAGCTTTCTTATGGTTCGATAGCCATTGAAAAACCTCTTAGGTCAGTTTTATCCATCTTAATCGGCTTCGCATTAACAGGAAGAGGTCAATCATTATTCACGATAGAATAGTAATGAGAGCTCTTTATCGGGGTGAACAAGACTTGTCCTAGTCCAGGTGAACAAAACTACTGCCTCACCCTGTATACTCTCCCAGTTAGACTAGTTTCGAATAAATTAGGATGCTAATCTCGACGAGTTCGTCTTGGTGTACATAGTGAAATCCGCCCTGTTTGGCTGCTAAAGAATCGAACGTCAGCGAAAGACATTCGAACTCGGTATGCTGATTCGTTATCATCACCGGCCTGGTTCGCCGGAAAACAGACTGAGCTCGGTGAAGCTTGACACCATCGAACGCTTCCTTTGGCAGCTTGAAATTTTCCACTAATATCGCTAACGATCTCCAGCAAGTTTGCCGAGTAGGGAAGATCTTGTGCCGATAACGCCCTCTAGCTCGTTGTCGAAGTTCATGGATCCGGCGGAGGGGAGAGGACGCGCCGGTGATTTTCTCGGTGGAAATAAGTCCCACCGCTGCCGGCGAATACTAGTAGCACGAAGTCGACGGGGGAAATGTCACGGGTACACGAGTACGTATTCGCGGGCGGCAAATATTAGGTTCGCGAGATTTCGTGCGACGTCGACGACAGAACTCTCGTTAAGCAGGGAATGCGGCCGCGGCGCGGCGCGGCGTCGCTTTCAGCCACTTTACGCCTGGAACTTTTCGTTTATTAAGAGAAATTCGGAAACTTTCCGTTCTTTTGTTAGAACTTCTGACTGCCGGCGAACCGGCAACCAGAACGCGTAACTGGAGACGAAAGTCTCTTTCGCCGGAACCGCGTCCTGGCCGTTTTGCGGTGAAAAACGCTCTCGTGCTGCTTCGTGCCACTTAACACATTTCTTCCGATTCCTCTGAGAATTATTTCTGGACCGATTCTTTTTTTCTGGCGGCAAACAGTGCGGTATTCGGTTCGAAAAGTCGGAAAAAACTATTTCAACGTTTTTGTGGGCTCAAAGTCATGATGTGATGTTGCATTCATCTTAACACACATTTCTTCCGATTTCTCTGAGAATTATGGTATTTCTGGACCGTTTTTTTTTTCTGGCGCCGCACAGTGCTATATTTGGCTCAAGGTAATAATATAGTATGAATAGTATAACATTATGAAATCAAAAATGCTGTTCAACTTATGTCCGAAACATTTTTTCCTCGGGCTGTTTCTACAAGAATATTACTGTGGAAAAATTCACGTACCTTGGAGAGTGTAGTGGGATGTGGATAAAGGTTGACGAGGCAGCTCTGCCGTCTGAGTCGGTAGTCCCAGCGTGTCTCTAGATGCGGAATTTCCATAGTGTCGCAAATGCTTTGCACATGCGACGCGGTGTGCGCGCTCTGTGGCCCAAAAATCGCCGCAACTCCGCTCCGAAGCAAGTGACACACTGAAATCAAACACGTCGTATTACGTACACTAGCTTGCAGCCGGTTATTTGCTCTTTCAGTTTGTTATGAGCAATTTTGAGGGCGTGCAAACAGACCGTTTCGGATTGTCGTCAAAGGAGATACAGACGAATGAACCTTCCCTATGCAGACTAAATTTTACCAACTCTCATCCGCCCTTCATGTCAATTTAACACGCGCGTGAACGTTTCACAAAAAGCAACACGCATTATTATATTTACAAATAAACTGCTGATCTTACTGCAACGTAAACATCTCCTGGATCAATTGTCGGGAACAGTATTGCATTATCTTAACCCCTTGCCGTACGATTTATTTTATGGTTTCAGTGATTAGAACTTTTTTGTAGTTCGTATCATTTTATAAAAAAGGAGAAACTTTATATACCTACCAAGCATTAAAAGTATCTGGTAAATATTGCCTTAGAAAAATGGCAACACTAAATTTAATAAGATTGTCTGTAATTTTCGATATAATAGATACTTGGACAAAGAAATTTATTCCATTATTTACCATAAATGGATTTTTATAATTTTGATAATTGGGAAATATAAAACCGGTCATTTAACCGCGCGGGGTAGGCTAAACTAAAGTAGAATTTCATTTCTCATTAATTTGAATAAGAAACATCGAAAATAACTGTTTACCTTGTTACCTGATCGATCTTTTATACATACATGAAGAGGTTAACAACAATAATTATCTTATTGTTTGAAAACTGAAGGTTCATACAAAATAGCTACTGCATCGTTTCGACATTCTCGTTATATTTATATCACAATTATCTGCTCGCCATTTGTATTTGTTTAAGCAAACGGTAAGAGAGAAGGATCGGTTTCATTCCGCTTGAGACGTTTCCGCTATGCAAATGGGAATTAATTAGAAAATCAGCGGTCACGCGAAACAGGCATCCGCGTTATAAGGTTAGAATATTGAATTAGAGCCCGTAACTTCCGAATCAAGGAGCTGGAAAACTTTTCCGGAATTTAACGTCGCCGGAAGTCCAACTTCGCTGTCGTTGACACACTAGTTAGCGGGAATCTTTAACTTTCTGTTTCGGCTTTTACCTTTTCTTCCTCGAATGTGAAATCTAGCCGGTGCGGCACTGAAAGAGCCTCATGAATCAAAGTGACAAATTGTGCTTGAGCAACATTCAGAAGAATATCACTATCAATTCGATAATCTCGGGCAGCGGGTGAGCTCCTCCGTGCGATTTATTCGTTGAAATGTTCACGTCACCAGCGGCAAGCTACATTTTATTGAAGGCTCCCGTTGTTCAGAAAGGACACACTCGATACGAGGAGAGTGATTCGCGGGCGTAATTCATGATTATGTTCCAAAGAGCTCAAACTTCCCGAACGCGGAGCTATTGCTTGCCCGCCGGTATCGATTAATCAGACAAACTCCTGACAACTTTCGGCATACTAACTTTCCACTATACCCCGTTTCCCGCGGACTTGTACAAACGTTGTCGCACATGACAACCCAACTGTCGTGCTCGTCAAGACTTTTGCCAGATAAATCCACTATCGCGGTTTTAGTGACATCCTTTCCAAAGTACAAGTTAAATTCCGGCGAATTCAGAGTATTGGACGTTTCTGAGCTGATCGCATTAATACGTTTAATATGTCTCGGTACAACGGCGCATTTTACCCAGCCGCAACGCAACAACGAATTATTCAATTGAACAATTAGCCGAGAGAGATTATATTATTTCGTAATTGCATTCCTCCCTCGTTAAAAGTGCCTCTGAAAACTCTGTTTCCCCGGCACCCATGCGAGCGCAATAGCCAACAAGGCAGCAGCCGGTTTCTCTGCAACAACATTAATTTTTCCTCTTTTCCCGACTTCGGTGGTTTTAGTGGATTTCGTGAGATACCCGAGCTTCGAGACCAGTAATCTTTCAAGTAGACGGACTTAGTCACGTTTGGATGAATAATTAGGGTAGCATGAGGCATCGATGCCGGGCGGAGCTTAATTATTCAATTACGGACAGGCTGCGAGTGTTTATGCAAATTTAAATTCGCCGGATAATTTATGAAAACAGGAATTAGATGGCATCTGATTATCTCAACTAATGGCTTTAATAGTCGAGGCACAAATTCCAGTTCCGAATTGACGGTGGCGTCGCAGGACCCAATTATACGGAGACTTTATAAATTTGCAAATCGACTTAAGTGTGGCGTGAAAATTGTTTCTTCAAAATTATTCTAGTTTGTTGGAGACATAGCCTGGCTGAATAGTCTTTTTGCTTTTTTATCTACATTATATTGGTATTTGTAAAATTGAATGAACTAAACAATTTCTTAAAAAAATCATTATTTATTTATTAAGACATGTCCATCTCGAGAGAATCTCAAGAAGATCAAGAAACCTATTAATATTCGAATTCTAATATTCTTTAGCTCAATCGACTTTAATTCGAAAAAGCCTATTTTCACCTTTGAATTCAAATTCTCACTCGGAATAAAAATGTTTCGTTCGCACGGTACGAATCGTCCGGTGGGAAAGTTTGTACAGAATATCCTATCCGCTACTTTTCATCTCCGTATTATGAATATGTACGGGTCTCGTTATGTCTGAATGTTGAAAAAGTTCGAAACGCGGTCGACAAGGACAGCGTCGCTTTCAGAATAATACAATATATAAAATCAAGATAAAACTATCCGAGTATCTCTAGAGAGGGAGAGAAAGAGAGAGAGAGAGAGAGAGAGAGAGGGACGCGAAAGAACAGAAATTACGAAACGATGCAATGTAAAGAGAAGGAGCGCGGCACAATGCACGTACCATCGGGATAATGCATGTTAGCCATTTCAGACGAAACGATCCTTTCGGATGGAGACTCCGGCGACGCCATTAAAAATTATTCAGGCATGCAGCGACCGCAAGAATTCGTGAATTCCACCGCGACCGTACGTAGGAAACGCCGTGAGACAGGAGCGATAGGAACAGCTTTACGTACGCAGCTTTTGATCATTCATTCCGCGGAAATCCACCTAATGTCCCCTACAGGCTTGATTTTATACCACGGAAGGATCGACCGAGGGTTTCGGTGCCTCCCCTGTGGTACTTACGTACATCCTCTCAATCGGAATCTCTATAATCGGCCCGCAAAGTCAGCTTTCCAGAGCTGAAACCTCAAAGTAATACCGGACAACGCTGGCGGCGTTTTAAGGTTGAAGTATGATATGCGCTATATTGAAATTCCAGATGCAATTTCACTGGACGGCCTCGGGCGAGGCGGCCTGCTCGTAGAAAAGATATAGAGCTATTCTATCTAGTCCTAGCAGGCTAGGAAAAATCGAAGGGAAAAAAATGGTGATTGCCCGGTCGAGCCACGGCAAACATATTCTTTAAAGAAGGATCGTCCCCCGGGATGAATTAATACGATGGAGAGGAAATTTCAGTTGATGGGACCGTATCGGAGTATTACGAATTTATTTCGTTCGAGAGGGACTCGCAGGGAACACAGACCGGTCTGTAGTCAAACGAACGAGATCCCAACCGTTGTCAAAACTCGCTCTCCTTCGGTGTAAAAAATTCACGGTGTTTTCCCCGTGGAAACAGAAAAAGAAGGTGCCTGCAGAAGGAAGTTTCTCTCGCTCTCGCGAGATATTCCTCTTTGTCCAATAACGGCGGAAGCATCGAGGAACGAGGAAGTACTCGAAATGCAAAAACGGACGGGGAAAATGTGTTTCAGCATTTTCGGCGTCATCCAACCAAGTTCTTCTTCTTTCTACCGAGCAAGCGCGGAAATAGATGCGATACTTCGAGATATTTTGCAGCTGCCCGTGTCTCGCTACAGAACCAGAGAAAAAGAGAAAGAGAGAGAGAGAGAGATTGAGAACGTAGAGTCTCGGAGTATTTCATAGAGGCAGCCGAGTGCGTATTTCGCGGTCTCTGCTGTTGCTTGCATCCGGTTGGTATCATCCTGGATTTGCAAGCGGATAGGATTATCGCTTGCTAATGTATCAAAGCCACTTGGCAAGCTGTATGTACCCCGAGAAACGCCAGACCTTCTCTTTTGTCTCGTGTGAAGCGGTTAATACCTTGGTTTCCCATCAGGCTCCGCGTATAGGGCAATTAACAACGGTTTCTAATTGCAATCGATCCCATTGTAAGGAGAGCTTTAAGAACCAAGACCTTTCCTACAATAAAGTATAAACTTGCAGGTGACTCCCGTCGTAAGTAAGCTGGCTGTGGATCTCCGTGCAAATTCAAGTTTATAAAGTGTCATATGTAAAGTAGATTTTTTATTTCTTCGAAGGTTGTAACAATATATTGTCACCGTAAAAATACCAGAATTCTCCTATGCAAACTTGCATAAGTAATCTGCTTTTTTCGAACATTTTTTACGATGGATATTTCAAACCGAAACATCGGAAAAAGTCTATAGCGTGTATTTGAACATCTGCAATGTGCCGAGGTTTTTAGCAGAATTTTTGCATGGGATTAAATGCGAAAAATAGAAGAAACCCAGGTGATCCGAATATTTTCTGTGTGTATATTCCTAGTTCCGGGATAGAATGTTGAAATTTGCCACGAAATTTTTTTTTTCGAGCTTATCGATGTTCATATCGTACAGTTTTTGTAAAGTAATGTGTGAAAATAGGAATTTATTCTTTTTCATCGACATCGGCGCTTAGCGAGCTGTTGTGTCGCCAAAATAAATTTGCTAATACAATTTCCAACTAAATGGCCATCGCTCGATGCATAAACGGAATAAGATTCAGCCTGTGATTTAGCATGTGAAGCAAACGAAACGCAATGCCCGTGAAACCAAGGAAGTTCATCTGAAATTATTATTTCTCATACTCTCCGAGTGCTTCCTCTGAGAAGACACAGTTCTTCTCGGGGAAGCGATATATGTCTTTATCCTCCCGAGGCTTTTCTCTGTCGGAACCATTCGAGCGTTTTAGTATGTCTGCCGGTCGACTCGCTGTCCTTCCTGCTTCCCAGACCTCATCCAGACTACCGGTACTCTTTCCTTATTCAAGATTAGAGCCGGTAGTCCGCGTACACCAACGTTTCCAATCCCTCGAGCTCCCTTTATCCACTGTATTTTCGTCCCCGCCCTATCCGGTTTTAAGAAGCACTGGCCCTTATGGGGGCACGCCACTCTGACGGTAAAAAAAAAAACAGATTTCCTTTCTTATTCAATTTTGTTCGAGCGATTTTCCAACATTCAGACTTGCAACAAAGTTACGGTGTTTTCAAACTTCTTTTCCGTTCTTCTTGAAACTGACAGGAAAATCCAAAAAACATGTATCCGATATTTTTATTCATAGATCAGAGATACGAGTTTGTAGAAAAATCGTAAGAGAAATTGCAAGAAACTTCGAGTTTTTAAGGAATTATTTGAACAAATAATGCTACTTGAAATCTGTTTAGACAGATCCTTAAAAAACGCACAATTTTGTCATTTGAACCATTCCTCTAGCTCAAACATTTTTAATTCCATTCACTGCTTGAACGGTATATTATTGTACACTTTTGTTTCGGTTTGTTTTGTATCGCCCAAAAATTGGCAATTCCTCTCGAATAGAAAATTTAGCGTTGAAATACATTTTCGGTCGACCGAGCCTTTCATCAACCATAAAAGGTACGTAACCCCTAAAAATCGAAGATCAACCGTTTCTTTCGGCTACAACCCTTCAGGGAGCCCTTAATTCTTATTCTCCGCGGTGAAGGGCACGGTTTGTAAATTCCGTCCCGTCTCAGCCCGTTCTATGGAATTTCATCTGCGCCGCACCGCCGAATGGTTTCCGAGCCGATAGCCCGGCTGAGATACGACACGCTCCGGTCTCGCCTCGTCCCACAGATTTCCCGCGATGCGATGGTATCGCGGCGAAGATCGATAGTCTGGAGCCGCCGCGTCGTGGCCACCGACATAAACTGTTCCTTAAATATCCTTAACATAATAGTCAACGATACCGGGCCCGCGAAAAACACCATCGCTTCCGGCCAGTGGATATCGGTGCAGTTAATGGGGTACTTTATTTTACGAGGATGGAAACCGGGGAAAAGAGCGTGGGACCTAGACATTTATAGCTTCTGCGCTATTGAGTCCCGATCACTGGTCTCGAATGGGAAAAACGCGGACACGAACACCAACACGGTGGCTCTATCGCGCTTTTGGATTCGATCCGCCTCGCCTAGCCTCGCGCGAGGCGCGTCGCATCGCGTCGTCCAAGCTCGATTCGGAACAATGCGTATCGCCATCAAAAAGCCGATCAACCGTGCTCACTGGAAACGTAGTCCGCGTCGCTCCCCCGTTGTTTTCCTATTGCTCTACCGTCTCGCTTTTCCCACGGGCGTTTCCCGTGCTGCTCCCAGTGAAAATTCCGTGAGGCAAAGGTGCTCGGAGCATCCAGTCCAAAAATTCCACGAGCGTCCGTTCGTTCACGAACGCGGATACATATCGTTGCGCATCGGGAACAGAGAAAAGATCGGTGTACCGACACCGCCAACACAGAACCAACGTTCCGTCGCGTCGCCAGGTAACGATCGTCCGAAAAACGGCACGGTGACAAATGGCGATCCGCTCGTCAACGGCCTGTCAAAGTCTTAGCCCGCCCGCAGCCCCGCTAATTGGCGAACGGTATTTTATTTTCGCTGACGAGGAACGCAAGAGAATCTAGATCCTGCATGTTGCTCTAAATCTGCAATGGCGGGCTATCGGCGGGGTAAACTTTTTTTTCACAAATGTAAAATGAAATAATGTGTTGGGCGGCAATTCGTTTCTTAAACAGCAATAACCCTTCTAAGTCAAACATACAGAGTGTCATTTAAAAATGTCAAGTTGCGTGCCGCACGCTACTTTGATTTCATGAGGTACAAAATAAGAAAATGTAGGAGATGTGACGGTTTCCTTGTGCATGAGCGATGTGTATGTATTAACAAAAATTGATATAAAATATTTTTGTATAACTTTGCATAAAATAAATTCTTCCGGAAAAGATCGCTGTTCGATTATCTGAAAATTGCGCGAGCTAAGCAGTTCCCGATCCCGGCGTGTTTCGGATTCGTTTGTCGAACAAGTTTTCATATTCCGGCTATTCGAAGTATTGCTGGGGTAAACGAGTACTAAAACCGGTCGCGATAAAACGAATTTTAGCTGTTCTTCCTGATACTTCCGGGGCGGGGGACTGGGGGCGGTAGCGTTCGCGCAGTTCCGTGACACAGGTGGAACTTCTATATCGCCGCAGCATCCGCGGTCCAGGAAAGGTATATCGCGCGGTGCGGTTTATGGAAATTTACACGTAAAACCGCGATAATTTTATAGTACGGGTCGGGAAGTGTCGCTAAGCGAGCCACCTTTCCCTCCGCTCGCGTCCCAAAGTTTCAGCCACGCAGGCCCATTTCCGCTAGCCATTTATGGTCGACGAGCAAATTCTGATTAAATAATAGCAATTAGCAGCGGCGGGCCCGGCCGATTAGATCGCTCTAGATTTAATACGGCGCATAATTAATCGTGGTTGAACGTCCTGCGGGAAAATTGAATAACGACTAATTTTCCGCATAATCCCGCCGACGCATTTCATCAGTAGATATGTATTTGCTGCCCGCAAAAGTTTTACGACCTCGTAAATTTTTTAAACGTACACCCTGATGTCTACTCTGCTATGCGCATGTTTATTGATACCTAGTATGTAGTTTGCTTGCAAACACACTGGATTTATGGTAGATGGATTTGTAGGCGAAACATCTGGAATGTTCATTACCGTTTTCGGTAAAAATATTTTTATCACCGGCTGCTCTTTCTTTATTATCATTTCATATTTGCTTTCGACAGTAAGAGCACTTTTAAATAATTTCGTAAAATATAAAAAGAGAAAGAAGAAATATTTATTGTAATCCATTTATTAAAATACGCACGATATTGACAGTTATCCGCGAAATTCTCGCAAAATGGAGATTACAACATGTGGACGTCCTGCGCGAAAATAAATGGCGTTGATAAAACGGTTCACAAACATCAGGGGGTGTTGAAAAAATGTTGCAAGGTAAATAACGGACGACTACCCCCGTCTCTTGCGAATTAAACGACTCTGTGTATTGTCATCGACTCCAAATGCGAAATCGAATCAAGATAAAATCTAACAAAAAAAAAGAAAAAAACAATGCGCATCGATGCTTCATCGAGCTCGAGCCCGCGCTGCTCGAAAAATTACACCTGAAACACGAACGATCGAGCCCGGCCCGCAGACCCGATATCTTTCCGCACGCTCGAATAAATACAGTAACCGGAATAAATTCAATTCTGTTTCGTTTTGCCGTTCGCTGCAACAGGGTCCATCCAATTCCTCGCATCTCCGTATCTAAGATCTATTTACGCTGAAAACGTTGCCCGCCCTCGTCTCGTTCTGTCGACGTTACAACTCGGATCGAAACGGAATCGATCACGCGTCCTTGACGGTGATCAGAGATCTCGGCGAGGCTGCGTTCGTTTATCCGCGAACGCGGGATTATGCTAATTCCGTCGACACAATGAACGACAGCCGGTTTCATAACCATGCGCACCGAGGAAACGCTGAAAGCTAAAACGAGAGTAAAAGGGTAGCGCACCGTGTAGAACGCTAAGCAGATTCTCCAGTGATTTTAATCCTTCCGCGACGAGGGCTGAATTGTCCTTTAATCTTCCCATCGCCGTGCTTTTTCCGAGCAACCTCCTTCTGCACCCCCAATCAGAGTAAACCATTTCTTTACGCGACTGTCATTACTTTTATCTTCGGAAGAATTCAAGCTTCCGTGTGTGTGAAGTAATTCATGAACTTGTAATACAACTGAATCCAGTTATTAGATGTAGGGTATTTAATAATTTAATAATTTCGAGATTAAATCAAACAGCTAGGAAGCAAAGGACATTTTCATTCAATTTACTGTTTAACTTATTCTCGTACAATGATATCCATAATCGAATTCCCCATCCTTACTGTAATTTGTACAATAAAAATAAGGATAAATCTCGTTGCTCGTTGCGGTGATTTATTGATTATTTGCCAACTTCAAGATTGAATATTCTGCTCGGACGATTTGAATCCGTCATCCAAAAATACGTAGAAATGTACATGTGTTTAGCAAATAACTTTGTTAACCGGAGTTCTCGGTTAACATATTGAAAACTTCGACGTACTTCGGCTTCCCTCGGTGAAAGAGATCGATATCAGCACGGAGAACGCGTCCTTCCTTAAATGAAGCGGACATTGTCGCGGAAAGACGTGCTTTATCTACTGTCGCGAGCGATTCTTTGCGATAAGCCGGCAACGTCGATGAGAAATCGAATGCTCCGGGGAGCCTTCGAGATGAAACTAATTCCCTCACGGTCGTAGCAGCGATTCGATGCTTTGTAAAGCCTCGAGACGCGTCTTAAATAGTCCCAGCTGCCGCAGGAAATGACAGCTTGAGAAATATAATGCTTTCTCTGAAAGATGAAACGGAATATTCGCATTATTTCGAACAGAAACGACGAATCTATATTTGAGAACGTCCAGAGTCCTCTAAAAATGTCGAGAAAATATAAAATGTTTAATCTACAATATAAGAAGCTTTAATGAATAATCAACGTAGTGTACGCTTTATTAGTTTGTGGCTAAATATCCAGTTAAATCAACTCAGTTTTACGAAATACCGAATTGTAATGTGTGATAAAGCTCCGGCGGGTAAACAGAAATTAATGAAGTCTGTAATTTCAGCTCCGTTCAGCCGAAATTTGTTGCACGTTTTCGTCTCATCGTTGCATAATTAATTCGCAAACATTCAGCAGCTGTACCATCCCAGATGCAGTAGCTTAAAAAACGAAATTGCCAGGATCACTTCCGGTGTAGTATCAATATGTAACGATCTTACTTTCGCGGAATTATGAACAGGGGAATAACATTTCACGTTTCGCCAGTTTCTTGCCGGAGTCTTCCGCGTTTTTCCCAGCGAAAATTGAGCTCGCGTTGCAATTAAAATTTAAAATTCCATTAACGCAAACCTCTTCCAGTCGATGACCGGCCGCAACGTGAATACTGTATCGCTGGTTTGCGAAATGTCTTTTATCCTTGATCTGAACTTGACGCATTAATAAACTGCAGCTCTCTGATTGCAATTCTAAAAGAATTTCAGAGCGCCTCGATGCGCATTTGAAGAGTTTTTACGAGCGTGCCCGGAGCGAGGCAGAGACGTCAGAATTTCCCAGTTTCAATGAAAAATTCCCGATCTCCCGTTCCGGTTCGAGTGAAAGCATATTTGACAGGGATTTATTTAGACATGCCGAAATGGAGGCGGAGCAACTGTAGTTTGGAAACCGCGGATTCGCGGGTACCTCCATTTCACGCGTGTTCATTGAGACACGAACGCGAGCGGGTGCTCCCTCTCTCTGTTTCTCTCGACGCTTATCAGAAGCTCGTAGAAAATTCGACGGACGGTGCAATAGCAGGGCAACGAAACACCGTGAAAAGCTTGATCGAACCATTCTCTCGGAAGCAATCGCAAGAAAAAGCGAAACGAGGGGTGCTCGTTTCACGTTCGGATCCGACGACGCGAACAAGAGACGTCGAGCGTTCAGAAAGGGGGTTCTGCCAGCTCGCACAAACGAAACAGTTGCTGCAGGATGAAACGACGACGGCGACGCGACGTCGTCATACAAAACTGTGAGAAGAAAACCCCGATTTAAGGATCAAGAATCAATCTTTTGGCGTTCCCAGGGAAACGAAATTCCTTTTACAGGTGTGTAACTTTGGAGTAATCTATCAATCTAGCTCAACTTTCATCGATTCAATAAAAATAACGTCTTCGTCTTGCTTTCGACTAAGATAAGTCAAGATTTCGATCTTTCAGAACAGAATAAACTAAGTTTTATCGTAACATTTCCTGAGGAACTAGTCGTTCCTCGAACAATTTCGGTCTTATCTGCCGCGCCATTAGAAAGATTGGAAGTTACTCCGAAGACATTTCCCCAGCAGTAGATGTCATCGCGTTTGATCTTCGACGTCATTTGCTCTGCTCTCGATAAGCAGATATATTATGTACCTACATTAACTTCTTACATTCTGTAATTATTTTACAGCAAGTGCGCTTATAATTAAACGTGCAAACACACGCTTTCAAAATTAAGTAAATCATTTAATGGATCAGCATAAAGATGCGCAGCGGAACAATACCCGGCAAAGAAGTCGAATGATCCTCAGGCCGTGGACGATAGTGCATGTTTCGGACAGCCACTTGCCTCTCATCACACTAATCAGCTTTTTATAAATATAGAACTCTCGCGCCGCTCTCGTTAAAATTCCGCAACGAATTTGCTCCGCCTTTGTGTTTCCTGTACAGCACATTATCATGCCTGGAACTCCTTCTCGAAAAAGAAAAAATTCGAGAATGGGAGAGCGAAAGACTAAGAGAGAAAGAGAGAGAGAGAAGCGGCTAGTTCAGTGTGCAGAGCAACGAGGTCGCAGTTACTTCCCTCGGACCGGAACCTTGTAACCCGTAAAACTTACTCCCAGTTCGCGGCGGTAAAATTAAAAGTCGCAACTTTATCGGTAATGGTGGGTGGGTTGAAAGGGGGTGAAAAGAGGGGGGTGAGAAAAGGGGTTCGAAGTTGCCCGAGGCAAATTCGCCGGGATGATCGTTATTTTTACGTTCACGGTGAAGTTTCAGCAGCGACGCGCGAAATAAGGGGGCCCCGGTCAGACGATTCGAGGGAAACTGCTCGCAATTAGGCGGCGGAACGATGGACATTTGCGACGGGCAAAGTTGCCCCTACGGTTGGAAGAAACTCCGGTAACGCGATCCAACGATAGGCTGGACTGTCGGCACCGGGGACCTGTTTAAACCCTTTCAGTGGAGCTCCGGAGTGCCCGGAAACGGAGAGAGAAAGAGACCACCCCGGAGACGCCCCGTGTTAATGCGTTAAGCTAATTCCCGAAGTTTCATTCGGCGCAAAAACTACAGCCTACGATAAGCCCCCGCGAATTTCACCACTCGTACCTGCCGAATGTGGCGGAGAACGAGCTCAAAAGTGCTTAATCACGTTTTGCCACGTTTATCATGGCTGTTGCCGCAAGCTTTGGATACACAGTGTAGAATTTCAATTGGTTTACGGACACGTTCATGCCGTATTACTATGTAAATATTTATGATAAAAATTTGAAGAATTTAACTATACTACTATATTATTTTCAACTTATTAAACATATTCAGCACAAGAAATTAAATATTTATTTCATCCCAGCTTTTTGCAATCCAGGCTGCAAGTTTTTATTTTGCATAAAGATCCGCAGTCTACTCATTAATCCGCGTCTTCTGCGTCATTTACAGTCCATTATAAAATATTCTTATAACCAACCCTCTCGCATCTCGTAGAGTCTGATAAAATTTGGTTTACTCAACGGATCGTAAAAAATCAATTTTCACGTTAGGAAAAAAGATTGTGTTTCTGGGCGGGAGCAATGTTGGAGCCCAATGGCGAACGAGGAAATTCGATACGAGCCGATCGGCCAGAAGTGACTGCTGCGAGTGGCCTGGCCCTCTCGCTGAATTATGTACTCTCATATGTGGGTCGAGCTGATATACGGTATGCTCTTTTGGAACGCTATTCTCTTTTCATTGCGGCTCGTGCGCGCTTTACCGCGGCCGTAAGGCTCGCGAACACCCGGAGAAAATGGCACGTTCTTACTGGCCGAGTGATTCTAAAGTGGACTCCGAATGATACCGTAAATCACTGTATTCAAACATTTTTATCACGGCGAATTATAACGTTCCCGGGGCTGTAAACAGGGATCTCGCAGAGCGGCAGCGTTTACGTTCCGCCAGCCATCGTTTCGTTGTCTAATACGTTGGTCCGCGTGCCGTGTGTCTTTGTTTTCTCTTTGTCTGTGATTCTTTTCAACCGAAGATATATTGGATACTACCTGGTGCAGCGCACAGGGAGCAGACACGTAATTACGGCGATCGCCACCGAGGAAAGTAGCCCATTCCCGCGCGATCTACTTTTCACCGGCGAGCATAATCTTAAGGCAGCAACACGGAGCTAGCCCTTTATAGCCTCTGCTACCTGTACTTACGTTGCTTCCTATTCCGTTTAACGATCTCCCATGGCGCAATATCCTCGGCGACGCGGTGTCGTCGTGGCCGATTTCAGAGATGACAACACTGTAATTCGCGAGTACGTTCGACGACGCCTCGAATGCGAATTGCCTCCAAATCAGATCTTCCCGGAACTTATCACGATGATGACTTGGATTTATCCCCTGACCCGCTGATAGGCTGCACTGTTCCTTCGGCAACCAGAAATTTTTACCTTTTCTTATGCAATCCTGTAGATTTTGGCGAGACAACGCCAAAAATCTAAATTTCAATCCTAGGAGATCAGTGGCTCAAAAGTTACGAGTGTTAAAAGTTGAGCGATTATCAGTGTTTTTGACAGGTACTCAAGTTTAAACACTCCTAACTTTTGAACCACTGATCTCCTAGGATTGAAACTCGGAGTTTTGGTATTTTCTCACCGGAATCTACTGGATCACATAGGAGAAAGGCAAAAATTTCTGGTTACCGAAAGTACAGTTTTACCCGCTGATAGCTAACAGCTGGGAAATGCTGAGTATCTTCGGTTTAATCGATGCGGTCGACGTTTACTTTAATTGAAAATGTCGAGGCGGCTTTATAGTTGTGGCACGCAGCGTATAGGCTGCCTAACCCAGACCACAGGCTACATTCCTCGATGATCTCTCGTTGGCAGAGGACGCCGGCTGAGCGACAGAGGGTTATGGCGGCTTGGAAAATAAAGAGACAGGGTCACCGAATTCGTTATTGGCGCGCGTGGCTCGTAACTTTGATCGGGGGTTACAATGGCACGAATGATAAGGCTTTATTGGTAGGAGAGGCAGTGAACCTTCCCGTCGAACGACTTCCTGTACTCATAACGCGTCGTACGTATCCAGGGATAGGGGTGAGCATATCGCCGACGTGGGCTCACGGTCGTCGATCTAATTAGAATAAAATTCCCGTTAAGTCCCTATCCGCCGGACAGATTCAATAAACGTGCCCGTTGATTTCCAATACAATGCGGACGATAATATCGTCGCTAGGGAGCCACGGGGATGCAGCGGTTTGCGAAATAGGGTGCTTCCAGCTTGATGCAGCCATCTACTTTCGGGAAGAATACCCGCGCCATTACGTTGATCAATTTTTCCTGTCCGCCCAGTGATCGGGCAAACTTCCGCTAATCGGGCACAATTCCGCTAATGGATTTCTCAGTACCCTTTTACCCCCAAAATACCCCAGAGTAAATACCCTTACTGTCAACAGTCAAAAAGACTTTCCTAACACCTCAACCGGGCTGTCCGGCCATGAGCAGATCAACATTTCGACGAACATACTAGCTCATGACGGCTCATTTTAGACCACTATTCGCCATGAATAACTTGATGAATAATGAATAATGACCATGAATAACGCCAGCAAAACGCAATAATAATGCAAATCACGCCTCGTAAACGAAAAAATAGGTCTTTTGAGGGAGATAGCGCCCTAGATCGATCTTTTGTCTAGCGTTTTTGACTACTGGAAAGCCCAGTGTCTGTATTATCGAGAAATGAGAAGGCGAATCCCGTACCCTTGTAATCCTGGGAACGAGTCTACCGCCCTAACGTTTGTTTAACTGAAAATTCGCTGATAATGGACTCTGTTACGAGTTTGTAGATACGACGCTGTACATGATCCAGTTCGCATAAACAACGTTATACTAGCATTTGGTTCAAGCATTGTTCGCTACATTCATAGCAAGATATTGTATTATTTACAGCTTGTACGCGCTCAGAGCAGGTACAAACGAAGCTTCGGGGCAGGCTTGGGAACAGATTGCCCGGTGGGTCATTGTTCTGGCACAATCGAAATCAAGAGCAATGGAACCACGTCTATTCGTAGCATTGTACACAGAAAAAGAGAGCAAGACAGGTAGTCTCCTATAGCTAATCTTCTGTCGCTTCCTCTGACATCATCGCCGCCGTGGGCAATCCATAGTGCTCTCGGGCCGAAGAGTGCTTGTTGCTCATGCCTGTTCTAGAGGAAAATTTACCGCAAAGCAGCAGATCTGTTGTGTGAAAATTCTCACGGCGAAGAGCACCCTTCCCGATTCTTAGAGGGTTACGCTATCAAAAAATCATTTTCTTCACGTACAAACTCTCTCTTATGCAATACTTTTCATTATAAATAAAAAATAATAGATGAAGAATCAAAAAGGTTGAAAATAAAATATTACGGGGCCCTTCAGATATTTGATCCAACTAATTGGAAGCAAAATCTCGTTAGCCGTAAAATCAAAAATCGAACTATACAAAACCAGTGCTAGATTAATTTTCACATGCGGATCATTATTTTGAGTAATGGTAAAAATATTTTCCGGAATAATACTGAACAACGAGAGAAGCTGCTGTACAGAAAAGCTACAGAACCATTTGTAAAAATCATCATTTTGCAAACGAGAAACCTTAATCACTGAGATACAATCTGAGAGGAAAATCTCTGACAAGCACAGTGGGCCATTTTTACTAGTTCAATTTCGTAAGAGAAATTTGCAAAAAGAATTTGCACATGAAAACGAACAGTACAGAAAAAAAATTAACAACGCAATTGAAGAGAATTTGGAAGAGATAATACAGGACCACAAGAGTAAACGAAGCGAACTGTAACATAAATGGACATTCTATTACTATCGAATTTTAATGTGATGTCATACATCTGGGTCATTATCAAAATTGAATTTTGACCAGCTAAATCGTGGAAATAGCGCACTGTGCATCTTTTCAAGATTCGGAAAAATTCGTTACTTCTCAACAAGTTCCTGAAGTCTCCTTGAACTCGGTGGATCGGCACGAGACCAGCCAGTGAGAGTCCTCGGCTAGCTAAGCGAAGTTCGCTCGCGAACGTTGAACAGTAAAGTTGATAGGGGTTACCGAAACACAGGAACCCCAGTGCAGAGCGGCGGCCACGAAGACAGAGGCGCGGCTCGCAGCAAGTAGAAGTAACGAGCACTCTCGCCACGCAGCTATTCTTAGGATAAAGTTCGCCTCCGACCGCCTCTTTATTTCCACTTGGCTGCCGGCTGTCTCGGATAGGGTTTATTATCGCTCCGGCGCGCCGCGCGCTCTTTGCAAATAGATGCTTAAACGCGCGTACCCGCTGTCGTAAACAGTTCCCGCGACGAGGAGCCCGCTAGCCGGGACTCTCTGCCGGTGAAAAGGCGCGACGTTCCGAAGGATGGTTCCGGGATTTCGCTGTTGCGCGACCAAATTGAGAGGAGGCGGTCTCGCGGTTACACGAATGAGGATAAGAAACGCGTACATATATATATATTCCGAAAGTTCTGCGGGAGATATAGGCGCCGCGGAAGAAATCGCGGACGGAGGTGTCGCGCACATGTCTTGTCCCGCAGATTTGTTTTATGGCCTAAAAGAGGAAAGTCGAAAATCCTTGAAACACGAATATTATTTTATTATACACTTCCCGTCGGGCTCTACTCCACGGAAACAGACCATTTTTCCTACACGCGACAACCACTTTACGTTGACTACAGTCAGAGTAGAAAGTGTTCAAAATTCAATTTTTTTACTTTCAAAAAAGGGTCTAGCCGAATAAGATGATGAAAGTTTTTCAATGTCATCGAACCATTCGAAAGCTGACCATGAAAAATTCTTCCGAGTAAGATTTCAGTTACAGGATAAATTAGACGTCGCGCTTTTTCCTGTCTCCGATGCGTTCTAAAATTCTGAAGAAAGTGTGACATATTTTGGACCCCAAGGTGTATTTTACAGAATTTTTTCTGATTTTCTTTTTGCAAACTGTGCTCGTAAAAAATGAAAAACCAACAAGTCTAACTTTCCTCCTCAAAGCAGAAACTCGGTCGATAAAATTCGGTTTTTTACAATGATCTCCCGCAACAAAAAATCTGAAAAAATTGGCAACACTATAATAGTACTTTATCAAGGAGCTAAACAGTAGAATAGTATGAGTTAGAATGAAGTCCATCAGCGTTCGTTTAAATCAGAACAATACCGTTCACAAATGCGACGTCCGTAGCTTTAAAGACAGAGGAATTGAAATGGCGGCCGTAATAGTAAAATATCGCATGAAACGTGGCGTTGAAAATAATCGTAAATTGAAAAGCACAGTTGCGTCGAGATATCAGAATAAGGAACCTCACGCTTACAGACCCGCGTATCTTCCGTATGAATGCCAGAGAGCTGTCATAAACAGTTTCAATGCGAAACGCGTTAGCCCCGAATTCCCGTTTCCCAGCAAAGAGGCCGTATCCGTGCGGTTTATTATTCAATTTCTCAATTTTCGAAATGGCAAGTACCATTTGGCGTGATTAAGACGGGATTCGTAAAATTTTTAAATTCCCCGACACACAGTATGGAACGGCGACAGGGAACTCTTCGGTGTGGAGGGGGGGAAACGCGGGCTATCAAAGTGGAAACGACAGTAACGCGAACATTACGTCCCGCTGAAATACCGCGGATAAGGAGTTTACGCGGGAAACGTATTACGCCGGCGAATATTCAAAATTAAGTTCCGTGCACGACGAAGAAATTCTATCCACGAAACGCGGCGCGCCTCCCCTTGCTTAGGTTACATCACTGAATTTCAATTTCCGCGCCAGCTCCGCTGCGGTTTAATCCGTTTGTGTACCGTTTCCGTATTTTACACACAAGTGAAAACAAGAGGCGGCCGGAAAACACCGGCGATTGTGTCTAAAGAATATCATGCGACAAACTCACGGAAACAGCAGCAAGCGAGACGGGAATTATGAAAGCTTTTTGCAATAATGCGGTGAAATTTCCAGCAGAGATCGCCGCAGCAAACTTTTTCTTTTTAAAAAGATTGAAAATTCAAAATTGTAATTGGCCATTACACACAGCTTCCTCCAGTCGTCTCCTAATTAAACTTATTTCACTTTCTCGAAGATTACTACATTCTTTTCTACAATATTTCACTCCAATTTGTTGCAAGTCAGGTAAAAACATTTTATCTTGCATATACACTGCTGTGCAAAAGAAAGAAGCGCGCGCACACCCGGCCATATTTAATAGAAAAGCGTGAAAAATCAAATAAGAACACAGTAAGTTTTGAAAAAGGATTCCGCTCTTTAATTGAACAGTTCTGAGAATATGTGTTATTACGGACTATCTAATACTTTCAATGCAATAAATGAATCATTGTACAATACCATTCCTACATAAAGATATTGTTTGTCATTATATCTTATAATTATACTGGGTGCTTCTTTCTTTTACACAGTAGTGTAGATTCGCTGTCGATGCATAAGCAATGAACTGAATGCCAATTCCCCGTATTTTCTGTGATTTTGTTTTTTAACAATCGTTGCGGTCGATAGCCAAACCTCGTCGACAGTTCATAACGTATCCGTTCATCGTGCGGACCGGCATTCGGAAAATCAAGGAATTGTTACCGGCGAAATAGAGCTCTCAATTCTGAAGAGCTCTACAAAACGTCGAAGAAAATTGCAACGGTAGAACCTTTTTTTTCTGGAAGTTCGTTTTATACCCGCAAATGGTGCACAAAGCTAACGGAATTATACTGTTCGTACTATTATATGACTAGGGGAATTTTATGGTCACTTTAAGTGGTTGCAATAAACTCGGCAATCTACTGATTGGATACGTCAAGGATCCATTTGGATTTCATTCTAAATTTTATTGAAAGCAAATGAAGAAACACTGAAGGGGAAATTCATTTCAGTGTTAGAGCTTTCATAAAATCGCGACGATTACCGTATACACTTGAAATAGATCATTGCCTTGAACGTGTATAATTACTAGACTGCGGATTTTATGCATCTATATAAATATAAATTAAATGCTGCTCGTTGGTAAGCGCATTACTTGAGAACGGCTGAACCGATTCGTCTAATAATTACCCATAATTTTTTTATTCAATGGATTACTAAAGCGAGCAACAATTTTTCACCGGTAGCCCAGAGGCTTCGAACGCTGGAGATTGGTATATTTCTAAAGGGTATTGCAACATTGTATTACGGGATGCAGTTGCAGCACGTCCGTGTACACGGCTGCAAAAAAAAATGGGTACCGCGGTGGTGCAAAATACGGGGGTTGCAAACACGTGTATCATGGGAGAAAGGTAAATTTCGAGGTAGAAGCGAGGACGCGAGAGTCAGAATCCTGTGTTCGCGGAATTTTCACGGTTGCGGCTCCGGTACGGACCATGGTTTATGGATTTTATGAGCCGAGTCTGGTATAACACTGGCCCGGTGCGTCGTAAGCAAAGTGCTTATTTACTCCACGGCTCGTTAATTCTCGTCAGGTAAAATACAGGTGGCCACCGTACGTCTATGGCTGTCCACGGGGACGCCGCGCCGTGGTAGCCAGAGAATTACGGTGTTTACGCGTGCTCTGATAATTTTATGTGGCATCAAGCGGGACATCATTTCTCGGTTACCGATACCACGTCAGGCCCTGGAACGATTCGAAATTTATACCGAACCACGCCTTTATCCGAGCTTTAAGACGCGACGATAAAACAAATTGGCACGCCCAGGCCCCGGCGATGTCGGTCCCGCTGTTTTACGATTTTCCATTGCACGTGAAACTTACCCCCACCCCCTCCAGTTAACCTTAATCTTCTTAGGTTTATGCCACCTCGTAAATAATTGGCAGAACTTTCCAGGTTTATTTATCACGCTGGTTGTAAATAAACTGCGGATATCTTTCTGAAATTGAAAGTACACAAGTGCCACCTAGCGGCAGCTCGCTGCATGCCAACATGGCGGCGCCCTTACCTGTCGAAAACGGTGAAAATCTGTGAACTTCAAACGCGCACACCTCTTGAACCAGTGGACTCCCAAGACTAAAGCTTGGATTTTTGGCATTTTCTCGTAAAAATCTATAGGATCACGAGTTACAGAATTATAAATGTCTGGCTTCCGCAGGTGAAGTTTAATAATTTGTAATTTACAACTTTCTATTATTCATCATTGAAAATTCTGGGTGGTCGCATATAATATTACAACATGCAATACCAATTCAAATTGGCAATTTGGAAATGTCTAGTCGCCTTCAACGTAGGAGTTCCCGCGAATAAAATCGACGTGACACTCGACGCAGGAGTACGGAGCGTTAGGAAAAGCAGTCCCAGCGAATCAGTCCGCAAAATGCAGGAGAACCTTGCCGAGCTAGAGGAGAAAGCTTTTCTTCCGACGCGGGAGCATTAAGCGAGAGCTTTTGCGGGAGACGTAAAATTCGTGAGGAAATGACGAAAAAAAGGAATTCGGTCTCGGTCGTTCGTGTGAGGTGACAGCGCGCGTGGGCGTGATCGGAGCTCTCGAGCACTTTTGTCGTATTGAAATTCATTCGTTTCGACCGCGGGAACAGACGCAACCAGCCCGGCAGTGTTCCTCGATATAGGAGCACCGTGCCGAGCGCGATTTATCGGCGTTGCTTGTAGTTTCCGTTACAGACCAAGTCCGCTCTCACATGCGATCCAAATCCGTCAGCCGCGAAAGCGCTTTATCCGCATTAACTCACCTCTCGATTATTGATGCCAGACCTCAAGCGACATCGCAGCCCGTATAACCGGCCGGAATTAAAACGGATCGCGCGAAACCAATTTACTCGTCGGATTTCAATTCCCCCCTGGGTTCGAACCCCGGGGTACGACGACGCCCGATAACACTGTAAAACGAATTATTTTTTTTTCCTTTTTTCCCCGACGCGCCAGTGGACAATGATTCCCGAAAAACCGTGGGATAGCGCAAACACGACCCGTGCCGATAACTAGCATTCGTTCTGCTGCCTCGGACTCTGCAAACCGGACCGGGAATGATGATCGATCTCGCGAGGGACATTAACAAATTGACTGTCGCGGTGACCGTCGATGGCATACCGTTTCCAACTGCATAAATCAGGTGATAAATAATTGTTGGACTGGTCCATAAGTTCTGCTAGATTTTTATTCCACGTTGTACACAGCGCGAGTCTGCCAACCCTCCAGATATTTACGTCGAATATACTCGACATGAAAAAATTCACATCATGAATATGAATAAATGACGACAGGAACGTGTAAAACTTTAACGGAAAAATGTTTGTGTCCTGGATTGAACGTGTCTGATCAATTTCTACCGTTTCTACTTATTGCAGCGAAAAATGTTACCCTGCGTTCTCGATCGACTTTTTTCTCGTAAATTTCTCTCTTCCCGAGTTGTACCGTCAGTTCGCGACAGATATCCTTATAATCGAATTATCTTTTTTTTGTTGTCTACAGTTTTGGAAAAATGTGCCACTTTGTTTCCAGCGATGGAATGCATGAGAATTGGACAAAGGCGGCGTTGATTCGGTTACGGTTCGCAACAATCTATATTGCCTGTGCAGGAAACGCCAATTTATTTCTCTATGGACACCGATACTTGAAACTTTATCTTTCCATAACGTCCTGCGAAAGATAATGTAATTAGTTCATCAGCGATTCAGCTTCTTCGTAAGCAATTAATTAGTGTCGAGTATATGAGAGGATGCAGTTTATATTGACAAAATAAAAATAGTTCCGACGTCACTGTGGCCTTTGAAAATTCATAAAGGAACGTACTAAATAAGCTTCGTTAATCATCAATCATGCTGCGCTGATTAGATTAGCTTCAACATGATGCTAAACGCATAGCTTTAACAGTACTTATGGCTAATGATGCGACCAATTCGATGACATTCTCGCTAATACCAATATGTGTCATTCCTGAGGATCAAACCAATATCGAAATAATATGATTGGCATTGCTAAACTCCCCATTCGGTACGAGCAATGTGTAATAGATTAGGAGATACTTATGGAATATTATCTAATTAGAAGTTAATCTACTACATGATACAGCGTGCGTTGGTGTACAGAATAAATTGTATGCTATGTGACTAGCTGTTTTCCTTAAAATCTTAACAACAGACATTGGATGATTTGCTTTATTAATTAAATAAAATAAAGTGGTTGATGATTTGGCGTGCGATAAATATTTCTAGCGCTTCTAGCTGGTGGTAACTGCAGCTTTCAGTAATCGGTGCAGAAATCATTGAGAAAACTTGTGTTTAAGGTTCAAACCATTTAACATTCGATGATTACAGAGAGAAGTCGAGTTATCGTAAAAAAGGGGGTCACATGGCGAGTGTCACTCGACCGAGCAAATGCGAAAGATTTACCGGGAATTACGTATTCAAAATGCCGGGCCGATTTTTGATCGGCCACCGATCGAGGAATGATTTTCCAGTGGAGTCCGCGGTATGCAAATAAAGCAGTGCGGTTATATTTGCATACGGTGAAAGGTATGCCTGGGGTGAGCTGCTACGTCCGGGCATATAGGCTCTCCCGGATGTATATATGCGTGCATTTCCTCATCAGATTCCACGATCGCCCGGGCAAACACGCATCGCTGGTCAGAAAAAATCTCACGGCATTGCTAGCAAACGTGCAAAGTTATTTTACATCGCCCCGTCCCGTTTCGCTGATCTCGAACTCGAATAGTTTTCTTTGTTACGAAGCTGAAACTCCCGATGTAATCGCAAAGAAGCTTTTGCGATAAAATCTAAGTAGAAACAGTTTTGAAACTTTCACGTGCTTTCAATTTTTCTACAAAATTGTTATGTTCACTTTTGACTACTGGAAAACCCCATCTTTGCATCTTGCAATACTGGAAAAACGAGTCGACAGAGAGGTCGCGGCAAGCAGAATTAAATTCACCAACTATTGGAACGTTGTCTGTATGTATATGTATATGTGTCCGACCATAGACTGCCATTACCAGTTTCAGACTCGGGAGGCAATGCACTCGGTCGGTGCTCGCTAGGCTCCATTGTTTCGTGAAAATGGGCAAACAATGGGAACTTTCGTTGCGGTCGAAAGTCTGCAACAATATTTCCGGCGCATAACAAGCGCGGACGCGCGTGAAAACAGGTCGCGAGATCACGCCCGAGTCCGAGCCCGAGTTCGACCGGAAAGCAAACGAAATCAATCGCCGCGAACGCAGACGGAAACCGGCGCGTAATGTCCTGTCCAGATCGGCGAGAACAGTTTGCGAATTGTTCGTAAGCTGCTCGCAGACTGTTCGCGAACAGAAGCTGCATGATTTTAAATCTATTAGACATATCATGACAGAGAATAATTTTCCACTTCGGCCCAGTTTGTTCCAATTCGGGTAGATAATTTTTCTTTCTTATATTCAGTTTATTATATTCAATTATTTCATTCAAGCAATGAACTTTATGAATAAGACATTTTCCCTTTTGTTAATAAATATGATATGTTAAGAAATTCGGTTTTATTTCACCTTGAAATACCGAAATTACTTTCTTGCCAACCCAATATTTCACAAGTTTTTATCCATTTTTTTTTTGTCCATATACGTGACAAAAAGATGGAGACTACATTAAATAATTCTTTGAAATTCTTTATACGAAATCGGTCTGACTTAGCGTCCATTGACTTGTGAGGGTGGGAGGACTTATCTGGAAGCTCTATGGTGAAAAGATGCTGCTGCTCAATCGCGCGACAAGCGTCATAAGACAATTCCAAAATGGCTGTCCGTTCTATTAATGCGAACAAATTGCGTTCCGGTTCAGGGAACGTCAAAGAATGGCCGGCTAAATTGATCAAGAGCAGTTTCGCCGTTTTAATTACAGTCCCTTTTAAAGGTGCACGCGTTTCTACTTTAATGTTACCGTCCCGCTACCATTTCTCGTTTATTAGCTTCCTGCGCTGTCATTCCGCCGAGTGGAAAAAAGCCACTTTACTGGCCTGCTCGAGCGACACAGAAAGAAAGAGAAAGAGGGAGAGAATGGCGTGGTCGATGAAAAGCGTATTGAACGTTGCCTCCTTGGAAAACGGAAGCGATAAACGGTACGTTTTCTTGTTCTGTACGTGTCACAACAAACAGCCAGTCCATTGAAATCAATTGTATTCGTGTGGCCACAATGTCGGCCAGAGAGAAGTAAGATACAGGAATATTGAGGAACACTGACCTCACAACGTTATACTGGAACAGCTATTGCTATAGTCATCTGATAGATTGATACAGCAAATTTTGTTAGGAGCTAGGTGTAAAAGGTGTAAGAATTGAATTGAATTAAAATTGAGTAAATCAATGTATTGACCGGAATTTTACGTTTCTGGAATTTATTAATAGATTTGACTGGCAAAGCTGAGCAGATTCACTAATTAATATCATTTTATCTAGATTATGATTAAATTTATATTGCCCGTAATCCTATCGATCACTCCCTGAAATTTAGTCTCTCAATTAGATTTACGATGATGAGTAAACAATGAGACACAAATCATCGGTGACGTAGCGAGTCAGCGGTCGCCATTAAATCGAACGTAACGCCAACTGTGTTACACAATAAATTACAGTGTAATATGACCTGGCGTTAATCTGATGTTAAACCATCTGGTCGCTGAAATTCAGGTCGAATCTTAGGGTAGAGAACCTTGGAGCGACTTGGACATACTAAACTACTAATTCGCTGTGTTTTGATCGACCGCGCGCATAATTCCAAAAGTTGCTCAGCACCGTAAGGATAAATTCGAAAAATGCCTCGTAAAGATCAACAGGCGCGATTGCTTAATTACGAGCCATGCTTTATCACGCTGACAGTGTACACTTTTCACTCGAAATATTAAGAAACTTGATTTTATCCAGGATAAAGGTGGAAAGTTGAGCGCGCGCGGGGCCCTCGTTTCATTGTTGCCTGACTCTGCGAGAGGCTGTGCTATTTCTCAGCCGTTGCCTTTAAAAAGGAAAGCAAATGGAAGGTTAACGAGCAAACGGATATTGCTTAAGCAAATGAAAAGTTACAACGGTTATGGTGACGGCGGCTACACTGCAGCAATGGAGACCTGGACAGTTTCCAAGTACTTAACAGACCTATCGGTGTTCGTTCTCAACGTGAGATATTAAAATTTATCGTCTAATTGGACCAACTGTAAATTAGACGTTACAAAAAAGGGAACGACAAGACCGTCGTAATAAAAGTGGGAAAAACGTTGCTGCTCCTTGCCTCGATGAAATACTGTTCTCTCCGCTATACTCGCGATGAAACGTTAAACAATGGATAGCGCCAAACTGTTTCAAAAAATTTTACAAAATATTACAAAATATCGAAATTACTTGCTTGCCAACCCAATAATTTGCACATCTTTATAGTTTAATTTACAATTAAGTAATACACATTATTTACGTGTTTTTTTAATATACATATTTCTTTGTAAGCCTTACTTTTTGTTAAGCAATAGTGTCCACAATAGCCTCCACTATAATGAACCTTTTCACATCCGACCTGTACCGACGACGTAGCTTGACAAGTGAATGAAGAGGCCCCACAGCTATCGACAATTTTCGAGGGTCCCTACCATCGGCTTATATACTCGTTAACTCGTGCTGTAATTAAACTGGAGTCTATAAGCTGAGTGTAGCTGTAGCCAAGCTGAAGAGGCTTTCCAACAAACGTGGTCCACTGTAGGCACCATGGGTTATTATATACCGCCTATATAATGCTTCCGGGACCATTCTAGGCATATTGTAAGACAACGTCCGCTATCAGTGTGAACAACGAATTCCTGTTGTATATGGTACTACACCGTAGTACATGAGAATCCTATTTCATAAGGGAGAACCGTCGAGTTTACACAACAAATTGTCCCATCGAACAAAACCATTGTATTACACTTTATATTGAATTTTGAGAGTACGTTACGCTACTCCATGAAGGAAAACATGCAGTAGTGTTTACACAACAAATTGTCACATCATTCAAAAACACAGTATTATACTTTCTATTGAATTTCGAGAATACGTAGAGGAATAATTGAACAGATATACATTCTCGAATTGAAACCGCATTGGCCGAACGTCCATAAAATACTATTTCTTCGGTCGATAAGCAAAAATACATTCGAATCTGGTCGGTGCAGCGAGAAACCAGCACATGCTTCAGACGAGCGTGGAAAGGAGGTATCGTCGAAGTAAAAATTTATGTAAACCTAAATCCGGTTTCGCTCGCACGGAGATCAGATAGCAGGATTTAAGGTACAGCTCCTTAAATTGCCTCGAAGGAATTCCGGGATTTCGAGGGAAACTCCGTCGGTTTCCATACAATTTAACGCGAACAATTATTCCCAAACAACTTCAGACCGAACGAATACAGGCGCGGATTTTCGAGAACGCGGGTGGGGTATTCCGGCGAGCGAGAACATGCTGGCAAGAAGAAAAAGAGCGAACAAGAAGAAATACTTGAAGTTCACTATGCCAGGAAACACGCTCGAAAAGTCCTGTTTTCGGCGGGAATACAATATAATATGAAAATGCTGGTACACGTGACTGTGTGTGTGTGCACACTTCGAGTCGATGCAACATTCCAGCTATACGTCTGCGGCTCGTAAAAGGCTTTTTAATAAATCGCCCGATGCGTTTATGTGATTTCAACAGACGAATATATATAACCAACAGCGGTCGCTCTAAACCCGTTTTGGAAAATAGTTGCGGGGCAACTGTTTAGAACGCTCCACCCTGTATATTTACATTGTTCTTCGAGAAAAGGTCACCTTCAAAATGGAATCCTGTATGTTTTTTAATGTAATATGTAGACTGAGGATCTTTATGCATTTATGAAGAAATTAATTGGGCGAAATATAAAACAGTAATAGATTACAAAAATTTCAGAAAATATTGTGATATTTTTCTTAACTTAACCGAATAGGACTCTTAGGGCGATCGCGGCCTAGATCGATCTTTTATCTAGCGTTTTTGACTACTGAAAAACCCCATCTGCGTATTATCGAGAAATGAGAACGCGCATTCCGCACCCTTGCAATCCTGGACAGACGAGTCTGCCCCCTAAAAAATATGTAGAACAGATACGAATTTATGGGAGGAGTTAATCCATCGTGGGAACGAGGTACGACCAATGAAACGCGACAAAAAGAAGAACTCTTTACAGCGAACGAGCCGAGGTTGATGGGAGCGTAAAAATTGTGGCCGGGAAAGGCAGATTCCGCTAAGTGGTTGTAATCATTCCGCCATTCGGAACGAGAACGATCTGCTAGTCTGTCTTAACGTCGGCGTTATTCGCGTGCTCGAGCTCGCGGCGAGAACCATTGCGACGTCCCCGGAAAATGGAGCTTCACCCTCTCGAATGCCGGATGCCGCAGTGCACAACATACGTACCCACTTACATGCACGTCTTACTTTCAACGGCGTTCGAGCGAGCAACGGCGACAATCTACGACGTCTCGTGTATCTGAAGTGTCGCCGGCGCAATTGAGACGACGTTGCAGGAACCCGACTGCGATTTTGCCGGCGCTAGTACTATTATATCGTGGGACGTGTTCCGGGGATCTTGCTCGCCCAGGCATATCCTTGTGCTCAAAAGCATCCGGCTAAACCGCTCGGGAAACCTCGTCAAGAATTTCGTGCCCCTTGCGTGCGCGCCTTCAGACGCTGGATTAACGCGTGTCTGCGGGTACCATCGATCACGCAACTGGTATCCTGGCAATTTCGTCCTCGCTCTTCGACGGAACCCTCTCCGAACTGTTCCCAACAAATTTACTACCTTCGATAGAGTTACTCTTTGACTTTGGTATTCTTCGTGACTAATTCCTTTGTCCCGCTACACGGCAAAGTTCCTCGAATTCTCGTTTTACGCGAGAGCCTTCCATCATTTTCAGGACAACACCAACAAGCGATAAATTAAAACTGAGACTTGTTGTTTGACACACTATTTGTTAACATCGTACACATTTATTAATTAATATTGGTAATTATTTAGAAAGAGGTGCTCCTCTTTGATTTTGATGAAATTTATAAATTTGTTATAGATTTCGAGATTTTCAACAACTTTTTCCTGAGGGGATCTCTTTTAGTTTTCGCGATATTTGCAAAATACTATTGCTAGTACTGTAGTAAGTAAGTATACTACTTCATGGAACATGTGTGGTAGAGAAAAAAAAGAACAGAAGTAGGAAGAAGAGACTATAAATAAAGGTGTGCATCTGTCCCCAATTAGGAGTGCATCTCACCCCAGGCCCTAGGGAGAGATGCACTTTATCGACCTTTTTTAAACAGTATATTAATATATTGTATAAAAGTTTTACTCTCATGTAACGTTATATTTTATTAAAGAGATTTAAATAAAGTATTAATTCAACTATGCCTGTCTACGCTTTCAATTCTTTTTAATAAAATTTTTATAAGCAGAAAACAAAATGTGGTGCATCTCTCCCGAAATTACCCTAATTATCCTATTAAGCTGAAACTAATACATTGATGCCCTTCAATACCCATTTTTGTCATAAATGCATAAAATCCGCAGTCTACTAATCGATGAGCATTGCTTCCTAAATGTCCATGAACCACGGAAATGAAGAAATGATACGACCTCCCAATTCCGGGATCGACGCGACACTGCGAGTGACTACGCGAACATGCTGTAGACGTAGAAGTAGCATTACACAGGAATTACAAGACTATCGAAATAGATGCTCTAAACGCCTATCTCGCGAGCAATCATCGAGCGATTAATTCCCTTATGGCACTGTGTTGGCGGTCCAATAAACACGGGCCTGGTAGCTCACATGTAGGCAGCTAAGTCTCGCGACAGGGTCAGGGTTAATGTTTCCCGTACGTGTCAGCAATGACAGCATATCCCCTAAACAGAGGCGCTATAAAAGCACCAGTTGCTCTGTAGTACCTAGATCAACATTAATTAACGTCGCCGGGTATGGTCGACAAGATAGTAGCGAGTGTGCGCTCAATAATTACAAACATCATGTAATTAATAGAAAAATCATGAACCTCTATTAAATTCGAATCCGATGGGTGTCCGTGGTCTTTGTTGCTGGGGGAGATTGTTATTACGTAGCTGGGAGGGGGGCTGGAAAGTTCACCAAGTGATTCGAGACTCCGCGAACTTCCCGTTTTCGAGGGATCGAAGATGAAGCACGTAACCGCGAGGAAAGAGGTGAAGAAGGTGTAGCAACGAGCCGATAATTAAAATGTTACTTCGTAACGAAATGACGCTGCCACGCCGCGCTGTCCGCCTCTTCTCGAAAGTTGGATAATTAATAGAATTTACCTTTGCGCCGGGCGTTTCGACAAACGTAATCCTTTTATCTTTGTTTGCGAGCCGCGATCCCCGCCGCTGCTACTTTCTTCACCAGACCCGAAACTACCCCTCGGATCCAATTTGCTCGCGTTCTTAAGTCACTGATCTCTGAGGCGGTGCTAGATCTGACGGATACAGTCCTGCAGTTAGTCTTCCCTTCAGTGGTTTCTATTTGCACTCATTAGTACACTGCGGATTGTATGCATTTGTCACAAAAATGGGTAGGCACAACTTAAAGCGGTGGACACATGAACAAGATTTAAATACATCATTGGTTTTAGCTTAATCAATTAATTAAAAGAAGAAAGAAACTTTTATTTCGCTCCTCTGTCTTGCAATCAATGCAAACATTTTTTATTTAATCCGCAGTCTACTAATTAGAAAATGATTGCACATCTCTGCTAGCTTCAACCTTCCAATACCTGTTCAGTAGAAACAATGTTTTTCTCACAATTACAGGCTTTCCATACATTATGGAATCGCTGGAATTCTACGAGTGACAACCACTGCAAATCGTGTCGCTTGTTTCAGCATCAAACAATTTCGATGAATTTTTCGTCGGGCTTTGAATATCTAGAAAACGTATTGTTCCAATTTTCACGAAAAGCTCAGCTTAAAAAAAAACGCCTTTTTAAAGCTTAAAAAAAAGCCTTTACTCTATGTCTTTCGGGAATATGGTCAAACCTATTTTTGTGAAAACTTTAATCTTTCTGACGAGTAAAGCGTATTGCGTTTGTTAAACCGTCGGATTGTAAATTGGCTTTGGTTCATGGAATGGTGTGGAAGTTGTGCGAATGCTATGCAGGACGAGCAGGAATGAGCAGGAAATAAGACAATTTATCGACTTTTTCAGTGACTGGGCGACCAGAACGAGTTGTATCTTTGACATCAAAATTTCCAGATTCAAATCGCTTGAACCAACTTTGTGCTACACGTTCTGATACAGTGTCACGTCCATAAGCATTACAATTTTTTATCAGCTTGAGTCGCATTCTTTCCTTTTTTTTAATAATATTTCAAAACGTATCGAATTTCTTCTTCGTTTTCACTCATTTCCAAGACGTAATAACTTTTGACTAAATAAACAAACATCACAATTTCTTGTTTGTAATTACTCTATGATATATCACCTTTCAGACGCACTCAAGTAATGCCAGATCCGATTAATATTAACAGAGTTATGGAAACACCGTCTATCGGGAGAATACGAAGAAACTTGATGTCCTTAAATATTTTTAACATGTCCACTGTTTTAAATTGTACGTGGCCAGTTTTGTCGTAAATGTATAAAATCCGCAGTCTACTGACAGCAATCCACGAGACCACTGGAACAACCCCAGAACCAACCTTTATTTTTCACGATCCCGCCCGCGCCGTCCGATCGTCGGATATCCTCCAGATTCAAATCCGCACTGCACCGGGACCTTCCGTTCGGCATTCAATGACCCGATTTCCCATTTGCACGACTGGGAGCCGCGATAAACACGTTTCGCCGGTATCTCGAGGTCCGGCTGACCGAATAAGATGAAGAAAAACGTGCGACGCGTTCCTCGCGCGATACCATAATCGAGCATAGCTGGCTAGTTTCGGCCATCGATTCCCATCTTGGATGCCGAAGGTCTGTAGTTCCGCGCGGCAGCATTTTCTACGTACCACGAAATGCGGTGGCTGCCTGTAATGGGATTCTACGTCAAGACGAGAGCAGCGTTCTCGTAGCTGTCTTCCTCGAATATACGCATTCTTTCGCCGTCTCTGCGCTTCTCCTCCCGATCCTGCACGACCGAGAATGAAAGAGATAGGAACCTCTACGGGGGTGGGTCTTGATACTCGGATAATGTCGCGCATGGACCATCTCCTTCGAGAACGTAATATAACTGAGACATTGGACCTTGGGAAGAAGAAGCGTGCGGATTTAATATGAATACTTGAGCTAGACCGAGAACAGATAGCGGGCCTGGAACCTCCAATATTTTTCAACTTACTGCCAAATGCTTCGAGGATTGGACAGAGTCGTGCCGTACAAACTTGGATCTCGATTCTACGTTAGTTAACTGTGCTATCAGTCAACTTACATGTTGCGGTCCAACAAGTTTCCTCTCTTTTTTTTTACTTTAAAACTTGATAGAAAATGGTATGATTCAATTATATTTCCTATTTCGTCGTATAATCGTGACGTTATTACTACAATCACGCTATTTCTTTTATTTCTGACCTTGTATGATCGTGTCATCGAATCGTTTGATCGAAGTCATCGTGTCATACAGTGACTCGAATTAATATTCGGACGCTCTAAAAAAGACGATACCTTTTTTAAATATTGTACTATATGACTTGAGAACTTTTTTGGGGTAAGCTAGAGCCCGTACCCTTGCAATCCTGGAAACGAGTCTACCCCCTTAAGATTACACACCTAACAGTAAAAGTTCAGCACGAAAACCGCAATTATCTTTGCACCAACTCAGTTCCACTGGCGTAGACTATACTCGCGACTAATTTGCAGGTGTTAGAGTCGCAACAAGGGACGAATATTTGAGGTGACGACACCTCTCCCTGTTAGCTTCCCAGGGGAGAATGATTGCAGAGTGTTGATAGGCGAAGGATCGATCGTACTAAAACACTATTCCGAGAATACTCGAACCTGAGCATTCTAACGGAAAGATGTCCTATCTCGAATCATGAAAACAGTCGCAGAAGACACCTAAGAAATACACATCGCTGGACAGAGTGTAATTGTTTCGCGAAAGCGTGTAGCTTCTCTGATGCAAATGCGAAAAGACAATTTTGCAATCTTTTAGGAAGAGATGTATAAACATTGTAGGAACATCGGTAGAGCGGGTTCCGTATGTTCGTAGTTGAAAATGAAAACGATTTCGCGCCCTTACACACTTCATACCTGGTAGAGGAGCAAGTACCGGGTGCAATTCCGATGCAACCTCGCAAACACATCTGCAAGTTCGCGACAAGGCCACTATTAGCGGGCGTGTCTGGGAGACGCGTTATAGCCACCGGGACAAGTCGCGCGACTCAGGGCGAATTCGAGCGTCCGAACGCCAGGAAATTGCGTAGAAACTTCCAGCAAAATTTCAATGGGACGAATTGGATCGAAATTATTAATGTAAATAACATCTTTGTCACGGTCGCAGGAGGAAAATCATCGTAAAACCAAACTTCCGGCACATCGTTTGCCGACGCTCCGGTAAAACTACCCCCAGGGCAGAGGTGGGCATTATTTAGCGAACAGATATTTCAAATTCTATTTAATATTTTAGATTTTATATTGCTTAAAGAAAATAGTATTTTATTGGAACAATCTGAACCTCAAAAAAAATATTTCTATTTCAACAATTAGATCCAGACAATAAAATATTTCTATTTTAACAATCTGAATACAGTGTATCTTGTCGTTAGGAAACGCGATTTATACTGATAAATGTATTGAATTCGAACCATTATTTCCAGCAATAATATTTAAAATTGAAATTGAAAAAATAATTCCAAAATACAAATATTATCAATATTCTTCAAATAAAATACTATTTTCAAAAATTACTGCATCAAATAAAATTATATGTTATTGTGTGTGTGTGTCTTGTACACACACTTTAAAATAAATAGGATTATTTAATATCTACTATTTAAGACACTATTTTCCCCGACTCTGCGCCAGGGATTATCTCCATGTATCGTAGCTTCTAAAATATTTAAGAATATATTTCAGTCTGTATTAATAATTCAAAACAGACATTTCTAGTTAAGCTTCTCTATTTTAGTGCCATAAAAATATTTATAAGAACTAGGTGGGTTAGGTCAGGGTTATTCAACAAGTTTTATTTCAATTACCGTGTAAACTTTAATTTTCCTGTGTAATTTTTTATGCGCAGCAGTATAGTGAAATATACTAATTAGTGAAATTGGCCAGTGCAGTTTTAACTTTTAGGTGTGGTGCAGTAATGATCCATTAAGAATTCATTAAATGGACCCGTTAATGTTGCACGAGATATTTCCTCTTCCATTCCTGGGCTACAACCATACCACTATGTAGAACTATAAGAATTCCATTATTCACGAGCTGAAATGCATTATTAAAGCATTCGAAATAACGAGAATTTAGTAGCACTCGTATAAAAGATGAATTTTTAAAGTAATTTCACTGTAGAATTATCGATCTACATTACTTACCTCCACTGGAGAGGCGGAAAATTACCGATAAAAAATTATATTTTCGTTCGTGTCAAAACCGCACTTTTCGAATATTTGATACAAATACGTTTATTAGCGATAGACGATACCCTAGAATCTATACTTTGACAAAGGGAATATCTGATGCATCAAAAATGGATCCATTAAATGCCATCAGCTACGCTCTTTGTTTGATCGAGTTAACGCTCTTATACTAAAACGATGACATCTGTTTTCGGCGTTTCTTAATGGCGACGCCATTTAAACTTTAAACACGACATTTATAACAAAACATTTTTATTCTTCATTACTTCCCTATGAAACTTTTATCAACATATTTACGACATTTCTCTAGTTAAAACAACCGCGAACACGATAATGTAATTTATTATTTCAATACTAAATATGTAGATCACGAAAAAGACACCGAATTTAGCCTTTCAACATTGTTTTGTTACTGATTCTACGAGAGCATATTCTTAACTATAATCTACTGACGGATAATCATGAATTCTTGAATTTCCATATTTCGAGTTTCTGCCTCGTCCTCGGGGCTGCGACCCGACTGTGAGCCGCGGGGAATCACTCGTCCGCGTTTCAATGAAATCACTTGGATATTGGGGGATCGCCGCGTTTCCTAGGAAAGTCCATCAAACATCTAGCCGAGGTCGTAAAGTTCTCCGGGGAACGTGACATCTTGTTCGCGATACCGTATCCACCTATCGGCGGCGGGGGCCTGCCGTCACCGGCCGGGCCGGTGGGAAACATCACCGATACTTTCCCCGTGGCTGATTCAATCTGTGGATCGGCATGTCGACTGTTTATGTTTCCAACTCCCCGGAAACACGTTTCGGGGCGGCGGAGTTTTTATCACGGCGTCGTCGAGAAGTTCGAAAATCCGGCGACCAGTTGTACCGCAGCGGCCGACGGTATTAAACCAGCGAAAAGGGAAAAGTTCTTACAACTTGCCGCCGCCGCGCCGGTGCTCGTTATGATCCGTCCGCCGCCGTCGCCAGATTCACGAGCGACTTTTCGACGTGTAGCGTCGCGTCGCATCCACTCCATGCCTCGCTTCGCCTCGCCCATCCGCCACAGATCAAACCCGAAAGGAGGGAACCCGAAACTGCGAAGACGGCACGCCGCGCGGAAGGTAATGGAATTTCTTCTCTCGAAAATTTCCGCGATCCCTGCCTCGATTTCCTCTTTCTTCGCGAATCCTTTGAGGATAGCGGCACACGAGACGGATCCGATAGCCAACCCCTCGATATTTCGCTGCTCCTCCTGAATTTCCGGCGAAATTTCAAAGTCTCCTCGGTGTTAGGACAAAGGCCGGGCTAGGGTTATAACGAGCATGTCGCACAGTGAAACCGAAAACGCGGACAAAATTTATAGCTTTGGTAATTGCACGGTGGAACTCGTTTACTTACCTGCAAGTCGCGTTTTGCGTTTCATTTATGCGTTTCGCACGCAAGCGTCGGCCATTTCATTCATAGAACCAGCCAATGTTATTTGTAACTAGACTGCGGATCTTTATGCAAAATAAAAAATTTTTGCGTTGTTTGGAAGGAACAGGTGCCAAATAGAAAATTATTCCATCATTTAATTATTCTATTAAACTGAAACTAATACATTGATGTCCTTAAATCTCATTAATATGACTACTGCTTTAAATTACGCGTAGCGATTTTTATCATAAATGCATAAAATACTGCGGATCTTTATTAAAAATATTCTGCATCAATTGTAGAAATGGTTAATCCTTCTACTGCTTTAAGTTTTACGTACTCATTCTTATAATCGATAATCGATAATCAACACCTGGTGTCATATAAAGGAACGGTTAAAACGTCACCCACCCCCAAGAGGAATCGACCTGCGGGGTTGGGCTACCAAATAAGTGAACGACGACGCCTTCCGTGTGGTTTACGGAGCTTCGTTTCACGCGTTATATCCACCCGCCCGGCCCGATTACAATTTCATCGAGGTTCCACGAAGTTTCGACGCGGACCGCGAAGCGATTAGACGAAACAACATCGTATGCCGGTGAATTATGGAAAGCTTGGTCGCCGGGCGCTGCCGTGCCGCGGTGAAAGCAATTTGTCGGGCAGAATGTTTTCCTAGTGAAATACGAAAGCTTCTAGAACACAATTCTCCCGCAACTGGAACTAATATGGGACGTAGCGAAACCCATCTGAAAGTTTCGACGTCAAATAGAAAAGTGAGACAGGGAAACGCGTACATACCGGCCTCATTTATCGTTTCGAAATAAAAATGCGCCCCGTAATACGAACTTTCATGCCGTGTCTTGGTGTTACGTGTAAAAATTTCGGTGCATTCTAGCAGAATCTACACCGTACAGGCTGTTTCAAAATTATATGTCGTGACCATTACGCGATTCTGCACCTCTGGATCGATGGAGATCTATATAAACAACCAAAAAATGACCTTTGTTTAAGTGCAAACATTTTTTTTATTGGATCCTGTAGTATTCATCGCGAAGAACAAACCCAAAGAAACCATGGGTCTCGTGTCAACCGTTCTCTTAGAAAACGACTTGAAAGTTTCGTAAATTATTTTATTCCATGTCTACAGAGTGTTTCAAGATTGAATAAACGTGGAGGGGGTAATTATAGGGATTAAATATGCCGTACAGTGCAAGGCTTCGTAGATAAAATTGCCAAGAACACGCACGACAAGGTTTAAGAAGCCCAAGCTTCACGCTACAAAGAGCTGTCACGTGCACCGCACAGTAACAATTAACCGAATTCTTTAATAAGACAACTATTGAACGTCCTGGTCCATTCATATTCGAAAGAATCCAGCGCGCTGTTCATACAACTTCGTCCTCTCATTCAATCCATTCACGTGCCTCGCATGTGCGTGACACGAGAGATGCGGGCGGCGACGAATAAAGAGGGAGAATGAGAGAGGGGAGACAGAAATGGGTTGGAAAAAGAGAAAGCGAGAGAGGGAACGGAAGCGAAGAGTAAAAAGAATGAGGCGAAACGAAGGGAGAGGGCCTGAGCCGCACGCGGAGGCGGTTCGGCGCTGGGGCTCTGTTAATCTTCCGCGGGATTTCAACGCTGCGGAATTTGCATAGCCGCGGGATTTTTATCACGCAAAAGGCCATCTACCCTACGCTTTGGTGTCGACCCTCCTATCCCTTCGACCTCTCTGCTTCTGCTGGCGTCTGCAGCCACCAGCACCCCCGAAGAATACATTCACCGAATCTCTATCTCTCTTTCGTTCTCGTCCACTCTTCCTCTCTTCTGCTCTTCCTCTGTCTCTTTCCATCCCGGTGTTCGCCCTTGCCCGACTTCCACGCAATCAGCGGCACAGGCACCGGAGCATCGATTTTTCATTAAGCTTCAACCCCGCGGACCGTCCCCTGCTTTGCATACATGCTTATTCGTGGTGCTCGTTCGTTGCCGCATCACGGATTCCGCTTCTCGTTTCATCCTTCCTTCCTTCCTTCCTACGAGCGCCTGCTCCAACCCGCTCTTTCGCTTAAGCACCGAATATGCTAGATTTAGTGTACCTTACTCTTCATTTTGCGGCCGGATCGAACTTGTCCACGACTCTACTTATTTGTACGTTCTAGACGGACGCGGCGGCCGAACGGTGAACCGCTACCGTCACACTGCGAAACTTAATGCACTTGCGGTGTATTGAAGCACTCGGAGAGAATTCCGCCGCGCCAGATTTAATTGGACGCAACTTTTAAATGCTTTTTCAAAAGATTTTTTAAAAGATTTTTCTTTTTGATTCGGATAGCTCGACGGCAAAAGAGAGGATACATTTAAACTAATTTTGACAGGAAAAAATGCTTATACTTTATTGTATTAGGTTGTCCCAAAAGTTTCTTTCGGAATGTATTCCTTTAACGTTGCTAAATAAAGACAAACAATGCGATAATATTAATGTTTTAATACATCCTAACATGAATTTGCATTATGTGCATGAATCGAAAACCAACTTTTGCGACAACTTCATAGCAGAAACTCCAACATTGAAAATGATTCCGAAAAATATTAAATTTATGTTACACATATGTTGTAAAAATAACAGAATATTTTAAAAACTTATGTAAAATAAAAATGTTCTGCATTGATTGTGGGCAGCAGGAATAAAATTGATTTCATTCCTTAATGATTTTGTTTCGTTAAAAACGTTACAACATTCTTGAATTTTTTTAATCTGTTATTGTTTTATATTGCACCCAGCCAATTTCTTCATAAATGCATGAAGATCCGCAGTCTAGTCATAATATATAAAAATATTATTTATAGGTATTACTCTATCATTTATATGTATACATTAGTGCATATTTGAACGCAGATTTGCATATGTTTCGGGCACAAACCCCGTATGCTTTTTGCATATTTATAGTCCAGGTTGCATAAATATATCCGCATAGTTACAGCTACGCTTATAAGATTTATATAAGCAACCAGGTAGCAATTTTCTGACCAACTAAAATTTCGTGAGCTCCTCGCAAACAAAGTTGCGCTCGTGTGCTTATCGGTAACTAATGAATTAAAAAGAACCGGGTGTAAATTACCCTGATAGTTCGCGGTTTCATCGAGTCGAAACATCCATTCACAGCGCGCAGCATTGGGGAAGAAGGGTTGCGTTAAAGCGAAACTTTTCTCCGCGTGTGTCGTTGCGTGACGCATTTCGCAGGGCCGCGCGACATTGATTTACACGGAAAACACTGGAAAACGCCAGCTCCATTCTTCCTGCATCTCTCGCGGGAAAACGCCCCCGGGTTATGGCCGCGCCGGCTAACATTTGCATCGGAAAATTGCGGATTAACGCTGCAACCATGCGTCGGCCCCGCAGCCCGCCGCTAACCGCCATGCCGCGGCAGCGCAGCTACCCAACGAGATGACGAACCGTTTTCCTTTTGTTCGGCCTCCCACGCTGGAACGGTTTAACGAATATTTCTACAATCCGAACCACCCTTCCCCCACCAGCCATCCACAACTTACACAATACTCGCATTTTTACTAAATGCATTAAGCAAACACACGCGAGCTGGACGCACACAAGCATGCCCGATTAAACGAACGCATTTGTGCGGCGTGAATCCAATTCGCTCGTAATCGCGCATTTTGCATTCGATCAACTTTCTTTGGTTTGTTAAATATCCACGGGTAAATAGTACTATTGTGAATTCTTTAATAATTCAATCTTTTTGACTAAAATTTGGTATATGTTCAAGTATTCATGGTATCGTTTTTATTGTAAAAATATAATGTAATGCGTTAATAAAATCCCTGGCAAGAGCACGCAAAAAGGATGCTCGAAAGGACGCTTTGCTATGTTCAGTTTCTACGGCAGTGTCAAGCAAGAAATTATGCAATTTCTTAATTACGGATGAATCCCGAGGGAAATGTAAATGACCACTTTGTTCAATTAATTTGCGAATTTTAATTTGCAGATGTGAACTGTAATTAAGTAATTACATCTCTTTGTGCGTACGCTTCTCTTGGAAATTTCATGCAAACGGGAATATGTACGACATTCTCCATTACGCTACTTAAATCAGACTATTTAGCTACATTCGAAATTAGATATGTATGTATATCAAAGTCCATTCTCTCTCGCATGTACAATCACTATATGTACTATATTTCCACGTAGCGTGAAAGGCTTTATAATAAAATATAATAAAAATGCCGGTGTCCAATACTTTTAATGTACTACGAAGAAAAGATCGATGAGTTTGCTTCCCGGCTCCATCCCCTAAGCACACGACACCGGGTCTCCTCGGTATTCACGAAACCGATCAATTTATTCCGCGAAGCAATTATTTATAACATTCGCCAGTGAGGCAGCGTCAACAAATTTCTGACATATTCACCCGGCAAAACTCATTGCTAAACTTTCCAAGCAATCCAATTAACGCATCCCCCTCTCTTACTCCCCGCTCTGCTTCCGCTCTTCGTTTCTCCTTTTGCTTTCCGACTCCCCGCCCCACTACTCTTCGTCTTCCGCGTTGCAATTGTAATTTATTATTCTCCTTACCGGAAGCAGCCGGCGGCCGACCGCGGGAAAACTTTTCTTTCAGCCGTTTTAAGAACAAAAGTCTTCGTCCCTCGAAAATAGACGGCAGAGGCCAGCAGCGAGAGGATCGCGGACGGTTCCGACCATTGTGTATTGTCCTGCGGGCAATTAATCATTTTTCCTTTCACGGCCGGGGTGAACGGAGTGTACTTTGTTTCTTGTAAACATTTTCCTTTGATAATAGGGTTGAGATAATTAGGTGTGCCGACGACAAACCCCCGCTATGAAAAGCCACATTTTTCCCCCGAAACCTGGACACCCTCACTTGCTTTGTCACCGACCGCGTAGAACATTAATTTCGAAACTCGTTCCCCGAACGAAACAACGCTCGTCGCATTTCTATTAACAATTCTAACGATGCACGACAGTATATCGTGTTGCGGACCGCGATCGTTTTAACAGAAAAAAAAGCCTGAATTGATTCTCATGCAAATTGAATGGCTTTATCGGAGCGCGTATCGACTTCGATGGCCGTCCGAAAAAAAAAATGAGAAATTCTTCCGTTCATTGGCCGGCTCGATCGAATCTCACCGTGTCCTATTACGGTTAGGAATTACTCGCACGGACATGAAGAATTTGTGAAGTATGTATGAAGTGTATAAATATTATCTGAATGTGATAAATATTCTGAACACAGAGTCTAATAAATATATGTATGCTACTAATTTCCTTTAAACCGAAATAAAATTCTACTTTGGTTTTGTTAATATTTAGTTATTGTACTACTTTATTAAGAAATTATACGCACTACAAAAAAGTTCTAATCATGGAAACCGCAAAATAAATCGTAGGACAAGGGATTAATTTGCAATATCTATTGCTGGAAATAATGTTCCAGGTAATTCTCGCGGAGGTGTTTCTTTATTTTATAATTTATATTCTTATACACAGGGGGATCGATAACTGGCGGAACAACCGAGCCGAGGGAGATTCTGCATTAAAGAAACAAGTAAAAACTGTAGAATAAAATGTTTTAAAACATCCCGTGAATTCGCCGAGAACAGTTTAATAAGGTGACGCTGTGAGAAGACCTGTAAAATTGTGATTATACCGTCTCCACAGAAACACGGAAAAGTAATATTACATAATTTTGATGGATACTTGAGCTTCCTATTTTCCGTGCACTCTATCTTGTAAGAATTTTGTCAGACGTAGCTTCTATCTAACCAAGAAGAATTATGTGATCCTTTACCCTGTTACGTTGTTAAGTTCGTGTCTGCTCGGAACAACTTGTTGGTAGTTTTAAATCTTGACGGGTTTTGGGTAGACAGGGGCGTAAATTTTCTCGAGCTGAAAACATCGTATCTCATTCTGCCTGTGCGTTGTAATCAAATATTCATCAATCCGAACCGCGTCGGGGATGAAAGACTGTTTTACTAATTAAAAACGGGGCAAGGACTTTCTAAAAAATTAAATAGCTCTGACGATCCTTGTAGAATTTCTCTTTCAGTCTTTTACACAAATAATCGTAATATCATGCAAGTCAGAAATGCATTAAAATTCGTGGTGATCCGAACTAACAAGATACTTTGAATGCTGCACATAAATATTGTTAATTAATAAGGATTTACATGCTGCAGAGCGCGATGGTCTTTTTGTGACGAAACTACTTTGACCGGTTTGCAGTTGGTAGCAAAAAAGAGAGCCATTAAAATGTATATGCAATACTCAATGTGGAACTGGAAATTGGGTTAACGAGGTCACGCAGGGATGCATACGAAGCAAGCAATTTTGAAAAATATCCGTTGTTGGTCTCGTGATTTTTCTCCGTTCAATTAACACGAAAGGGTTTATTTATATCCGGGGCCGGTTGCAAATTCGCTGATCTTTCAATGCAAACTTGATCTGAATAACCGTGCAATTGACCGTGCTCGATCGCAATGAATATTTCATGAAATTTATCCGTCGGTGGTTAATACGAGATAACAATGCTTATTGGGACAATGTGTTCAAAATCACCGTTTACCTTTGTATAAAATTTTTATTGTTAGCCATCGTCAAACTTTTCATAAATCTGTTCCATTTTTTAACAGAAGCTCTTTAGTTGATGAAACAAGGTGCAAAGTCAATAAATTACTGTTACATATAAAATAGGTATTACGAGAAAAGTGCAGACTCCGCAAACTCCTTTTCGTCTGGCCGACAGATTGCATTGATCCAATTCATTATATGCACAGTCACGATCTATTAAAGAAACATTTGGATATTCCTTCATTCCCTTTGAATTCGACGGAATCCGTGACTACGAATAAATTGTTAGATTCGCATTTATTTACTCAGCTGGAGGAGTAACACTTTGGTAATAGGCGACGAATGGCGGATATATATATATGACCTCACCGTTTAATTTATTATCTTATTTTATAACTACGTTTATATTCTCTTCACACACAATTTTCTCATATTTATAACTACGTTTATTTTTCACGATTTTCTCATATTTATAACCAGGTAGGTTTTTATTCTTAATTGCACGCGTGTGTGTGTGTTATTTTCTTCCAAACTTCAACATACACTTCTATAAATATTGAGCTATAGGCGTATGGAACAATTAATAATAGAAATAATTAAGCAACTTTGAGATTATATACAATTTTACATTCGTAAGATCAATGCATAAAAATACAAATAATTTGCAAGACTCATATCATCAGGAATATATATATATTTTCTCACATTATTAACAATTAACTTTGATCACTTTCGCATGTGAATTTTTATAAGTATGCGATCGAATAGTCATTGAAAGACATTTACTCTGTGGATGATGCGACACACAAGCGAATCTCGCGACCCAGTGCATCGATGTAATTTACATGCTTAAACGAGTTAACAAAATTATACGCAACCGTGGCGTAATTCGCATAACGTTCGCACTAAATCGCGAATAAATAGTCTCGGGTCAGGGAAGGTGACGAGGGAACAATGAATCGGAATATTACGTGTCGGTTAATTGTGATTTGCACGGCGAACTGAGCGCGGACAACGGCGGCGAAGCGCATATTCTCATTCGATTAATCGATCGCGGCGGCGACACGCGGACGTCAACGTGCGGTTGTATTATAGAAAATTCTTCGTCGAACTTGGAGGAATTATATGGCCCGATTCAGGGTTCACGTAACGCCTGGGAATCGCACGGCGAATTCATAAAATGTTTATTGGCTGTCCGGAAACTTCATTTGGAACTTCGACCACCAGGTACCGCTCGTTCTCCACATAATCGCGATAGTAATCGCTAACTATCGACTTTCCCGGATAAAGAGAAACTTCAAGATTATGCATAAGCCACGAATATTCATGTGGATTCCAACGCATGCGTTCAGAAGTCTAATTGGTTTCTGAACAAAGACGGAAGAGGGAATTCAACGAATCAGCAGAATTGATCTTACACAAATATTTCCATTCAACAGCGTTGCCTTTGAACTTTGTTTATTATTAGACTGCGAATCTTTATGAGTTAACGAGAAAAATTTTTAAATTAAAAATTCTTCTATGCGTTATTATATATTAAATGTATTTTACTTTTACACAGAATAAAAATTTTCCGAGTCGAAAATATTAAACAAGATTTTTCTAATATATTTTTTCGAGGTTTGTCACGTGTCGAAATGAACTGCTGAAAATGATTACGTGCTTTGAAAGGGCTTTTTTCTAATCTCAAGTTGCGAGGATCACACGCGAGAAAAAGGAATGCGCGACAATTTTCCCAGAATTCATCGCTTCTGTCAGAAGTTGAGGCGTTAGTGAAAACCATCACGAACATCATAGGAGCGCTTCAAACAGAAAGTCATCGGGACAGTTTCTTCTTTCCACTGACGACAGGATCGTTAGGTAGCGGGAAGTCGTTCAAGAAAAAAGGGCGAAGCGACGCGGGGAGAAGAAGGATCACGTTTCATGGACGTAGAAGTTCGCCATCCGGTTAAATTAATACAAAAGAGTGCGAAAGTAGGTCCGCGGAAAGTCTTGAAACTCGCCGAAAAGCTGTAAAGCATCTCTGCATATTTCACTGCACTGTTAATTAACAGACAGCTTTCTAGGACACAGAATTTACAAGGCGTATTCCTCTGGACTGCACTTAAGCGAAACATTATGAAATCGCTTATTCACTCGAAATTTCACAGGCGTTTCGCGACGCTGCTGCCGAGTATGGCGCGTAACCCGTTGTATTGGTTCGTAGCGTTCTAAAAATTCCATGCTAAAAGTTGAGAAAGAAATTTATTCGTTAAAACGTAATTTCTAGTTTCGCGCCTCTGAATTTTTAAACACTTGCATAAGTTGACGACTTTACCTTATAACAAATTTTTATTACCTTTTTTAGACATTGTGGTTCTCCATGTTATATCACAAAAATGTGAATGTGTCACAAATCTTAAATTTTTAATGGCATCGAGTGCGTTAGATGCTGAACAAAGTTATGGTTGTTGAGGCAATAGTTAGAAAGTGTGTTTACAAACTAACGGGAAATTTATTAATAACAGCAGCGAGTATTTAATAGGCACGTAAACCTACATTATACTCTAGTGAATCCATTGCAGCAAAATAGGCGCTGTCGCTGCAAATTTCGGGCGCCATTCCCGCTAATTCGTTTTTCAATATTCATGTATCTCAAAAAGTGCCGAAGGGTAAACACATTCTTACAAGCTGCATCAAAAGTGGATGGGGGAATTTTCACAATACTTCTGCCGAGTATAATAACCACACAGAAATTGTTTTCACAGGTCATGTAGTAAATTAATTATTCCACGTTCTCGAAGATACTCAAGTCGTATGGTCCACTTCGTGAATCAGCTGAATTTTAAAGGGTAAATATTTCGATAGCGTAATTATATTCTACTAAAATTTCAATTTTACTGCCAGGTATTAAGAATTCATGTCTACGGCCAACATATTAAAATGTTGATCGATCTGGTGGCAAACACATTTCGAGTTGCAACTTCCCCGCAGCTAAAGAGCCTTCGAGTGCACGGGGTTAAAAGCTGACGGCGCAGTTTACGTGGCTCGCCCACCCACGGCGATGGTTCGCGTCTATTTTATTTCGCCGACGGAGATAGACGAGAAATTTCGAAGTACTTCGGGAGCTGTTGTGCAGTTTGATTCTGAACTAAACGCCTGGGTCCACTATACAGAGTGTCCCAAAAATATTGCACTTCCAGAAGAAACATTCCCAAGGTAATTCCTGAATTCATTTGAAGAATCTTTTTCCTTTGCGAAAATGTTCTCCGTGGCTTTGTTAACACTAAACCTATCGAGCACCTTAAAACCGATTAAAATGTTTTAGCATACAACAATTTCGTGCAATTTTTATTAAAATATGCGCTTGGATAAAGAAATTTGTCGAATCAATTTCCATGTAAGTAACTTCATAATTTCAATAATTGTTAGATGAAAAATATAAAACCGGTCATTTGACCGGCAGTGGGAGGTTCAGTGTTGAGTTAATAGCGAAAAGCGGGGACCAATCAGAGCGCGGCTACTGCGGACGGATTTCAGCTCGACCAATGCCAACGCCAAATGTGAAATGACTTAAGGAATCACTCCTATCAAGTACTCTCCGTGTCTCACAAGAAGAATGCAACATTTTTGGGACACCCTGTGCATCCGGAATCTCGAAATTGCGTTTCATCGTGTCGTCATCGTCGCGGTGTCATCTAGACGAACGATCCGACGTGGCGGGCGGGAAACATTAAACGACCGTCTAAGTGGGACATAATACGATACGATCTTGTCGGCCGGTACTGTCGGGTCGACAGGTAACAGACGATACTGCCTTCAGACTATGACAGGGAGCGTTACGTCTCGGACACTACCGCAAAAGAGGCTTCGCAACGACTCCCGCGAAACTTCCAGGCGAACTTGGTTCACCGATCAATTTTTCCTCTCGCCGTTAAACGCTGGCCGGATCGGATTCCCCGGCTAAACGGAAGGGGTAATTTCAATCGATAAGAGAAGTGGTATCGATGCCTCCCACTAATTACGCAGTTCTCGAACTGGCAACTTAACTGCAACACGATTCTTCACAGAATTTAATTCCACCGGGGCGGAACGGCTGCAGCGGTCTCGAGTTTCGATCCGAATCCAAAGCATCTACATTATGCATCTACTTAAAGCGGTTTTTTAAAAGAACTAATTTCTGGTTATCTAGCTTCCACAGAGTTTTCAGACGCAGTCCTGGGACAAGTTTTAAAATGCTGCGGCTCTGATATATGCATGTACAGTGGGTGTAGAAAGTATTCGTACACTTTTTAAAAACTGATACCTTTTTTATAATTGTACCAAACGACCTGACTTTTTGTAATCAATTAGAAGCATTGGTTTACTAAAATATATGCAAAAAAGATTTTCCAAAAATTATAATTTACAAGGTTACGTGCAGAAATAAAAAAGGCATTTCATAAAACTTGTTTATTTGGGCCCTTAAAGAAAATTTAAAGTATATGTTTTGTAGATCTATGTTAGTTATACACATACTGAAAATTTCATCATACAAATAAAAAAGTTTTAAAAAATCCCTTTTTTGAGAAAATCTAATTGATTATAAAAAATCAAGTCGTGTGGTAGAATTATAAAAAAATTATTAGTTCTCAGAAGGTGTACGAATACTTTGTACACACACTGTGTATGTATGTACATATTAAAAATATCGTAAATCTATTTTATTGATATCGTTGGATTCATTAATTTCTGGTTTCCTCCTGTTCCACCGCATGCTACGTTTTACTAAGTAATATGTAGGTAAAGTTTAATAGCATCTCCGATACGATGAACCTTTTGTTTGCACGCAATTCTCTCTGCTACATTTCATTCTATCTCATTGCTCCACTTATCAATCTACGTTTCCTCTTTTTACGTACTATATTTATCTACTGCACCGCGTGTTTACTTTAATCTTACTGTTCCTTCTCTTCAGATCTCTAATTCCTGCTACAGACAAAAATTCTTTACTTCAATCCCTGGCTATGTTTTCAACGTCTTAAAATATTTATACAATCGCACAACATTCTCTAACCATTAACAAAAGCAATGACTCTCAAGAGAGATTGAATCGGAGCAATTGTGTTCACGTAAAATATGTTCAGTAAAATCTACAAAACTGCTGAAAACGCAATTGTTTACGAAAGGAATGTGCAATAATACACGAATTAATAGTCGCAGGTACAATTACATCGGGACAATATTTATATTTCCAACGTTTTTCCAGAGAAATGAACATTACTCGAACGCGTAGACACTGGCACGCCACGACGCGTAAATAGTATATTCGTGTCACTCAGGCCGCACATTTTGCCGACCGTTAAAGTTGTTAATTACCAAACTACAACTCCATTTACACTGTTATTTCCATGACAAAGTAATACGGTTTCATAGAGCAGAATCAGCCGAGGTCATTTTATACCGCAAATGGCTCGACTCCCATCCCGGCGGCGCGGCGTGGTCTACGGTCTGCCTGCGAGGAGCCACATCCAAGAATTTCAAGTAGATTTACTAAATAACGAGGATCCTCGTTATTTATTTTAATTTCTTAGGGAAACACGAGGAGATCTCGTGCGCGCTTTGCCCGGAATGAAAATGGAGGGAGATACAATCCGTTACGAGGGTGGGTCAGGCTGGACATATGGATAGTGGCCGGCGTCAGATTTCAAGAAAAGAGGGGCACAAGTGGATTGGATAAACGACTCGAAATTCCACAGTTAATGAAACACCGGAAATTAGTAAAGAGTCAAGGTGTTCGAAAAAATATGAACTCTTCTACCGCTCTGTTCAAAACGTTCGTAGAATCGCATCGACAAAATTCGATCTTCTTCCGAATATACAGGGTGCCCCATCTGAAATTATTGATGATACCGAGGAATGTTCGAGATAGGAATTACATGATTTTGAGGGAAACGTAATTCCTAATGGTTATTTTGTACGTGGAGGATTAGAGGGGATGTGATGGTCATTTTCAATTCTTTGACAGTTTGTTAATTATTCTCTACGAGAAAAAAGTATTTAGCGTATTGAAAACGTTGCCATGAGCGAATAGCTTGTTCTCATCCAAAGAGATTACCGTTGTCAAAATGTCAGTAGAAAGATCAGTCTGCAAACTTTTTGAGTGCAGCAGTACCCCGCCATAATTAATATTCGAGAATACGTGGCAACGTCCTCTCGCGGCTATCATCTGCCGGCGAAAGTTCGGATACCAAAACCAAAATTCGCAAACGGTCGACCGTGATGCGGAACTAATTTGCACCGGTGATAATTATATCGCACGCGAAACTAATTACATTCGCGCTGAGCTGTTGTTGGAACTTTCGGCAGTCGGTTAGAGACTTAGGATATTATGAAACGCAACAACACCCACGGGCTAGTTGATCTTTAGGACATCCCTCGGTAGTCTGAATTACGTGGGAACAAAATACAACAAAGTTCTATTTCAGATTAAGTACTCTTTTTAAAGGGGTAGACTAGTCTCTAGAATCGCACGGGTGCGGGATGCGCCTTCAGCAGTCAAAAGCGCTAGATAAATGATCAATCTACGCCGCAATCGCCTCCGAAAGTTCTACGTTTACTATAATTAATTTGCATTATTCGAGAGTATAAAAGCTACATGCTGCCGTATAGTGCAAATTACGCCTCGCAAACGTAAAAATAAGACTTTTGAGTGACTTTTTTGTCTAGTGCTTTTGGCTACTGAAGAACCCCATCGCATGCATTATCAAGAAATAAAAAGGCGCATCCCGCATCCTTGAAATCCTGGGAACGAGTCTACTGCTTTAACAACTCCCGGAAGGGAGTGGTTCGAGTGGTGCATCTGTTGATCAATATGATAGTTCTGTGTTCCGTTTCACTGATTGCGGGTGCTCGACGTTAGCCTCCGGCTTACTCGCAACTTCGAAGGCAGTGCATTAGCTAATTCTGTATCTTCCAGGTAATAAGTTTTAAACGTAAACCGACAACGATTCGAAGCTTTACTTGTCAATTAAGAGAATAAACGTTTCTCGGCCGATATCGGCTTTATTCAGGCGTGATCCAAGCTCGTTGCGTTGGCTTAACGGAAACGAGTTCCCCGGAAAGAAGATATAGCATTAAGCTATATGTGTCCATTTACTTTGGTAGCAACGCTCCGAGAATTGTGTCTTTCCGCTCGGATTTCAAGCGGTATCCCTTCTTCTTCTTCTTCTTCTTCTTCTTTTCTCATCTTCTTCTCCGTTTTCCGGGCACGTGTTACCGTACACACGAGTCCTAGGAAAACTCGATCCGAATTTATTCCAGCGCGAAATCGCGGCAACCGAGGGTTCGCCCGGTGCACTCACATCTGCAAACCCTTTCCTGGGGACACGCTAAACGTTCACGTATCCTCGACAACCCGCTGCATACGACATGTTTCGTAAATCATACACGACGCGCTGACAAAGACTACAATCCCGTGAATCGCGGATATAAGGATCCAACAAATACTTAAGCATTCCGGATTCAATTCGAAGAGGGCGATACTCCCTGTCAGCAGCATTGTTCTTTGCGACAGTAAATTAAATCAATTGTGTAGAGCGCCATGATTTCAGGAAAAAGAGGGAAACGCCCCTTACTTCACTCCGTTGCTTATTTCAGCGTTCAATTTCGTAGTCGTCTGATATATATTATGATCTTATATTCTCTCTCTCTCTCTCGCTCTCTCTTTCTCTCTCTCTCATTTCATATAAAAATAATAAAATATCATTTGAATTTTGTTCGAATGCCCAATACACTGCGAACGGGTATGTAGGTTAGTACTGTTTGCCCTGATTCGGCTCTTGCGATGGCCCATCGAGAATCGTTTATTCTAATTTAGCTATTGCAAAGCTTATGGGACATTGTTGCGTGCGTATATGCACATTTTCGGGGTGTTCAAGCCTTATAAACAGGGAGCTATAAATCCCCTGAACCGTGGAAAATTTGTCAAGCGGATTGTAGCGTACATTTATTAGTAACGAGAGGGAATACAAACCATTTCGTAACTGGAAACTGTCTCCGCTAATTTCGGACAGTAAGCGGGTGCGTCACAGGGCTTGAAATGCATTTTTAAATCAAATTATTGGAGTGCGCGTTACCGCGCGAAAGTTAAATAAAGAAAAAACAGGATAACCTTGTATACGGAATGAACTGGTGAAAAAGAGGCCTAAAAGGACAAACTGTGTTATTTCTCGGCGAGAGTAAATTACTCCGAAACCGGCGTTAGTGCTGTAAAATTTCACGCAGAAAGTCAGGCTACAAATTATTCGGGTTGGTCGTTCGCTAACGAATTCGAAACAAAGTACAAATGCTCTTTGAACGAACATTGCTCGCTGCGCGAAACACCGTGGAACTATTCAATTAGGGGTAAAGAGCCTCATAGGATCGCTAACTGACAGAAATCCAATCAACAACGCGACAACGCGGGCAATTCAAAAGAAGCGAACACGATTTTCGGGTGACAAAAAAACAAAAAGGTAGAAAGTCGTTTAATTATCTTCTGAATTGCACAGGGGGCACCGCATTTTCACGCGAGTCGCGTCAACGCGGTAATTGAGAAGCTCAAAACTGTAATTACAGCTGCGCGTTACTGTCACTCGGTCTCTCACGTCATGTAATCGCATGAAAAGCGAATTACGGGCGAAGGGCTTAACTTTCTCGAGGCATTTAAGTTAGGAATCGGCTACGGTATTCACCGTGACAGAGAACAGCGAGAATTAGCGAGCGTTCCAGCGTTTCACGATTTAATTGAATTTATTTATTTACTGCGTTGGAATTAGCACACTGCGAACGTATACATGAATAACTGAATGTAGAAGAATTCCAGCAAGGTAGAATCTTTGTAACAATATCTGCAGCAAATAAAATGCAACTTAATACCGCATGTGACATTTGATTAAGCTTTATAAACTGTTTAATAATTATTTCTATTAACCGTTGCTGACCTTTATTGCCACGTAGGTTACATGCAATTATAAGCATTTTATCAGTAATTACAAAATCGATCAGATTTCATCGTTATAATTACATACGTGTGAAACGTATTTCGTTCATTGTTTACCGCATAAATTGCACAGTGAATATTACTCAGATTATTTAATTTTGAGATTATTCTGATGCCATGATCATCTGACATATTTGTACTAAATTAGTATTATAGTTGCATCGTGACACAATGTGTTACATACGTTTCATTAAATAAAACAAATATTAATTTACCATGAATCGTGAAATTTTTCGGCCTGTTGCGGGAGGATCGGACAGGCAGACGTTTCTTTCAACTAGTCAGTTTTCTGATAATTTAAAATTTCCATAAGAATAAAGAATTGAGTAGCAACTAGAACAACAGAAAGACAAACTTTCCCCTGTAAGCAGGAGTTTTTAATTCGAAACAGCAATTTCCTGACACCAGTTGGTACCATGTTCCCAAACACAATTGCTCTCAAAGTTGGCCTGAGCAGAAGCTTCGTGAAACAACTTCTTCGGGGCAACTTTCAATTCTCTTAGCCGGAACACTTTCGCGAGCATTTTTAACAGAAGAGGGCATGCTTCACCGGAAGCAAACTCACGAGTTCGGCAAACGACGTTCAGCAAGTTCTCGCAGGTCCGATCCGTGTAGTCCGTTGAAAGTTCGCTTATTAACCGTAGTCACAATCGCCTAACATGATCGTGCATTTTGAAACAGGTAGTCCCGGCTCGTCGTTCCGCGAGAAAATCGAATCTCCGTCGGAAGCGACGCTTATCTCGTGTGGCTGCGGCTGAAAGCGCCTCAGACAATTTCCTGCAACCTTCGACTTCCTGTTGCTCGCATCTTCCCCGCGGTGTCTTACAGGTTGCCCTTCGTTTACAATCTCCTCTTATTTTTTTCCAGTCCTCTGCTCTAAGTTATCCGCCTTCCGACCGAGGGAATAATAAGCGTTCCGCTATCATGACAAGCGGTTTACATTATTCATACTAGTCATTACCCGGCAGCTTTGTCGCTCCTGCGCTGCGCCCGGTGGTTCTAAAAAAAATTCTCTCAAATGCCCCTTAGGATCCAAAATATGTCACATTTCTTTCAGAATTTTTGTTCTGGGATTTCATTGCGAGAAACAATGAGAACTCGAATTTTTTCGACGTTCTTGCTGTGAGAAGAAAAGTTACACTTCTTGAGGTTGACGAGCATAGCTTGCAACAAGTAAATCTGCAAAAATTCTGTAACAAGCGACTTAGGATCCAAAATATGTCACGTTTTTTTTTTCGGAATTTTAGAACGCATTAGAGACGAAACATTAAAGCGCGAAATCTAATTTACCCTGTGACCTCCCTCGCGGGCAAACGAGGGCTGCAATTTTACTCGGAGGGGTTGTTAATCATTGAAAAACCTCTAATGGCAGTTTTAAGATCGTCGATTTACAACTATCGGAGGATAGTTTCAATGTAAAGATTATAGTCACAGTTCTTCTGTTCAGGGATCTCTTTGTCTCTGTACAAGATTCACGGTGAAGATTTCCAACACCATCTATTTAAATATGTGTGTCATTTTCTCTGCCAATTACTGAAATTGTAGGAATGTTTTCAGAGAAGAATTGGCTCATCCGGTTTCCGGCGACAACCCGGTGTCCAATGAGGCAGACAAACACTCCGGTGTAACCGGATGATGGAAACCGGAAGGCAGCTCCCGGATCTTGTTGGAATTTCACCCCGACCTCTTTCGTCGGCGTATATGCATCGAAATTGGCCCCGCAAAGGAATTGACTTACCGGTAGCCACGTTTCACCTTCACCATCCGAACCGAGGAACGACTCGTCCGCTGACATTGTTCGTTTCACTTTCGCTAAGCCAATTTTCGAAAACCACACAGGGGCGGAAAGTTCGGAACAGCGAGGAACCGTGGGAACAACGAGCTGCGACTGTCCGTGGTAGCTGATAGAAACTGTGGCTCTAATTTCCCCGTAACTTTTCAGGTTTCTTCTCTCCTTCCCGCATAGTTCCGGAAGTTCGGCCTCCGACACGTATCGAAACGTCGAGAAGTTTTCTCGGCGCCCACGGGCGATTTTCGGTTAGCAGACCGTCTTCTCTTTTCTCTACGACGGAATTGTATACCGTCCAATTAAGCATAATGGAAGGAAAACATCGTTCTCGGTCACGAGCGTGCCGTAACCCGCGTGGACGATAACGCGAGTCTTCCAAGTTCCCTTCGCGATAGTGTGTCCCCGTCGAATCGCCCATTCTTGGAAAACTGCTACCCCTCCTCTTTTCACCAGCAGGATGTAACCCAGACTCATTGAAATTCGAATTAACTTGCGTTGAACGTTCTCCACCGTCTACGAAGATTGGGTGCTGCGATATTGCATCGTGCACCGAGATCTTCGAAATTTTTATGGTAGAACTTCGAAAGTAATCCTGCCGACAGAGGGCCATATGCAAAATACCCACGAAATTACCCACGTCCCATTTGCCACAAACTTTGCACATTAGCCCGCTGTGTGAGTCCGATATCGACCCAGGAAATGGCTCACTGAGCTCCAAGGTCGAAAGTGAGGAGATAAGGGTGGCTTTTGATCAGACATAGATAGCGCGACTTGCACCGAGCAATTTCAAAATCAAGATTTCTAATCGTTCGACTGCGGATTTTATGCATTTATGACAAAAATGGGTACGTAAAAAAAGATTTAAGGTCACCAGTCAATAGTTTTACCTTGATAAGATAATTAAAAGAAGAAAATGAAATTTTTATCTGGCTCCTGTGGCTTGCAATCAATGCAAACATTTTTTATTTCGCATAAAGATCCGCAGTCTACTAATCATAGATAGGTACAACGTACTTTAGCCAGTTTTTTAAATTTTTCGAGGATTTCAAGTCTAAAGAATTTCGAAACAGCAATGTAACTCATTGTCAGACTGCGGATCTTCATGCAAGATAAAAATTGTCTGCCTCAATTACAAGAAAGGGGAGTGACATAAAAATGTATTTCTTCTACCAGATTGACTTACTCGTGTATGCCAAAAATGCATAAAATCCGCAGTCTCCTCATTATTCTCAGCACGCTCGCTCGTGGAACATCAGAAACGATAATCCCCGCGTTATTTCTGCAAAAATTACAAATTCTCTGCGTCATAGATCCTGCTTTAACGTCGCACACCAACACTACTATAACTGTTCTTCGCTAATGCATTTTGCCTGTCCCAGACCGTTCTACTTTACGAACGTACCGTAAAGATACCCGCGAACAAATCGTCGTGTATTTAACTCGCACAGATCGGCGATGTTTGCGCGGCTACTAATGAGTAGAACGTGTGCCAGCTGGCCGGCATGTAATTACTCGCTGGATTGGCCGTCACCGCGTTTAATCATTGCCCACAAATCGACGACCGGTTAATGGAGAATAGTATAAACGGCGGAGTAAATGTTGAGCGATATTTCGCGCCCAACGGAATTACAGCGAGGCGTTACGTCGGCGTGTGACAGGACACGCTCGGAACATCGGGATTATCGTTTGTCGACGAACGATAATTCTTTCCCGACGACCGATTCCGCTGTGCGGGATTTATCGTTCAGCCTGATTACGAAGATCGTGATTAATTTCCGTGACCGGTTGCTCCAGTGCGCACGATCGTTCCGATTCAGTCCCCGTTAACCGCGCCGCCGCATTTTCGATTTTTCGACTCAGACCGCTCTTTTTTTTTTATTCGTTTCTTTTCCTTTCATTCGGTGACCTTGTTTTTCGCGCGTTGTTGGCGTCGAGATTAATATCTTTTTGTTCTGTCGGCTGCAGGCGAGTGGAAGGCAATTTCACACGCTCGTTGGTACGTTCGTTCGCTCGTTCGCTCGATGGGACCACCACTGTGAACTTTGATTTGCGGAGGTGAAATTGTTTCGAAACTGTTTATGTTTTAATTATACCGCGCCGGAGAAACTCGGCTAATTCTACGACAGTTCCGATAAAGCTGATCAACGGAACTGCGTTTGCACGATTGCGTTACGAACTTTCCCTCGTTTCGCGAACGTTGCACGTCGATTCAGGTGCTTTGTGGGCGTGCTACGTTCTCTGGCATTGTCGGCGACTTGTCAAAAAGTAAAGTAATATTTATCATTGATTCTATCGCATGCCTATATTTTCTCTAACAACACAAACGAACTTTTCCCTGGTTGTCGTTCAGCGCGCTAAATAAGATGCTTCGATTTTGTATGACATTTGTAGGCGCTGCTGCGGCATTGTCGAACTCCGATCTCCGTAAATGTCATGGACTGGCTTTCTCTGGATTTGTCGGCAACTCGTCAAAAAGTAAAGTAATATAGTTTCTCTATATTTTCTCTAGTGTCCACACCGATAACAGAAATGAACACAACACAAATGAACTTCCCCCTGCTTGTCATTCAGCGTGCTAAATAAGATGCTCTGATTTTGTATGACATTTATAGGCGGTGCTGTGGCAGTCTCCGACTCCGTTCTCCGTAAATGTCATGGACTGGTGAATCCGCATACAGATCAGCGCCAAGTATACACGTCTGAAGTTTCTTTGCCGATGCGGAGCGTTCACGACGGGGAAGAATTAACTACCGGTACTCGATCCATTTCACCGGGAGCTTCGGGGACGCGACGTCTGAATCGCCTCGGTATACTGCCTGTAATTACCGTCGACGCGACGGTCCCGTTTTTCGGGTAGCGTTCGCGGCAACAAAAAGTCGGCTCTAATCTCGTTTCGACGAGACGGGACGAGCCGGTAATTCCTTTTGACGGTTAAACGCGAATAAACTGGCCATGGGTCGGGGGCTGGAATTCGCGTCTCCGGTTATTCCGGCTCTGTGCCACCGTCGGTCTCATTCGCGTGTCCCGGGCAACGAACTCTCTTTCGTTTCGGCGTAGCTTGGAAGGCTGTTCCTATGCTGCTGCCTTACTCTTTACTCTGTTTTTACGATATGACACGGAAGCGGAAGGGCGAGCATCGCCTTTGTTCGACCCGGCAGAACTCGCTCCCGCGTAATACGGTTTTATGCTGCCGGGTCGCCTCCGTCTCGGAATTTCCTCAAGATGCTCGTTTGTTTTTCTATCCGGAGCATATATACGCGCCAGTGGATACAAGAGACGCAAGCCCGATTATTCGCGGCCAAGTTCGCGATACATAATGCAATGACAAGGGAACTGGAACCCCTGGCGCCGGAATCCGATGCCGAACAGTCCATGCAAGTTAAAGTGCCCGTCGGACCTGAAGTTTTAAGCCTCCCCGAAGAGCTGATTCTTCGACAGTTTCTGCGACTCGGTTCCGCGACCTAGATTAATATATGAATTTCATTGAGGGTAACGGCCGTGGATTTTATGGACCTGAACATTTGGGATTTCAGGGAATTTGGGAAAAGCGTCCATTTCACTTTTAAAGGTACATATACGCGTGATTCACGATGAACTTGTTATGCCCACCGTTGATGACCGTCTCAATCAGTCGAAGACTACCGCAGTAACCACTGAGACGTCATACAAGTTTAGTGCTCGTTTCATTGCCGGCAATAAGCAGGACATAATAATAAGTAGACTGCGTATATATATGCATTTTCCAATTTTTCTAGACAAATTTTACGAAAGTCGAATGAAATAAAATCTTACTTTTAATGTTGGGACAGCTTTTGTAAGTCCAAAACAAATAAAAATTGTGTAAAATTCTATCGAATTTTATATTCTAGCCTCTTTTACACATTCTCGTAAGCCATATAACTGCATAAAGATCCGCAGTCCCATAATAAGCGATTTACGAGCGTAATGTTTTCAATTTAATTTCAAATTTCAAATTTAATGTCAAAAGGAAATTGAATGATTTATAAAAAATTATTCCGTTTTAAATGGTGTACGACGATTTGTTGACCGACTGTCCCAGCAGTATCGCAATGCACATTTTCCTTGGAATGACCGAGTGTCGGTAGATGTACATACTGCGAATATCGGATGATTTAAGGGTCTAATCAATATTCGTTTACTAAACCTCGAAGTGACCGATGGGTCCTTCTCGGTCCATGATTTACGGAGACGTTTCCCGAATGATTCAGGCGACACTGGAATATCTGGGCCGTACGTGGATCAGGGTAGGTAGCGAAGTTCATCGTTCTTGGAGGGACGCGTCCCTACATCGTCGGTCTCCGACAGCGTGATTGCGATATATCGTTCGCGAACGAGATAAAGTTGAAGAAAGACCCGCCATAAATCGAAACAGTTTACTGGGCCGCAGCATTAGGTGCGACGGCGGCGGTCCCGTTTTTATGGTTGGAGCGAAATGATCGCCTGCAAACATAGATTTGTCAATAGGGGTAGCTCGTGGGTGGTGCATTCATGGAACACAGCCAAATCTCAATCCATCGAACGGGAATGCGGCCAATGCGTGATACTCGAGGGGAGCTTAACGCATCGTCGATGCACCGATGCACCCCCATCCCTCACACCCCCGTGACAACGGCAACGTTTAAAGCCTCGCGACCGGGTTTAATAAATCGGTGCCTCGAGTCGACAATTAGCTCGCCGCTGATTATGTCGCGTGAAAATAATTATCGCGCTCCGCGGCGCTCCCGTAACCGAGCGATTATTAATCGCCCGGAGCATCGTATTCCAACACCGCGTCGCGTCGTCCCGTCAGTTCGGTAACAATTACTCCTAATCCGTTTAATCGTGTAATTACTTTCGTTCCACGGCCGGCTTCGAATCCGGCCCCCAACCAACTCGCCTGTAATTAATACCGTCGGAAGAACGAACGACGTTTGCTTTTAATTAATGCCAACCGCAATCTTTTCTACCCCGGATTGCGAAAGAGAATCCACCACCGCACCGCCCGGGAATATTTTCACTGACAACCAGTTATACCGGCGCGGCGGTTCCGATTCCGCAAATGAACGCGGCATTTTTAATTTCTTGTACCGACACGCCGCGGATAAATGTTCGACGGTAAGCGTGGCCAATGTTAATTTTACCCGGTGGAATATTGCGCTGACATCCTGAACGTTCGGCTTGTAATAACATGTTGCGAACGGAATGTAGACTTTGCTAAAAGATAACAGTTTTTTTTTTTTAATTCGAACCTGATTTTCAGACTCCGAGGTCTTTTTTGGAGATGATGATTTGGAAATGATCATGCAGTTTTTTGCGAAAGAGAAAAATGTTGGTGACTGGACAGGGCGAATTACGAAAGAAAATTTCCGATCGAACCGCTACCAACAGAGTAATTCGTGACACACCCTGCATGATTAATCAACACTGAAACTGCCACGAGGGGTCAAATGACCCATATCAGATTTTTTATTTGACAATTAGTGAAATTATAAAGGTGTTTTCATGGGAATTTATTGAATATATTTTTTAAATCCAGTATATATTTTAGTCAAAATCGCACAGAATATAAATAAATTTAATCTTGTTATTTTTATAATACTATACACATCAGTCACTTTTGATGGTCGGTAGGTTTAGTGATAAGATAACTGGTATTTTAACATGTAAAAAAATACTCAAACGCGACTCTTTGACTACCAAAAAATTCTTGTTGAAAATTTCCAAACATCAAAATGATGAGGAAATTTTCAGGAATAAAGTTTGCTCGCGTTTTGGAAAATAACACACGTATTGGTAATTATTGCTGCGCCTTGCACAAACCAACAACTTGATGGAAACAACGAGAGCCGAGGTAACGACGTTACGAAAGTTTATTTGCAGGCAGCACGCAACATTGACGAAAGCAAGACACCGTGCGTAAACTGACACGGAAATCTGCAGCGGGAAGGTGCAACTCTATTTTCCATGTATGAACAGTGGCAGAAGTTTGAATACAGTTGGTGGAACGCACAGGCTCGGGAATACTCGGGGAATCCGAACTAGGGAAGAGAGAATTCTATGGAAGTTGAATTACCTTTGCGATACCTCGAAGAAAGCGCAGCTACCGCGGCACGCGTATTGTAAATAATTTCGACCGAGCAGACGAAGTTCGGAACTACGGGGAACGAGCTTGAACAACTGGTCAATTGCGAGGAGGATACTGGACGATTTTTAGAAAATGTGAATTTAACTTCATTCACGCCGTGATTTTTTAAGTTAGAGTGGATTTGCTCACTGTCATCCTAATTCTCCATCTCGTCAATTAGCTTGTTCAATCATCCTGTTCGAAAACCGAAATCAGGGGAGGGAATTATGATTATTTCGAATTCCGAAATGAGAAGTGAATCTTCTGTCGGAAGCCCCTTTATTAAGAGAAGAAACCCATTGTTACGCGAATGATCGCATTATACGAATAAAGTTTTACAATAACTGTATTACCATCCTTGTATAACTTAATCTTTGTGCTTGTAATCTGAAAGTAATTTTCATGGACTGCGACGACAGCCGCTAGAGTATTATCTTAAACTGATTACGTAGGCAAGTCTTTTAACAAGTATTTTAATTGTATGAGGTCTGCCATTAAACTGTGATTCCGTTCACAAATTATACAGGAAGTCAGTAATACAATGAAATTCCGAATAGAATGTCGTGAAAGTTGAAAGTGGAATGTCCTTGCAATGATCAGACAAGTGTAACAACCGCATTAATGCAGTAAAATGAAGCAGCAATTTAATTAAAACAATATTAAGTATAATATGAATCATTGCCAATCAATGAAAATGTGATCCAATTAGTATGAAATTCTAAGAGAAAAATTCCAATGATAATTGATTGTGTAAAACTCGATTAACAAAGGTAGCGAATGAACTATCGTCGGATAATGGATGTTAATTGTTTCCACTGTTGTTTAGACATAATTAGAGTAATCCTTAATTCAAGCGATAACTATCTCGAAATTGCCATAACCCGCGTGGAGCTCCGGTGAAGCATTCCCAACAAGTAGAACTGAACCGCAATGATCAGACGACTGCAGGAGTCCGTTGTTTACGCGCGAGAAAATTGAAAACGCTTCTGCCCGGTGCGGTGCAAACATTCGCATGGTAACAAGAGGGATGCGCGAAAAGCGCCGGTGCGGGTACCAGGCGGAACGAACGAGTTTAATTGCGGAATGAACGAGCGTGAATGGAGCACTCACCCCGCTTGGAAGCGTGAAAACTGTCCTGCGGTTTTATCTGCTCAATCTGTGCGCTGAGACGAGACTTGGGCAGGATGTCCCGGTTGGCGTTGATCTTTTCCACGGCATAACGAAAGGCCACTTCCTGCTTGTCGTCCGACGGATGAAACAGCCCACCTGGGAAATCACACATCCATATTAAAGCGTTACTTTGACGAGAACCCGCCCGCATCCCCGAGTTTCTTATTTTCTACCGTCCGCGTCCGGCCGCTTGCCTCCTTTTTTTACTTTCCCGTCCGCACTCGACCCAGTTATCCGTTTTCTGATATCTTACGTGTTTTGAATATTAAATATCTCCCTTGGCAAATCGAAATCACTGTACAGGCTGCCCCATAAAAGGTGTAACCACCACCTGTACGCAGCGGCGGGTTTAACGGTAAGCGGACTAAGCGGCCGCGTGGGGCCCCGGGATACCATAGGGCTCCGAATTTCGCAGCATTAATTTTTTTTACTTTTCTGTTTTGTTAATAAGTTTTCGAGAGTTTTTTTGCAACTTCTATTTTCGAACTTGAGAATGAGGACCCCGAAGTTTTTACCGTTCGGGGCCTCCACTTAACTTGAGCCGCCACTGCCTGTAGGTATCATGCTATTAAGAGAAAATAATCAAATTTGTATATATTCCCAAGATTTTACTTATGTACCAGGACATCCCGGACCCTAAACAAGGAAAAGTTTCAACTTTTTAAAAGAAAGAATGATTAAAAGATAGACAAAATGTATTTACAGCGGAAATGTAATGTTTGCATACTGAAGAACGAAAACCATTTTAACCATGCACGAATCCGTAATAGAATGCTTCTAGCAAGAATTCGTGTAACGACGTCAGAGTTGCCATCAATACAGCCTTTGAGGGATTAATTCGTCGCAAAAGCAACGGCATCAGAAGAACAAGGATCCCCACGACCTCCGCCAAGCTCCAGCCTGCCACAAAGCATGTTGTTAACACAATTGGTGGCAGGGAACAGGTTCGACGAAGAGCGAGGAACAAACGATTTCTTCGATGGGAAATGCAAACAACTGTGAGACAATCTGAAGCTGATACACGTACTAATTAGTTGCAGAAGTAGTTCTGTCTTGAAAATATCTATCCGCCTGCAAACTTTTTTTTTTTCATGAAATTATTCTTCTGGTGACAAATGTGAAAGTACTTAGAACGTAGTTACTAAATAAAAATCATAATCCAACGGAGATATCTTTCGATGGCCTCGAACCCAATACAGTATTTTATCGATAATTGTCTCCAACACGGGTCTGCCCGGGGACAATTATTCGCCAGGGTATTCTATTCTTTGACTTTTGCCGAACGTAGAAAAGGACAGCGGAGCTTGATCGCCGAGAAGTTTAAACATAACTAATCCGATAACAAAACTTCTTTATTTTTTATTAAGTCTGTTTAGATTGTAATTGTTTTTGAATTAAATTAATCGTTTTTTTTACGAAAATACGTGTTTCCTTTAACCATCAATTTGACGGGTGTCCGCAAAGATAGGTATACAAAAATGTCCGTAAACCTAACGTTAAACTCGCATTGCGAAGCGGAGGATGGATAAATTGTTCTGACGGCATTAATATGCAATGAACTCGAGGAGAAGATGGTTCTAGGCCCACGAGAAAGTTAAAACTTCGAACGGGGTAACGTTACGGATGGACCGACGCGACGACGCGACGGAAAGTTGGGAATTAAAGAACACGGTGATATGCCTCTTTAAAATTCGGACTTGCTCGCGAACAGAGAAAAGGGTGTTTAATAAAGCAGGGATATTCATGCTGGTCTGGAGAGGAAGGGGGATGGTAGGAAATGGTGAAAATTTGGGTAACTCTGTCGCCTAAAATATTAATACTATGCACTCCTTTAGCGGCACTGTGAGAACGTTCGTAATGTGCTCCATAAGTTACGGTGTTAATAATACATAAGAAACCTATTCTGCGTATTCTTGTTTGTAGTTACAAAAGTATTCAGACATCCCTTAATTATGTAATGTGTAAAAACAATTATTTAGAAATTCATTTGTGAAAATCGCGAAAAAAGGAAACGATTTTTCACGTTCTTTCTGTGTGCATAGCGAAAATTTAGAACATGTTTTCTGTAAATCTATCAAATAACACTACCCAACTGATACTCATAGTATAACAATGAGCCTAGAAACGTTTCCATCTCCAGAGGTTGAGGGATGTATTTTACCCCTACAAAAGCGTATTTAGCCGACCCAAAGAACACGTATTTAATATTTTTCGGTGTTTGGTTAAAATGAAAAGGGCGAATTTGATTAGCAAAAAGTTTAACACGATCTGCAGGATGGTGATTTTGGAGTACAGGAGCTTCCTTGCTGGAGTTTCCCAGATTCGGATAGTTATTTAGCAGCGCCTGATCGCGGATGCATAATTCCCACGGCGCTGAACGTCCAAGCGGAAACTGGCCGCGAGTACGGCGAAGAAAATCAATCGTCCGAGACGCATCGATTGAAATCCGGCGCGTCTCGAATTAGACGTCGGGAGGAATTGGCGCCATAAATTGATTTTAATCTCGTGCATGTCATAAAGTAACTGGTCGAACAGCTGCGCCAGCTCCACTCTACAATTTATAGAATTTACGCGATAGATTTACGTCTCTCGTTAAGGGCGGGCATCGATTAACTTCGTCGAGGGGCGACGCGATGCGGCGCGACACGGAATATAGTGAAGCGTCGCGCGTCGCCGACAACCATTGAAAAAAAAGACCGCCGCGACGAGCGCAAATCTTCCTCGTGCACTCGAGCCAACGGGAACTCAGAGATAAAACAACGGGCAGCTTTACGATCCCCTAAATAAATGAATCAACCAATATTTACATCTTTCGATCTTAAATTTTAAAATAAAAATTGTTACATGGGACTGCAGTTGCACATTTATCTGTTTTGTGAATAAATTTAATGTGTTGAAAGCGATACACTAGCGCTTTTACATTCTTTTTTATTTAATTTCTGTCAGAAGTATACAAAATTTTCAAATAGGTGTTTCCTTGAAAGGGGTGATTAAACAGCCTTTTGCGGCAGCTCATTTCAGCGAATCTCCGCGGACGCAGGGGTACGAAATTCGCCTGTAGTAGCCGTGATAAAACATTTCATAACACCTTGTACGTCTCAATAATCTCAAAAGGGTTGGTAGGGTAGTTCGAATGTCTCGGAAGTCCAAGGGAGTAGTAAGCATGCCAAAAGTTTCGGTGTCTCTAGTGTTATCTAAAGGTTCAAGGGCTCCAGAGAACCCTGTGGATCTGGACGTTCCGAAGCTACCGGGGGTCCTAGGAATCAGCGAATCTTCAGAGACTAATACATTTGAGACCTCCGGGATTTCCGAATGTAAAATCATTGGAATCCCCTTAATACGGGGACTCTGAAAACGCGATAAACGTGCCGGGAATCCCTTGAACTTTCTAAGCCTTCTTACGCGTGCCTAATGCATAAAATTGTTTATCATCTCGTATTATGTCGTCGCACACAATGAAACTGGAAATATTTCTCGACGACCTTTGTGTGACGAAATTTGTGTTTTATTTGTCAAGTTTCATACTTAACGACCTGATAGTTTATGAACGAAGTAGAATTGGATCTACTAACGTTTTAAAAGATTCATAAATGAAGCAGTGACTGGTCCTGAACAGGAGAAAGAAAATTATAAAGTTCTAAGTACTCGCACAAATCTGACTTGCGTTTGAGCGAACCCAAGGAACCGATGATATTAGAATCCCTACAAAACCTGTCGCCGTAACTTCTGCCGGTCTGGGTTAATGCTCTGAGATACACTGATTTAATGGGCCATAAAAAAGAGAAAACATAAAGAGTCCCTCTGTGAAAAACAGTTGATCGTAGCCTCCTCGGATTACAGTTCGGCATAAAATGCTCGCCGATGCTATCATTCGTCGCGTAAAAACGTCACATACACGATAACCTTGCACTCTTAACTTTAATTCATCGGTCGATCGACTCCGTAACGCGCACGCGCCCGTTCCATCTCCGTTCCCTTCTCTTTTCCCCTACGATTCTTCTTTTCTCTCTATATCCCTGCGTCGTCGATTCACCGAATTAATAGGGCTTGAATATTCATTGATTTTTAATGAATTATTTCGTAGCGTACGGCCGTTCTCTCGACGGTTCTCGACGGCCAAACAAAAACGGTAAATTGATACCGTTTCGATACGTTGCCCGTATATCCGGCTAACGTCGTACACAAAATTCCGGTTTAATTACTAGCGCGAGAAATTTCCTGCGAATTGTGCTGAATCGTGTGCGAAACAAGGCAACATCGGGCGACGCCGAAGTCCTGCGTTTCATTTCGGCGTGGCACGGCGCGGCGGCGTGTTGCAAAACCGTTGGGAAATTATTGACAATTGATACAGAACCGCCGTTCCGTTTTCAATAGAGATAATACACTGTTCCGCGGAATGTATTAAGAGACACGCGAAAAATTCCCGTTCGATTTCAACGACGCACACTGAAGTACTGGGTTGTGGAATAAATTCCCGCGTTCTTTGTATTTTATTTTTTCCCGCAATTTTGTTCCGTTAGGTAAAAAAAATTATGGTCACAAAAATATTCGTTCAGAATTTGAGGATCGTCTGTATTATTGTTTAGAAAACAACGGAGAACATTTTGAAAATTTGTTGTAGTTATAAAGAAATTACAAACTTTTTCGCAGTATAAATAAAGCTTTCTGTGTGTGTGGCGGAGCAAAAAGAGACTGGTGAATGCATAAATATGCCTTACCTAACAAAACACAAAAAATTGCGGGAAAAATTAAGATGCAAAAAGCGCGGGAATTTATTACACAACCCAACATTTGCTCCGAAAAGTTGGCCGAAACTATTTCAACATTACTTTAAGCTGATTTTGATCACATGTATATGCTCCATTTACGTATGCTCGAAAAGTTCATTGAAATATTGTCGTCCGTCGAAAATAGCTTTGGACAATGATACATTGAAAGCAAAGCAACCGTGGCATTCTTTTCACTGGAACGTCCACTCGCAGTGACACACGAGGAACTACAATGTTTACTCGTGTGGTTCGAATGTTGCCGGACTCCGGTGTTAAATTGCAGATAGAAGCCATTATTTACTCGCAAGCCGAACAAGACGTCCTTTTGTTGACACACTGCCCGTGCGTGTGTATATCGTTATCTGCGTGCCTGGCGTTCGAAGAATACGCGACAGCATTGCTATTTCACTTGACGAATACAATTGACAGCACATATATAAATTTTAGTAACAGTAATAATAATTAAAAATCAACCAACAAATCTTCGTAAACTACGCAAGATGTGAAACACAAGAATTTCAATTACTCAATACTCCCAGCACAAAACACCCTCTCGCCGAACACAAAAGATAAATTCTCTTATCTGCTTTAAATTCAAATCGCCAAAAGCCTCATTAAAAAAAAAAGGCAAACAAAAGAAACTTACGCACAAAGACGCGATTCATCGCATTGAAATCCGAATTCCAATAGTATTTATTAAACCCTCGTCGGTTTAATTCTATTTCTACAATATTGTCCCATTATCCTGCTTATCAAGCGGCTCTGTATACAGAGGGGCGGCGCGTCGCGTCCTTTCAGCTCCACCTGCCGCATAATCGTTATCGACAGAGCATTTCGGCTCCCCAGCTCCTGAAATTTTCATATAAATGGAAAAGTTGCTTACAAATGATCTCAGGGATCACCTCTTTCAAGGAACTACAACATTTTTACCTGTACGTGCTATCATTTTATCAGGAATGTATAACATACTGAATACTCGCTTCCACTGTGGTAATAGTTTTCCTGGGTAAGGGAAGATTTCGAATTGAATAGAGACTTCATTGAGCTTAATATTATTCATTACCGGTGGAGTAGGGTGCACGAGAGTGGGGCTCTTGAAATTTTCGACCGCGGAAGACGTATCGATTACGATTTCATTGTTAGGGCGTCATCCGGCGGGTAGCAAAGGACTCCGGTAGAAAAGAAGCGGACGTTGGGGGTGGGATGGTGCGGGGGATGAAAGAAAGAGGGAGAAAGACCGAGCCTTTTAAACCGGAGAACGGAGACTGGAAAAGATACTCACCTATCCTAATGATATCAGGAAGAGCCGCGGCGTGGGCGGCGAGGAGCGCCAGCAGGAGCCACCTCGCAGCCATTTCCGGTTCCGGTTCGCCCCCACGTCTCTACCCCGTTTGCTGCCGACGCCACCGCCCCCGCCTGCGCCCCCTGCGCCCCCTGCGGGAGCTGGTGTCCCCCTCCTGCCGCAGGGACTCACGCCGCTGGAAAACAAGATGGGACGGTGGTGAGTTCATTAAAATGCACCGCGCAAACCATCGCGTCCGGTCTCTGAATATATACCCCCCGCACCGAAAGCAACCGGAGCTTTCTAACGTTCACACCATAATCACCGGCTTCAGACGGATTAGGAGTCTGCCACGATGATTACGATTGCGTAACCAACCATCTACGAGGATTAACAGATGTATTCGATGATATGATTTACGAATAAATGAAATTTTCAGGTGGTACCGATTTTATTGGGCTGGCAAGAATTTCGGCACTTTAATTTGAAGTAAAATCGCATTTTTTTATTCAAGCGATGAAAACTTTAATCAATAAAATATTTTCTTATTCATTACTTTTGGCAAAAGATCATCGAACAAAATGGAAAATATCTTATCTATTGAAGTTCAGTGCTTGAAGAAAAAAATTCAGCTCTATTTCACGTTAAAATACCGAAATTACTTTCTTACCAACCCAATACTTCCAGTTTCTAGAAAACAAGATGGGTTAAGTTTTAAGGTTAGGAGGAGGTTAGGATTACGTAACCAACCACCTGCGAAGATTAACCCCTTGCCCTACAATATCGTTCCTGACTCGTGTTCAAGATTCTGAAGAGAGTTTAATAAATATGTGTGCTATTAATTTCCTTTAAACTGAAACAAAATATCGGAGAATATATACCCATACAGTATAGATATGCGTTCTCTTCCTTTACTTAAGTAATTACGAACTACAAAAGATCGCTAAAACCGTAAAATAAATTGTACGGCAAGGGGCCAACTGTGGTGTATTCGATCATACCATTTGCAAATAAATGAAATTTTCAAGTGGCGCCGATTTTAGTTCGAGTTTGAAGAAAACAAGGTGAAGCTAAGTTCATTAAAATGCGCCGCGCAAACCATCGCGTCCGGTCGCTGAATATACCCATCCCGAACGAAAGCAAGAAGAGCTTTCTGACGTTGACACCATAATGACCGGCTTCGGACGGATTAGGAGTTGAGGACGACGACAGGTCGGCCGTCGTCTTCGTCCCGCCGAGTCCCGTCCTCGGTTGGAAAGGAGGCCACGGGATAATGAGGTTACAGGACGAACGATCCTGGGCGAGGACGAACTCCCCGGAAGCCTGTCCTCATCCATTTCAGGCTCGTTTTAAATTCCTCGGAGTCACTGTTCGATGGAGCACCGCGGTTCAAAGTGGCTGTTATCGGCGCTGAGATTACAAGGGACGCGAGACCCGCCTCACAGTCGTCTACAATGTTGTTTCTGATGGCCAACGTTCTAATTTATTTTGAATCTACAAATGTTATTACTAGACTGCGAATATTTATGCAATTTTCAAAATTTATGTACGCAAATTTTAAGGAAGTGGATTTAAATAAAGTCTTATTTCCAGTGGTAGTAGAAAAATCGTACCAAATTCTATCAAATTTTACGTTCTAGCATTTTTGGAAAATTTTCAGATGCCATAAATGTATAAAGATCCGCAGTCTAGTTATTACCAATGACTAGTAATGAATAAATATTCATCATAGTAACCCCCATAATAAATATCCGAGTCGCGGGTACAGCCTTGTAAAACTATCGGATCCAAGTAACGTAGAAACTTTTTTTTCGGAGAGTTTTGGCGAGAAAACGCGTTATTATGGTCTCATACGGTAACGGTCTGTGAAAAGGGGAAAACGACACGTAGCAACAGACAGAGACGCAACGAAACCGACGAATAAGTAAGACAGCGCGAGATAAAACCTAGCGGAAATAAAAGCAACGGCTCGTGCTTTCTCTAAGCTGCAGCTCGAGGGCGTTTTCACGTGCAAGCTGCATACATGTATGGCTACAATGTCGGTGCGTGTATAATTCTCGGGTGCAGCGAGCGCGGATGCTGCAGCCTGGTGTCAGTAACTTGTCAGAGAAAACGCAAGAACCGAAGAGAATGAAACCGGCGAATACAAGCTGAACCGACATCACTGGAATTTTATGCGCGTATGGACGCCCGGGAAAAAATTTTTCATTAATTCCACTTGCCGACGAACATCCGCTTTACCCGCCGGATCCTCCGCGATTTTTCTGTTCGCGCCATCTACAATTTTCCTCTGACCAAAGAAAAAAAGGAGTTCTATTTCATTTCGATCGCCGCGCACCGGAATTCCCAATTTTCCTAGTATAAGATCGGCACATATAGAATTGGTACTGAAACTATTACCTGCGCCATAAGTCGGTCCGAGTCTGGGAATTAAATTTTTGCGCGACTTAAGCATCGAGAACATGTCATTTTATCTGCACATACAGTTAATTCAAAAGTTAACATATTTTAAAAATGAAAAATGACATGTGTACAACTATTAGTAATTTTTCCTGATTTAGAGAAAGTGTGGCTAATATTCAGAACATATAAACTAAGTTAACACGGCTAATAACACAGCCGTGTATTATCTAATAAGAGATTAATGAAATGAAAGTTAGCCCCTGATGGATAAAGTCACGTACGTTCAACAGATACTTCATAACCGTATGCTAATGGTACCCTGATTGAGGACGACTACACGATGACGGAGGTCGTTTAATATACCTACACCCATATACATCGCGTCATGTAATAAATTGTTAACAACGCCGAAGATAACGCTGTACTAAATACTCGATATTAATGAGCTGTACTAGATACTACGCTACCGTAACATAGCCTGGCTAGTAATATATTATCACTGGCGTACCTAGTGAAATCCTTGTGCTTCAGCAATATTTACATTATAATCTATGACAGTAATTAGTTTCGTAATGAGTGACCATTACGATAAGATCGGCTAGATTCGAAATTAATCCAGCACGTTCATACGGTTTAATTAGTGGCTTCTCTAAATATTGGCTTCAAATGAAATGTTCGAGTCAAAAGTAACTGGTACTTACATGTTCCCTTATAAAAATGACAAGATTGATTTTATTTAGATTTTGTGCGGCTACTATTGTAATACGTGCACTACTAAAGATATCTATACAATTGTTTCTTATGAAATCGGTTTTATTACTTTTGTAGCCATGTTTGTACAAATGGATGGATTGGATCAGGAAATGCTGGACAGACAAGATTTATTTGGTCGTTCGGAAAGTTCCCGCCGATTTTTAGGGTAAATTGAAATCGAAAAAAATTGCACTTACAATTTAGTTTAGCGAGTTTATTGCAATCTTAAATGTGAAACTATTAGATGACGTTATTGAGGGTGCTTGTTAGTTCACAATGAAAATTGCTGTTGCTATTGAAGGTTCCATCAAAAAGTGTTTAGCCATGTATCATAGATTTTTAAAAATTATGCAATAATCACCGGTCGGTAACGTATTAAGACGAAACGCTTCAATTCTCGTTCATTCCGAATGAATACGCACGCACAATTATTTTCGCCACAACCTGATAATTAATACTCAGAGATATGGTATTCTCGAGTGCGATAGAAACACACAGAGCTGTTGAGTGGAAATTTCAGGTTGCACAATGTGTGTACTTTGGACCTGTCGGTGGGAAATCAAGTATTCAACCGTGAGTACTCCAAGACACTTATCGTCGGCCAATTTTCCCTTCTCGACAGCCAATTCTCTTTCTGCATAATTTATCACTCCCCTCCCCCCGATTCTTCCTCTTCTGGAAGCAACGTTCCCGTGAATGGCGCTGCTCGTTCACCGAAATACACTCGTAAATTTTCAATGCATAGACGCGCATCGAACAGTCAATGATATACGCTCTTGTACCAATCGCGCACTGAGGGATGCGATGAAACGTTATCATAAATTCCGAGCATTACAATTCCTTGGATTTCCGGCTGTTAGGTTATGGGACGTCGTGGTTTTCATCCGAACAATTTTAATCGAATATACTACAATCCAACTATAAATATTCTCCTATCCAACTATAAATATTATTCATGATCATTTTCAAAACCTCAGAGAAAATTGTGTGGGTGGTGAAAGGGGTGAAAACCCCTTTCGCTGGAACCTGCAAATGACACACTATAAAAAAAATATTTTTCCCAAGCTGTGTTAATTTTTGAACAAACTTGACCCCAGGATCTAATCGGGAGGAAATGCATCTACAACTGGTAATTATTTGGTCGAAAAAAAGCATTCTAAAATAATCAAAAAATGACATCAACAAAAAGTGGTTCATATTTGGGCAGTTTGGCCTATGTACCCACGTTAAACTTCCATTGGGGCACAAAGATAGTCATACATTCGGCGAAACTAATTTGCGAGAAGACCCGAACGCGATGAACAAACGGAATCGCAGCCGCTAGAATCCCGACAGAGTCAAGCTGAACGCGGAGCCAAACTATAATCCTTCCGTAACGAATAGGCCAATTATCAGGCAGTTTGCCTCGCGCCTCGCGCGGCCCATCCTCTTTCCGCATAATTTATCGATTTCCCGGCGAGACTGTGTTCTTCGAGCCAGAGGAACGGACGCGAGCCGTTCATAGGCCACGTCGGCGTACATCCGTGAAATTTCCGATATACACCGAAACATCCGAGATCCCATGATGTCGCCTTCTACAGTTCGGATACCCGCAACCCTGATCCCTCTGACACGCATTCCCCATTGATTTTCGTCGTTCCGCCGGGTTCCACGCAGCCCGTCTGCTCCCACGCGCGGACGTTTGCGGCTTGATAGTCGATTCCACTAGCGAGGATGTGTTCGGCGCGCAGCTTCAGCTTCAAAAGGTTTCTGTCAGCCTGGGCTGTCGCCTGGATTTCCGCCGGTTTGCCAGGATCCACTGGACCCAGCCACGTTTATTCGGTCGTTGTTGAACTTGACGTTTTCAGCAGGAATATACTAGACACCGTGCACCTATGATGTAAAGACTCCGTGCTAAAAGAACTGAGCCGTTCATCCAGCGTAGATTGTCCGAAGTGTATAGCTCAGCGGGCCAGATCAAATCTTTTGTTAGAGATCCTGCATTTGGAACGCGCGCAGGATGCGCTTTCACGGTGCACAACGACGTGGTGTACTACAGTATTGGAATGTCGCTCGACCAACTGCACCAAGCTGCAGTGTTGGCGGAACGTTGGTACATCCTTTTTCGAAACCGTGGATTGCTTTCGACTGATTGGAAGGATTCGAAAAATAAAATGCTGAGAACGTTATGTTTTCTTCCAGTTTGCGCATGCATAGAAGTAGAGAGTCTTTATGCACTTCATACTTATATTTAGAAATCGTGGATTGCTTTCCGATGATTTTCGAAGGATTAGAGAGCTAAAATGCTGCAAAATTCTTCTTAATTACGAATTGGTATGCAGTTTATTGTAAAACTGGAAAAAGAACAAATAATGTAAAAATATTTCGAAGTTGAACATTGGCCCTTAAGTTAGCATTTTAGGGAGCTTTGCTCGTCCAGGACCACTGTCAAATCGCAAAGCCGCGCGATCAAACTTCTAGTTAGTAGCTCAATCCACGCGTTAGGACAACCACTGGCACAAGACAGACTAATAAGCGAGACTATAGAGAAGCGAGGCACAGGGGCATTAGACCACATCTAATCCCGACTCGGAGAAACTGATGAAGTCCGGTTTCATTTTGATAGCGCTCCGAATAGCTTAAATTGCAAGACGAGAAGCAAGAGCGCCGCAGACCTGGAAGGAGCACCGTCCGGAAGGGGTAATTCCAGCATCGAAGTTATTCGTAGATGCGGTCTGAATTTTAATGAACGTTCTTTGCCTTTGTGCGCTAAGCCGCTCGTAGATCGGATCCCGGCGGGCGACGCGACGCGAGGAGGCATGAAATTTTTATGAATACACGGATCATTCGTCCCGCTGTCTCTGCCGTGCCACGTGCTCCGTTTCGCAACGGGAAGAACGACCATCTGTCTGGGCTCACGTCGATGTCGTTTCTCCACGGCAAGGCGTAACAAGGTTTACGTTTCGCCGCCTTCTCCTCGAGCATCGAGAGTCATAAGCGGGTCGCGACCCGTTGCCTCGCCCGAGGTAACGGGGATTTACAGCGCGTCACGTTCCTCACGGTGAAAAGATATCGACACGTTATTCCCGTGCTTTCGCAACGACCCGGTTAGACGAGCCGGGGCCCATCCTATCCCCGTAAATATCGGTCGTTGATTAAAACGAACGCGAACTCACGGAATGAAATAAGCAAGGCGTGCAGCGCAAACTTCAAACCAGTAACCCGGAAATTCGTTTACCAAGCTCACCGAATTACCATCTTCACCAGCCACTTAACGGAAGCAGAAGAAATTTCTACAGTCTAAGATAAATTAATGCGACAACAATGACAGGGCATGCGTTAAAAAAATGGAACGTACAAAAAGAATTTGTTAATGAATAACATTGTGTAAAAATTTCGTCCACTGTGCAAACAGCGCGCGGGAATTTAATTCTGACGAACGCGTCCGGATATTGTCGCGATTCCTGTTTTTCTTCCTCGCGAGTTTCCTGTTCCCGTCCGGATCCTTTTATTTAGTTTAATGTCCCCCTTTGTTGACTGGGAGGAAATCGATTTTACTCGAGGAAGACACAAAGGTGTCTTTCTCGCATAAGTATCCACTGCAGGGTGAAGACATTCATGCCACGGCTTGTGTGTACGCTGCTTCTCTGGAAAAACGTGACGCCCTTCTTACGAGCTTCCTCGCGATTCCTACGACTTTCAATTCCCTTTGCATCCTGGCTGCCTGGCGATCTCGCTGTAATCGCATCTCATTTTCTTTCATGAACTTTGCGAGCAGCTGCTTGTCGATGAAGGACAAGTGGCAGAGATGCATTGCGTTAGTTCTGTGTTGAGACCGTTGTGACATTCTCTATATACCGGAGAGGAATGTTAATTGACTCGTGGAAAATGGATTTAACAAACATTTTCAATTAGGTGTTAATATTATTACTAGACTAGGGATCTTTATGCATTTATAGGTTCTAAAAATTTGCAAAAAATGCTATATTCTTCGACAGAATTTAGTGAAGTTTTGATATATTTCAGATCTGGGAAGGCTACTATATATCACTGAAAATAATATTTTATTTGATTCCACCTTCTTAGAATCGTCTAGAAAAATTGCAAATTGCAAAACTTCCGCAGTCTAATTGTTACAATGCTAGTACTTGCATATTGATATAAGGGATTAAATTATGGACAAAGTAGAGGTTTTTACTAAGAATTTTCTTAGAGCCAAAAAATAGGATAGAAATATCTTTAAAGTGTATCGAATCTCCATTATCCGATTAATTGAAGGCTCGGGATTATTTATAAGGCTGCTTAGAGGTCCCATGTCCGTCAGTTTCGATATTCGACGACGATTCTTGATGGGGGTGGTCCGGCTTCATCCGGGGACCTTTTCGTAGTTGACCTGTTCCCTTTTGGGAGCAGAGCGAATTTTCTTCTGGAGAAATGGAATGCTGGATGGGGACGTTGTCTAACCCATCTTTCTTCATGATAAAGCGACGGGCGCTGGTCGGGTCTGGTGGCCAGAAAGCATGCGTCACTCTCGAAAAAGAGACTTCTCCGTTTCGTTTGTTTCTCGGAAGAATCAGAGAATTTTTCTCTCTTGAAAGAATCAGAGAGTTCTCTGATTCGTTTTGCTCCCTCATGGATCAGAAGACTCCTACGAATAATACTTTTTTCCTTGTGGACGAGAGACTTCTTCCGTAGAAGAAATTCGTGGTAGAAATTAAGCATTTTTTATTCTTTAATGCAACCCAGTTTTTTAAACAATATTTGCGTTCACGATTGGTGAAATAATAACGTGGAATCTCCATTGGAGATTCGGGGCGTTTCGGTATCGTTGCTCTTAAATCTGACCCAGAGAATTTATGATGTAATATTATGATGATGTTATGGATGATGTATTCTTATATGTATGCATATCAGGTTGAAGGTTCTTTACAGTTTGATGCGCATGAAATATTGCGAATAGGTCAAAGTAATGAATAGGCCACGAAAATATACAGGGTACCTCGGAAACCATAATGAAAAGATACTGTTTTCAAATTGAAAACGATGTTGCTGCAGCAGAACGGCATAAAATTATGTTTTCCGCAGACGAAAATGAGAAGCAACGAGCGTGCAGCCTTTCTAATTTCATAAACACGTTTCTCGCAAACAGAAGTATTTCGTTAGCGTGAAGAAAGTATTGCAGAAATTTTTTTACATGGAAAAAAGAGTGGCAACTCCAGGAGCAAAATTAATCTAAACGATGATAACACATTTTCAAAGAATACTAAATGCGACGCTTGTATCAAAGCAAAAATATAGTGTGGAATATGAAAATCACTATCTTCCCATCTTCTCTTCTAAAAATGTAAAATGGCTCCGAATGCCATTCTTCGAACACTATTATTTCATTAAAAAATTACGAGATAAAGATTTATGAAATGAATGTAAAATACTAATTTTGATTGCGAGCAATAAAGTCAGAATTTTCAGCGTCCTTTCGGACTTCCCAGTTTTTCGAACGGAAATGGTGTTTCTACGAAAAATAAAGATTAACCGCAAACGCGGCCGTTCATCCGTTTTTTCCCATTTATTTCGCTGGCGATTCAAACTTTAAGTCGCCAACATGAAAACTAAGAGGATAGGAAGCGGAAAACCTTTTTATCTACAAAAAGATTCTACGAAACCGTCCAGTGAGTTTGCTTTCCGGCAGATGGAGACCGCAGTTGGGTCCGGTCGCGCGTCCGTTCCTTTCCCGTCCCCGCAATCCTTCAAATTTCACGCATCCATTCGCTTAACCCGTTCGTGGGAAACAATTACGAGGATCAACGAGTCCACTGGTCGCTGGTGCCGTTGAGAGATTTCCAGTTTGCGCATCAGCCGCAAATGGCGCAAGGATTTGCAGGATTCGCAGCCATGCATTTGCGTAATCCTTACCCGTCGGATACTTCATCTCCTTTCTGAACCGTGTGAGAGAACGAAGGATGCTGCCGAAACATCATCGCTAATCGATCAAATTCATTTTATGGGCTGGAAGCTCGGAGCTAATTACCCGGAAGAATCGACCAATTCTTTGGCCGATAAGAAAAGCCAATTTATTACTTGTTCACAAAGTATTTTTTATAGCTACGACATTTTTTATTATTCTATTTAGTGTACGCTTTAACAAAAAATGTTCTCCTAAAGAAATAGTAGCATTTTATTTCTAAATAATTCTTAAACGAAGCACTGCGAATATACAGTGACTCGGATGATAACTTTTTAAATATTGTACTATTCGATTTGAACGGCTTTTGGGATGCTAGAGCAATTAGTTTACTACAGGATGTGAAATGAAATTTTTTCAAATATTTCAATTGATCGGAATTGTCGACAAAATACTAAAAGTTGCATTTTACAATGAGTTTATAGTGCAGTAGTAAACATACTTTGGATTTTTCAAGAAGTACGTATAACATGTTTTCAATTGCAAATAAATATTGTTCTGCAGACAATCTTTAAATACTGCATTAAATAGCAGAAGACACAAGCTGCGGTTAATACACCTTGAACAACTCCGTTTGATAAAGATGAATTTTGTGTTGCAGCTACTGGCAGAAACTTTTTCCTTTATTGTAAAAGTTTAAGGGAGGAGATCACATAACTCACTTCTTAAGAATCTCCATTAATTTCGCTAGGTACAAGCGCCTACAAAAGACTCTTTGTCTAACGAGTCCCTTTTGCTCGAACACTTTTACTTTACTCGGAATATGTAATTAGCAAAGGTGTGGACCGCGAATTTGTGATGCAGTCGATTCGACTCAGTTTTCACCAATGTCCCCGTTTATTCAAATTAGGCTCGCTTACGTAAACCGAATAAGATTATTTCCAGTGACACGGGAGAACCACAAAATGGAGGTGCGCATCACCAACACAATTTTGCATAATAGGCTGCGACCACTGCGACAAAGAGCTAGCAGAGATACCAATTGAGCCTTAACTCGTACCATGTAATGTATATTTTCAATCATCTACGTATAAAAGAATGAAATAACTCGTTCTCAATTACAGTAAAACATTCAGTCAATGTACTCAATAAATATGAAGTATAAATCAAACGAATACGGATATTGTGCTATGGTACGACTAATTAAATTACGAGAACAACAGTTCAATTTTGCAAATGTACGTACAAGTAAAATTTACATTGGAGAAGGCAATTCGATTCCATACGAAGTATTTTAGTGGAAGCATTTGGTTAAAAAAATTCTTTGACTGGTTTGAAAATGATTTACTTCATTTATGAATGATAATTAGACTGTGGATTTTATAATAAATGTCTATGTAGTTCAGTTTTGATTTGTTACAAAGGTAGAAATTCAACGATATTGTAATTATGAATTTTTTCTGCTGGTTGCGAGTGTCCATTTATTATTGTGACAGAAACGTCATGGCGTGTACAGATCAATACAGTTCACCGAGTCAGACTCGTTACACAGTGACAATGGCTGAAATGTCCATAACAGTGTCGTGTAAAACGATTTCATAAACCGCGTCTTGTATCGATTCACTTGCCGCGCAGTCTGCAGGGATTTCCCGTGAACTTCCGCCAATAAACCCCGCCGTGAAAACCGATAACCAGCGACTGACGCAAATTTTATCATGATTCAATTGTTCCATCGTCTCCTCGATTATCAAATTTCGCACAATTATTCCATCACATCTGCTGTCTGCATTCGGAAACGAGGCGTTTAATTCGAATTACTCGTGATTAGAGCGCAGGTGTTTGGGCGCGGATACATAATGCGCGCGATCTCGCGATTCTAAATAAAGACGAACTTTCATTACGCCACGGCAGCATTTCGTTGTATTCACGATGTAATCAAATGTTCAACAGACCGATTCATTTAGTTATCAATTATTGCACGTTTCTGAAAAAAAAATTATAAAAGAAAAACGATTACAAAAATAGTTGCAATGTTGAATTTCGCTGGAAAAAATTTTTGATGAATTTTTCTTATAACACAGATGGACACATGCACAACTTGCTGACTTTCCTTGCTGACAATTTTTATATGTTTTAGAGATCTAAAGGTTGTAGATACAAAGGCTGTTCCCATGAAAAATAGGATTTCATTTTATTCCACTTTCTTAAAATTTATCTACGAGAATTGGGGAAAATGCATAACTTATCAGAGGAAAATCATTCACACAATCGGGAGGCCGACGATTAACAGAAAATGCGATTTCTGGGAAATACGAATTCGCATAAAGATCAGTGGTCGAAACCAGTAAAATTCGAGCAACTTTTTCGCCGTGCCGCCTTAAAATTCCAATTTCACGATCAATTCATTACGAGGGTAACCTCAACGAGCAGTTTGTCTTTCTGGAAACGGACTTGGCCGGTTAGCAGTCCAAGTTTCCGCGTTAAGCTGCCTCCGGCGTACCGGGAATGATGCACGAGGCACCGCGGCGAATTTTTATTCCGGCGAACACCTCGACGCCAAGTCGTGCTGGCAGGTCGCGGGTCGAATCCGCGTTGCCAGCCATGTAAAATTGAACGAACGTCGCGCGCGTCTACGACAGGGCTCATAAAAGCGCCTGGTCGTATAGCTTAGGTGTGGATACCGGGTATTCCGCATTACGGGATCCGTCGCGCCGCCATTTGCACGTGAAAAGCACGGCAAGACGTCCAGACAACGCCGGGCGTATTTCCTTGCCGGGGTTTATCCCGAAAAACCGGAGACCGCAGGTCTCGCGACGAACGAGGTCTTTGCCGGGGACTTTTAACGGGACATCGGAGCCTCGAGACCCCGGAAGGTAATCTCCTTTTGCTCCTGTTCCCAGCGTGATTGCATTAGAAGCGTCCCTTTTTGCGTCGCGACGCCGCGGTTTACTACTCCCCGAGAGCGTCACGTGCAGACTTCTTTCGCAAATAGTTTGCGTTTGCAATAGTCCTCGTATTTCAACTTTCGATCTTCTCTCATCGTTCCTTCCGAAATTATGAAACTTGGTGGGAAGACTACAAGATGTTTAGAAATTAACTCCACCGGGAAGGTAGTTACGGAGTGAAATGGAAAAATTAATTTTCGAACAAATGCTGATTTAGCATTGAGGTTTAAGAGCGACACAATTTCTATTTTCATAGCACCAGTGTATTGTTACGAATATACGGCGGGTCTTTATGCAATAATAAATAGAAACTAAATCGGATGATATTTCTTCTTTTAATGATTTGAATAGAGAAGAAACCATACATTAACATCTTCAATTTTGAAAGTTTTTCCACAATTTTCAATTTCATCTTCTCAATTTTGCTAAAAATGCATAAAGATCCTCAGTCTAGTTACGAGTATTGTTCATGCATTTTTTCAGATTTTTCAGTGCTGTGCGCCGTGGTAAAAAAATCAGAACCACCTTTTTTCGACGTTTTCCCCAAAGCATGTTTGATTTAACAGATTCAGTCTAAGCGAGCTCTGCTGTACGCAATTTGCGCGCAGTCTGGCTTGTTCTGGAAGTGGAGAGGCCACGCTCCGGTTGATTCCGATAGAAATTTCTGGCAACGAGACTCTCCGGAGGTTTTCGCGGAACCGGTTGCCGAGCCTCGAGTCTCCCGAGGAAATCGCGGAAATTCAATTTTTCCGCGATTTGTTCGACGAGATGCGGTGCATGGAGCCACCGCCAACCAGCTCGACGCGACGACGACCTCTTGTACACGCGGCCCCGTTATTTTCTGCGTGCGCGAAATCGTTTCCGTGTGCCGCACGAGGATCCTCTTTGTACACGAGTGGAACCCTCGAGCCGTCGCGCCTCGAGTGTCGCAACCAATCGTGATCGATTCCGATCTGCCGAGGTCTTGAATCCTCCTGAGAGTACGTGTGTGCCGAGCTGGATTAGGAAGTGAAACAAATTCGGCCGGGCTAATTAGCGATAATTGCTGCGACGTCGCTGGTCAATGGGCTTTCTTAAAAACTTTCTTAAAAACAGAATATATCTGTAGTTGTCAGGAAAAACGCCGTATGTTACAATTTCAAAAAATTTTAGTTTATATATCAATTGAACAGTATAGTATAGAATTTACGTATTTACCAGAGAAAAGTCATGAAAATAAATTCGAAAGGCTCAAAAAAATACTGCAATTTAAGCGATGTCCTATGTCATAGCATTAGTGATCAAAACATTAAATATCAATAGCAATATCTCGAAAGTGAAAATATGTGACATGCGGCGTTCTTCCGAAGAAATGTTTAATTTTCAAGTTAAAATAACTCCGACTGCGAAGGATTAATCCTTAGATGACGCGACTTGGGTATTTGGACCTATTTGATGATATGCTGTGTTTAATAAATAAGGAAACAGTGAGGATTAATCGAGTCATTTTTTAAATATTAATTGCATACTTTCAACGCGTCATGATGGCAAACAATTTAGCGAGAAAGAAATTTATTGTAGCAAACGGTAGATAGGTTAGTACGTGCTTTTCCGTTATCGGCTGGAAAAATGAATAGTGCCGATAATGAGGGCAATTTTATATATTACTTGTCGATAAAGCGATTTGTCGACCAGTTGGCGGAAAATAATATATGTAGAGCGGACGTACCGGGGATACCTATTTTGTGCTTTTATTTATACAGAGCAATTGAATAGCTGTAGAGCTGAACTTTTGTTACGTAATAAACGCGATAAAATATGACGAACGAATGAAAATTAATAAAAGAGAATTCTCGGAAAAAAGTTTGTCAACATTTTTAATTATTAACAACTGCACAAACTCCATCGGATGTAAATTAAATTTCTGCTTCGTACCCATGTTCGCAAACTCCCAGAAAAATAGCTCTTCTCAAAAGGTTGTGTGATCTAATTATTACGGAATTAATTAAACAAATGAAATGCAAATACAGAAACTTCACAAAAGATTGCAATCTCGAAAACATCCCGCATTCAATAATAAACAATAAATTAAGCACAAATACGTGATGTTGCATTTAAGATGATTAAATTTTTTACCCGGTAAAATTGGTTTTAACTTTGAAACAAACAACGCAGCATCTGGTACAAACTTAGTTTATTCATAAAAAAGACTTTATTCAATAAAAATGAAAACCCGTGGGTTCGACTGATACAACAACGGTGAACTAAAAATAGAGAGTTCCTCTGTCATAACAAATATCTTAAAAGATGTGCGTGCTCGATCCCAGTGAAAAATAGTCAACGACACCGAACAATTGGTATAAAATTCAATAGCGCCCTCACAGAAATGGACGGAAACTAATTCCGCGTGCATTTCGCCGATGCATTTTCGGGATAAATTGTAATGATTTCGGTCGCGGTAAGCCCGAAACACTGATTTTATTCTATCGCAGAAACTATTCAATATTGCAGGCTAACTTCTTGTTGTGTAAGCTCATCCAATTACTGTCTCCTGTTTCGCAACGCTCGGCTTCTAAACTGTGTGGCGAGCAGTAAAGCAGAATTTTATCCGTCTTCTCAGTTGCAGCATTTTCGCCAACAATTCATTTTCCCACAGAGATCCAACGGTTTTGGTTTCAGTCGCGCTATACGTATCAAACTTTACAAAATTTATGTACATATACAATATACAACATTTTTATAATTTCAATAATTGTGCAGAAGAAAAACTTTGAAACAAATCATATTAAATCATTCGATAATTTTAATGTTAAAGCAAAGTATGAAGCACTTCCACAGTTGTGCATTTTTAATTGTACGTGTTCGAAATTTTTGAACAAACCTCGACCATTGTTAGCGTCTGTTTAGTTTTCTTATGAAATCGTTGTTTACACTCCCGCGAGTTCGCTTTATGTATTCCGAGAGCCGAAAAATTTGATTCAGATTTTCCGGGAACATATGAACGCGAAAATGAGAAGAATGCAAATGTTGATCTCATTTCCATTACAGTAAACCCGATTCAATTACTGGAACCCGGTTCACGGTCGTTTGATTCGCCTCTGTATTAAAATCGCACAGCGTATGGACAGAAAAGTTATGAAATTATTTTCAACGGCGAGGTTCGTTTGCATCTGATAAAATACACACGACCCAGCTTCGAAACAAGCTGACTAAGTGGTTGGAGAGAGTCGAACATTGTTATTAGTGACGTTGTTTCATGCTCTGGACAACGTTAATTAATAAAAAGGTGAAAAGAAAGCTGTCCGCTTCTGATCCGTGGAACGAGAGCGTGGGATGCGACTGCATTGACCGGTTTTAATAAAAATTTATGACGTGCGAATATAACCCGGAAGCGAAAACAATGTATCTGATGGAAAACTTACGCATCGCGTATCGGTCCATACATCTGCAAAGATTCTGCGGTGCGACGACACGGGTACTTTATTGTCCGTGTGCTCACGTACCGCGCATTAAATTCCGCAATTTTATATTTCGTGGCCGCTCGCATATCAAGAGGCTCAACGCTCGGCTGCCAATTAATTATCGCCCATTATTCTCGTTTCTTCTGGTCCCGCGCGTTGTGCCACCACTCGCAAAATATTTCATGAACGTCCACGAGAACATTTTCGCATCAAAAACTGTTAAGAACGTGTTTTATAGACTAACATCAGTTATACACTCGCTGAAAAGTTCGTCGAGATTGTTCCACGTTGCTATTAATTATTATGGAGCATTACGGATGGTGGAAATTGAAATTCCTGTCGGAAGTCGCGAGACACTGCGATTTTCACCATTTTATAATCGCAGTTACAGTATTGCACGATATTTATCGTCACTCATTTTTCAAATTAATTAACCCCTTGCCTTACAATATCGTGTCTGACTCGTGATGAAGATTCTGACCAGATTCCAATAAAATTCTATTTTGGTGTTGTTAATGTACAGCTATTGGAGAACATATAAGCAAACAATAGATATAAGTTTTCTTCTTCTTTATGAAATTACGTTCTACAGAAAAGTTCTAATCACTCAAACCATGAAATAAATCGTAGGGCAAGGGATTAACTCTAAAATTGAGACAGCAGAGAAAATCGATGAAATAGTGTATATTCATTTTTAAAATTTCTTTCACAGTACTTTCACGGTAAAATTTGTACAGTATCTACATGTGCAACTTTTTCCCCGCTGTCGCTTCATGACTCCCACTCCTGTGCTTTGCCTCGCGTGGCTGCGAGGTTACGGCCACAGGAGTTTGGTGGAGAGGCGTGTGACTTGCGAGAACCGCAACTTTCCCAGGCCTGATCTATTAGGTTCAACCTAATAGGTTGTCCCAAAAAGTTCGTTTCGTTCTCGATTAATGTGCTCAGTAAAAATTCAGAGTAGTTTTTAAAAAAACCAATGGCAATGTGTTGTTTGTGTATGTTGATGTTATCTAACAATATGGAATGTGCACGTTGAGAAAGAAACTTTTAGGGCAACCTAATATGTCTGCACGTCGCCAGTTTCCAAACAAATCGTTTAATACGTAGTTGTTGATTTTTAGAAAGTTCGACACCAGGAATCCTGTAATCTGTTTTAAATGGTTGTTGCAGAATTATCCGAGTGATGGCATATCATAGAGTAAACGTTACAGTCGTTCAATTTTCTGCAGCGGTGACACAAATGTTTCGCAGACTAATCGGGGCTGGATCCGAGCGTGATCAAAGTGCGGAAATGCGACAAGCCGATAAAAATCTCCGGGATTTAATCGACAGAACCAACCCGCGGAAAGCGCGGTCGAACGATGAAGTGTTTTCATGTGCTGTGGGCTATCTGGGGTTTCGAGCGAGCGGTGCGTGACGTTTGCGATTTTGCTGACCCACAATCGTGAACCAGCCATACTCGTAGCCAACTAGCGCGTCTGTGGCCCCTTAGCGATTTCCTCGAAATTGCATTTCTCTTCGCAGAGAACTCCACTTGGTTTCTGCACGTGCACACACAAACACACCGGAGCTCCAGTCCGTAAAATAGTAAAATTGGGCTACTATGCTAAAACGGAATACAATAAGGATACACGGCCATTTAATACCCTTTTTTGCATCCGCCGGTGCGCGTGGCCTGCACAGCGTCCTAATTGCAGGCTTTTCAAGAATAGAATACATGCACTTTTATTACATCTCCTTTTATTCCCCTCCTCCTTTTCCCGCTTTGAACATTACGCTTGTTTTATGGAGGACCACGTCGGACTACGGAGCTCGTTGAGGTTTCAAGCAAGAACGAGAACGCCAGCGCGCGCCGAGGAATCGAAAAGTGTAATTATTTCTCGTAACTTTCTCGCTCTCCTCGTCCGGCCACCGCCCGTACACTCTCGCTGGCTACCAGGAAAAAATCGAGCGCGGAAGACGCGGTTTTAATTGCTTTGAACGCCCAGAGCTAAAGGAGCCGGATATTTGCGAGCCTGGTAATTTCGAATGGAGACTTTTAGCGATTGTTCTTCAACGCAATTAATGGAAAGCACGATAATAACTTGATGCTCGTGGAAACACCGAAATGCCACTTGCGTCGTAAACAGACACTATTTTGATCATGTTTCTAATTATTTTTTATCAAATTTTGATTTAGATTTTTCAGACTAAAATTTAGATTTTACCAATCTAGCTGGACAAAAGTTCTCAAGTAATCCAATCGTAATTGAGAGGGTACAGTTTAGTAGTGGGATTTTTTTTACTTTTAAAATCTAATTTAGGAACAGAGTAGGTAAATGTTTCGTGGATTGCTAGTTCTTAATTAATACGAAAAACTGTATTTATCTATCGCGCCCAGAAACATTATTTTTCACGATTCTCTGAGAAATGGTCAACTACCGATACGAAGTAAATTACTGACGCCCTTACCTTAATTGCAATTAAAATAGATCTTAAAGATTCAGTTGATCATAAAGCTGAGCTCTACCGATGGAACAAGCAGTCCCGAGAGAGAAGAGAAAGGGATGAGAGAGAAAAGGGGTAGGAACGGACCGAAGGAATAACGAATTGCTTATTTTAGACGAACAGGTGTAGACGAGAGGTTTAAACGGTTCCGGCGTAGAGCATTTTATTAGAAAACTTTGATACGTTCAAAATGAAATTCCTTCCACGCTTCCCGTTTAACTTTCACCTTCCTTACTTCCTTAATTGCAGTTAATCACGAGGCGTTACTTAGTTTCGGACATTGCTTTCTGCTGGGTTGCTAGTTTCATGACTGATGCGATGAAGGTATCTACGATACGTCCACTTGTAACAGTTGTAACGTTCTTTACTGTTACACTTTATCTGTCGTTTCTTTTCGCTGATACAGATTGAATATTTATACAGGATTCTACAATGTAAAAACAATGTGGACGACGAAGAAATCGGTGAAGCTATGTAAAATATAAATAAAGCACTATGGTCCCACTACTCCTCCGACTTCAGAGCTCGATAAAAAAGTTATGACGCGTTATCGATACAGTACCTTCGGGGCTACTAATGTGCGAAGTTCGTTGCGAATCGATTATGGATAATTTCATAGACATTATATCTTTCACTTAGGGAATTGACAGTAATATAAAACTCGATTAAATGTAATTGCAGATTTTATGCACTTACGGCTCAAATAATTAATTCGACACATTAAAACGATTAAAAATAGACATTTTCTTTTTAAATTCTACTTCTTGGCAAGTAGTATTGATTGGCTATGATCAGACGTGTCAGAAGCTTCAACCATAAAAACGCTCTTCCTTTTTTTCTGCTTAGTTTTGCAAATAGAATCAGCCCACGTCGCGTACCACCCGAGTCACCGGTAGTTAAACTGCCTAGAGCGAAGTAAGATTAAAAATTAATTGCGCACGCCGCGGTGAGAGCGATAAGCTGATGGAGGAAAAACGGTGCGGCGGAAGCTGGAGTTCTCGAGTACAAGCTTCCAGTTGGGAGTAGATATTTTTTGTCGCCGAAAAACGGTCCTGAGAACAGCCGATGCAACATCGGGCGAGGAGAGGTGGGGGACGGCAGGTAGTGTACTCATTAAAAAGATGCCTAAGGCCCACGAGTACTGCGATGGAGACCCTGTACACCTCGAGCGAGAATTAAACAACAGCTTCCATCGATCCGGTCTCGACGAAAACAATTCGTTCTTCATTTTCGCCGGCCAGAAACGACGAACGAAATTTCATTGTACGAGGACAAGCCAAAAGTGATCTACACTTTCGACATAACTCTTCTTACGTTGTGCACACTGACTTCTATCCTCGCTTATTTTATCGTTATACTGTTGTGGTAACGCTATGACAGTTTGATCCTAATTGCGCGGACAATCTCTCGCTCGGTACTCCACTCGGTTGCCTCGCGCTAATCCGACATGTCCGCGAATTGACACGGTGCATGCACACGCATAAAAATGTTTCCGCGAGTCGCGAATACGTGTTCAACCCTCGAAAAGTTTCGCGTTCATTAACCGCGGCCAGCTTGATTTACGGGAACCCGTGTCCTCGGGGACACCCTGCCAATCTACGCACTTCACGGCGTGTGCGAAGAAAAAGTTCTGCATTTCGAGCGGATCGTGTGCGTAAGAACATTTCATTTAACATCCGCGCACGCGGAGCACGTGCAATTAAATTTTTCTTGCTCGCCAGGCACGCGTTGATTAATTGAATGACTAGTTATATTGGCGAACGCGATAATGAGAACGCGTATTTTTTCTCCGGATAATTAGCTTGCTAGTGTTGAAGGAAATTGGAATTTTCCCAGAAGATCAAAATGGGAATGCTATTCACCACTGTTTGTCGAACCACTCTCACTACGCCGGTACGTACTGTACTCTGCCATTTACACTGCCTTACGTGTCGCACAAACAGAATACAGAATGTGTAGGGACACAAAGCTCTGCATGAAGCCCCATCTGTGTGAGCAGGGCTATATATCTTAAGTCACTACAGAAAGGATCTACGTGGACAGTTCCAGTTGCAAACAGAATACAATTGCGCGTTGTTGAATACGACAAATCTGAGTGAACTGAAAAATGAGGTCCGCTACATGTGTATAGATTTATAATTCAATTGACTTGCCCACGTATCTTAAAGAAAAATAACGTAAACATCCATTCTCTAATCGTCTCATACTGGTTAAAGCTTACCCAACACCAAGGTATTTCCATGAATTATAAGCCTGCATTTATTGTGGGATGCAGGAATAAAATAAAAATTAATTTCATCACTTAATGACTTCGTTACATTCAAAACAACATTAATTATAAGTTACAACACTATACTGAGGCGATAGACATAGTTGTAACACCTGCGCATAGAAAACAAAGCAACCAATAAATCTTACCTCTGATATTTATCGGAAAACGTTACAAACAATAATAATGTACACAGTGGATCAGAGTTTGCGCGCCATGGAGACAGAGCAAATCAATAAATCAGACACATGGTAAAAACCGAAAAAAATAGTAAAAGAATTATGATTTAAATTCACCAGTACGCGCACCTTACGAATTTCCCATCAGAAAAAAAAAACGGGACGTTTTCAAAGAGAAAAATAGTTGTCCATAAATTACGAAATTCGAGTAACGAAAATTCACCGGACACTGCATATTAAATCGACAAGTAATTAGAAGCATTCCCGTTCGACCGAGGATTAATCAAACCGGTAATAAAACTTGAACAAATCCCCGCGCTATAACTCAAAATTAAATCTCGATCGACAATCCAGAGGATAGCATTCGCGCCGTTAGGACAGCCAATTACCGGCAGCTGCAGCGAGGCAAAAATTGTCCGCCCACACTGCGACTATATCACCAAATTGAACTAATTAAACTGTCCTAAATGAAACCTAATATTCGCTGCTTTGGACCGGGATATTTGGGAACGTTCGACACGAGCGAACCAACCCGACGCGACGGAGGCGGAAGTCCTTTAACCGTGCGCAATCCTAGTTCGCTGGAGGGAATTCTTTCGCAGGATAGCATAAATATTAGTTAATTAGACAAGTTACAGTGGTGTGTATTACAGAACGGGAACTGCTGCGAACTCGTTTGCCTGCGGAACTGGCTGGCGCGCGAAATTGAACTCTTCGTCCGCCGTGCGGGATTCAGAATTTCGGTAATTGTAGGTTCATGTGCCGCACAGTTTTGCAAATACCGTTGCAACCCGTTGCGCGTTTAGAACAAATCGGCGGCACTTTCGGCAGCGCGCCACGTACTCGCGATGGAGACTGTTTGCGTGGGAACGAGCCCCGTTGTTTTCCCGACAAGCCATATTAGCTGCGTTTCCCTCGTTTTCCAGACAACGTTAATAACGGATCCATCTGCGTAACTCCCCGAGACTGTTCCATCACCTTTCCTAGGTGCGAGCTTCAGAATGATGGAACGTCGTAATAGCGCCGGGAACCGGAACGGATTCATCTATGATCTTGTTGTTCCGTTTTGCATCCATCACTCAGCTTGCTACGGAAAGTACATTTTCGGAGCGCAACCTCGCCTCGGGAACTCCACGGAACATCGAAAACGCGACGGAATTGTTTGCGGCTGCATATTAGACACCCTGTCGAACCGAACGGTGAAGCAGTCGCGTGTCAAAACTGCCGCAACGTTACGATACGTTTGTTCTGGCGTCGAACTCTGCCGATCGATCCGTTATTTCGTTCATTTACACCGACACCCGAGGCCATTCGGATTGATGCTTCCGTAGTTCAGGATTTTGCGTAATTATCATCCGAATGCGGATCTTTATGTGAGATAACAATTTTGAACGTCAACTGCGAGGAACAGTAACAGTTCTTCCTCTCTTTGATCATTCAAATAAGTATTTTCGAAGTGAATGGCTGTCTTTAGACCTGTAGTTCCTGTGACACTTCTGTTCTACGCGATGAGTACTATATGAGTACTATATGCAATGAAAAATTGTTTGACTTTGTAAAAGAGTCAAGGAGATTATTCTAATTCATTTTTTTCAAAAAATCTCCACTGATCAGAGATGCAGAAACACGCCACAGTGCTCGCAACATGTAATTTTGAAACACCCTGTACTCTAGATAAAAGTTGAAATTTGTTGGACCGTGTAATTAAAAACCGGATGAAATCGGATAAAGATGCAACGTTGGTCATTGCCAGCAATAAAACTCCCAGCCGATGTTTGCCAATCTGTGACACGTGATTTTAACACAAACGTCAAATTCGAGAATCTAACAACGGATCGCTGTTGCTTGTTTGAGCAGACTCATAGCCGATGGGGATCTTGCTCTATAATAGATGACTAGCCAGATCCGAGTAAACGTAGCGGTGAGCAAACAGCGTGTAAGCGAAACGGATAGGGAACAAACGCGATGATCCACTGTCGTTTTCTAGTACCGATGTATCGCAGATCGAAGAAAAATTGTGTTCTTTGAGAAATATACCGTAGCTTACAGTAAACAATCCTCTGTTGATGGAACCCACCAGATAAAATGTCTAGCCAAACGTCTAAAATTATTGATTTCGCCCGAAACATTTTATTAAACCCGATCTCCATACTCATAGTTGTTGTAGCAGCGAGTTGAAAGTCGGAATTAAATTGCATGTGTAAATAATTGAAAAAAAGCTTTCGAAGCTATTCGAGAAATGTAGAGGACGGCTAAAGTGTATTAAAAACAATTGCATTTTTATGAAACGCGGCTATATCATTACACACGATTGAACAAATAAAAACCGTGAAAGCCCTCGATCGAATAATAAAGACATTTTAATTAAATCACTATTTTGCACGCGTTATTCGTTCCAACCAATTTCACTAGCGGCACGAAATTCCCGAATATTAAAAACTGCCGGTGAAGTATTCCCGTGCAGAACAAGTTCGAAATATTTAACTCTGCGAAAACATTCTCGCCGCTGCGTCCATGTAACCCAAAGTTTGTCGGTTAATATGCAAAGTACATCAAATATTTGAGAAGATCGAATATGCATACACGAGCCTCGATCTGCTGGATCAGCTGCGGGAAACGTGTCCGGCAAATACCGGACGTTCCGAAATCATGGTACATTCCCTGGAACTTTACTTTCAACTAGAAAAGTATGTGTCGGAACCGTAGTTGTACGTAATTAAAAAAATAAACATGCTTGGAGGCGTAGCATTCAACGTCTGAGGAAATGTTGAATTCCGAGTCCTTTATTAAATTTCACCTTACGGGACCACAAATTCTGGACTTTTTAATATATAGCCCTGTCGATTTTGGGGAGAAAATGCCGAAAATCCAAGTTTCAATGTCACGAAACCACTGGTTCAAAAGTTATGTGTGTTTAAAGTTAAGCGATTTTCAGCGTTTTGACATAAACTTATTCAGACACCTAGCATTCAATTTCTCCGACGGACAGGATCAATATTCTTGCAGAGACGCGTTTGTTCTCGAAGGGAGACTAGAATATGGATGGTCCTTGTTTGTTCTATGGCCGGCAGGTGTCAAATAAAATGATTGACAGTCAAGCGGACAGCCGCGAATCGGCGAGGAGAGGCGAAAAAAATGTTGACGAGGTGTCGTACAAAAACGGGCCGCGTCGCTGGGAAATTCGTAGTCCAAACAAGAAAACCGCGACTTGAAACCGGAATTCTAAAGCCGCCGAAACGCGGCGCCGCGCCGCGCTGTTGCAACAGGATTTGCAAGCTGGAAAATACTTTCAAACGAGCCGCGCCACAACGAAAAGTGAAACGACGAAATCGCGGTGAAAAGCGCATCGGGTTCGTTACTAAATGAGAAACGGTGCTCCGCGGTGTTTAATATTGTTTTTGAAAACATAAATACTGAATTATAAAAGGAAAAGGCAAACATTTTTGGTTACACGAGGAAAAGTGCAGCCAAAATCTGAAATCAAGGCGCCAGAACAGCGAGCATCTAAAATTGGACTAGCAAACGTTAAGCACACTGTAGTTTGCTACAGCACCATTAGCATAACGAAGCCTCAGTCCAAAACAAGGTGGAAGGTAAAAGAATTGCGACGTGCTCGATTAAATCAGAGATGTGCTAATTCAATTACATTGTAATTCAATTACGCAGTTGTACGCATTGTACTTCAATTATATAGTAATTCAATTACATCGTATAACTGAATTACATAATTCAAACCTTTCAATTAATTCAATTACCAAGTACTTTAATCAATACATTATAATTTAATTGAATGAGAAGATCTGAATTATAAGTTACAATATAACTGAATTACAGTGTAATTCAATTACTGTGTAATTATAATTCCTGGAGTAACTCAATTGTAATTCTGCACAACTCTGGATTAAATCCGATGCAAGCCGAACGAAACCGATTTTCAAGGCAAACGTGGTTCGCGGAATGATTGTTGCTATAAAAAGCCGACGTCCCGTTTCTACTTATCCGTGTTCGCGATTCGAAACACGATCGGGTAAGTGGTGTTCCTTAGACAAGAGGGCACCTGGGATCGGAAAAACGTTGACGAACTGTCGGCCATAACCGCGAGGTCACTCCCAGGGGAGTCAGCATGCGAAGCGTTACCGATATGGGAACAAACACCGTACGAAATGTCGTAACCGAGGCGAGGGTTGCACCGTTGCCATCCACTTTCCACGCGCCAGAGAGACCGGGATTCCGAGGCGGTTTATAAATAAAACTGGATGCGAAATGGAGGAGATGTCAGAGAAATATGGCCGGTCGTATATCTTTCGCGAAAGTAAGTAAAGGAACGTGCGACTTGCGGATCACGGGCAAAAAAGACGCAACCGTCGACCTATAAGTCGATCCACCACGCCACGGCCGAGTATCAATGAACCACACGTTGCCTGTGAATACTTGAGGGATCGTCAGCTCCGGGTTATCGTAACGATGAACGATATATGAACATACCGATATGTATATGCGATTCCTCCGAGCCGGTGGAACGTGTAACTAATGGCGCAGACAGCCGATCTTGCAAAATAGCTCCATTGAAAATGATATACTCGCGGCGGGAGATTGTAACGTTCCTTGTAACGTCGTTCAATCCATTGCTCACTTAATGGATCGATGAAGAAGAAGTGCGAGGTCTCGTGTCGTAAACTCGGGTTCCGAGGAAGAAATCAGTGCACGGTGAAACGATAATCACCTCGAAACGCGAGGATGATATCTTAATTTCAATACCGTACAGGGTGTTTCGAAATTACATGTCGAGATCTGTTAAAAAGAAAGGACCGGAAATTTCACCTTGACCCTTTTTTTTTTTATTGCATCCTGTAGTACTCATCGCGAAGAACGGAAATCTCAAAGGAGCTATAACTCTCAAGTCAACCGTTCTTTTAAGAAACAACTGTAGCAGGTCCATTACTGTGCTATCGAGTTCGATGAAATTCATGGACTAGTACATTGAGATGTTTTTGATTAGGTTTAAATGAACAAAGCACAGGTGGTAAACAATGTTATCCTAAAACCATTCAATTATTAATTGGAATATGTTTTGGTATTGCTGTTTCGTCGATAGCCCAGCAAATTGCGTATCCTACAGAATATAAACTAAATTAAACAGGTGTCAGCGCGAGCAGAGGATCGCAAATAACAATTGTTTAGAGTACTGATTTAATGACGGATCTATTTAATATGTTCGGGTAATAAATTGACGTATCAGCAATCAGGTGAAAGTCAATATACGCGGCATGATAAAACCAGTCATTAGGTTATCCGATATTCTAATATTGTTTCATTTTTTACGAGCACAGTCTGCAACAAAAGAATCTGAAAAAATTTTGTAAAATGCGCCTTGGGATCCAAAACAAGTCACGTTTTCTTCGAAATTTTAGAACTCTTCAGAATCCGGAAAATACACAGAAAAGCGCAAAATCTAATTTACCCTGTAATCACGGGAAAGCTAGACGGCTGATATTTTACTCAAAGCGATTTTTCTTGGCCAGCTTTCGAGTTGTTCGACAGTCATTGAAAAACCTCTACGGGCAGTTATGCCAGTCTTAATCGGCTATACCCAAAATTTTTCATATCGTTGCTAGAGACTCTTTTTCTACCTCTTGTTGGGTAAAGGGCAGACGATGCTTGTTAATTTCCGTGTACAGGTTGTGCCATTTTCCGAAAGTTTTCGTTATGGCGTTCATTACCGCGAGTTCAATTGACGTGAAACAGTGGATTTCACAGGCTATGGAATATCCGGGATGTTCGTCACGCGCGATGGAATAAGGAACGGTAGCAATTTACGGCTGAAATATTAGCGATTCAATTACAGATAACATTTTGTCACGGGCCATGAAAGTCGGTGTAATAAAAGCAGCAAGGTACGGGCACGTTCTTTCTCGCTGCTTCAACGTCCCGAACACGTGCCGGGAGGAACGCTCAAACGAAGTCCCTTGACTTTTAGCGTTTGTCGTGTAAAGCTTCCGGATCCGCTTTCTCGCGGCCGTTCAGCCAAGATGAGGCGCGCCCGCTCTCTCTCTCTCTCTCTCTCTCCTCGATATATCGATATTCGATACGTCCGTGCGCACAAATTGCACCACGATCGAGTAAATACATAATTCTTGGTGATATTTATCCCGTGGCGATGAAAAATCGTCCGCCATTCGAACTATATCGCGATGTTTATTCGATTTCGAGGACGTCGGTGGTTTGATACGTGACTTCCGTTTCCTCGACTCCATGCAGTCGCTCAGAAAAATCTCCATGCGCATTTTCAAATGGAATAACGTTTCTAAATTGAGTTTCTCTCAGATGGTAAATGTAATACGAATATTTTCGAATAAATTACACTGAAACGTCGCTATTTAATTTGAAATGAAACTTTCTTTGCATTTATAAAAATAATACAATAATACAAAACTGAGAACGAAACCACACTTTCTTGAGGGGATAGACTTTTTCTCCAGGATTGCTAGGGTGCGGAATGCGTGTTCTCATTTCTCGATAATGCAAAGATAGGGTTTTCCAGTAGTCAAAAACGGTAGATAAAAGTTTTCGTTTTCGTTTACGTTTACGTTTATTTTCATCAAGTTCCGAGAGCTACATGCTTCCGAATAATGCAAATTACGCCTCGTAAACGTAAAAATAGGACTTTTGCGGGCGATCGCGGTCTAAACTGATGTTTTATCTAGCGCTTTTGAATACTGAAGACCCCCGTCTTTGCATTATCGAGAAATCAGAAGGCGCATCCCGCACCCTTGCAATCCTGGAAAAACGAGTCTACCCCTTAAACAACAGAAGCTCGAACGATAAATACTGCCCTTTTCACCTGGTTATAAAATGCTCTTGCCCCGATATTTCCACGGCTGGCGATTATCGACAAAACAAATACTCGGACCGCTTAAAAAACCGTTATTGCCTGGAATAAATTCGAAAATCCTCGACTGCAGGTTCTCGCGGCCACGGGCACCACCAACGGCGAAAACTATAATTACTGGACTATGTGTCTCGTTAGCGACCATTAAGTCAACCGCGGCCACTCCATTGTTACGACGCGGCGTCTGCGTTGGGGTGCGACCGTAGAAAAAAGAATAACGAAATAACCACCGTACGCCGCGCCGTTCGCGTAAACGAAAGTTCGCGAATAATGGCGGCCATTAACCACTCGAAACACGGCACCGTAATTATGAATGAAACTTAATGTTACGCGTACAATGCGATTTCGAGTACCATTTACGTCAGCCCGGCGAGAGGACGGGTTCAAGTAGACGGCCACGTCGATAAATGTCCGCCGTAATTGCGGGTGGCTCGCAGTCCGTATTTACTTCCGGTTAAATCCGTTCGCTCGTTGTGTATGCCGGCAATTAAAAGTTTATCGAATAATGACGAGAGTCGGATCGGAATGAGCCAGACGTCGTTATCCGTCTAAACGGAATAAAAGAACAGGCCGCTGAAGAAGAGGGTGCAGCGGGTCGACGACGTTCGGTACATCCGAAGCGGGCGCGGAATCAAACTTTTAATGAATTTGCTCGAATAAGAAGTCACTTGCTAGCCGTGCGATCTCTTGACTTCATGGCCAGCACAGCACACCGTGTACAAAATCCACGCTATATTTTTTTCTTTCATCCACCCCCTTCGTTCCACCTCCTTCTCCGTACCTGGGATTACTTTTCCTATTAATCTCACTTTGGCCGCGCTCAATGAAATTTAAAACTGAATACGAAACTTGAGAAGTTTCGTCCCGGCAGGCTATATTGAAGAATATTTCCGTTGAAACGGGCATGGAAAAGAATTATTACTCCCCACCGCGTACCGTTCGATTCCTTGCATTGTCCCCCGTCGAACAGTCCGAGATATTTCTAGAAAAATTGTCGATACTACGAATATCGCTAATGAATAGTGCTTCGGCGGAATGTCGTCATGAAATTGTTCGGCTCGGCGAACGCGTTCCGTGGACAACAGAGAAGTTCGGTGGATCCGAAACGACTGAAACGGATCGGAAGTCTGCTAATATTGAAAAATAAGATAAATGTAACTTTCTAATGTCGTAAAACAATAATAGTAAATTGGACTTTCCAGTTCGTTACTTCATCGCGCTGTAGCTAAAAAAATTATTTTTCTGGATATCATATGAAAAACAATGATATTTCAAACGTCACGGTTCCCCAGCTATTATCAAATTAGGAAAATTTCCATCGCGTTTGTTCGACAAACGGAAATTTCCAGTTTGTTGTTGCATCGTCATGGTGCTAATATTTGCCGACACATAAAACAAGTATCGCGTGCCACAAATCGAACAATCGACAAACAAATCGACTAGGATAAAAAAATAAACGTAATACGAGACGAAAAATGAAACCGTAAATTTGCAGGGCAAAGGGTGGAAACGGTATGAAAGATTACGCGATTTGTATCTGTATTATTCCAGCTACTGGTGCATATAAATCGGCGAAAGATCTCATTATAAGGTCAGAGTGTCGCTCTGAAAACTTGCACCGCCGTCTACGAAATCAAAGACCGCAGGTCGGTGAAATACTTAATTCATGATACGCTAACAAATCACTGCTAGACGAGTTTTTCCGCGAAGCGCAATTTTCCGTAAACCTTTTCCCCGCCAAGTTTATTGCCCGACATTGTCTGCCGTTCCGCTCGACGCCGTTCGTATAAATGTCTTCCTGCATTCCACTCCACCTCGATGCCATTAATATTATCGGGTTCCTTTTTCGCGGAACTTTTGCGTAGTAGAAGATGCGGACGAACGAACGGATCGTTTCGTGAAAACCTGGAACCGCCTCTCGAGCCGAAAATCATGGCAAACAGCCCACTGGTTCGATCGGGAGAGCGAAAAACGAGGAAAAAAGGATCTCGGCCAATCTTACGAAGAAGTCTTTCCTCCTGCAATCTTTATATCCTCCCAGTTCCATTCTACTCGTTCCACCTCTGAAAAGGCTCTCCTTTTGTAGTATTTAATTCTCCGTGGCCGTGTCTACTTAATTCCCAATTTTTCTTTAATAGCCGAATGAAATTTTAAAGAACCGCCCGCCGAAGATTGGAAGTCCTGCTTCGATCGAGAAATTTATTCTCGTGCACAGCCCGCCTCTGCAAAACCATTCGAAGATGAAGTTACCATTAGAAAATCGCATAATTTGAGTACATCATAAATTATATTTTCGTAACTGTTACAATCTCGTCACTTACTGTAAGTCTGAAGTAAATGAAGAAGTTCAAAGAAGTAAATAAATGAAGATACATAGTTAACAGTTCATTAATATTAATGAGATGCAACTTTATTTTCGACAATACTGCTCCCGCTCTTCGTCAATAAATAAACAAATTACAATAGTCCTCGTCCACGGGCGCGTGTGCAGAAGCGTTGCGCAAAGATGCAATCCAAAGCGCATCTTTGGCCGAGGTTAATAAAACAGTTTCCGGAAGTAAACGGCCTGGTACACAGTTTTTACGGTGAACATGCAACTGTGAGACGGCGAGAGAAATTAAACACACAGAACGCGGCGAAAATGTGAACGGGGGTGTAAAGGAATTGGACAGCAGGAAGAATGAACTCAAATTACGCGGCGTTCCATCTCGCGAAGCCTCCGAATTGCCCGTGCTCTTCTACCCCCATCGGTTTCCCTTCTCCCGACCTGATTCTTTGCCGTTCACGCGAGATCTGTCTGGTGCGCGCGGAAGAATTACCGTCGCGTCGCGTCGCCAGGACGAAGAACGATCGCGCGTCATACGTGGAGGTCCTTTAACTTGCGACGGCGGAGGCGCGGAACCGTGCAAACGGCGAGTACATTGCACCGGGTGGTACGTGACAGCCTCAAGATATTGTGTCGACGGACTTAGTCGTCGCGGCTTGTTGTGCTCGTTTATAAAACGAGAATTACTCAATCAGTGTCGAGCGGACTTCTTCAACGAGCTGAACTTCCTCGCCGGATAATTGCGACGCATCAATCATAAGCTGGATACCGGGATCCAGCGATATTAAAAAGTAAATCTAGCCCTGTCCAACATATTTTAATCCCTATCGTTCTATTTACGGGCGCCATAATTAGAGCTTCTTTCTTCTGGACAGTTGCTTACTGAATAGAAAACAAAAACTTACATGTATACACTCCCGCGTAAAAATGAAATAATCGTTTAAATAATTTAGACTGTAAAATTATTAATTTCATCATGCTCTTATCATGTAATTATTATTGAACATATGAGGAAATTTATGTTAAATGATTGCGTAACTTCGTGCCCCCGATTTGAAAATAAAATTCAAATGATCAATTTTTAAGAATATCACTCTTTTCTAATTGTAGAAAATTTAACCATTTTTTAATTTTAATTTAACTAATCTTTGACCAAATCTTTAACCAATCTTTAAAATTTAACCATTGAATTTGATTTTCAAATCGGGCACGAACTTATGCAATCGTCTAATGTTATTTAGTTTTAATACAGTTAAAGGTTCATAATCAATACGAGATACCAGAGTTTTACTAAAAACCAGAGGTGTCCTAAGACTTATGAGCGGGAGTGTACAAATGTGTGCTTCAACCAATCAAATTTACTTTTTCGTTTAATACGAATTATGTTCGTTTCCTGGTCAGGCCTCTGGTGATCATGACTAATTTCAGTCATTCAACTGGACATGTTAAAAATTTGTAACAAACTATACTTCCCGATGGTAAAACCGTGAATTACTCTCGCCGAGAACGGTTTATTGATCGAGCGAGTGCGTTGATTTATTGTTAGTGGAACGAAAGAAATATTCGCCGGGTCATCGGGAAATATGACGGCTAACGGCACATAATTAATAACTCCTTTCGCTGTCCATACAAGTATTAATTACCCATCTTAGTAAAGACAACGGTAGGCAACTGTCAGTGTCAATTATCGTACCGGAAAACGATACATCGTCGTTCTTCGTATTACGGCTATTTGTCCCGCGTTGATTTCACGTAACTTGACTCTGCGTTAACTGATAAACTTCCGGGAAAGTTAATCCTACGGATGGACGTATTTCCCGCTGGTGCCTCTTCGCTCGGATAATCTCGTTGAATCTCGATCGAGAATACAGATTGCTGTCCGCTACGACGGATTCCAATTAAAAGTTAAACAGTTCCAATCGGGATCGAATTAACATCGGTATAGGCACTTGATCGACGCATTATCGTGGCCTAATTAGACCGATACAGCCGAGCCCGGCTCATTAATTTTTCAATTCCTCGATCGTTTCAGGTACACCGAGTGATTTCAACGTCTCGTTTCCGTGGAAAATCTGTCGCTCGAAACATCTCGACGAGGCAGTTTTAATTTCGCGGTATGAACCGAGCGGAGCAGCCCCCCATCATCTCCTAACATTATCACACGCGAATGCGAATCAATAGCATTAATTTTAGGTGGCTGAGACCTAAATTTCGATCGGGTCTGCTCTAATCAAAGCGCAAGCAATTAACGTAAACAGTGGAGATTGAGGACACTAAATCATCATCTGATCAGATGTTGGGTAATCTATCATTTAACATTAACTACCGCCGGTAATTGTCTCCGATCGCTTCCAGCAATTGACATTGCTTTTTTTTACTGCGCATTCGTTTCGTGGCACAGATGCTCTTGTTTCAAATTGCATGTTTATTACAAGATTGAATTTAATTACATTTTGCACAATTTTTATGATAAAATGTGGTTGAATGGAAAAGTTCATTCAATGATTTCCAATGGAAATATCTACGTGATTTCAATAACTGCAAAATAAAAAGCGTGAAATGTTTAATATCAATTTATTCGTATCAATTTTAATGGTAAATGTCCATAAACATTTGTTACACTTCACTTTTATATTGTACATTTTAAATCGCGTGGTTACTGCGCCAATTTTATTTTATTTACAATTTTAATGAAAACAGATTGATTTAAAATTTTTTCCATCTCGCACGAAAGCTTTCGTTTGTAGTTTTAAAAAATCATAAAGAGTTAGACTCCACTTATGACCGTATGATTACTTATAAAAAGGTATTTCTAAAAATACTCGTACGCCCGCTGTTTATAAAAAGAGTATTAAAAATCCAGTAATTTATTCCTCCACAAGGAGGGAGAATATTTAGAGAATTTTTTAAAGAGAGGTTGTATATAATATTCTACCTCTCGTTATCTCTTTCTTTCGAGTGGCTCAACGGTTTCCCAAAACCGCTTCATCTTGATTGCGCTCTCCCGGAACCCTCAAAAACGCGAAATGCAAATTTTTAGCGACTCAGCAGCGTCTCTCGGACCTTGGAACGCGGTCAAGCTTCCTCGCATTTTCATGTCCTGCTTCGACAAAAACGACGCTTGCATGTAACGCCGCACTATTTATCACGGGGCAATTAAAGTAGCGTTAATGAACGATTGTATCATACAAAATATATCAAACTCTCCCGAATGAGAAACTGACTTAGTGGAACTTTCAGAATAGCGGCCAAGTTATCTCGGGGATAAAAAGTTAATTTTTCTTCCCGTCGGACGGAATACCCGTTTTCTTTAAGTCCCGAAGAAAATGAAGCATTACAGGTGTCCGATGTTTTCACGGAACCACGGAGAAATATGATAATCACCGTTCGTTGGGTCGTAGCATGCATTTTTAGACAGTAATTATTTCGAAATTTTTTCGTTTCTCGTTAACAATTTACAATTAAGAGAATAAGAAGAAGAGAAGCCTGTGAATTTTATGTGTTTGTAAAAAATGCAAATGAAAAAAGCACAGTAAAACGAAGAAAATCATCAGGAATAATGTAGTTTTTTACTGCTCCTGAAAAACTTGATTAAATTCTGGATGTAAAAATCTGAAATTATTATTAGACTACGAAAAGTCAGATTTTTCATAAGTGAGAATATTAAGGAATAGTACAAATATATTACGGGACTGAGTGACTGACAACGAGGTGATGAATATTCTAACTCTGCGGTAGTCAGAATAGAATAAAAATAAAATAAATTCAATTCAACTCAATTTTAACAAATGTTTAAAGTTAATGTGTACGTTCAAAGTAAGCTTAAATGGAAAAATGCCGGAACCATTTTTGATGTCTCATACAGAAAGTTAGTTCTTGTAAAAGTAATAAAAACCGAACGCCTAGATAAAGTTGCAGAACACAAACACAGGAGCGTGCGAACAGTGCCAACTGTAGTTCTTGCATCGTACTACATAGTTCTGATTTCATTTCAACAGTGGCTCAGAATCGCCAACATATTGGAGCGCGCGATTGTCCTTTGCTCCAAACCGTGGAATTTCCTTCCAATAAAGATTGGATCGTACTCTGCCTCGTTTCAACTAGAAATCCCCTTCGATGAAGAAAGTTAGAGACACCCTATCTCTCGGGAGATTCAGTAAAATGACGCAGACCATGTTTGCTATTCCGGCAAGAAAATTGAAATTGTTGTCAGAGATCATCGAACTGCGTCGTATACAAAACTTCATTCCACAGCAACGTGAACAGTTCGTTTTGGGTAAAGTTTGTTTAATTTACAACAGGATGTGTGGTGAGTCTGATTGAAGATTTTCAAGAATAAATAATGTAATATAAATTTGTTCGCTTCGAAATATAAATACGTTCTAATTTTAAATAATTTAAGCTTCGCCATTTTCGCTGTGTGCCTCTGGCAGACGCAAAGATAATTTAAGAATTTGAATGAACATTTTCAAGAATGAATATTGCATTTGCAATATAAATTTGTTCGCTTGCAAATATAAATATGTTTTAATTTTAACGATTTAGAGACGTTCCATCTAAAATTCTTTGGAATTTAAACTTCGCCTCTCTGAAGGGATTGCAGTTGGGAGACCGCAGTCGTCGAATAAAAATAGCACATTGTGCGTGGGTTGCAGGCTGATAATGGCGGACTTCTCTCCGTTTTACTTCGTCTGCGGAAAGAACGCTATGAAGTGAACGAAGAGGTATCATGGGAAAATAGTAGGGACTTTGAAGTACCGGAACGTGCGAGAGAGAGAGAGAGAGAGAGAGAGAGAGAGAGAGAGAGAGAGAGAGAGACAGAGAGAGACGGTAAAGGGTCAGTTTATTAACAGAACGGACGACGCCAAGGAATGTAGGTGCGGATAAAAGGAAAAGCTTCAAAGTCCAAAGAGCTTCATCAGCTTTATCATCTTGTGACCCTGCATCGGAATTGCATTCACTTTGCCGATAATAATTACCGGGGTCGTTCACCGCTCGTAAAACACGACTTTACCGTTCAAGTAACTGAGTGACTCAATCACTGCATGAAACATTCCGTCGCCCTGTTTCTATCGTCTTACCATCGTTGACCGAAAACCAACGACCTTCGATGCGGCGAACAGTCGTTTCACTGTTGATACGAACGAATACGCTTGTCGATATCTCTCCTGGCGTGTTTGTCGATTAAATGCCCGTCAAAATCAAAGCGGGAACTGTTGCTGTCCGTTACAAACTCGGAACAATTCCTCCGGTCTACACAAATTGCTTTCCGCGAACTGTGGTCGGACACTAACCAGCGATGGTTTATTCATTCAGTAATGGTCACTTGGAGCGATTCCGCGTTTAAATTCAAATAAGAATATGCTGTTATCAATTGTCTCGATGATCTGTACACAAAGGATTTTAATTAAATTTCATCGTAAAGCATACGTATAGAGGATTCAATGTAGAGGATACGTTTGCACAATAATCATTAGACTGCGGATCTTTATCCACTTATGGCGGAATTGAAAATTGTTGGAAAATTTTCTCCTCTATTAAAATCATTAATGCAGATGCAGACAATTTTTATTTTGCATACAGAACCGCAGTCTAATAATTAGACTGCTTGTTTATGCAATTTGCAATTTTTGTAGACGCATTTTAAGACAGTGGGATAAAATAAAATCTTATTTTCAGTGGTAGTAGTCGTTGTAGATCTGAAATAAATAAAAATTGTACTAAATTCTGACGAATTTTATGTTCTACCATTTTTTGAACATTTTCAGAAGCCATAAATGCATAAAGGTCCGCAGTCTACTAATAATCATATATCTGCTAACCGCGTTCGGATCCACCGTTTACAAACAAAACATGTTTACATGTTTACACATTTTACCTCGGCAGTACGTACAGGGTGGAGCGTTAACCTTAAGTAACCTAGAATGACCTTAATAATAGGTTATTGTATTCGTCTTGAAACGCACACATTCGTCTTGTAACATCAGGTTATGAGCGATGTAAGTTTAGCGAGTAAGTTTAGTCTGATTCATTTTCTTCTATCTTCAAAAACAAGCGAATTCAGGTGACCTGCTTATAACGCCCCACGCTGTATATCTGGTTAACCAAAACGACGCGTTGTTCCATGAAGTTGAACATCCCTTGACAACCAATACCTAAGGAAATGGCGTACAATTCCCATTTAACGAAACGACCCAGCCTCGGCACATACACTCGAGCAATTCAACGATAACGTCGCGACCGTTTAAATTCTACCAGCAAAAGCAAATATTCCATTCATCAAGCGGTCCAAGTTAAACCACTTAAGGAGCCGTTCAATTAATTTCCGAGCACGGTTTGAAATATATATACCAGGGAGACAGAGCACGGGGGCGAACTGTCAAAACAGCTGATACCACCTAGGCGACACTTCATTGACCTAGAACAATAATTCTGCCGGTGAACCTAGCGCTCACCTCTGGGAGGTACTGTTTTATCGCGGTGCAAGCTCGCAACTACCGTCGCTGCCAGAACGGCCTACCGCGGAAACGGTCTTCTATCTGTTCTTTTCCACAATGGCGCCGTGGAAGTAGGGGGCGGGCGTCACAATTCGAAGAAATTTATCGCCCGACCTTCCGCCCAGGCCAGCCATCGTCCTCGCAAACCTCCAAGACTCGTTTCCAGGAGCGACTTACTTCGAAGTAGACGACGAGACACCGTAGAAATGAGACCGCGCCCGATACTACGGACTGCCTCCCTCGTTCCTGCAGTTGCCAATGGACTGGATCATCGATCGATTTGCCGAAATCGAGTGAAACATGTGGAAGATCGAATGCTGCAACCGTAACAGTAGACGCCGGGTATTGAAAAATTTAAACCCTGATAATTTCAATAATAATAATTAGACGGCGGAACAATTAGAAAAAATAAAAATTAGTTTTAACCTATTAAACATATTAAGAGAAAAAACAAATTTCTATTTCACTGCAGGTGGTTGCACTTCAGATAGAAAATTTTTATTTTCCATAATGATGGAAAAATTCATTTCATACCTTAACGACTTTTTGTTACACACACTAAAAGCAACACATTACGATATTCTTGAATTTATAAAATCTTTTATTATTTTATATTCCACCGAACCAATTTCTTCGTAAATGCATAAAAATCCGCAGTCTAGCAATGTCGACTCATTTTGAATCTAGAAATCTCTGATTTGAAAATCATTTTTATTGTAAAATTATTGTCCTGCAATTAGTTCATACACATATAATGGCGGTTTTACTGTATTATAATCGACAAGACAAAAACGGAAGCGTGAAATTTAAGTACCCACTCTGTCTTCGAATAATTGATATTTTACGAAGAAAAGTTGCAAATCGAACTGTAAAGAGAGCGTTGGATGGTTGGAATGGCGTTCCATAAGTCGCGGACGGTTTCCCTCTGACCCTTGACCGCCGCGTCGCGAGTCGAAACGGTGGAAGCAGAAAACACACGACTGAAAAAGTAGCGGACGCGGGAATGAAGTGGAGGCTGCAACGGGAACAGATAAACAGAGGAATAAGCAAGCAGAGAGTAAGAGGGTGGAAAAACGAAAGAGAATAATGCATGATGGGAGAAACAGTCACCGGGCGAGAGAAAAATGCCTGTAGATAGCGGGCTCCGAGCGTTATGTTCTGCTGTCGTGCCCCGGAATTATGATTTGGTCGAAGGTATGAGAGCAGATCTTACCGAGTGGGGCAAAACATTCGAAGATTTATCGAGTCTGGAAAGAATGTAATTTCGGTTTTTGCAATTTCGGGGGACACTTTTGATATGTGGTAAGCGGAAACCGCTTTTTCTCCATTCTATAACGAAGCAATTATATTATTTACAGGACACTCTACTATTCTCTCCGCGGAAAATGTATAACTAGGAAAATAATTTTATCCACCTTATATAATTGTTTTAATTAATACTCGGTTGGAATCCACGAAATAATTGGGTATTACATTTTGGAGTTAGCTGCGTAGTTCGTGCTGTTGCTCAGCTTTCGAACGAAAGTAAAAATGCTGTTTCGACAAATAAGGAGCTCGCACGGATTTCAATTTTACGGGGTCCACGTAAACTTCCATTTTCCCGTTCCGGCGTTATGTTCGCTCGAATGACAAAATAAATAAAATTCGCATGCGAAGATGTTTTCCCCCTCGTTTTAAAACAGAACACACTTGCCACTACCTCCGCGCGGTTATCCTGTAGGATTGGATAAGCAACAGAACGGGGCAGCAGCGACGAAGAAAATAGCGGCCGGCTGGCTGGGCAAACGAAAACTGCGAAAACAGGGCAAACAACGAAATGGCTACATGTAAGACTAGTAGAAATTTTCGTTCGGAGAATACCTTAATTTCGATCATTATTGGACGAAACTTTTCGAGAAACTCACTTCGAAAACTCAATATTTGCTGGTGGAATTATTCTACAATACTTGTGAACTTTCAAATCTTCTTCTCACAATCTGGGACAGTTCTTTAGTATAGCTTGCAATGTGCAAAATAAATTATTAACATTCGTGAAATAAATATACATTTCATTATATTGATAGTCGTACGATGCAAATATCAAACACGAATCCTTATATTATTTAATTATTCAATTATTCTACAAATAAACTCCTGTTCTTGGCAGTATTTCGATAAATGATCTACCCCTCTCACAGAAATTAATACGAATTATAAATGTGAAACAAAACATGCACGCTACGACAAAGCGAAATATTTATGAAAAGATTTATCGCGTATTTGTTGGTATAACCGCGATATCTCCCTGCGGAGATAAATCAAAATTTTATAAAAGGAGACATATATATATATATATATATATATATATATACATATTACTCACTCGTAAATAAATACCTGACCAGAGTCATCTGGTTCGCAATGTATTAAATTATCCAACTACGGAAAAGTGTGTCTGTTTGATAAGTAACGCAATTGCTCGATGCAATATTAAATATATCGATCTGACAGGAAACCATACAAGAATCTGTACATATTGTTTCAAGACGAAGAATTGCATCGGCAACGGAACTGTCTCACTATCCTACACAAACAAACAACAGAACGCTATATTTCAGCAATTAATCGAGTCCCACGAATATCTCGATAAACATTTTACGACTCGCCGCGTATAAGTTATTACAGGATACTTAATTCCGGATACTCGGCTGGAGGCAGGACGCCGCAAAGCACACATCCGCGATAAATCAAACGTAACGGTGGTAAGCAGCTTCCTGGAAAAATCTCGGTGTAGCAGGTACATCGAGAAGAACTTTTTTGTCGCTCAGATATATCTTCCAATTTCCGAATGACGTCGCCTTCGCGACGATAAATATGATAGAAACTGCGTTTTTATGTACAGTAGGACCTCGATTAACAGGCTTCATCGGGAGACAAACAGCTCGGACAAATTAAGGCTCGATGGATAATCGAGATCCGAAGGACATAATTAAAATCTACATTACATTCCCCCTCCCCCCAAAATAAATTTTTTATTTTCGAAAATTTATCTCCCTCCCTTAATATAATCATATTTAAACGCATATTTGTTCATAATCGGGTTCCGATTAATCGACGTCCTACTGTACAGGGTGTAACAAAATTTAGTGTCATGGTTTTGGCAGATGGTTGTACACTTTCTGATCGGTGGAGATTTGTTAAAAGAAATTGTCGCAAAATTGACTTTGACCTTGAAATTCATGATGCACGAACTTTTTATTTTGAATAAACATCCGAAGTCTACACTGGTGAATTAAAAAATGCTTTACATGAAAATTAAAATCCTCTAGAGGAACCTATAATGTTTTAGTTACTGTACACACACACACGCGCGCGTTTCTTTGTAAAATTCAGTCTCCTTTAACAATTTAGGTGTACGTTCCATGCGTTCTTGTGACCATGCTTGTGTAAACTCATCCAGCCGAATTTCTGACCGTTTTTTGTGAATTGCAATTCCACATCAGAAGCTTGCGAATTCAGTTCCCAGCTAAAAGCTAACTTCATCGCGAGTAAATGCCGGGAATTCCAGCGCGCGTACTTACTTCGTCGGTGGAAATTTTAATCGTTAATGGCTGCGTCGCCAGACGTGCCGGCCGTTAACGAGCCGTTGCGCGAATTCTCACAAGGAATCGTATTGCCGGTTCCATCGTGGCCGCGTCAACGATGGGGATTCTTGTTGCGTCAGCCAATATTCATGAAATTTTAAACGCCCCTATGTCCCCGGCACTTTAATTACAACGGTTTACACTGTTCAATTATCGTAAACTTTTAATTATTCCTGGTCGCGATCCCAACTCTTCCCACTTTCGGACGGGTCTCGGTGTTTCGTTGGATTCGAATTCCTGAAAATTCCTGTCTGTCCCGAAAGCAATTATTTTCCCTGAAAATAAGAAAAATTCATTTTAATTGATGTGGCGCAAAGGCAAATTGCACGCCCACGCCCCGGCCTCCGTGCCGCCGCGTTTTTCCGTTTCCCCATTATCTTTTCAAGGTTTCGTAATTTTTAGTGTAACACACGGTCCGAGTAAACAGAGACTCGAACGCAATATTGCCGGACAAATAATTATTTCCGCGATGCGACGCGACGCGACTCCCAGTGAATTCGTAAAATTGTTTATTTGACTTTTCAGTCGTGCAACGGCCGCATTCAATTTATCAGACCGATCCGGCCTGACGCGATGCGATACATTCTCTTTCATTTCAAGTACACGAATTTATATGTCCTGATTTTCCGTCGGTTTGCAATTGAAATTAGTAAATTACCGAAATACGTTCAGCTGCCGGTTCGTTTCCACGATCGCAGATAATTCACTAAGCTGACAGCAGCTGGTCGGGTAGACTAATAGAAGGAAAATCAGCAGTCACATGCAGATCAATACCTCACACATGAAACGTTATTATTATTTAAACATATTCCACACATGTATATGGTCTTCTACTCTATGTATAGTCTTTTGAAACACTTTTCAACGTCGTGTTATGCCGCAGTATTCGTATTGTAAATGCACTTCGTTATCCTGAGAACTACTGAAGATAAAGTAGCTACTTTTATGGACATTAAATGGGGCCAGGATATATTTACAAACTTCTCCTCGCATCTGAAAAACCATTCGAAACTAAGTTAACATTTCATAGCTCGTTAAATTTGTCTTTCAGTGGCCATCAAACAACTTCTAAGGAAGTTATCCTATAATTAAGAGCAGGTACAACCAAAAGTTCGCCTGTATAAAACTGTTTCACTGTTTAGCGTCCATGAGAAGTTATTATGTATCCTTGACACTTGATAATCCATTTCCAAATATCGTGGGGAGAACTTTTGTTTTCGAAACCCGATTAATAGACTGCGCGGATCTTTATGCATTTATAGGAAATTTGAGTAGATGAAATTGAAAATTGTAGGAAAATTTTGAAAAATGAAGATGTCAATATATGATGTCTCATCTATTAAAATTATTCAGAGAGGAAGTAGCATTGTACAGTAGAACCTCGATTATCCGGGCCTCTGTTGATCGGTTTAACATGTGTTGCTCTAAATACCTTGGTAACAGCCATAAACTACGAACTACTACAGTTTCGTAGTACAACCCATACGCTATACACGATTTACTACACACTTCAATAAGGATTAAATTGTATTAACCGAACAATCATGTTCCTCTAATTAGCACGGATAATCGAAGTTCTACTGGTTTCTTATTTTGCAGGATTTTTATTTTGCATAAAGATCCGCAGTCCACCGATTAATAACTCGAAATAATGGAACAAAAGCCGATTTGCAACGGTGGTGTTGGAGAGGGTGGCTGACCGCGAAGTGAAATGAATTAAATGCTTGCAAGTTCGCAGACCACTTCGTGTACAGTGAATTAAGAGGAACACAGTACACGCATACATAGAAACGATTCCGAATTGAATTTCCGTGGCCGGTCGTACCGGACCCCGGTTTTAGAATACACTTTTTGGCATTGATATAGGAGGCGAATGGGGTCGGGCCACCAATTATTGGCCGGAATTCATTTACGTGTAATGAAAATGGAAATTCCTGGAGCCCAGTCTCGTAACGAGTATCCGCCTTCGAGGTATAACTAGTAATTACATGGGGGAGGCTCGTATGCGCGCGGCAACCGGGCGCAATTCAAGTGCGGATTATACGACACGCCGGTACGCAGAAACATAACGGAATCAAAGTGGAATAGTACCCGGGCTGCCATGCTGAGAAGAAGTAGGTAAAGTGTCTCCTGATTAATTAGAAGTACCGGCGTAAATGACAGGAGACCCAGCTAGACGGGCAAATAAAAAGTGGATCTCGATGTCGGTGACACGATTTCAAAGTTGATGAAAGCCGGAGAGGAACACGACTGACAAGATGATAGAACGCTATGAGGAAATTTGTTGAAGCGGGATATTGAGGAACAAATCAGTATTGGGGAAGAACTACCTGATGTGCCACGCTGCGAAAGATACCATTTCAAACTGTCCCCGATGAGCTTTTCATTGCACTTCAAACGATGTGTTTTTTCTTTCCTCTTTTTTATTTCAGTTTTTATACTCCCGGTATGATTTCGTTTTAAATTGAAAGTCTTAGACGACTCGTATATACATATCAACACGTCCATTTTGATGGAATTTCGCTTTTATTTTTATAGCCTGTTGACAGATGATTATAAAGAATTTATTTTATTTTCTATAGATAGAACGTATCTCTTTTTCTGCCGAGAAACACACACCCGACAAAAGTTCCGTATTGGTTTTAGTAACTCTTGCCTGAAGCCTTTTACTTTTTCACGTAGCCACGTCGTTTGTCGAGTTAGTTCTTTTATGATGTCTGCCACCTCTAACTTAATCCAACACGGGTGCTTACGTTCTTGGTGCTTCCATTTCCTTCGTGTACTTTTCATAAGCCTCAAAGGCGTTGAGTCCACAGGGTTCTATACATGTGTATGTATCGCGAGTTTCTAGACGTCATTGTATGTACGTGTTTGCTCATCTGTGTGCTACTGAAAAAGTAGAATATATATGTACAATGTGATTTATTCGAGGGACGGCGTACTATACTATCTTACACTGCAGTACCTCTGTGTACGATAACTTCTAGTTGTATATGTAGGTACTGAGTCTACAGTCGGGGATAACATTAAGAAGCCTTTAAGAACAACTTCTTAAAAATTCGACCAGAGAACTTGAGTCTTTCTGAAATATGTTTTAGAAAATTCTTAATTATTCTTTTTATACATTATTTATCAAACTAATTCATCTAGCATCTGGAAAAACTGTAAGTCGTTTGATTCGATATTAACACTAGAACTACCAGACCAGTCAAAATGACTGAGATTTGAGATTGATATATATGTATATATGAAATAAAAAATATGTATGTAATTGATTTATGTAAATCAAGTAACTTCATGTAGGCTCTTGCTTGCGTTTAGGAACGCTAAAAATCTTGCATGTGCAACTTTATTAGATTTCACAATAATCTGACAGAGCCGATTTAGTAACGTAATATATGTTACCCGCGTTCGCTTTGGATTTTTAATAAAGAAAATTGAAAAAAGTGAGGGAGAATTTCATTTGTGGAAGCTTATCGTGTATGTATGTACGACGGTGCTTTCTAAAACATGCTTGCTCTCGTCGCGAAATAAAAATTTTTGCATAACAAAACTGTCAACCTATGAGTATATGAAAAATTGATTTCTGGTTCCTAGTAACAGTGTATCAAAGTATACCTGTGGAACGGCAAGGTATCGACAATGGAGAACTTGTATAGTAGAAATAGGACACGGTGTAGATATTAATTTACATCGGTTCATAATCAGAAACCTCCGAAGGCGGTCCAATTAAAGTTTCTTATCTTGACGTCTAACTATCTTCAACACCAATTACACCACGCGGTACAAGAAAGCACAGCAGCTTGGAGTAATAACGACATTGTATAATGCGTTACATGGGTGTACGTTACATGAGCACCTGCATAAGTAACTAACTACCTGCACAATGAAACGTAGAATGCATCTTAAGAAAATAAATCGTAAAAATATTTGGAAGCTAATTTATGGAGGCAATCCCACCTCTACTCGAATATAATAAATAGACTACATGTCTTTATGCATGTATGACGAAATTTTGGTTGGGTGAAATACAAAATAGTAAAAGTTTAAAAATATTGAAGAATGTTGTGTGATGTTGCTTTTAATGTAACAAAGTCGTTAAGGGATGAAATCAGTTTTTACGTTGTTTTGCATAAGCATACGCAGTCTAATAATAAATATGCGTCTTTCTATAAATATTGGAAAGAAAGCTCTCGGATACGACCTCCCCTTTTTTGGAAGGAGATTTGTTCAACCATAAAAAACAAGACAAAAAATACATTCTTAAAACTACACAATTCAAAAGTCGTTAGGAACACTGGAAGCTCGAACAAAGACAACAATGACTCGCGATTCATATAAACAAAGAAAGCCTCCGCGCAATTGCATACTGGAATAGTTGAATTAAGCAGACCCCGTCAGATGCTTAAACTTTCAGTAAAACATTGTTCCATTTCGCGGTATAAAAATACGCTCTGCCGGAACGTTTCCAACAATGTTCTGACATCCAGAACGGGCGAACGTGCAAGTAAAGTTCATAGCGCGTATGCAAGCACTCGAAGTAATATTTACGGCTATGTTTTACATTGAAAGCGTGACCTGGATATAACATAAAACGCGCGGCGATGTCGCGACGGCAGCCGCGAACGGAACAATATTTTCATGTAATCGTGCTTGCCCGGTTTAATTTACCAGCAGCGGGCGCTACTTATAAATATGACGTAAACATATAAACACATTAAGTGTGCCAATTATGAATTCGCAGGGGCGGTTATGCGGCTGTGGCGGCAATGTATCGTGTAATCTGTATGCGCACTCCGCGTCAATAAGCCGTCTTTTATGAGCTCGGTTTCAAACGAGCGTTTATCGAGGACCGAAATACACTATTGGCCAAAAGTTTGGAATCACGGCGTAAATTCAGAGAACAGGGTGACATATTCAGGGCATCCTGGTAATTAGTGCTTTTCAAATGTTTCTAATTTGATATTTTTCCATGCTTCTTGTGGAAGTTGTCGAAGATGTCCCTTTAGCAAAAGTGCATTCCGAACATTACGGACATAAGAAAATGTTGACATCTGTGTAGAAATATTGTAAAACTAGTAATATTTCATATTATAACGCGATGGATCATTTGAAAATTTATCGATATATTCGATTCTTACAATAATCAGCAAGTGATTCCAAACTTTTGGCCGGTAGTGTATATCGCCCCCGGCAATTAATGAGGTCGGTCGGTATTCGTTGAAAATTCAGTGTAAGGGTAAATACCGAGCTTAGTATCCGCGAAACTTCGGTATTTCGTTAATTTATTAACGTATCGGAGGCCGGATCGTGCTGAATATGTAAATCGATGATTACGCTCGACAGCAGTCCCGGAAATACCTATTTCGTCGGGCGGAGTTCGCCGGATATGCACCCTAAGACACAGACACGGACGCGTAGCTGTCAAGGCGAGCAGTATTTGCTGTCCAGAAACTATGAAAGCTGCAATCGGATTTTGGCACACTCGTGTTTGCTGAAGGTTTCATCGACTCCTGCAAAGCGCTTTCAATTACCGAGAGTGTAACGATTATGGGAATATCCTAGGCGCGAAACGGAGAAGATTATCATTTTCCTTGTAATGGGTGATAGGCCGGATGGGAAAACATTTTTTTTGGCAGGATCAAAATCCTAGTCGTGCGATAATGTCTTCAGGTTGCGTATTGAGCTCACAATTTGAAAATTTTAGGAAAATCCGGCCTAATGGGTAATCACTCGATACATGCAAAAGAGAGATCTGTATAGTATGTAAAGCGACAATTTTCTGCAGCAATAATTACAGGAAACACAGAGAGTATATTTCACCTATCATCATTACCCACCAAGCAACTCTTTCTAAGTACGCATAGGCGTAAACATTTATTGGAGAATTCATAGACGCTTCCTCCATTTCCCCGGAATACTCCGGCAAATTACCAAGGTGCAATAAAAACGCCTGTGTTGCGCCTGAACCGAGGATGCCAGCGGAATCTGTGCAACGGTTGAAACGATTACTTTGTGCGGGGAATTTCAAATAAAATATCAAGGAACGAGACAGAATATTGTTACAGCGGAGCGACCGAATTGGATGTACGGTTCGTTACGGTGGGATCCGACAAAAAGGAGCTTTTCTCACAATGGAATTATTATTGTGCCGTTCGTATCGTACGCGAAATAGATTGAAAATATTTTTCGAAGGAGGTAATTCTGATACCTGTGTGTACATAACGTTTTGTACCTTTTAACACGATGTACGAACATCGTCAATAATAAAAATGTCGAAAATTGTATTTCATCAAACTGCCCATCTTTTCTTACAATCTTTTACTGTACTAAAAATTGGGACTCACGTCATTGCACTCGGAGCTATTTTAACTCGAAAATGAAACATTTCTTCCGACCTAGAATAATTCGAATCTATGTAATTTTTTCCATTTTGTTCGCTCGGGTTTTTACCGTGGAATAAATCACAAAACCCGAACGAACTTATTTGCCAACCCAATATAAGTTACCACTCGAGGAATAAGGGTTAATTACTTCAGCCTCTCTCTATTATCGCACCGTAGTGAAAATGGTGTGGTTCCACAGCGCCGTAAAGGGTTTGAAGAAGGCTGAAGTAGTCGCAGACAGCATCGCGCAGACCCGGCGCGTCGGTCAACGCCACCTCATCACCTCCAGCTCCGCTCATAATGTTCTTCCGCGTCGATTCTGGCACGGGTGTGCCGGCGGTGTTCGCGAACACCAATATCCGAGGTCGCGGATGCAAACGAGCGTGACTGAACGAACGGGTGAAATGAAATAGCACACGGAAAAATGAGTGCGGGAGCTACAACGTCGCGTAATTCACTTGATTCTGACACGAGTCTGACTCGTTATAAAACAGCAAAACCTTTGCGTGTTGCACTGAAGGGAGTAGCCTCGTTTCCAGGACTGCAAGGGTGAGGGATGCGCTTTCTCATTGCTCGATAATGCAAACGGTAGGGTTTTTTCAATTTTCCAATTTGGGCCCTCCAATTCTCAAATATTCAAAATTTTTTATATTTAAATCTCCAGGCCCTCCAATTTCAAAATATTCAGATTACGCAGGGTAGACGTAAATAGAACGTTTGAGGGCGATCGCGGACTAGATTGATCTTTCATCTAGCTCTTTTCACTACTGAAAAACCCTATCTTTGCATTATTATCGAGAAATGAGAAGGCGCATCCCACAGCCTCGCAAGCCTGGAAAAACGAATCTATCCCCTTAAATTTGAGGGTCGCAATGTCAAAAGAAGAGTACGCAAGAACGACGTACAAGGATTGCAATCGATGCGGGACTGCTGTAACGCTGGGAAGTTTGGTTGGTTTCCAAAATATTCGTAGCTGTCTTTGAATGGGCGTGTTGGATCGAGGCCGAGGAAATTGGCACAGTTCGGCTTGTTTCGGTCGACGTCCTACGCGCTTGCTCACGCTTCATCAACCGAATAAACTGCGAACGTGTAAACCTCGACTGCATAACGACCGGCCACGGTGCATCACACCTATGTATCTTCCCGCGGAATGTGCATGCCAGCTGCTCGCAGAAAAACGCATCCACCGTATGCAATGTGTGACGTTCGTGCAAGCTCGCGATCCTCCGTAGCTCCGCTTTGTTCGACGAACGACGAAATCGTAGTAGGACGTCACAAAAGAAGAAAAAAAAAAGGGCACATTCAAGAACAGAGTTGCTGAAAGTTCCGAACCCACAATGGTTACAAACTCCTCTCAAAATCGCTGCAGCCGTTGCTCGCGGACTGGCGATTAATGAACAATAGCTTTGTTGTTTTGGCACTCGCCGCCGCGAGGAATCCGCACCGGTTTGGCTTCTCTTTCGTGCCTCAAACCGCTGCTCCTCGGCTTACTGTTCTTTCGCCTCGACCATACCTCCGCGAGAACTATGTTTCGCGATCCTGCTGTAACAATGGACAGCGTCGCTGCTGCGAGCGATCGTTTAACATATGCGGCGGTTCGCGAAAGTACTCGAACCTCGTTATTAAAACTTTGAGTAGTCAAAATGTGCGCGTTGTACTTACGTCCTCAACCTCTGGACACGCGCGCTTTAATAGATAGCAAACGCTCGCAACATCGTTATTTCACTCGTGCGAATTTCGCATTTTCGCGCTGCTGATTTAGCACGCGCGCTCCAGCGGTTTACGGCACAACGAGAAGACGGAATAAAAAAGATCTGTGAAGTGCAACTACTGCGTATTTAAAACTATGTTGCAGTAGGGCGGCTTTTATTTTCGAATTTTGAATTTCTTTTACGGCACCCCGCAGAGTTGTTCCAACTAATTGAAAAGTAATCTGCGCAAAGTTTGAGCTCCATATATTATATTTTGCAGGAGATTCTATATAAATTTTTAGTCTTAAGAGAATTTTGGGATTCCAAAATTTTTAAAGTTCAAAAAGTTTTGGGTTCTAAAATTTGTAAAGTTCAAAAATATAGTGTAAGAAATTTTGTGACAAACATTTTTGACAAGAGTAAACAAGCGCCATCCTAATATCGCAGTTCTACAGTACAGAGGGAGCCGAGATTTCATGACATAAAAATGAAGCGAGTTTCGCAGTTTCACTTACGCGAAAGCTGTTACCGTCGCATTGTGTATCACCGAACTCGTAAAACCCGTGCAACTTCGACGCCTATCTATTGTCCGTAGCGTCGGATATATCACGTGAGATGAACACCGGCACCGATCCACCCCGTATTCATTTTACGACTTCCGTCAATCTGCGAGTTCAGCGGATCTGCATCCCGCGGATTCTCGGGAGAAAGAAACAAGGTAGCAAGCGAATGGTGAATGCAGCCGATGTAAGCTCTTGGGTGTAACGGGTTCGCCTAAGATTAATCTTAGTGGACCGCCACCTTGTTGGTTCCCCTGGTAGGCATGTAATCAGCAACGGTGAAAGGAAGGAAGTAACTGCAAGCTAGCCGCCCGACGGAGTTCCCGAGACAAAGCTCGCCGTTTTCGTCGACTGTTTGTCCTTCGGAGCAATTCGAGCGGGTTCTTTCTATGCTGCGTGAACCTCTTGGCTTGGCCCTTTGTTCCGGCTTACGTAGTTGGATACATTGCCACGAATGCACGCGACCCTCGAGAAAATAACGGGGCACAATGTCTCGAGACTGCTGCACGGAGATAAAGGGTCGCCGGAGTAAATTTCGAGTAAACGAGCAACACACGGGACTGTCTGCAATTACACTGTCCGACTGCAATTCCGCGTTCCGATAACTGGTTGACGAGACTCGCAAATTTTCAGAACGTCCATACAAATGTTACATTTTTGCGATGCACGAATGATTATGTGGAATGATATACATATTTTTATAACGTTGTACACGCCGTTCATTTTTGATTTTCACGAATGATTCTGTGGAATCTTCCAAATACAATGTGTGGTGTACATTTTTATAACGTTGAACACGTCGTTCATTTTTTAGAGATAATAATTGTACCCGTAGAAGCGATCAGGTCGAGGTGTAAACTTTGTTCCGCAATTGATAACAATTAATAATCCGCTTGTTACAAAGGATTAGCCTGCTCAATAGAGGCACACATAATGACGTACTCTACGACAGACACGGGCTCACCTCGAACTTGTAACCTGTTTACGTACCGACAGCCATACAATTGCCAAATTTCAATGTTTAATGCAGACCTCAATTGTCGCAACCAGGAGAATCAATAACCTATTGATTTTCTGTGTCCGTAGAATAGTTTAGATACTACATACAATACACTTTTGAGTAGTGTACAATGCTACAGCTAAGTGAACACTAATACCGAAAGTACTTTTGCTGTATTGCTGTAACTTTCTTACAATTGCTCTCATTTCTTCGTGTATAGAATCACCGAATACCACATTGTGTGATACAAATTTTCAATGAATTATAGACAGCGGATGTTTATGCAAACTAAAAGTTTTCCTCCTGAATTGCAACAAGCTGGGGAGTGAAATTTTACTTCCACTCTTAATATGGTTGATAGGTTGGAAACAATATAACAGTATTTTTAAATTCTGCTAATGCGTTTACTGTTTTAAATTATACCTACTCATACACTTATCCGCTGTCTAATTATGAATTACTATTTTCCAGTTTTTCACAAATGAAACTTGGTCAGACTCGAATCATAGTGCGAGGTTCTGAGAGAATCGTGTGCGTTCTATTATCAAAAACTTGGTACGGTGTAACACAAAAGCGGAGGAAAGGGATGCCGATAACGATTGCAGATGGCGGCATAAATTATACGGCGGCTCCGTTTTTCCTGGTAATGTCTGCGTAGGTAGACGCGAGCAAACCCGAACGGCGGCGTGAACGCGCCGCGCCGAGCCCAGCGGCTGCACTATCTCACCGAAATAAAGCACGAGCTAGATTCAATGAGAACCAGGCTAAAGGGGTGAGTTGAATGGGGGTTCACAGGGGCAGAGCACACTGGACAGACAAGCACGCGCGCGGTCGCGAATTAACTGGTGAAAAGCGGTTATAAATAAAACCTCGCGGTTTTCAGCGCGCGTCGCGTCGCGTTGCATCTCTCTTGGCTACTCGTAATTTCCGTCATGCAATTCGGAAAATTGCCCATGAATAATTAATGATATTTTTGCGGTGTCCCGGAAACTCCTTTGGGACTAATTCAATGACGCGCCGTTTATACCGATAAGTATCGGTTATTCCAAGTGGTTTACTATGCTGACAACGAATATTCGAGGAAATGAATTTATTATTAAGCTGTTTTGTACTATACACGCTAACCGGAACGCTGTATATTATGTGTGGTAAACACACCATGAAAATTTACTAGCAAATAATATACTCAGCACTGTCAAATCACTGCGTTTTTATTCTTATTAATTGAAACTATAAAGACGTTCTCATTAGACTATATCAATTTATTAGTTTCACATTATTAAAATCATTAAATCAAGACATTTCTGTCTAACACTTGTTTCTTGCAATTCGTGTAGACAATTTTTATTTTGCATAAAAATTCGCAGTCTGTATGTATTCTTAATATGAATATTGTCGAATAGTTCAATAAACTACTGGAATAACAATATCTAACAATAAGTTTGCCATTCACCGAGTTCCTTTCGTTTCAACATCCAAACTACAATACTTGATCAAACATGTTCCTCTGTAAACACATGTATTTACGTGAAATACATGCAGTTTGATAATAGTTTATGAATTATTGGTTCAGATTTCAGATATACATTGATGTTATAGTACTGAAAATCATTATTTGCATGTTTAACCTAAATTTCGGTTCCCACTGTTCAATAACCGATCCCCACGGTACACAAAAACCGTAACAAGAATGGTGTAGTCGAGTAGTTGTGCAAAAATATTTGAGAGCACCGAGTACATTAATACAGGTAATACGTGGAATTGGTGTTTCTAATAAGTTTCTTTTCATATTTACTTTCATCCACTGTGTTATCTTCTAGAATTTGGTAATAGTTGATGAACATGGTAACATTCCTGATACCACATGTCGTTCGACAAAGAAGGGATTAACGAAAGTAACATTGTTAACTGAAAACTGAATGGTCTGTGGTCAAATATGGCAGCGGACTGAGTTGCTCGATAAGATGATGGCAGGGACGAAGAAATTTATGATACGGAAGCAATTTCCGGGTGTTTATGCGGCTTTATTACATACAAGGAATTAATGCGGAAGTTTCTATGCTGGGGTGGATCCTCGACAGGAGAAACCGCGCACGAAAAACAGAGGATGAGGGTAGAATGGCGCGGCAACCCTGAAACATTTCAAATATTTCGTGCAGCGGCGATTGCGGTGCACACATAAATTACGAGTCGGTTACATTGTTTACATTAATCGCAGCTACGACCATACAGGCTACGAACAGTGTTATCATCCCTCTAATAAATATTTAATTAATTTTATGGAGCAATCAGCACAAAACAGAACAAGTTATGAAATAAATTACAAAGATTGCGTACGTGCATCTTTAAACTCCAATTGTTTGAACCTTGCAGCCTTTTAATAATTCGTAGAACGTACACTCATTAAAAATTATGTAGCGTTGCTAGGACACCGCAGAACGTGTATTAGTGGCCAAGTAGAAAAAGGTTGTAAGAGACAAACTAGGTACAGGAATATCGTCTTATCTTCATGAAGGGGAATGAGATTGTCTAAATCAGACGACGTAGAATGGGGCGTCCTGATCTTAACCACCTAGAATGATATTTTGTCGTCCGTACGAAGTTGAGTGAGATTATCAAACACACAGGCTAAGCACAGCCACGATGAACTCATTCAGGCGATGTACGACATAGTTGTCCCATTCAGACGAAATACAATGGGACCCGTTCTCTATTCAGATGAAATAATCTCGGATCGTTCATGTAAAAGAAAAAACATTGACACGCTTCAGTAACTTTTTTTTTTACTTTGAAGTCGCAGGCAAAGAACTGAAACAACAAAAATAAAAATTACTCCAATTACCTTAGTCATTAACCCTTTCCACTCGGAGCTATTTTAACTGGAAAACTAAACGTTTCTTCCGACTTGGAATATTTCCATTCCCTATAATTCTTTATAGGGAACTTAAATACCTAAATGTTTGTAGTGGCTCCTCTCAGAGTCACCATTCAGGTTTTAAGGATTAATATTGTCCAAATCTGACAAATAATAAGAAATTCAGAAGCGAGAATATTATCGTGAATTTCGAAGTTACGATTTCGACGCACGTCCGTCAAATCTTAACAATCGATTTTACCCGCTCTTCCCGTTCCCACGCGGTATTAAAAAATATTTCACAAGAAACTGACCGTAAAGAACCGATCCGATTGACAACAGCAATAAATTCGATGACAGTGCCGACAACAATGCATCCGCGTCAGTTTATTCGATCGTAACGAGTCGCAGAGCGAATTCGTCAAAAGGTTTACAAAACTAACAAAAGTTTTTGTTGGCTTCTACTTGCCGATGATCACAGAAACGGACACCCGTCTGCCACAGTGCTCGCGTTCAAAAGGTATTTGACTGAGGCTTAAAGAATCCACGGTATTGTGAAATCGTTTTGTATGCCTCTAGGATGGCGCAGAGAACCGCGACAAACACTGGCTACCAGAAAAATTTGTTCCTCTGTTGTGAACGATTTCACAGACCAGTGTCCGCGTGACCTGAAGAAACTCGAAGCATAAGAAGCTGTTGCAATGGTTCATTACGTAATTTCCACGTGGATAAATCCGCGAACACGTTCACCAACAAACAATAAACAATACATTTTATAAAATGTGGCCAATCTTTCAAAGTTTCAGGAAACTGTGAAACTGGAAAGTACAATAGACAGTATTCTCTACTTATAAAATTGTAAAATATATAATTTTAATCAACGCGCGCGCAATACTATATGTGAATACACGTGTTAAACTTATTCTTAAATATATTTATGTTTTCCTATTTCTCACTATTTTCGAGTTTCTCACTTTACAAATATTTTAGTCAGAATCAACGTTTCGATTAATACTGTGTTGCTTTCCTGCATCCTGTATGTATGCTCCCGTCGTAAAATAATGGCAACTATGAAAACCTGTCGCTGGGTATTGCCGGATAAATCGTAGCCTGTCACGTCCTTCTATAAATCGAAGATCGCCTGATCTTTCATTTCCGTCCTTCGTTCGAACAAGAGCGCCAGATTTTACGAGCGAAAGCCGTCCGTCCGTGAGCTGTTTTTGCTAGGAAATCGGCCTACGACCAACACATACCGTTGTATTTGTCAGGGTTATGTTTCAGGAACATACTATGTACGAAGCGCATACATATTTATAAGCTCTGCATACCAAATGTGAAACTCTGTATCTATCTTGCGCCGAAGCGCCATGTGTTACGCTTCATTTTTCGTTAAACCATTAGCTATTGCGACCCTGCCCTATTTGATTATTTGCACTCACCTAGAATTTTTTCAGCGTCTGCATTAATATTTGCCAAGAATTTACTTTTGAATTTGCATTTGCGAGTATACGAATAAATAATTGAATAGAAGAATAGAAAAATCTTTGAGCTGGAAAAAATATTCTAAATATTTCTAAGAGAAAGGGCAGGCAATTTTTTTCTCGGTTTATTCTAACAAAATTATAAAATTGAGAAAAAAGTATTACATTAATATCATTGTTCGAATTATAAACAGCGACCCAGTGTGTTACTCCGGCGGGTATTATACTATGGATCTTTATGCAAAATAAAAAATGCAACCAACTCGAGTGAAATATTTTATTTCTTTTTGTAGAACCACAGGATCTAAGAAACAACACGGACCCGAAGGTTTTTCTTAGATCAAGGCTCTGCTGTATTTAATACAGATTGTTGTATGGTACGTACAACTTTATAATTTTATATTGAAAGTTCCATTTGAGCGAAACTGTGGAAACAATATCTAACCAAGTGAAACGATTCTGAATTGTTGGAGATGGAACATCAGAATCGCAGAATTTGCTAGCGTTTAAAGAACTGTCCAAATAATTGTTTTCCGTTCCGCGGCTCAATCATTCGTCTCTACTTTCTTGGTTCTTTCAAGGCAAGAAAGGTGGAATAATGTAACCAGTCTGTCTTCCGTTGAAAGCAGTGGCAGAATTACCATCAAACAGTATTGAAAGTCCACGGAAACAGTAGTTAAGGGTAAGGTTTCAATAACGTGAACAAGTTTCCGAGAAAATAAATCGAGGAACGAGAAGAAAGGAGGGCCGCAATGAAAAGAAAAGGAAATTGCTCTTCAGATATTTGTTCGTGAAGTGTTTTCGCCAATTTGGTCCTTTATTAAAAAGTTTTCGTAACGCTGAGGAGGCACGGCAGGTTGAAAAATAGTGGAAGACTAGTAAACTGCCTCCCGTTGCGCCAAGAATCGACGCCATATGTCGTTTTCAATCAGAACATTTTCACAACGTAAACGAATCTCCATGATGGCTTCCATGGAAACTCGCAAACCAGTGTCCTGAACGTAAATGAAATTGAAGTACAGCCTTTGTGAGCACAGAAATGTTACACGCTGAACATTGAAATTAAGTTCTAAACAATTAATGAAAAGGGCTACAATGTTTAAATAAATCACAGCTGTTGCAAATGTGAATTAAACTTGCTCTGAAAACAGTTAATTTGAACCCTCCTTTTTAATACGTCTCGTTTCCGTTTCGTTTTCACGCATCGTGAACATATCTTTATAATGACTTCAAAGGAAACTCAACAAACGAGTGGTGGGAGCATGAATAAAATTGAAGTACTTCCTTAAAGCACAGAAATGCGTTACACGCTAAACATTGTAATGATCTAGAATCTAGAGACTTGTACCATATTAGATTATGTATTTAAATAAACCGCAATTTGTATAAATTAACTCAACAGAATTTTTATTCAATAACGAGAAAAGCACAAGAGCAAACCACGTCTTTACGATTTGAATGTAACACGTCAAGTGAGTATCATTTGGACTAGAAAATTGAACGATACTATAAACGAGCAACCAACAGTTTTATAAACACACTGAAATAATCTGAAATTGAATCGATCGTTCCTTGTGTGGAATAATAGGTTCATTTTGTTTCTCAAAGTTGAGATCATCTTTTTAATACGTCTCGTTTCATTTCGAATTCCAGCACAGTGTCAGCGCGCTCGCTCCCGGTTGTTATCGAATCGAACAGTAATGAATAAATTATCGTCCCCGGTGATAGAACGTCCTCTCGTTTTTCAGAACGCGCGATTAGAGGAACAGAAGAAGAAATTTCCTGACGCGTAAGAAGGATCGTCCGTGGAACGAAACGCCGCGCTGACGATACCGTAGCCGACTCTTTGCGTCAGATACGAAAATCGGGAAATTCTTTACGGATCTCTCCCCTGAATAATTCACTGACGGTTAATGAACATTCCGGGAAACGGAGCAGCCTCTCCTTTCGTTCTTTCACCCAGGTAAAGCCATTCTTTCGGAAGCACCGTGGAAAGGCCTGGACTCGTTATCGTACTACCAGCATGGCTCCCTTTCTCTCTGTTCATTCCATCATTTTTTTCATGATCCTTCGCTCGACGGGACTCTTCTACCGTTGTTTACGCGCGGATCCCAACGATCGTTTTCAACTTTAAAGCGGAGATTTCAATTCACCCTCCGTCCGCTTTGTTGCAGTTATTGTTAATCGGCCCCCGCTAAGATCTTCAGCTGAATCTATAATACGCGGTCTCTAAGATCATCATGAAGGAATCAATTCGTGTTCGCGCATAGTGCAGTAATGTAATCCTCGGTTTGAATTTGATTCGGATTTCTACAGATGCTGGAGGCTGTTCGTTCAACTATGTACACCGAACATAGTAACTGGGCTAGGATTTACTCTAGAACATTTATGGTTCGCTTTTTGTTGAGCCTTCGTTGCAATATTGGTTGGAAAACTGTTAGAAATGTCCCTCGAAAACGCATGAATACATCTTCAAAGTGCGAGTGAACATACTTTGTACATGGAGCGCTGCAACTTTTTTGCTGCACAGTCTTGGACAGATCTGCTAATATTGTTGTAGCTACACTCGCGAGGAAAATGTAAATGGATGTTGCTTGGTCAATACTTATATTTTCCAGAGAAAAGAATAAGCATGACGATGCTTTAATATCTCCCGCAAAATCGGAATCCAAGTAGATACCGTAACACGTTCGTATCAGGGTTTATCTCGGTAATAGTTTTCAGAGTTACAGCTCTCCATGAAATGCGGCGTATCACCTCATCAAATATGAAGAAAAATATTATTTCAGGAAAGTCAACATTCCACAATATCACGTCGCGCGTTACAACTTGGGACAACCACAGATGTAGAACTAATAATGACTTTTCTTTACGGAAATACAAAATCATGGTTATCTCCGTGCCATTTTGAACGAAAATAGTATATTTGGTCACAACGTCGAAAAAGTTAATATTACGGATTTTCTACAATATTTGCCAACGTTGAAATATAATATTATGCCCCTGGTATGTAATATCAGGCAGCATAAACATCGCGAAAATACACGGAAATTCTGTTGAACTGGAAATGCAATATTACTGTTGTTATCAAAAATTGCAGTTTTCATCTACCCAGATCTACTCCACATACGTGGTAAACAATGTAAAATTGTAGTCTGCAATCGTTTTCTGTCGGCACTGGATACAATTCGCGAATCGAAAAGTTCGAAAAATAAAAAGTAGAAATGCAGATTGTCAGCAATGCAGCTGTAAATGAGACAATTTTTTCTTTGCAAATTTAATGCGTAGAGCCACATTTGCTCGCGTTCTCCCACTTCTTCGTTTCGCTGAGGTGGGCGATGAGTTATAGGGAAACAGACTGATTGATGGTGGGGACCGTGTGACTCGCGACGAAGAAGAAGTTGAACAGCCGTGTTCTACGACATTATCCAGAGATCGCAGAAGTCTAGGCAAAGCCCAGAGATCGTATAACAACAATGAAATATTAATTTTATAAGAAAAAGACAAACGTGACAGGACCTTTTTTAACCTATCCTTATAAAATTCGAACAAAAAGTTTTGTGTTTTTGCCATCATAAAACCAGCTGCACAGGCAAGTGTCCTGGAGGCATATGTACACCGGAAACTGTGTACTGTTGGCATATTTTCAGAAACATAAAACTTCGAATTTAACAAACAATGTTTCGAGAAAAACACGATGGAAGTGTTCAACACGCTGTACCTACGGTTATCCAGAATTCAGAAGATCAACAATCACCAATGACACCTTCTGAAAACACTTCGAGTTGCACTACTTACAGAAAAATTAATTATTTTTTTAAATTGTCCGAATATGACTGAGAGTGACAATAAATCGCGCGCAAACCATTTATCAATACCGTCCATATATCTGCTAGCATGTAGCCGAAATAAATGAAACGATCGTTGCGGAAGTCCGTCGAAAGACAATCACATCGCGCGATATACGGTTTCGACGTTGTCCTCAAAAATCGTTCGCCGCGCAAACGACCGAAGATTTACGCACGCTTCTATCTGTTCCCGGCCATTTTTTACAGTTACTCCTTAATGATCGCCTGGCGTGGGCTGAAGCTGAAAGCAGCATAAAACACGAATTTCCCGCTCTCTGCCTCTTCTCCCCTTGCCCCTCTCTTTTTCCCCCACTTTCCCTCCCGAATCGCATCCCGCCAAGGGGGTAGAGAAAAAAAAAACTAGCCTGGTTCGCGAAAGGGTCGGAATTATGGTCAACGTACATGACGCGCCTATTTATGATTCATATAAATCGCATTGTACGTAGCCAACAGCGTAGGTGGTTATACGCGGTCCATTATCTCGCTTGTAACGCGGATACGGCCTCCGTGGCGCGTTATAAGCGGCGCGTCCGTGAGGATAAACCGTGCCGTGAATATTTATCTACGACTATTGCAAAATAAACACGCATCTCGAAACGCTACTCCCGTTGAAACACGCGGATGATACGTAACGGGAGCCAGTATCGTAATTCCTAAAGCTTTTTAAAATTCCCGCCGCGCTACACCGACGCGACACCAAACGCAACCATTTTCGGCGGCCATTATAGATTTGACGTACATACGCCGCGCCGGCCGCCTCGTATTTTGTTTATTCACGGAAAATCCTTGTCTCTTCTTCGACGCCGCGGGCGCCTCTCGATTTTCGAATTGACCGTTCCACGCTCGGATTTGATCAATGTTTGCGGTCCCTTGTTCCGCAAACACTGGAAAACTTGCACTGTTTGTCACCGGTTTTTGCGTTTTTTACCGACTTTTGTGTACGCGAAATTTTTGTCCGGCAATCTCGATTCTTCGGGAAATTAATTCTGGCGGAACGGTCTTTTCGTGTTTAGGAATTTGTGTTCTAACAATAAGTCTTATATCGTATATTTTGTTATGAAACTAACAAAAATTTGTCCATCCAAATTTTTTGTGCCATTATTTTATAATATATATCTAACTTAAAGTCTAATAATAATAATTCTGTTGGTTTTATGCTGATTGCATGCATTTATAAGAAGTAGAATGATGCGAGACGATTTCAGAACACCGCATAAAAATCGCGGTTTCTTTATAATCTTTCGCTACGGTCGGCCGCGCAATTCGAGTAGAGGATAATCCAACAATCATTAGCATTCTCGATGGAACGAATTTGGGAAATGATCCGGCGGAGTTAACCGAGACGAATGTTACAGTATTGCGACTTGTTAATTGCGAATTCTCGACCGATGAAATTTTAGTATCCTCCATTTTGGGTCGGCATAGACAACGGTCGAGCGAGGGTAACGTCGATACCCTGAATCTCGAAATTCATCGTTCCCAGGCATTACGTTGAAATATCAGGTTTCCGAAACACGGATACATAAATGCTAGAACCGCTAGGTTCCCGTTACACGGGAATGCGATAGGAGTTTCCAGCATTTGACGCCCGCGCCCGTGAAATTATAATAATTCATCCCTTAAGCAGAAATTCGGGTTTCCTAGACTGCACACTACGGTTGGCCAGCAATCGCTGTAAAGGCATTGTATAATCTCTAAACTTTCCTCTCCCTCTCTCTCTTTTTTTTGTGATAAAGGGCGACCGAAAGTTACGACCAGCGAGAGGGAAGCTTTTCTACTGAGGGGATGATATATGAACGCTACGAGTTAGGCTTTCGGCAGGATCTTGACCTGTGATGCAGAGAAACCATTTTCGTTGACCTGCGATCCCGATATGAGAAGGCACGTCATGTTTATGTCATCATAAGCATCTTAATGGAAACACGTAATTATATGATACTACTTACAATATATGACACAGTACTATAGTTCAAAATATTGTAAATTATATTTCACAAAAATTTCATTAAAATCAACATGCTACAATTTTTTATCAGTTAGGGGAGTTCCTTGTTTTTATCGTCATTATTCATACACATAAAATATTCCTGAATTCCTGCGTTTGTAGTCCTTCGCGAAACAATTTCAATAGTCATTCAAGGTCATTCAAGGTCAGAGAAATATATAAATTCACTGTGAATGCTAACGTAATGGGATATTCTCAGTTTTATTAATGAAATCACTGATATGGATACACCTGGATATGGATTATTGCAGATGAAAAATATACGTGTCAAATAGTTTTCAACAAACTATTGAATTGGTAAGAAAGTAATTTCGGTATTTTAAGGTGAAATAGAGCCCAACTTTTTCATACAAACAATGAACTTTGATGAACAAGATATTTTCCCTTTTGTTCCATGCTCTTTTGCCAAAAAGAAATCGCTTGAGTAAAGAAATACGGTTTTATTTCACCTTGAAATACCGAAATTACTTTCTTCGCAACCCAACATATCCTGTATAAATTTCATTAAAATCGGCGTGTTACACTAATGTCCCTTGCAAGCCAAATTATTACTGGAAACAAAATACTGAAAAGATGGTTCGTGTGAATGAACTCCGTGTAAATGAAGTGTTGAAATTCGCAAGAACGTTGGCCAGCGTAGTAGAAGAGTAGAAATTAACCGGTCCGCGTCCAAGGAAATACGGAGCAGACTGTGATTACATGTGAAGATAAATCAAAGTAAAGACAATGTCGAGGCTCCCTTTGATCATTGACAAGTGCACGGGGAACCGGTGAACTCGAGGCTACCTAGCAGCTCGGGTAAACTCCACCGGTAAACAGGCGGGTGAGAAACTTGTCGGGGGTGTGAGGCAAGGGGTGGGGTATTGTTCGTGCAGCCGGTGGCTGGAATCCGACGAACAACCGGCGAGGAATGTACGAAATTTGAGGTTGACAGATGGCTCATCGGTGAAGTCGCGGTAATAGCGAAAGCATGCGCGGGCTACTTGAATGGATTCAGTCGCTTTGTCCCGGCAGATAAACAGGGTCTCACCTCAGGAACCGACAGGGGCGGAGGATGCATTTCCGGCGACGAAACCTGATACCATTGTTCCCGTTGCTAGAATCGATGACAGAGATCAATGTTATTGATGACAGTGATTTACGAACCACGGACTTCTCGCCCGCACGCGACTAACTCCTGTCCATCTTTCAACGGCGCAATTATTCTCTAGTTTCACCTCTGCCACCATTAACTGCGCCAATCACTTTCGAGAACCCTCCAACTGGCTTTTGGTACCTGCGAAATGTAGTCAGACTATGCTACCAGCAATAACGATGATCCATTGAGTGCATACAAAGACGAGGATACGCAGTCTCGCTACTTTAGCCACAATAATTTTCTTATGAAAATGATATTTATTTGTTTTTGAGAGATCAGAAACGTGTAAGATAAAGACCTCTTCCAGAACTGCAAGGTGTTTCTTTTACATATCTACGTATATCTACATACACACATTCACTTTAAGGGGGCAGTCTCGTTTTTAGGATTGCATGGGTACGGGGTGCGTCTTCTTATTTCTCGATAACGCAAAGATGCGATTTTGCAGTAGTCAAAAGATTTTGAAAAGTCCTATCTTTACGTTTACGTATGTAGCTGTCGTAGCTTTGCGAAAGTAGCTTCATGCGCAGCTTTATGCTTCCCAGTAACGCAAATTACTTTTGGGGGCGATCGCGGCCTAGTTTGAATTTTTATCTAGCACTTTTGACTACTGAGAAACCTCATCTTTGTATTATCGAGAAATGAGAAGGCGCATCCCGCACCCTTGCAATCCTGGAAAAACTAGTCTACCCACTTAATGGCTATAGAAGCCTTAGAGGAATTGGAACACATTGTTTCTAAAATGTCTAATGTTTCTATAATTCATTGCAAGGTATCGCGAACGCAGAGTACAATTTTTATTAGTCCCCTGGCTGGATGTCTTTAGATGCACAGCATTATTACACGTAATTTCGAAGCATTTTGCCAACGTACAAGCTATGTCTCCATATACATCCTCCGAGGCCGACGATATAAACCTTCATAACGACGGCGTTTCCGGATGTGCATGAGCGTAGAAGATCTCCACCGCCAGCTAACGTCGACTCGTATACTGCGACAGTGTGGAGACGCCGACAAATAAGTCGAGGTTTTTCTCGACCAAGTATATCATCATTTTTGCAGCCATTCGCGCCTTCGTTCACACACACACACGCATGCACCTCTGAAAAGTTCTATACAGCTTTATCCGTACTCTCAATACTGTTTGCATTGAGTCTTGCCAACAATTCGTCGCTAACATTTCCGGTACGTGTCGTCTAATTGATCAAAATGGCTTTTCCAACCGTGTGACCCATTTCACTCTTTTCAACGACTGCGGATCGACACTGATCGAATTTTGTAGCCTGTCGTACAAATCGTACGATTTCAATAATCATGTCAAATTATATTTATTAATGAGAGTCCGGATTTTTGTACATTTCATTCTACAATATGTAGTATTGCACATTCTGCTACATTTTCAGTGTAAACGGACGTCTGAATATTGCATCCGAATGTACAATTCGGAAGAAGTCCGAAAACTTCGCGAAGTTAATAAGGCAAACAGAACGTGACTTTTGAAACTGAAACCTAAATATGGCGCGGCGAGAGACTGTTTGGAGAAGTAAGTCGGAATTGAATATATATTTTGCGAGTGGAAACTAAAGAATAAACAGGAGAAGGTATTCCGTGAGGGTCTATTTAAACGAACTTCGAAAGCTAATGGACCTGTTCTTCTATTTGTACGGAAGCATACTTTGCGAAGAATACACGGAAAAAGGAACCAGTCGAAGCGTAACAATGGCATTTCGCCGGCGTATTGCGAGATAGAACCCAAACAACGCGAAGGCGAGAAAGAGTTAATTTAAGAAAGATGAAGCAGTGAGCAAGGGGATGAATGAAAAACCTTGAGACGCGATCGTCGCGTCTGGAATACCCTTCAGCCTCCTAATTTCATCACGTCCGAAAGATTCCGCGACATACTTTCACTTCTAGTTGGCAAGTTCGAGGTGGAAGAAATTTACAGACGCATTTCTTTTCCTTCTACAGCAGCGCAGTCGCCTATCCCCGGAGATGGCGAAAAATTGAAGCCCCGACGTAAACGATTCATTCAAATCCTTATGAATAAAACATGTTAATCTCAAGCTGAAGCCTTTAAATGAGAAATTTAATACTGTTGCATTTGCATTCGCGATACGCAATAAATAGTACCACTGTATATCATATTTGAAAAACATATGTATTTTGAGAAAGCTTCTTTCTCAATTGGTCTACAGTAAATAAATAAGAATTATTTAAGAATTTTTTTTGTATAATTTCATTTTTTGCGAATTTTATTAAATTTTTTGCGCAGTTTGCAACAAAAATATCTGAAAAAATTCTGTAATCAGAATTTTAAAATGCATTTGAGACTGGCAAATGCGCGGAGAAGCGCGAAATCTAATTTACCCTAATTTACGAATTATTCAATGCAAGGTTACATATCAGCAACTGATAAAGAGGGAAAACAGTGTTATCAGCCCCGATCAATACATCTATAAAAGCTGCAACAAATAATTATGTTGCATCAAAATCAACAAAATAATGGGTTGATTATTGTCCTAACAAAGTAAAGAAATGATTGTATGCATCTTAAGAAAATGCAGAAGTTATGATTCCAGATTAGTTCCCCATTACATGCTGTCAGTCGTGGTACTTGACGACTATCTGGATTAACTAATGACCAGAACCATCATTTGTCAACGTCAATCTCACTGTCGGGCGCAACGAATGGGAATGTCCGATGGTATCATTTTCATGTACCGAATGGATGTGAGGATAATACTATTGGGTTTTGACGCGTCCCATATCGGTCATAGATCCGTTCTGCATACGGTGAACGCGTCCTCGAACTTTTGCGGCTGATAGGCGTCTGATCGATGACTCGATCAATGGCCATTAACCACCTTAATCTCCCGCAGTTCAAACTTTTTGTTCGGAACGGAGCACACCGTGAACAATGGATGTGCAAGCGGGATCAGCTTGACTTGATATTTGCATATCGATCTCGCGCGAACGAGGGCCACGTCAAATTCTTAACTCCGCCATTAATGAGTTCGATATACTTCCCCATGATAATATCTATTAAGGCGTACTCATCTTTCGTGAAACTAAATACGAGTCTCTCGGGATAACAGGGGCGGATACCTTTCGAACACTAGCACCATCAGCCACGTGATCGATTTTATACACTTTATTTCAGAGTTATTAAAGTTATCGAGATGCTATCATAAGAAATTATTCAGTAGATTTGTATTAGACGATTGAAGAAAAAGTAGTTTCTACGAAGAAGGTTGTAAAACGTTGAGTGGCAATTTTAGAAAGTGGTGACGACTGGATAAGTGATTAACAATACTATTTTGAGTGTAGAGGAATTTTTGAGAGGTTCAGCGTTAAATTGTTTCGCATTTTTCTTGTAATTTTATGTGACGTTACCTTTTAAACCGCGTTACGTACGGATTGTTTAAACGGCGATGACGCAAACGTTACTAAAAGAATTCTAAGAAGGTACAGAGAAAATCTTCTCGGGTGAAGCTGAAAAATGGTTCTGTTTCATTTGGGAAGACGTAACGCCACGATGTCCAGTTCGTGAAAAATGGCTTCATGGAACAGGGCATGGTGCAACGAGAAAGGATAGCCGTTAATTTGAATGTGGTTCGTGTAACAAAAGCCGTGGAAAAACAAAGAATGTGTAAATACAGATATGGTTTTGAAAATATATTGAAACAATTTAGAAATTTCACTTGAATTATCTTAAAAATATATGGAATATAAAATGTAGTTTTTCCGGATCGAATTAGAATGAATTGAGCAAAAGTCGAGCACACCTTCCAATTTCTATTGTTCGACCATGTCCAATTAAGTTTCATATACGGTCGAAATGCCGAGAGACATTCAGATTCGCATAATCGAATTCCCCTTTGCAAGTCGTGTAGATTTTAGCCGAGTGGCCTGCTAATGGACTCTCATGTTTCCTTTTAATTAATTAGTTCGCCAGCAAAACTGACCCATTGTTTTGAGAGTGCCATGAAAAATCTCATTTCGCCGACAAATTTGCTCGACGCGATTTCTAAAATTGTTCGGTCTGGAACCGATTAATTAGAAAAATCATCGATTAATGCTTTGAAATGTCATCGGAAACGTTTCCGGTTTCGCGTTTAATTACGTTATTAGATCCTGATGGACGAATTAATGGAAATTATAGGTTTTCGTCCCGGAAAACTGGAGAGAGAGGCCACATTGAAATTCAATGAACTGTATTGTGGAATCGAGACCCTCAGATCGGCGGAAAAGTACTGGAAGAATGGAGAAGCTGAGGCGCGAATAATTAACCTCCCTCCAGTCAATGATGGATCAGTTATAACCTGACGTAATCGACAAAGTGCGAATGTTTAACACTGCTTAACACTACTTTATTTATTGAAAAGAACTGTTCAACTACTTGCGGATGTACGTAACAGGCGAATGTAAAGTTTCCTGTTAAACCAACAGATGTCGGTAAACATTCCTGGTTCCGCTCAGTGCTATAAGTAAATAGGTAAACATGCCCGTGAACTTGATTGGAAGTCTAGTATTTAGTTGGAGATCGAAATTGTATGGTAAAACTTTAAGCAAACTTCTGAACAGATTCGAAACTTTTGGCTAACCTTTCAGCACCCATCAGTTTGTCATTTCCCTAATGAAATTTGTCGAATCGTGTCAATCTCATCAAGTTCAAGATTTTAATTCATTAACCGGGAAAAATAGATATTGGAAAGAAATAATTTTCGGACATAAACGATCCAGATTGCAGACGAAGGTTCAGGTCGCTGCGACAATATTAGATGATCGGAGAGTCAGAGAATGGTTTGAACCTAGCAAAAGCCGAAGTCGTTCCGCTGTCTTTCTGGTAGGTTAGTGCAGTGCTTAAAATAAAGTCGGTAGATAAAATGGAATGGCCGAGCAAATTTTTCGCCTATATTGACGACGCGGCAACTTTCCTCGCGAAGAGGCCACTAAGTGGTTGGAAACGGGTGCTATATCAAGGAAAGATAAGCCGCTTAATTTCGAACAAGATTAGTCTGGACGTTCAATCTCCTATATCGTCTCCTCTTTGGCACGTAACGGCGCCAGTGTTTCCAGCCGGGGTTAATCTCGGGATTAATCCGGAAACGAACTTTCCTAGTATCATTTTTCCGCGGTCGTTCATATTTCCGGTTTATATCACCGATTACACTCGGTGCTTTCTCGCGCTCGAAATTTTCTGCTGGCCCCCTTCCACCCGTGAATATGGAGGCAGCAAGAGAGAGAGAGAGAAAAAGAAGAGGTATATATGCATGTGTGTATACGGACGAGAAGCCCCGCAATTTTACAAATGAAACATCAAAGCAACCAGTGTAAATCAAATTTTCACGTTACGACAGGCTCGCGTTATTTCCCCGACGTTTCATGGCGCGGCGTAGCGCGGCACACTGAAAACACGAAAGCGTAGCCAACGCGCTAAGGGGGAATCTGAAATGACTATGATAACGATTTTCCGTTTACACGATGCAATTTGATCCTTCGTACTTGAATAATTTCCCGCGCAATTCCACGCCACCTTCGATAAGCCGATATCTGCATGGTTTGCCGAGTCCATAAATTAAGCACAGAGTTCGATTCGTGCTCGTTGGTAATCCCTTCATTGCCATACGAGAGACTCGGTCATTATAACTTTGCGATGCATTTGCGGATCCCAGCCAAGCGAAATGTCCTGTGGGAGGAGGGAGCACTATTTTTCTCGAACAACAACATTTACAGTCCCCTCTGTTTTTCATTCAACAAATCTATAGAAAGTAATTAGCACGCAGAGTGAAGGTTGAAAGTGGCTGAACAAGTCCTTTTACTTAAATCATTTCTACGTTCTTGCTCGAAATACAAAGTTTACCGTCTTCAAGTCATAAAATAAATATACATTATCTAAGAATTTTCGGACAGTTTTGTGTTTGCTCCATAATGCCTCTTTTGTGTCAGAGAAAATCATTCTACTAGAAATGGAGGGTTAATATGGGGTAAGTGAAACCCCAGATCTTCGATCCAGAAAAAAAACAATCCAGCCACAACGTGACCCTTTCGAGATCCCTCACGGTCAAATAAATTTCTTACTTTGCCGCGGTCACGACCCCTCGTTAGTATTGACTACAAAGGGATATAATTTAACACGTTGATCTAACCTGATCCCTAACACGCGCGGAAATCTAGGGTGAACTTGCTTGAGTAAGCGAAAAAACATGGTAATCACTAGACTGCGGATGTTTATGCATTTTCCATTGTTTGTAGACAAATTTTAAGATAGTGGAATGAAATGAAATCTTATTTTTAATGGGAACAGAGAGCCTTTGTGTGTAGATCCGAAACAAATAAAAATTTTACAAAATTCTATCGAATTTTATATTCCAGCCTTTTTTGAAAATTTTCATAAGCGATGAATGCATGAAGAACCACAGTCTAGTAATCACTCTAAACTGTAAAAAATAAATTCTCCAATGATTCGACTTACAAGAGGAACATTTCAATCCTATAGTAATCGTAGGAACAGTGAGCTACCATTAAGACAGAAACGTTCATCAAAATTTCAGCGTTGCTTGTTTCTTTCGTAAAATCTAAATACTGAACGAACAACGTCTCGACCATTCGCATTTTCCTCGCGAACGTAGTTGAAACGATATTAACGGATCCGTCTGAGACTGCGCGTTTGTCTGGCGAGATTTTCAACAGGGCCCTTTCCGCTCGTTTTTCGCCGTGCCTCATTGAAATATGCAATTCAAAGGAGGCGAACAAGCGAGCCTCTTTACAATGTTCGTTCGTTGCGTGTTATTTAACAACACCCTTTCGCGCGCTTGAAACCCGTGAAACCCTTTCCCAGTTGAAAATCATATTTCTCCGGGGCGCGTGTGCAACCTCCGCGGCACCGCGGCCATAATACATCGTCACGGGGATGGGAAAACTAGATTTTCCCTTCAAAAACAATCACGGGAACGTCAACCTCGTCGTGGCAGTGAAAAAATATATATATATATATATATTCGCCAGCGAGCGAACCGACTGCGAGAGGCACAGGGAAAAAAATGTAAAGCCCGGAACGAGTCGCGCGCGAAGGGCTAAAAGCTATTTCGATAAATTCACGATAAACCATCGAGAGCTCTAGTGTTCCCCCGCCTCTGTCCGTAATTTCCCGAAACTGCCGGCCGTATTTTCGTGGATGTCCTTATTCTTTCCACGGGAACTGCGAGGCAGACGTAAAACCGTCGCCGCCGGGTTATAGCTTAATAGGGCCGCTTTGTACTTGTCGCGCGCGAGCGGGGAGAGGGAAAAGGGAAAATTGGTCCACTCAGGGTAAAAGCGGTGACGAGCAAAAAAACCGAATGGATCGTCGAGGTTGATACGTGGCCATCGTATCACCGCAACCCTCTGCAACCATACGCAAACACCATTCGATCAGAGTAACGGGATAATGTTTATCCGCGAGGATGTGATTATCGGGCTTGGTGTCTCCTTTCGGCGTCACACTTCTCTGAAATGTCGAGAACCACGTGACCACTGCGATTCCCTCCACCTTTTCAATATCTGTGCGTTAAACTTCTGAACTAATTTTCATAAATAACGTTGATATTAGTGTACGGAACTATTATACGTTGTATAAAGTCGCACGAGAGGCAATCTGAACGAGAATATATCGTTGGTTCATTAGAAAAGTGAGCTACGTCAAAAAAAGGTTATTTTACAGGAACCCCATTAGGGAATCACCTAAAATTGCCAATTTTTTAAATTGCATGTCGTTTGCTCAGCTAGTGGGTTAATAGTCAAGTACATTAGCTATAAATAGACTACGGATGTGTATGCAACTTTTAATTTTTGTAGGCAAATTTTAAGAAAGTGGAATCATGTGAAATGTTATTCTCAGCGGTAGAAGTCTTTGTAGATCAGAAATAAATAAAAACGTTCTACATTCTGTGGCGTTTTATTTTCTAGCATTTTTTGAAAATTTTTTGAACCCATAACTGCATGAAGATCCGCAGGCTAGTTATTAAGTACACCACAATTTATACATTTTTTATAAATATTCTGTGAAGCGTGTCACTTTTCTTCTGAATTAGCGATATTTTTGTCGTTTGAAAAATGTACAAATCCTCCGATAATAAAATGGTCCAGTCTGTTAATTCTTAATTGAAATTTATCAATTGAATTACGGATCCATTTAACTTATTTGCGTCATTTAAATGTACACTTTAATAATTAAAAAATATAATAAACGTTTGAAATGAATTTTTCGAATTTACACTCAAGGTCCAGGCAATCTCGTATAATCCTATTAGTGGCGTTGAAATAAATGAAAAAGCAATTTTCGTCTATATGGATGAACATTGATATTAATTCAATATCAACGACAACCATTACTCGAGCTACATTATGCGGTAAGATAAGACTTCGCCCACTATACGTTTCTTACAACATTACCTGAAAATTTACAACACGATGTGGCGTTCAATATACTCGGCGAGTTCACAGCTCTACGTATGTATACCTCTACCTTCTTATCCAATCAGGAACTCCACCTCCGGGGCGTTGTAACCTTACCGGAAGATCAGCCGGATAAAATTGAGAACTCGGAAAGTGTTTCTCTATTTCTAACACTCTATTACACTCTCTGTATCCCACCCTTTTCAACAGGAAAAAAAGAAATGTCATTTCAACTAAGGAAAGGAGAGGTGGGATCGAGTTGGTGTTTATGTTTCACGGAAAATACTGTTTCCACTGTGAAAACAATGCAATCAGAAATATATTTTCGTACATATGAATGATGCACATATTTTCTAATAAACGTTAAGGGCAAATAAAATGCTAGTACAGTAGCATGAAAGTATCTGAAAGTAGTTTCAGATGATTTTTTTCCTAGTTTAGCCATGTCAACCCCCTTCCGTAAACACAACCCATACACTCGTTCATATCAATCCGGTTGGGTACTCGGAGGACGGGCAATCGATGTCGGGGGGACCCGTCGCCAATCAACCCCCGGTGGACACCAGTCCGGGTTACTGGGGCATGGCGTAACAGTACGACAAGAAAGAAGCCAAAAAACTTGCGTTTGCTATCACGAAGCTACCGGACAATAGCGAAACGCCGCGCGCCGTCCCGTGGTCGATCGGAGCTTCCTCGCCACCAGTATCCTCGATACAGTTACGAAACGAGTCGTCACGCGGCCGGTTAAAACAATTACGTTTCCGTTCCACGAGTGGAAACGGTTTCTTTGATCCGTTTACGTTACGACCACCTTTCCGATTCTCCCATGTGTAGCGTTCCGTCTACCGTCTCGGGAATACCAGGCCGCTTTGCTATTTCACGATCCGAGTCGCTGGTATTACTTTGGTGTATTATTCTTATATATTATTAACACCTCCACACCGACGAACTGTTAACCCAAAAAGTCCCACTAGATATAGTTATTTCATCACCTGCGAGTTTGACCATTTTCTATCAACTTTTATATTACCACCTCAATATTTTCAATTTTTCGTGTCGAAATCATTTTCATTTACTTAATAATCTTCGCTTTTATCAATTTATGCACTTTTTATTTTTTTATTAATTCTAATTCTTAGATTATGAATTGAATGATTTCGTAATTTACTTTAATGAGTACACGAATTGAGATGGTCTGTAAATCTAATGGACTTCTTTCGATCCTACAAATTATATTGAAATTCGGTTTAAACAGTTATGACAATTGTTGACTTTTAAAAATGGAAGAAAAATCGCGACAACCACATATGACTAACCTGACAGTCGACATGATAACATATTAATTGTCACTCATATTTGGTCAACGCAATTATTTGTGCTGTTCCTAAATAATCCCGCTGGCATCGGAGAGTCAATGAATTTACGTGACAGAATACGCCGGAAATGAACAATGAAATTTTGTTGATCGGGATTTCGGTTTGGAAAAACTCGAATTTGAAAAGGCTTCGAGTATGCGCGCTATTGAATTGGAATCGACTGACGCGGCTGTCCATAATCTGCCGATTCTACTTTTAATTACTAACGTGTGCGCGCCTGACAAATCCTGAAAATTAATTGCCCTGATGATTGGACCGGTTTTTTAACGTAAAATGAACATTTTTCAAGTGGATTATAGAAAACAGAGCCTGAATAAATATGTGGTTTTTCAGACACTTATTTCACTTATTCACTTTTGGCATAAGTACGAAAGAACTTAAGTCTACTGATGATCGTTGATGATACTTGTGCTAATTAGAAGATCATTATCATTAACAGTAACTACACATCGTAATCAACAGAAGAGAATATCACTACCCCATCTGTAATTCGACATTTGCAGTCACTAAAAATTTGTTTATGCTGCAATATAACTGCTATTGAACCATTAAACCCTAGGCTCCCATTGTTTTCTTACATTATGCGTTTACGAGGCAACCGCCAGCCAACGCGCGTGAATCTCACGTATATACTATACATACATATATACACAGACACAGAGAAAGAGAGAGAGAGGGAGAGAGAGAATGATAGTAGCCCGCAACATAAATGGGTTAACGGCCGTCGCAAATCAGAACCGGCGACGTTCCGACGTTAAACAAAGCAATTTTCTTACCCTTTGTCGCTGGAAAATTCGCGAGGGAAAATAACCGAACCCGACGTTGCCACTGTTACTACTCTCTGGCTATAACGGGATCAAGTAAGTAGATTCGAATCTAAATTGATCGTTCCAAACGTTTCATGAGTACTTCGAAAAAGGAGAGCTATATTTTGAAGTAGACTCAAAGCTGACGTAGATTCGAACAGTTTGTAAGTACTTTGAGAAATGTGAGCGGTACTTCCATGTATATCTGAATCCTGGCTGAGTAGGTACAAACTTTTTACGAGTATATCGAAAGTTCTCTGTTCTCTCGAGCTGTGTATAGTAAAATTCAATACAAGTTGGGCCCTATGTTGGCCAATCATTAGACTGCGAATCTCTATGCATTTATGGATTCTAAAAATTAAAATTCCTCAGAAATGAATACGATTTTTATTTATTTCAGATCTATTATAAGGGTTGGCCCCGGAAATCGTAGTACAACCAGGCAGGGGGTGATTCTACATGCAAAAATAAGTCGAAAAAAAGGAATAACATTTTTTCGTTTGGCAGCTCGTTTTCGAGAAAATCGAGTTTGGAAATGCAGCGAATCGCCTGATGCGTCTGACCATGATCAACCAATTTTACTTTCTGCATATACTGAGCACGCGAATATATCTGGCGGAAGTTGAAACTCGGTTTTCTCGCAAACGAGCTGCCAAACGATAATGATATTCCTTTTTTTCGACTTATTTTTGCATGCAGAATCACCACCTACCCGGTTGTACTACCATTTCCGGCCCACCCTGTATAAAGGCTACTACCACTGACAATAAGATTCTATTTGTTCCCACTATCTTGAAATCTGCCTGCAGAAATTAAAAATTGCATAAACATCCGCAGTCTACCAATCATAAATTCTACTAAAGTAGTGACTAAAAACCGAGGAGTAATTTCATCGTTTCAAACAATAATATGACTTACGGTGCTGTATGACTACCAGTGCATTATTGTGGAGCAGTTTGGAAATTCATTTTGCAGCACGTTAAGCGAAGATCACGTGTCTCACAGAGCGTCGCACGACACAGCACGATAATGACGCCGCACGGAAGGATCCATGGACATTATGCGACTCGATGATGCGCACGAGTGAATTCCAGTGACGCGCGACCCGATACGCGGCAACATACTGACCGTGGTAGACGGTGATCGTTACTGATCACGGAAGGCGAAAGTAAATCACCGACCCCGTTCGATCCGCTCGCCGAACCCCCTGGCTTCGTCTCATTTCACTTCGATCGGATTAGCGAACCAGCCCGACACAGATATCGTCTCGAGCAATAATACATTCCGCAGACGAGCCTGGTCACAGCCGGTCACGTATTTCAAACTACACTCCCGTTCATAGGGCTTAGCACACCTCTGGTTTTTAGTAAAACTGTGGTATTTCGTATAGATTAACAGCCTTTAACACTAAACCTACCCAGCCTTAAAAGTAACTGGTACATGTTCCCTTATAAAAATGACTAGATTGATTTTATTTAGACTTTGTGCGGGTACTATTGCAATACGTGCTCTACTAAAGATATCTATACAATAATTTTTCATATGAAATCCTTTTTATTATTTCAATAATTGTGTAAAATAAAAATCTGGAACCGGTCATTTTGACCGGTGGTGGTAGGTTTAGTGTTAACTGTATTAACTACATGATATAAATATAATGATAATGATCGAATACACGTCAAAAATATGTAAAAACTATTTGAATCAACTTTAATGAAATAATTTATTTAAAATTTTCTAAAAAAATATTAAACCGACTTCGAAACGCACTAAACAGTATGAAATAATTTCCATTTAATTTATGTGAGTACACACGAACTTAAATACAATACAATCTTTTCGGAGACGGCGCAAAATTGAAAATTTTCCAAATGACAGATGTTCGCATCCTTCCATAATTATTTCATTTTTACAGAGTTTAATACAAATATGATCACTGTTCTAAGACTTATGAGCGGGAGTGTACGTATAAACGGTCGACCGCGCGACACCTGTAGACGTTTGCTATAACCGATGCCGTTTATCGACGGCTATCAATTATTTTATTTCGCGAGCGCCGAGGGCCAAAGCGTTCGTCGCAACCGAAACCCTGCTGTACCGATAAAGGACTTTCCACCGGTAGTTTATGACCGCCGTTAATCGGTCTACGACTGACCATTGCAATTTGAACGCATCGCATGGCCGCACAGGAATTCTGAAAAATACACGTGCAATCATGAAATTCGAGATATTAAATAAAAATAGTTTTCTGAGCATGCCCAACCAATTCTACTCCTCCGGGGGTTTCAAACTGGGTTTTAATCTGTTTCCTGTGTTAACAAGAGAGTTTCGCTGGCAACGGTTCCGCGTGAGAAAAACACGCGCAAAACCTTTGGCAGTAAACGAATTGGAATGGAACGGCTTGTAAAGGTAAAAAGGATCACGATTGTTGCGCGAAAAGGAAAATCACTTCGAAATTGCAAGCTTGCTTGAAGCACTGAGGTTTTACTATCTACTAGAGCCCGGTTTGCTAAAGCTTTACTTGTACTACTTGAAGTATTTTCTGGACAGTGTTCTGGAGAATGTTTGCTCGTAGAAGTGTGGAGATGTAGACACGTGTTCGACTTGCTTAATCTACCCTTTAAAACAATTTGAATCTTCTTGGAATTGTAATTTTAATTGTAATTTTTTCTGTATGTATCAGAATAATTTTAAGAAGTTGATATCTTGTATGAACTACTGAGTGAATGAGTTATTTAATGAAATTATATTAAACGATGAAAATAATTTATAATGAACTTTTTTTTCACTATGAAAATAATTCTATATTAACAATGAGGAATCATTATACCAATTTACCAGACATGCCAATTATTATCATTACCAGTACAGTGGAATCTTAATTGGATTTTTAATGAGAATAAGAATCAAGCATTCTCGTACCGAATGTAATCTATTAATCATTTAAATTCAGAAAAGCATTTTATGTTGTCATGTGGACTGCAGAATGGCGTTATTTTTAATACTACTTGGAGCAATAAAAGCTTCAATAATTAATCGTTGTAATCGGACAACATTTATTTCGTAATCCCTATTTCCATAGAGATGAAATTTATTTATCCAGTTGTGCCTTCAAAAAGCGCATCGGTGGCACAATATTTTCGCAGTATTAAATATTGGTTTACAATGGATGGCGGAATCGGAAATTTAGTAATAAACTCGAAACGAAATAAGACTGGCAGTTTTGTTCCCGGTATAAACAATTGTGTTAGGGAATTAACACTGGTTTTGTATTTCTATACATATATGGATTTTGCTGTCTATCACATTTCATACAGATTTCAACGTTTATTTTCCCCGAAGTAACGTATTGGATATTACAAACTCCATCACAGATTTCGAGAGAGAAATTCATACGCAAACACCAGGACAACGAAATAATTTTCAACGTGGTCTCAACATGTATGTATATACCAATGTATGTACCAACATAAATGTAAAGATTACCATTTACGATCTTATTAAATATGTAGACTACGAAATTTTCCTCGTTGCGATTCATATTATTGAAGAAATAAAATTCACGTAAACTTCTAAATTATGCGTTGTGAATGAATTAAAAATTATTTTTTAAGCACGATTAAATAGGATGTGCAATAAAAAATGTCTTCTAAATTCCTAGAAATGACCTGCCTAATTATTGTTTGATCGATTATAAATGTCGAACAACAATCGTCGAAATGAATAACAAATAAAAACACGACGTTTGCGAGACATTCAGTTAAATAAATCTATTACGTACCCGTGTATACATGCGCATACCTATATGCATACATGTATCCACGTATTTACGCATATCTGAACACGAACATCAGCACGGTAGCAGAATTGGGCATATGCATGACTATAGATACGCATTCTCTTGTACAAGGTATATATAGCGTATTCATGTCGTCTATATCTGCGGCATCGCTGATAGAAATGTTTAAAATGTTTTAGCAGAAATTACGTGAAAACAGAACGAAATGGAATGAGATTGTTATGTCGTAAACGATACTGGAACTGGTTCTCGAATTTGGGTGTGTCCCTTCGTTTATTACATCATCGTCGACCAATCAAGCTATCGCTTGTTATCACCTGATACGTCGTAGGAATCCTAATATCGGGACTGTTGCGGTCTCCGGAGGAATCAATGTCTCTCTCCGCGCTGAGTAATATACATTTCATGAGAAATCTACACAGGCACAGATGCAAGCCGACACGTGTGTGGAACGGTTGTAGTTCGACAGAAATAGAGAAACTGTGTACATGCATCGGATGCTTGGATACTGTCGCTCAATAGTCAAACAGTTTCCTTTCAACGGCCTCGGTAAATGAAATTGGAACCTTAACGACACTGCTTTTGTATCGAAATTGACCTGTAATGTCCAGCACACGCGTCGCTGAACAGCTAACATTATTATAACGTTAAACCTCGTCCATTTTCGCAACTTGACGTGTCCCTTGTGCGTCAAATTGAAATCCTGGTAAAACGAAAGGAAATGGAACGATAATTTAAAAATGAAAATGTTGAGAGTTATAATACAGTGAGAGACTTGGTATTTTGTCGTTACTATGTGAAACTTGAATCTTGAATTGCACAGGTAAACAACAAGAATGGCTATTTTTTTTTATGCAGGTAAGAGTGAAATAGGAGAAAATTGTGCTCCCTTCCTCCAAAAGCGCGATCTGACCGTAAACCTTCTATGTATGTGTTCCACCGTTCATGCTGTTCTGATAGCCGCTATTCTTATTGGCACAACAATTTATTTACTCGACATCGGTCTCATGTGTAGTTTCGTTCCCCAGGTAACCTTTCTCGGTGCTTCCCTTTTCTTTCTTTGAACCGAGCTTCAAACGGTGAAGTTTGCAATATTTGAGACACAGTTGCAAAGAAGGAAATTCTTTTGCCTTCTGACATTGCGATGCCATAACGATAAGTAATTGTGCTGCTTTTACATGGTAGAATACGAAGTTCTAAAAATTTAATGCTAACCGTGGTTCCCCTTAATAATGGCCGAAAGAAGGTGTACGCACGGAAGAGCAGGATTCCACGATTTAACAACGCTGGATAATCTCAAAGAACCTCTGTTTACAAATTTCCTGCTCTGATAAATTTATCTCTCCGCAACATGAAAGTTGATTGAAAATCCTTTGTACTTATGCTATTGTTTTCACATATTTTTTTAGTTATGCGCGCCTTGTTAGCTATAGGACAAAGGAGTATGAAATGACTGCGTTCTCTCGCATATTCAGTAAAAATATTTCAGAGGCTCTGTCGAACACGCGTATCCTCGAGGTTCAGAATAAATTACATATTTTTGAAAAAATTTCCGTCTAGATAAGGCTTTACTTTAGATGAAGTAATTACATGGATTTCATAGCGTGCGGATTTTTGCAGTTATAAAAGTGAAAATGGTTCGTCAAAATCCGTAAAAAAGGAGAGAAATTTTTATTTGCTCCTGTTCCTTGTAATTTACAGCGAGAATTTTTATTTTGCAGGAAGATCAGCATTTTTTCATTTTTGGAACCCGTGGCAATTTTTCAAAAAATCTCGGTATATTGATAGGACGTTGCACAAAGTAATTTGATGCATTGCTCCCGTTCCTTGCAATTTACACCGAGAATTTTTATTTTACACGAAGATCAGCATTTTCTCATTTTTGCAACCAATAGCAATATTTGAAAACAGTTACAGAGAAACTGAATCCATTCGATCGTATCTGAAAAAAAGTTGTTCGTTCTCGAAAAATATTTTTTACACCGACTGTCTGGAAAAGTGTATGTGTCAAGGGCATTGCCACCGAGGAACGTAAACAGTGTCCCCTTGTATACCGTCAGGACGTCACTTGAGCCGATCAAACATACCCCGTGCATCAATTCTAGACAGGATCGCGATGGCGCAGCACAACGTACATGCACCGCGTGATGCACTTTGCCGTATGTCAAGCTCTCCTTCCTGATCGGGAACATCGATGATAGCGAGCAGCTACAGGCATATACTTGGACCTACTCGATGAAACGTATACAAGGACGCGTTTCCGGATACATCTGTTGGTTAGACTGGTTAAACCGAGTGAATACACTGCACAGGTGGCGAATGCACTGCCTATAAACATGGCAGCCTCGATCTGCCGATCCGTTTCGGTTACAACGCCTACGTTCACGGAATTTGTGCGCGGGCGCGAGTGTCGATGGGAATCCTCGTGGGAACGCTTAAATTCACTTAACGATTACCATGCACCGCTCTGACTACTTCCTTCGAGATTATCGGCGATCGCAGCCGAAAAATCGCTGCAGGCCGACTCGTCCGCCTCGATCACCGGCGGTCTGACCTGTAAATAGCTCGGAAGAGATCGGCGCTAATTCTCTGCGATTCCTTCTCCGAGATCCATCGATGGAGCTGCCGCTAATTGCCCGAACTAGACTTTTCAATTACAGTAGAACTCTCTGTGGACTCGAAAACAACAAGATCCTCTTGGATTTAGATAGTCTGAGATGAATCATAAAGCCAGGATGTTCGAAAACGGTCTAGCAGGTAAGCATGAGCCACCAAAAGAATGTATGTATTTAGGTTGGAAGATACTCCCTAAAAATTTTAATATGAGGGTAAACACCCTAAACTTTATTATTTTATTTTAAATAAATTTTTTTTCTACCCCTCATATATTTTTTCACAGTTGTGTAAATGTAAGAGTACTTTTCGTTTTAATATCTTAATTGACAACCGAGAAAAAAGATGATAAAGTTTAGGGTGTTTACCCTCATTCCTCGTTAAAATTTTGGGGGATTATTTTTCAACCGAAAAGCATTGTTTTGAACACGATATGAATAAAAATCGTGGTGGGCGTCGCTGGACCATTTGACTACTGTCGAAGAGGTAATGAAAACTTGCTGGCAACTAGCGGAACATGAAGCCGGCAAACCTCGGTGAAGCCACAGAGCAGAAGAACGAGTAATCATTCGTGAAAGTGGGATTTCACGGAAGGTGAATGCAACGAGGATCAAGCCGAGTGGGTTCGCCTGGGGGAATAACAATTGAGCGATTAAAAGTGTTCCAAAAGGCGGGCTGGACGAAGCGAGATGGCCGCGGATCGCGAATGCTCCTCGTCAGAAATTCAATGTACCCGTCAAAAGTGGGCATCGATGAATATTTAAAGCGACAGGCAGTTCGGTTGAGCCCTTGTCGACACTAGCAATCTCGAAAAACGGAAGCTCGATCCCCGGGTATGGATAGCCAGGGCGGCACGATGAACACCTCTGCGAAAATCCGCTTTCTATGCCTAGCACGTTCGTCCACTTGTTTGCAGCTTTACCGTTCCCTCGGAATGAGGAGCCGATGCGATACGGTTTCGTGTTTTCCTGACTTCTCATTCGAGCACGGAGCCGAGGGACCACGACCTGAGCTCGGGTCCGGAATGGAGAAAGGATTTGAATAAATTATTCGCCAACGTAAATCTAAGTTCTTTGCGACCCCGTCCCCGTAGCTTCGCCGGCAATCTACGGCCTAAAATGCTCGATTGAGGGTGGGAACCGATCAACAACTCTTATCAGTAGACACTGTATTTCCAGCGGAGAACAAACGCATTTTTATGTGGCGAATTTATGAGCTGGATCAACAATAAAATCAAATCAACCAAGCGAGCTGGGGATGATACTTTAGCGTAGGGGAGACTACCAAGATTGATACGTAGGGGGGCTTCATACATTATTGCATTTTTCACGCAAAAATCTGAAGAGAAGTGTACGATATCGATGTCCCCGTTTCTGATCACTATAGGCTACGAATCTTTATGCAAAATAAAAATGTTTTGTATTGATTGCGGGAAACCGGAATAACGTAAAAATGAATTTCATCCCTTAACAACTTTGTTATATTAAAAGCAACATTACAACATTCTTGAATCATTTGAATCTTTTACTGTTTTATATTTCACCCAACCAATTTCTTCATAAATGCATAAAGATCCGCAGTCTACTGATCACGTTGCGGCTTCTCCTAAGCACGCATATTTTTCACTTAACGCAGACAGTTAAACTCGCAGTCCTTTTCTTCTCGGTTCTAAAATACTATTGGCCGAGAAAGAACACAACGAAATAACTATCGCGAAGATCCTCACGTATACCCAACAAATAACATCGAGTTGAACGGCAGTTTTTGAGCTTCCGCAGCGAAAGTAAGAAAACCCCTTGGAGGAGGATGGCTGCAAATAAACGTTCGTTCTTAAGTAAATCGTAGCCACACTCGGACAGGCCAGATAGTTGAAATACATATGTACCTCCTATATATATTTATATACATACAATATATATATATATATGTATATATATACCTATAGTCTATATATCGTTTCCGTCGATTCATCGATTTCTCGGTTGCCCGAGAGAGCACCGATAGCTTCCTCGATTTGGAGCAGCTACAGGAAGGTTCCGGACGTAAAGACGGAGATCTGGGATGTAGAGCGAGAGCAATCGAGAGAGAGAGAGAGGGAGAGAGAAATACATGGAGAGATGAAGAGAGAAAGGAAGAGGAAGATAGTTCCTCGAACCGGCCGGCTCTTAACCCAGCTGAAGCCTTCCGTCCGACCACTTTCATCGCTATAAACAACGTAACCTCTGGCCTCGCCATCCCGGAGGAGCGGGCTCCAGCGTTCCACAATTAATCGGCCGGCGATATACTCGACGACGACCGGTGTAATCCAGCCGGTGAAACGTCCGAGCGTGTTAAATTTAATTCCGTGTCCGCCAGCGAAAGATTAAACGATATACAAGGAGTAGGAGCGGTAGTATCGGGGGTGGCTCTCTAGAGCTTGGTCCCGGATGGCGCGGCGGGGATGAAAGGAAATTTCGCGCCGGGGGTCAAGCAAAGAGAAGACGTGATTCCGGCTCAATTGCCCAAATGATCGTGACGGAACGGGGTGCCGGTGGCAGACCAATTTCATGGGGACGCTAGCCGTGAATCACTGCCCGTTGGGGACACTTAAACGGCTATACCGGACCGCACCAGAGGTATGTAGGTCGCGTTCAGGCGCGAACACCGCACGCAGACCGCCTAGACGATTGTATATACACCGCGAATCCTGGCAATCCGTTGAATAATTGCTCGATTCAATACGTAATCACGCTACTTCCTGCACGGAACCCACCCTCTCTCGTCCATACATGTCTTCCCCGTACGATCGGCCAGCCTGCCTCGCCTCTGCCTCGCCACCGCCTCGCCTGCCTGCCTCCCAATAGAGACGTAATCCTATTTAAGCCGGTTATAAGCATATCCTACCGAGAGGCTGAGTACATTATATTCATGGGCCACCTCCTTCGGAGGCTGCGTCCTTTAAGCTGGCAAAGCACGTCTTCCGGAATTTCTGACTAACGGGCATTTCATTAATCAAGACCCTTAATGCTACTACATCCTGTAGTTAATTAATTTTCAATGAGAGTGCATTGTGACTTTGAGCGCCTTCTCTCGGCCGTACAATTTTTGACGGGTCATTTGTTAACTGTCCCTGGCCCGGTGGTCCTGCCTGATAGTTTCTTAGAAGTCGGATAGGGTAATTGTTTCGCTAATCTGCCATTTTGGAACCAGTAGTCAGTCATCGTAAACGTTCTTATTATTAGTAAAATTAAGTAATATGATTACTAGACTGTGGATCTTTAGGCAAAAAAAAAGAAATAGGAGCCAGATAAAAATTGTATTCTTCTTTTAATTATCCTATTAAGCTGAAACACAAATACATTGATGTCCTTAAATATTTTCTATAAATGTATATATATCAAAAGCACAGTTAAATGATTACAAATTCAATCATGTTACAGCACTTTGTTGTGATCTAACTAGTACGGATCTGGGAATTAATAATTTATTCTGCGTTACTGTCAGCACTCGTCACGCAACTCTCTGTCGTCAACCTAGAGAGAATGAAATCGCGAAGACCTAGGAATCTTTAATCAGGATCTTCTGCAATTTGGCTTCTCCTACCCAATTACGAACTCCGCATTATCATCTTCGAGGTCAACGTTCAGACATGTAAGAATGACAGCGGCATTATTAGAATCACTGAACTGGTTTCCGTTAATTAGGACACTTTCAGGGAAAGGACAGACGTGATTCCCTAGGAATCGCGTGGAAATTCTAGTTAACACACAAAATACATCAGAAATGGAGAGCTATTCACTTGGTAATTCATACTAAGTCTGGAAACAAATTTTTCCAGTTTACACAAAATTCCTACTACATTTCGTGGACTTCCTTTGCTTTCGGGTTTGCAATAAACTTGAAACCAACAGTATTGGGTTACAGAAAGCATAATTTCCTGTCTAGAATTATTCTTCTTGTTACCTACAAGTGGAACATAGAAGTACTTTGTGTAACAGATAAGCTTGAAGATCTGAGAAACTTCAGTCGTTAGCAAGATGTCGCATTCACTATCAACTATCAATCTGGGTCGAGGATTCTCTTTCAGAAAATGTAGGAACTACTTTGAGTCAATAACTAGATGAATATTACATTAACAAGAAGGAATACCTTATCAATGGTTGTATATACCGTTGAAATATGCCTATTGATTTATCTGCTAACTGTTGTATTAAATGAAGTTAGTGCTTCCCACTAGTCCGGCATTTGAACATTTCCTGGAGAATTCTGAAATCGTATTTGCGTGAGGACGAAGATTTAATAAAACTCGAAAAACAGGAAAGTATATGGGGTCGCGCGCGTCTCTCTCGTCTCAGAATACGTGCACATGTGGCGCGAATCGATAATGCGCGGCCGCTCGGAAACATGTAGAGATACGTAGACAACTAAACTGGAACTAGTTTGGGACGGCTGGAAAATTGATTACTAGAACATTTTGTGACATATGTTCGACTGAAAACATTGGTCGAGTGTAGAACGTGTTGGATTGCTGAATGGTTGCTTCTTCGTTCTTCATTCTTTGTCAATTATATAGTTATAAAAATTGTCCGTTGTCCGGGGGTTAATATCGTGTAAAGCTGTTTACAGAGCTCCCAGAGACTTCCGAGAGCCCCCATGGTCTCCCAGGGTTGTTTAAAGGATCTTTGTCATCCAATGTGGACTCTCGTGGTTCTACAGAAGTTGTACAGTGTATCGCTTGCTTCTCATAGTTGTTCGAGTTTGTACAGAGACTCCCTTGATACCAATAACAATTCTCACAGTACTTCAGGATTCTCTGAAAGATCTTTACGAGCCCAAAAGAGTTCCCACAGTTCCCCAGGATTATCTACAGAATTTTAAGGTTGTCCAGACAATCATTAAAGAACTATGACACTTTCAAAGTGGCTTAGAAAATTCCTGGCGTTATCCTTTATAACTTTAAATTTTTAGGAGCATCCCTAGGGATACATAGGAGTCCCTAGAGATTTTCAGTGTGCCTTAAGGGTTCCCAGAGTCCGCTACAAGTTTGCAGGTTGGTTCACAGAATTTTCGGGAGACCGAAAACGATCCAAGTTTCCTTAGTACTGTCCGGGGACTATAAAAAATCCCTAGATTACCCAAGATGTCCAGAAGATCGGACTCTCACCACTGAGGGTTCTTAAGGGACATTGAAGATCCTAGAGTGTTCTCCTTCATCTCCCGGTGCCAAAGCACGAAAATTCAAGAGATACTAAAAATCTTTGCTTCCTCGGTACAATTATAGTACCTAATAACTTTTTGATTTAACGATATCCTTTTGGCTCGCCCAGTATTAACATCGAAATAGAATAAAGTTTTTTTCGTTGTTAATGTTAAAGTGAAATGGTCAAGTTAAACTAATTTATAATAACAAACTCTCTCTCTCTGAAGTTCGGCTATTAGTGTCTCAAACCGGAAATGGTCCGGCTCGCCCTGGTCAACCGTACTATTAATTGCCTTTTAATTATTCGCAGTTGACAAGTTAGCCTTAGCTACGTCTTTATCAGCATACTATTGACCTTTGGAGTTTGGTAGAATTTCGCGGCTAGTTAAATATCGGTTTTGGCGCGGAGGCCATACCTCGGAGGATCGCCGTGGCAAAGGGACGGAAGTTAGGGGATTCGCTTTTACGGTCTTGCCTCAGATAACTTAGCGGGTCATCAACGGCCCCGGCTCCGTCCCTTTCGCACGATCTCACGGAACGGCGGGTTACGGCGGTTACGGTTAACTAGCGTTGTATTCGATTTACAAACAGGCACAGCGTACCGTGTTATTGGACACGTTCCTATCTGTACCCATTATTCGTCACGCGCGTACGCGGCGTCCGAATTGTAAATTATGTCAGCCATATAATGTCAGGCCGGATCCCTAAATCGAATCAAAATCTCACGTTCTGACGATTGGTGGATCTCCTCTACAAATATTTGTCTATTCCGCAAACCGGAAATACTATCACGCGCGCCGAACAAAGCTTGCTTTCGATAACCCCCGGTTCGTGTACCGGGAAACTTTCGGGTAAACAGGATACCCATAATCGGGTGAAAAAATCCTGTTCCTGCATAAACTAGATTCTAGTACGAACTAGTTCGCGTTCTGCTAACACACATCGAAAGTAAATATGTGTATAGATTAGCTATCGGATTCACGCCAGGACCCGGGTCTTAAATTCCAATTTTCTGCTAGCTGTTCCAATATCTTTATTTATGACGGAATGTACTGTAACAACCATAATTCGTATCAGTCTACTCGTCACACAAACTTCCAAGAGAACATACTTCAAGAAATAAGAAAAGATTGCACTAGAAATGAACACCGGTATGAACACCGGGTTTTAAATTCCAGTCTACTGCTAGCTATTTCAATATCTTTATTTACGGCACGGAATATACGGTAACAACCATAATTCATATCGGTCCACTCATCACACGAAGTTTCAAGAGAACGTACAACAAGAAATAAGAAAAGATCGTACAACAAATCCCGATCGATACGTGCCGAATAAAATAACCGAGCATTAATCCAACGTGCTCGCGAAATTCTGTGCCGCGTATTTCATTATTGAGCCAACGAACAAAAGAAACACGGCTGCAGCTCACAAAGGAGAACCAGAATGAAGGAACTGCTGGTTTCAATAATCCCCACCCAGTCTTTAATTAATTCATCTCGAATTAAAATTCGTAATGTATAATCAGATCTGTATCCATCAATAATTTTTAAACAATACACCTGGGAAACGGATACAAGAACAATGGTTCTTCGAACGCGCGCGCGCGTAACACGAACGTCGGACATTTTCATACATGTATTACAGAATATTTATTTCCAGTTCATTGAGAAACACTCGACCGATATCGGACGAGAGAGAACGCCGCGGCTAATTCTGTAACAAAGCCGCGAGCAATTTAGCGCGACGGATGGTTAATGTGTCATCCTGTGCTCATAGATACCATTACATTTAATTATCGTTTGGTCCGAGACAATTTCCACTCAAAGCGGGCTCCCACAATAAGTCTTCATCCCCGGCAGCCAACGGGAAATCGTATGCTCCTTTCTTACCGAGCACTCCCGGTCCATTAGCCAATAGTTGACTTAATAGTCGATCATTCGATTACAGAGCGCCGAGACTTTTCCGCCGTTTTTGTCGTAAAAGTTTCAAGTTCCGCTCCGCGATTAAGTTGAAATGCAATTTTCCCGTCCGAGCTTCGTAACCCTCGCCCTCTACTTCGCTCTCCTACCCCCTCCCCGCCCCTCATCGTCCCGCCCTTCCTCTCACGCTCCAACCCGCGCAGGTGTTTCTGCTTCTTATTTCTTGCTGGCCCCCGTGTCCTCATCTTTCTGCGAAACTCCGATTCGTGTTCGAAGAAAGGAGGAAATAAAGAAGGCGAGAACTTTTGTTGCGACCCGTAATCCACGCCTATGCGACGCTTATTATTCTTTTATTTGAGGGAACGAGGGCACGAGGGGAGATCGCGGCTGCAAGTAGATGAGGACAATCAGGCCTCGCGGTCGCGTCGAATGAAAAAGTTGCGTCACCGTTGCAGGAAAAGAGGAGCACGGGGAAAATTGCGTGGCTCGCTGTGAATATACTGGGTGACTCGTCGTGGACCTCGCAATTCAATGTTTATTGCTAACGTTGATTTATAGAAATCATACATGTTTATACAGGGTGTCTCAAAAATGTACTTCCTTGAAACAGGTGATTCCTGAGGTCGTTTCAAGAAACTTTTTCCTTTGCGAAAATGCTCTTCGCGGCTTCGTTGAGGAGTTACTAGCGAGAAACACGGGCCAATCAGGGAGCGGCTACTGCGGATGACTCGCGACTCGGCCAATGCCAATTGGTCCGTGTTTTTCGTTAATAACTCGTGAACGAAGCCTCGGAGAATATTTCCGCGAAGGAAAAAGTTCCTTGAAATGACCTCAGGAATCATCTCTTTAAGTGCAACATTTTTGGGACACACATCCTCGAAGGATCGCGACGGATAATCCGGAATAAAAATAACAGAGAGCAAGGAAGTGCGCCGGTTTAAAGAAGAAGAATCTAGACCCGAAGATGGAAAGACAAAACCGCCTCGAAAAACCAGGGACAAGGGTGAAAATGAGAATTTATGGTCGAGGCATTAATACGGACAGTCGGTGTTGTCCGGGGCCGGGAAATGTAATAGAGACGTAAGAATCTCGCCGTAGAAAGGAAAGAAGAAAGGAAAAGAAAAAGACAGAGAGAGAGAGAGAGAGAGAGAGAGAGAGAAAAGAACGGTACCAGGTCGAAGAATGGTCGTGGAGATTCTTTTTTTTTTATTCAACGCAGTCACCCGAAATAAAATAATGAGCGGGCATAGAAGAGAAAATGAAAGCTGGCAAGAGCGATGCGTTCCATTGTGGAATGGCATGCCACGGGACGTATTATTTTCTTATTACCTAAGATAACAGTCTAGTCGACGGTGTAGCCGTTGTATCGCAAGCACGTGAATGCCGGGGTCACGGTTAAATACTTGCTAAAGAGGTTTTGAGATTCCCCTGGAGGTTAGTCAGACGTGAAACTGGTAAATAATATAATGTGCAGACAGAAAGCGGAGAGAGAAAACGGATGAGAGAGGGAGACCGGACCCCCGCGTAATTATTTACGCCTGTTCCCGTTGCAAACAATGAATATTCAGCGTGCTGCGGCTGGGTTGGGGAAGGTTTCGATACGTAGCGTTAATGAGAGCACGTAGACTGGTTTGAGCTTGGAAAAAAAAAATGAACGAGCCGGCGAGACGTCAACTGTACGAGTTCGTTCCGACTGACAAATAGTAGCTTGCACACGGTTCGTTGGAACAAAGCCGAACCCTGGTTTGTAAACAACGCGCAAAAAAATTTTGCGAGCGATTGGAGCCGGCGTGGGAATGGTCGTGTTAAAGTTTTCGCTAATTGCACAAAACTTCAATCAATTTCTCGTTTTGTTTAACTGGTGCAAAGGGACAGGGTAAACTTGACTAATGAACATGAGACCCTAACCTATATATGTGTAAAATGTATTTTCTCCAGTGTTCTATTCAACAAAGAACTTCCTCGTGTCGTGGAATGGAGTCTGACTGTATGCTAATGTGCCATTAGACCCAGCTAAGTGGTATTGGCTGATCAATTGTCTGCGAGGAGCATACGGGAGGTAAATACAGGTCTGTCAAGGTGCAGAACGTGTTTCGGGAATATACAGTCAGTCGCGAAAACTTAGATGCACCTAAATTTTGAATCATGATTTTACACACCGAGTTAATTTTCACGAGTGCCGATGATGTAGCCGAGTCTGTCCAACTGCCAACACAAAAACGATTTAACGAAGCCAAACGAAGTAGAGGTTTCGAGCTTTGAAATCCAAAAATTTGTTATTCTACCACCTTTTAGAAGAATCGGGAAAACTGCATGTAACCCCTTATTGCAACGTTTCCTGGAACAATAGAACAAATTCCGTTAATCGCATCATTTTTCCCGCGGACAGTAGCAACGAACGAATTGCTGTGGCCTCGGCGTAATAAACTTTGCGTGTTCGCCGGCATTGTCCGAAAACGTTTGTCGCCGATCGAAAGAGCCGCCGCCGCCGCGCGCCGTTTCATTCACGCGGACAAGTTAGGGGAGCGTTGGCTCGGCTGGCGCGCGAGATCGAGCGGATTTTAGTTACGCGCGGCGAAAAGGTTAATAGCGACCGAATTTATACCTGTGATAAAGGAGGAGAGTCGGTAGGCATCGATTCGAGCGGATCGTTGGCCGATTGGTTCGTTCATTCTGGGAGGATCGCGGATAGCCGTTGCTTATTAGCCGCACCTGACTAACATCTGTAACAGTTGCAGCCATTTTTCCACGGCGATCATCCAATGCGTTTCCGCTGGTGGATCGGAACAAGCTTCGCTTGGACGATCAAACGAGCAGTGGTCGTGGTCCAAGTGGAAATTCAATATATCGAGTGCCTCGATTCTGTTCGATCCTCCGCCCTCGTCTAACCCCACCCGGCAACCCTTTCCCTTCGTCCTGGGTGCTTTCACCCTTTTTCCACCGCCGTCCACTTCTATCGGGATGAGTGCCCTATGTACGTTGTGTGTACAGTATCTACGCAACGGCATTGTGCAGAAGTCACGCTTCGCTTTATTGAAAAGCCGCCTTCTCTATCGCGAATGGGACGCGCCACAACGGAAATTGCAGGTGAATTCTTTGTGAACAGTTGCCCGCCAGTAGGACTTTTGAGGGACACGTGAAAGGATAAATGAATGGACTTCCAGGCGTGTACGTTGATTGAAACAGGCGTGCGTTGTTGGACGTATTCATCGGGACCCGAGCAGCGAAAAAATCGGCCGCGGCTGGGAAGGAAATTCGGTTGCGGTGATATTCCGAATTCGATGGTGTATCTGCACCGCGCGACTCGATTGACGGGCGAGGGACCCGTTTGCCGATGAAGGTTGCGATCCGAAGCAATTAACCGGAGATTGCGAGATACCCTCGCTCCTTTGTTGTTTGCATGTGTAATTCCGCGAAACGAGTCGTGCTTCGGATGCTTACCGCGCAAGCACACGGAAACATTTGGTCAATCGGTACGCGCAAATAATACGGATCTGAGTATACAGAATTAGGCACACCGTTCTCAATGTAGTGCAATTAATAGTGTATGGAAGGTGCTCATTTAATTATAAAATTGGAATTGAGAGCTGGTGAAAATAGAAAATAAATTTTCATTGGTTCGTGCACGAAGAACGAAAAGTGTACATGAGAATTGAATTCGAAATTAATGCGTGAAAATAAACCGCGGGTGGAAACTATTCAATTAGGATAGGAAAAATGGCGGATATTAATTGCGAAATGGCAGTTCAAAAAGGAGAAAGGAAATAATTGCGGATAGTGGTGGACCATATAATAGGTGGAAAAAGTTGAAAGCAAATTTAAATAAAAAATAAAAGCAACCCATTTAAACGAGCCGGCTGCCTTTACCGGGCATCGTAGATAAAAAGCACAATGTGTTTCCCCGTTCAAGTTCATTTTACATGCAAAACACTTTTTAATTAATCCGCTAAATATGCAGTGCACAGCCATAGCTGGTGTTTCGGGTGGTTTCGGCCTCGCTTTATTGGGAGTACTTAGTGGAAATAGAATTTCAGTTGAAGTTGGCTTTTTTCAGCAGATCAAACAAAGTATATTCCGTAGCGGAAGGCAAATGGTCGGTGATACCAAAGCGTTTCATTCAATCTAATAGAAGAATTTTTAGAATTTTCACGTTTTCCTCTGCGAACTGGCCATCAAAGCGACGGAACGTACATATTAGAGTATTTTTAAATCTCTTTATGGAAAATGAAAAATTAAAGCGAATAAACAGTTAATATCATGTTAGCCAGTTCACCTAGTATAAGATGCATAAACTAATTTTCAGTCATTGTAACATCGAATTAATTCGAAAGTTTTTCGAGCTAACAACAAATGTAAATCTCACCCGATGTAACGCGTTTCTCGAAAGTTATTATAACGCTCGTGCGCATTGTTAAAAAGAAAATAATTCATCCATTTTATAATGAGAGCTACCGCGGAATTTTATAGTTGCAATAGTTAATTCACAAAGTGAAACTAGGTTGCCCCTTCATTAAATTCCAAGTAAAATTTATCTCTTGTTTAATGGCCTGCATTCAGTTTTTCAAATAACCGAGTTAACGAACTCGCATCGTTCAACGCCCTTTGTTCGCAATACATATAACATGCCGCCATTGAAATAGTATCTTAGACGGAAATTCAAAAACGCATTCCGTGTATGGTAAATGCCCGTCCATACTCAGATAATAGTATTTGGTGTATTCAATATGAGCAACTGTTTGAATTCCGTCAAATGTTCGCGGGAATACATAGAGCATAGGATATAACGTAAAATCAATACAATACGAAGATCCTTTTGAAATCGAGAACAGTTTCACGATAAAGCACACATAGCTGCGAAGTTTCCGTTACCAATAAAATTCCGTCAGCAAAATAGTTGGTCGGACATCCTTCTCTAAAAATATTGAAACCGCTCTTATAACTGTCAACGGATTTAGATATTATTAAATATTAGATAAATAAGACAGACGTCGATTTTTCCCTCAATTAATTTATTTATTACCGAAGCTTGCAAATTATCGGCACCTTCAATTCTTTTTAAATCGTTATGTAAAGAAACATTATTAATCTCCATTCATAGACTTCCAGTAAACAAACGGAATAATGACCGACAAAATACAAAGATTTCCTCTTAATACGAAATACGCGTGAAATTCATCCGCGCGAAATTTGTGCAACGAACTGATAGGATTTACCGTAAAGCAAATGCACCTGGATGGTTTGTATTCAAATGATTATTCTTGTAACATTGATCAGCACGGTCCGGCACCGCGGTGATAAAAGTGTCTCGATCACTATCCGCGATCACGGATGCCGAACATCTGCCGCATTATTATCAAGGACAACAGCCGATTCTAACATCCGTAAATATTTGCCAGCAGAAAGCGCAAATATTCGAGTGGGTGTGCCCGCGGGCGGTCGGGCGGGCGCGACTCGCATCGGAATTTTGTCAAATTTCAATAATCCGACGATAATTCGACGGCAATATCAGCGCAACGAAGTCACGCGATTAATTACCATTCGAACCTGCAAATTATATAGCCGTGGCCCAGCAATTGCCACGATCGTCCTTTCATTAACCGAACATCCGGATCCTATGGAATGCAAATGCGCCGGCGAATAACAGAATAGAAAAGTGTTAATTATCCCCGGTCGAGAAATCGATATCGAGTGTCAAAATTGTAGAGGGTCCGTATAATTGGAAGAAATGGACGCGATGGATAAATTGCGCGGCCGCTCAGTGGAATATTTGCCTCGAAAAGTTGGCAAAAAAAAAATACAATTTTTCAAAGATAAATAATTTTGGTTATCTGCGTTATTGGAATATATGAACAACAGCGTACCGGATTTATCTTTTCTCATTTATGTATTCGTGTAGCGTTGTTTGGATTGTCAGTAAAGACATTTTTAGTACTCGTTTTTTCTTCTCTTTAATTTTTTCTTTACTTTGCGAAATTCTCACTCTCTGTTCATTACTTATCATTTCTCTTTAAGCGGATGGACTCGTTTTTCCAGGATTGCAAGGATGTGGGATGCGCCTTCTCATTTCTCGATAATGCAAAGATAGGGTTTTCGAGTAGTCAAAAGCGCTAGATAAAAGATTAATCTAGGCCGCGATAGCCCTCAAAAGTCTTAATTTTAAGTTTACGAGGCATTATTCGCAAAAAACCTCATCGCATGCATCATCGAGAAATGAGAAGGTGCATCCCGCACCCTTGCAATCCTGGAAAAACGAGTTAACCCCCTTAAACCTAGTCACGTAACATTTGGAAATCATTATAATGTTCAGAACTCTAGATAATTCTAGCGGAGTTCCGGTCATGCTTCACAGTATTATGTATATGGCGGACCGGAAGCGTTTTCGCATTTTTCATCGGAACGTTTCCCCACTGTTTTATAGGATTCTTGCTGCGCGTGCACGATATAATAAATATTTAACGAACGCGGGTCGCACGGCTGGCAAATGTTAACGAATATTGTATGTATGATAACGAATATCATACATTTGCTGGATTGGCTTATGAAAAATTTTGGCTGCCGCGGCGTGGCGCCAGGAAGACGTCGATGACAGTGAATGACAAATTGAAACTGCAGCCTGGAAGAGCGTGTTTTCGGATGCGGACGTTTATCCTTTTCGGTAGGTTGCTTCCCTGTCCATTCGTTATCGTGAACGTATACCGTTCTTTTATTTTTTAATGTATCTCATATGCAGGGAACACATAAACGTTTCTTCCATATTAAACGTTGGATAGCATCGTTCGCAGGCGCTCGGTAAAGTACAACAGCGAGCGTAAAATGCACGCACCAACAATACCGTGTTCTGCCTTCGTTAACGTCACGAAATTCCAACAGTATTTACATACATACGTACACATTAATGCTATTACACTTTAACAGTAAACAATGTCTTCCGAGTCGGAAGTTCCCTCTGAGAAATAGTGTACTCAAACATTCAATGTATTGTTTATCTGGCCAGTTGCTCTCGGATTGATAGCTCTACTTCATGTATGACACATTCGGAAGAAGCAAGTTGGATTCATGATGGAGAGAATCCAATTTCAACATTGCATCAATATATAATGAAGAAAACAGATTTCACGTTTTTAATATTTTCGACCACTCTAATATTGCACGAACTGTACTTGTAATTTCGAATATGAGAAATAGCGTGGTTTATCGCTTCGTCCATCCATCGAATTACAACGCGGAAAACATAAATCCCTTCAAAATGATCGACACTCTGTGCGTATTCATGAATATTCAGTAAATTAAGGGATCGTGGCTTACATTTAAATTGTCTTTTAATACACATCGTTAAAAAAAAAAAACACGTTTACATTTGATAAAGCCATAAATCGTACGCGAATGAAACCGTCAACGCGAGCTCGCATCAAAATATGAGAAAAAAAAAGAGTATCACGTTTCACGGATCGGTTTCACGATTCAGCGGTAGAAAACAGAAGAGTTATTCCCAACCGTGTTACTTGATCGAGTTATCGCGATGTGTTACTTTAAAAACGATGGGAAAATGAAGACGGAAAAATAAAGCTGGGCCGCCACAATGAAAATAAATCCTGGGGAAAATATCCCGGGCGACGGAGTGCGACTAATCGTTTGATCGTTTCACCTCTGATTAATTAAATTGATTGCCTGATTTATTTCGCGCGGTCGCTCGATGTAAAAATTCGACGACAAACCCGGGTCTGGTTACAGCGTGTCCGTATCCAGGGTTGCGAAACGGGTCAAAAGGGGTCGAAATTCGCTCTTAATTAGCCGACATGTTCGGTTGCGCCGCGCGCACCGGTTAGACAGAGTTTAGGGGTCTTTGTTCGGCTTAAACAATCAAACGAACCCATTTGTTTGCCGCTGATTATTTTCGAGGCGGCGCGGAAGTGCATTTAACAACGCTTTTACGGTCGACCGACGCGTTGATTACTGCCCCCATTTAAATCAACGTCTCTCACACTTACGACGGGACAGAATGTTCGTCGATACTAGCGCCGCCGACACGTCAACGACACTACGAGCGTCTGACGCTGTTTACTTCCCGTGAACATGCACCGTGCCGGAGCCGCCTGTTGCGGTGCGCAATTCCAAAACCAGCCCATCAATGACAACTTTTATCGTGCAACTATTTCGTCGCCTCGTACGCAGCCTATTGTCTTTAACACTTTACCTACCGGTAGCCTATTAATCGGCTTCTCAATAATTGTACTGCGTGAGATAGAAGCTTAACCCTCATCCGTCCCTCATTTCACGAACTGAATCTGTCCTTCGGTGTCAAATTGACGCAGTGATACAAAAAATCGATAAAACAACAAGTCATACAGTTACTTTTCGATGTTTTTACCACGTTTTTATTAACTCGCTTTCTTGTTTTCCTTGAAATTGATGAGTTAACATTTACATTTTAGGTATTTGCAGCTATATGTTTCGCATTAACAAAATAAGTCTCCAAGTATCGAACGAATTTACCTACAAATAATAGGACAGTGTAACACTTATTTCGTGAAAACTGTGACAAATTGACACGAGAGACGGATGAGGGCTGGAAATCTTCTTTTACACAATAATCCTGAAGGAAACGATTGGATTTTGTTATTGAGGGTGAGTTGTTGGTTTACGATTAAAATTGCTGTTGCTATTGAAGGATTCTTCTAAAAAATCCTCAGCCACGAACCATAGACTTTCAAAAATTATGGGGTAATCACCCTTTCATTTCGAAACTTGTTATGGCATTCGAAAATTGTCCATACATATTTTAAAAAATGGTATAATAATAAATTTGGACTCATCTTAAAGATCTATTCATCTGTAACCATCTCTCTTTATTATATTGATGATGAATGAACCAATAAATAAATGGTAGAATATTCGTTACCAGCGTCACATATTTATCTTCGCTGAAATCTCGCATTTCATGTAAATAAAACGAAATTAATTCTACGCGTGCTGTTATTTAAAATCATACAGCGTGGAGTAATGTTCCGGAAATTAGTAATTCTTCCTCGTAACGTGTTTTTAATATTTGTATGTAATAAAAAAATATGAGCGCGAGTGAGTTATTTTAAATAAAATGAAAACTCGTCAGATATTGCAACATCGTTATATGAACTTTAAAGGGTTCGAATTGGTGTAGATTAAATATGGTATTTTTATTAAAATCGATTCATAATAGAAGCATTGCTTTCGTTGTGCTAATACAACATTTATTAATTTATTATACTTTAATCCACATTTAATCCGACCAGAATCGGAACATACATCTGAATAATTTATGATCAATGCTATAATTTAATAGCTACAATTTTAATCCCTACAATTCCGACATATTTACTCGAAATTGTGAATTGATATATGTAATCAGATAAAATTCATTTCAGTTTTAAAATCATTCAAAATTATTTCAAATTTATAATAGTTCCGCGCGTTAAGGTGGGATTCCCTTTGCGCGTCTGGACGCAGCGTTCTGTTATCCCAGCGCCTTTTATACTCCATTCGTCATACTTCAACAGAACTGCGTCTAGACGCGAACCACTGAGATTATTTTGCAGGATATTCTATATATGTGTTTTTTTAAAGTCTTAAAAATTTTCGGGTTCCATTCTCTCAAGGGTTAAGGTCTTATAAAGAGAACTGCGAAAAAAATCCTATAAAATGAACCGTTAAATAAATATGAGCAGATCCATGGTATGAATCGGCCGGGCGAGGCAAGCAATGCGATAACGCGTTGTTTGCCGCGACGGCCAAGCGAGGCAACGTGTATTGTTTGCTTCGCCCGGACGATTTCCCAGGCAGCTCAGGCCTGTCCTGTGGGTAAAAGCACCGTCCCCGTCCCCTGGTAAGTTTCGCCGCCTCCTGGAGGAGCGGATTCTTACGCGCGGGTACGGGGTATGCATTTTTCCTATGTAGAAAAAACTTGAAAAAGTCGCGAAATATCGGTTTATTTGGCAATACCGAAATCAGCCGAAATCCACTCGGGACGGAATCCACTTGTGCGTCCAGAGGCACACGTTGACAGAGAACTACGACAAATGGAGTATGGACATCAAAACGCTGCGTCCAGACGCGCAAAAGAGATCCCACCTTTACATAGGAACTACAGACTCATCCTCAACACATTTTCTGTCAATCCCACAGCATTATTGTATAAACGTATACAACTTTAAGGTCCCACATCACCAACATTTCAAAACGTTATTTAATCCTGACTTGGTAACATGATCACTCGAGAAAATTTTTTCAAATTCTCAGAAAAGAAAATACATTTAAAAAAAAATTCTTTTAACACAGCTTGGTAGACACAATAATACCACGCAATATCGTTTCAACTCTTTTCTAACATCACTTCTCGAGATATTTCAGGAAAACGAAAATATTGAAATTTTTTCAAGGGTTGATTTTACCCCTTCAATGCGAGAAGTAGCACGGGAAAATACGATAGTATTAGACATAACTTAATGTTCTTGTGTGCAAAGTTTCTTCGAATCGTCGCATAATTACGTATGCAATACAATCGTAGCGAGAGCGCTTGAATCTACACGGGCACCAGCAAGTAGCCATCCAGCGGGGTTAGCATACATAGGCACTTCGGCAAAGTATCTAGAAATAGGGAAACTCACCGAGCGAGAATAGTTTCGCTTTTTTTTCTCGTTCGAGTTACCTGCCGCACAATTCCTGCGGTCCCATAAATCTCTCGTTCCGCGTCGACTATACACCGCTCGGTGTAATCGTCCATTTCGTACTAGACTCTCGTCGAACGACGGTTCCTCTATTCGTTCTCTCGTGAAAGTATATATCGACTGTACTGTGCAGCGCTAGTCTCCTCGTTCCTTTCGGGGGTTTTCATTCGGCCCGTGAAATATACGATCGAACCCGTGCCTTTTTTCCCCCTTTCACTGTCAGGACACCAGTCGCCGAGTGTCGGAGATAAAGCTGTTTACACGTTTCGACGTATTTCATTTTCTTGTCCAGCGATTTTTGACAAATAAAGAACACTGTGTTATTAACCAGTTAACTGCGTTTGACGTGAAAACACGTCAATCCAAATCTCTCTTGCGGTGGGCTTGACGTGTATACTCGTCGTGTAAAATAAAAAATAACCATTGGCTACGAAAACTCGAAATTTCAATAAAATGTAAAGGGTATATGGTACGTATTTTATGGCGGCATTTCACGTATCGCCACCGTGATCTGCGAAGTGCCATTTTGTGTGGTACCTCGCTTTGAAAAATACCACAAATCAATTCGATTTCTTAAAATTATTTTTTCCATTAATTTTTCTTGTTAAGTTTTTAATAACAATAACCTTTTCAAGAGAATGAATTGTTAATTTTTTATTAAATAAAAATGTAATCCTTCCACGTTTTTCGTAAAATTTATAATAGGACCATTTGCCCTGCGTTCGACGTGTAAACTCGTCATTGCTTGATTTTAAATCCGCACTCTTCTCTCTGTAGGGAATTTGTAAAACAAATTCCCCAGTTAAGAGGTTAACTAACTTCTTTTATACTCTGAGGTTTGTAAAATAATATTTGGATCCAAAACATAAAGATCCACCGGATTTAATACTGGATAACTAAACTGCGAATAATCGACCACGTCTCTGTATATATTTTCTAAAACTTGGGAAAAATGCGGAACTGGACACAAGGGACACGAACCCATGATCTTCAGATTCGTCGACTGGGCAGTCACACTTTGAATACTCTCACCGAGTCCTCTGACTGTTCCTAGTCCCTTACGATTGTTCGAGATCTACGACCGACCCCATCCCACAATCGTCTATTCTACCACCCTCGAATGTCATTCGCAGGTTCTTCATATCTGCACAATCAGCACTGCGTCTTTCCAAGGAACATCTTTACCGAGCCCTTGCTAGCAGTGTTCTTTAGCATGTGCTTCAATATGTTCTTGCACGTGGCAGCGTGTACTTGTCGTCTGTTTTTCCTTTGTTATGAATCTTTAATTCTGATGGATTTCGAAAGTTGCTTCTTGACGCTTGACGTACGGAGCCTGAATGATTTAGCAACCCTTAAATTTGTCTAAATATCAGGTCATTTCGTCTAAAGTTCGTTCATTTTCATTTCAGAAGCATATGTTTCATTGATTATCGAAATACCGTTTTGTAATTATCATAATATCATTAAAACACCATATACTTACGCGCGGAATGTGCAAGTGCATAAATTTTCCTGTTGACTTATCCGAAGAAACGTTATGTTCCACTCTGAAATTAATAACGTTCACTTGTGTTGTGCAACGAGTGCAAAATACAAAGACCCATTAATTATCGCAATTTTGTGCATGCATATTTTATGCGGAATTGGTTCCCCGTTAAATTGTCCGTTACAAATTGATTCATGCAAATATTATATTGAAATATGGTTAACGACCAACGAACCAATAATTAAGGATTTATTTGGTATAAAGTCTGTTAAATATTTTAAAAAAAAAAGACGATTATTCCGCCAGATTGCACCACGCGATATTAGATTATTTAAATGTTTAATTCTTTGATTGATGTTTGAAAAAGGATAAATACATGCAACACATGATTGATTTACCGGTTGATATACTGACTGTAAAAAATGGTGAAGAACTGTCTTACGAACAGAGAATCATATTAAAATATAACAAATCGGTGACAACGATGTGTCTGACATTTATTTATAAAAAGAACTTGAATAAATATTAAAACTGATGCGAAACTTGTATGGTGACATCTGTGCCCTTTATAAAAATGTGAAACACAGCTTTTGTGTAGATTTATATCACTTACATGCATGTGAAAGGCTGAAAATCATGAAAAACTATAATGTCCACCATTTTTATTCGTTTGCAGCTTCACCATTTTTAGTCATGGCAATATTGCAATATACAAAACATATTTTTCAAATTGTCATTACAGGCTTGGATAAAAACGTTGTAAAAATCGTAAAAAGCGTTGTAAACTTCGAACTGTGCCGGCGACGGCGACTGTGCGTCAATTAAACCACTAAATACAGTTGAAATTATATCGTGTTTGGTATGATCTTAATCAGAAAAATACCGAATTTCTTTGTTCAAGAGATGAACTTTAATGAATAAAATATTTTCTTATTTATTCATTTTGGCAAAAGATCATCGAGAACTAAAGGGAAAATATCGTATTCATTAAAGTTCATTGCTTGAATAACAAAATTGGGCTCTATTTCACATTAAAATGCCGAAAGCACTTCCTTGCCCACCCAATATTCGGCCCACTTTTAAGAAAGCTATTCGTACTTCGGGGAATTAAAACAATTGCGTGAGTCACTATTACCACTATATAAACTGCCGCTCCCCAAAAGCTGTACACCACGAGCCCGCAAACCCTTCTAAAAATGCTCTGCGTGTATCTGTGACATCAGCCTTGACCAGACCGCAGGGTTAAAGAACCTCGGCTCCGCAGGGAGCAGACGGACAAGCCGGAGAGACAACTCAAACATCAGGGTTCACAACGCGGACCTGTCTTGTTGTCCCTGAAAACGTTTCGTCAAAAATTTAATCTGCTTCCCGGCCGAGAGGCCGGGGTCCGCGTAGAACACCGAGACTACATTAATTAGACCCACAATTACCGTAATAGGGGAGTTCGTGCGTCGCAATTATCGTAGCGCCACGAAGGCAGTTAATTAAGAGAAATTCAATTAAGCTCTTTCAGCGCTCGTCGCGCTAGGCGGTCGCAAACGGAAGCTCTGAAATCGTGGCGGCACGCACCGGGCCGATTTCGAAACCAGCAAACTTCGTTTTCCATAGTTTTATGCTGGCTCTGCCCCCCCCCCACCTTCTTCCAGGTGAGCGGAGCCAAAAATCCTAACTTATCAAGAATTTTTTGATCACATTGTTCATATTTTCAGCGTATAAAGACAAATTTAATTTATAGAACTCGCCCTGTGAAGAAAATATCAATATAAAAATAAATTTGAGTGTTTTCTCATAATGTGCAGAACGAGCAAATTAAACGGGTATTTAGAATATCTTTGTGGTACTGTCTATTATCATCTTCACCGCGCGCTCTAGGAATATTAAAATATATATTAATTTATAATAAATTTTTTCAAAAATCATCGTCCTAGTTAGCCTTTAGCAAATTTGCTGTTTTCACCCTCTTAACACGAATGTCAGCAACTAAAAAAAAAAATACGTGTCAAATATTTTTCAGCAAACTATATCCTGGGTAAATTTCATTAAAATCGACGTGTTACACTTGGGTAATGTCCCTTGCTCGTGAGAAATAAGGTATTTCGGGAAAGGTGAGTTTCTACAAGCTGACTAATTGTAACACTATAAAATTTAAGTAACTGTGGGATACTGTTATGAGACTGCGTGAAATTTTCCGGCTTCGAGCAAGAGTACTGTCGATTTGTCCAGGAGTATACCTTCCGGATGGCACGGCGGTTCGGAACAGCGTGTTCACGCAATTGAAACTGTTTGCTCGCGAGCCACGTACAACAGCGAGTCGCGTCGCGCTATAATTCGCGGCAACTACGTAAGGCCGGAAGGAAGGAAGGAAGGAAGGATTGTAGATCGCGCGGCTTTCGGGACGTAAAATCGATATGTTACGCGGAGTTATGGGATTGGCCGGCACCAGACGCCGCGCCGCCTGAAGCACTCGTTCTCTCTCTCCATAGCCGAACGTTTAATTATCGAAGGATTTAATTCTAAGACATTCATTCGGCCGGTCGATATAAACGACGACGTGATGCGGGTTTTGAGTGAGCTAACTAGCTTTAAAAGTGCAAGGTTGCGCGCCGTTGCCGGGTTCTCTGTCCGGCTTGAATTCGATCTGTTCACCTCCCGATAAATCGGCCGATTTATCGCCGGAACAAACTTCCAACAGGTATATTTCTGTGCTTTCAATTATATCCGTAGGGAATCGATGGCGAGGGGGCAAGAAGCACACCGTGGAAAAACGTACCGCCGAAATTGAGCAATAAAGACGGATAAAATGTTCGGTTTCCCTCCGCGCCGGTTCCCGCGGGCTCCACGTCTAAAAACAATGTTCCCGGTCGATAACGCGCGGGGGCGGAGGAGTTGAAACGTCAGCTTGCCAGATATTGCCCGGCGATGGAATCGAGGAGAGCCGCAAATGGCTTGTTAATATCGTCGAGTGACGCGGAGTAAACAGTCCGCAGCGCGCGAGATGGGCGTCTCTTCTTCGGTCACGCGATTCCAGGGGGTGGCCCTGTTGATCGGCGAATTAAACGCCGCAATGGAATACTAATTTCGCCCGCGCGTATACCGTAATTTCCGAAATTAGCCCGGCGTGTCTCGTCCGCGACCTCCTCTTTACCCCCTTGCTACTGGTCGCGAAAGTTTACTTACGAGGTATGTACATCAAATAATGAGACTGATTTTTTTCAAGCTTTTTATTCGAATAGAATTACAATTCGATATTGTCTCCCTCAAAAGAGAGACCGGTATTTTTAGTTATTTCTTCATAACAGTTATAGAAACCAAAATATCGTCATATTTTGTGACGTCATACCAGTATATGAAAATATCGGTATATTTGCATATATTTACCGGTAATAAAATTTCGGTTTTTCCAATGTGTAGGATACATTATAATACATTAAGTCAAATAACAATGTGAAATAACAATATGTTCAATAGGTTGAAAACAACGTATCAGTATCTTTAAATTTCTACAATATGTTTACTGTTTCAAATTACGCCTACTAATTTTTGCCATAAATGCATTAAGATCCGCTGTCTACTCTACTTAATTTACACACCTCGACTATGTTCTCTCTCTCTTTTTCGCAACCCTCTACCTTCCTTCAACCCCCTCACATCGCCGCGCCGTGCACACGGTTACCAGCGACACTTTTTCACACCGGCGAACCCGGTAATTTCCATCCTGGCTGGAAATTGCACAAGGCATGCCGAGCCCCGCGCACACGTTTCTCCATGCACGCGGAAACTATCGGACACGACGACACCGCGCGAAATTCATTAACGCGTAGCCGGGACCGCGTTTGATTCGGCTGGGGACCGTGTCGTCGAAATTGTTGTGGTGCCCATTTCAAAATTGATAGTCCGCCACCCTGCCTCGCGCGCCCCCGCGCTGACAACGGTTCAGTGAAGACCCTTGTTAAATTCGCACCGATCAGTGCTCGATTGACTAGTATCATTTCTTCGATTCGTATGCGCATGTGTTCCGAACGACGGAAGAGGATTGGCCACGTCATGCTAGATCGGAGATCGCGATCTTCAGAGTAGGAGGTAAAGTAGGCGGATCTACTTTTTTTTTTCTTGGAATCATATTTAACAGTCTTACAATTAATATTAGTCTAGGCTTAACATGTTTTTTATTGATAGGATATCTAAGAAATTTATTTTCTATTATATTTATTTTCTATTTCTATTTGATAAAAACTTGAAGTCAATGACGATATTTAAATTATGTGGAAGTACGATTGGAGTTATATCAAGAGTGAGTCCGCATGTTATTCAAACAGCGCAACGTTAGCAATGCCGTCCAAGATCATTAACCATGATCTACAGATAACGTTAATTCGTGAAATCAACTAATTAACCGGAACGTCCTTTTTATACGGCCCTAACTCTGCTAACGACTGCGTTAAAAGCTCAGCGAAATTACACGTTGCTGACTGTGCCGCAGCGATAACTGACGACAGGTGCCGATAATAGGCCAATATTCTTAAAGTATTAAGCAAAGTCCAGAGTGGAAACTGATGTTCGATAAATTGAAAACACATCCCGGTAGTTCCAAGTAATTTGCGACGATCTTTTTACGTACTATCGACAGCCTGGTTAAAGTAATTAGAAGTAACTTTGTGTAACAGACGCTACGGATTGCTTTCAATATATTAAAACTGACACGCTTAATAAATGTTTCAAAGTGTCTTGCAATCGACACTCAAGAATTCGTTTTATATACTTCAACAATAACTTTTTTAACCATACACACGTTATATTAAATAGAATAACACATATTATTAAATAAAACTGCACCAATCTTTTTTTGTTAAAGTTTCGTCATTTCCTGAATTCTCAAAAATTCGAACTGCTACTTTTTTACTTGGAACAATATTCTGAATTCGATGACGAACGTTCTCGTTGTCAAAATTCCTATAGATTTCCAATTTCCCAATAATTATACATTTATGCACATCCGGGAGATGAAAATGCGAGCTATATGCGGTACAGTGGTATTCGAAATGGTAGAGAATTTTTGGTATTGGCATAAAGCTTAAACGTTTTATATTTCTGCTAATCCTCGGCGAGCGTCATTCTCTTTTCGATTAATAATCCGGCTGCGCACTCCGTCAAATTGCTCGAACGAAAAGGGACAGTCGAAAGCGCAGAAGTAAATCACGGCGACGGCGAGGCCGCGGCCGTCGAAAAAACTGTGATCCACGGATTATCGATCGGCACTTGTTGATCGGAAAATACGCCGGCGGCTGGCAAGATTGATGGACGAGAATTAATGGATCTTCGGGACGAAGTCGAAACAGTCATTCAACAAATTTTGCAGCCGACGCGCAAAATATCGGACAAATAAAGCAGGGGTGGGGAGAGGTAAAAGAAATACGATTATAGAGAACACGAGTTTCCCTTTGAGTTTTTGATAAAACTCTGGCATTTCGAATAGATTATGAACCTTTAACTCTTCTGTATCAACAGAAAGAACAAAACACACGTCAAAAATATATAAAAACTATTTAGATCGACTTCAATGTAATAATTAAATTTTGTCGACAAATTTTAAGAAGGCAGAGTGAAATGAAATCCTATTTTTAATGGGAACAGCCTTTGTGTAGATCCAAAACAAATGAAAATTGTACTCTAGCCATTTTCGAACATTTTCATAGGCCATAAATGCATAAAGATCCGCAGTCTAATGATCACTGTCCTAAGACTTATGAGCGGGAGTGTAGATGGAAGTTCGGCTATAAAGAAGAGCACGAGCACGATAGAGAGAGAGGAAGAGAAGTTACTCGCGAGCAACGCGGTTGCTATCCGATCTAGAAAATCCCGATGATGCGAACGAAGGGGATCCTGGAGTACTTTGCCAGGCATACGAACGGATTTCCAAAGGGAGTTCGTGGGCGGTGGTGCGCGCATAGCTGGAGAACAGAGGACCTGGCAAGAGTGTCTGGCAATTCCGTGAAGGCTACGAGAGGATAGAGGCACAGCATCGGGACTCAGAAACGCCGGTTATTTGAGTTCCAATTTGCGTTTAATAATTGCATTCGATTAATATTCATTGGAATGCAAAGCGGTCCTGTAAAACGGTAAATTCAGCTTCGGCGTGTGGTCGACGCGTTCCCTTCCATACAGGGTGTCCTTTCCGAACCAGCCCGCTCTCAAATCTATCGATCACGCTGAAAGATGTCGCAGGCGACAGTTCAATGGTTTTCAAGCACACCCTCGATACACGTGACAAATTCATCCCCTTGAGAAACCCAGAGACTCGATTGTCATTTGTTATTTCTTATAAAAGAGTGGCTAACGGCTAAAATATATAAATTTGAGAGGTACGTTCATTTAGATATCGCGTAATCTACTGTTCTACTGAGATTGAAAGAGGTATAGAACTTTTTCATAGGTTCTATTGAAAACACGGACCATAGAGCTATTTATAAAAAAACGTTTCCATTGTATTAAATCGCAATGGGAACAGACAAAGCAAGTTCCTGATAGCAAAAGTTTTCGTTTGAATAGAGCTCACAAAAAATAAAAATTGTTTAAAGCCGATATTATTTTTTTTGTGAAATCTTCTTTTTATGAGCACCACCCGATACATTAAACAACAGAAATCTATCGAACGATTCTCCATCGTGAAAAAAACTACCCCGATCAAAAAGCTGATAAAAAATAAAATTTTCGCCTGCGAGAGGAACGGGTATTTTGTGTTCGTCAATATTAATAAAGTTCGCAATCGTTGTTTAAATTCGATATTATTTTCATTTGTGAGATCTTTCTTTATGAACACCACCCGACACATTAAAAAACAGAAATCTATCTGACAAAACGCTTCTCCTCCGTGGAAAAACTACCCCCATCAAATTATACGCCCCAGGAAACGGTTCACTTTTTGTTTGCGACACTTCAGGAGGTCGTCAGCGGTTTCGTAGGTATTCGAGCGGACTGATTTAAATGAGACACCCCGTGTGCACCTATATTTACATAGGATTTCACGGTGGAAGCCGCGCTTTTTACCGCCCACCTCCCGCAATCATGGTACGAGAACGGGTAATACATCCTATTCCTTTCCGCTTCCGCCACTTTTTACGCGGAGACTAATGGGTTTCGACCATCGGGATACTCCACGTTATTTATTCATGGGGATGCATCGACGAGTTTCCTCCGAAGACGTCGCCCGACGTACAGGTACCTGGGATTACCCTGATTCACCTTTTCTCCCGGAAAATTGAAACGAGTTTTCCCGCTATGGTTTCGATTGGTTCTTGGACGAGATCGTTGTATCAGCGTTCGATTAATACAGTCACGTCATCCATCATATTCTCCGTGTCGGGTTTACTTTCCGGGATATAAATGTTTGCTCTCGACAGCTTCCTTTGGTACAAAAAAGCTTTCAGCCCGACAAGACACATAGCTCTGTCAACATTATGTTCCTCAGAATAACGTTGATGGACAAGCAAGGAGAACGATTCAATAGGTTGTTCTGCGACTAGTTACTATCGGTTTATTATTATTCGATGTAATCGGACGTCTGTGAACACATTACTGTTTGTTCAAGGAAATTGGTTGCTACGATCTACCTGTTAACAGGAAGCTCGCTCCGAGCTCAACTATGTTTCTTATGTGCGTCAGAACATTCTTCAACATGTTGACTGCCGAGCAATTCGCGTCGAAAAATCCCACAAAGTCGAGATACTCGTAATTAGTAAATTATTTCATGAACTGTTTCTCAAATATGTTGGTATCTAACCAATTACTAAACGTTTAAGTATTGTATGAGGTATTATATCAATTTCCTATCGATAAAATGAAGAAAATGTTTGATTTTCTAGTTGAAATAGAAAAAAAGAAGAAATGTTTAATTTTCTAGTTAAAATAGCTCCGACTACAAAGGGTTAATAGAGTCCATTAAGAATCGGATCGCAGTACAAATTCCAAGGAAGTTCGGTTCAAGCAACTTTATTATGAATGAAATTAATTTTTGAAGATACACAGAAGAATTGCGTTACCCACACGTACATATGTCATGTAGCTTATTTTTTTTTGACGAGATGAATTGTTTGTCTTGTTAAATGGAAAGAGATCAATTATATTTGCGCTTTTAATTGGGCGTTCTTTAACACTGGCTGTTAAGCACGTATTTCGTTTCGTTGCGAGGTAAAATGTTTTTGTTGTTACATAAAAACTGTTCAATTGTATTTATGTTTTTAATTGGTGTCACCGTGCCCACGCATGATACATAGCTTCGTTATTTAATTGCATCAATTGGGCATCGACAGTGTCGAATCTGCACACACTTGCCAAATTTAAAATGTTTAAATGTTTAAGGTTTGTGGACTGAAAGATAAAGATGCTGAGACTGAATACTTTTCACAAAAACCATGTAGGAGCACTGTGGGAGCGTTGTAATTATTATTATAACAAACTTTATTCATTTTAACGTAAGCTATAAGGAACTATAGGAAACATTTAATTTGGAAAAATGAATTAACGTCCATAATTTTCAGAAGATCTCTGCCTTTTCGTATTAAATGTTTGAAATTCAGCTCGTCAATATTATGCAAAGCAAGTATGATTGCATTGATTAAAAGAACAATAGAACTGAGCACACATTGCGACACAAACAGCACAGCGAAACTTTTCATCACTAATGTCTTGCGAACCAGTGGCCTCAGCTCAGCTGACCCAGTGCACCGATCTCCGGAACACAGAGACAATTGTGAAAACATATTTACGACAACTGCATCGTATTCTACGGAACGACAATACAGAATCGGTGCAGTGCCGCGGATCTGTGGAAGGGTTCACGGTAACGCATAAAAACTCCCCCGAGCAAAGACAACTTGATCCGGAGTGATCCCCGGGGGCAAAAACAATTCAGAATCAGTGAACCAGTCGTTGAACATTACAGACTCGCGACCTCGATGCATGTAAAGAAACCTCTCATCCATCAACACGTTCCTGCGACGATTTCTCTTGAAACCTGAAATCCTGCCGCGACTCATTGACTCCGAAACAGTAGGGAAGGGTAAAAATGTGTCACACGGGCCGAGGCGAACAAATGTCACCACGGATTACATTCCCAACATCGATGTCACGTATCACTACCGCGTAACAGACGATCGGTACATTGGAAAAGTGTTAAACCGTCTACCTTTTTCGATCAGGTTGGCCAGGAACCACTGACGAGTATCACGCGACTCCTCAGGGGGTAAAGGAAGAAGAGACTTAGGGGGTCGGTGGACCCCGTGGCTCCGAGGATCCTGTGTAACCTCTTCGGGTAGCAAACGGTTCGAATAAAAATCACCCAAAACGAATGACTATTCCCGTGTCACAGTATAAATTCACTGGTTATGCGAGCGAATCGCGCCGATTCGTGAAGGCGGTATCCATGTACTCGGTTAACGAAACGAACACGATATTTCCGGTATCACGTCGGGACCCGGAGAACGCGGCGCCTCGACGCGGTACTATGCCAAACGGGAGCGGAAGGCAAACTGGACCGAGCCGCGGAGTCTGGCTTTGGCAGCTGCGTGTTCGGTCTGGTGCCGCTTTCGCCGGCAACGAGGACGGCTACGACGACGCCGACGCCGACGCTGACGCCGACGCCGCTCGTAGCAACGATGTCGCGACATAGAAACCGCCGCGCCACGTCGCGCCGGCCGTAGCGCCCTCATCTCCTCCGATTCTGCACCAATATTCCCTCACGAGCTGATCCTCTATTTCTCTCGTTTCACACCGCCTCGTTCTCCCTCTCCATCTTGATCGTTCCTTTCCCTCTTTCAGCCCTGTGCACACCGGCGCAACGTTCCCGTTCGCTATTTCATTCGCGCTGCAGCCTTTACGAGACCGTTCATCTCTGTTCGTCCTCTCGCCGACTCCCCACTACAATATCGATCCTACGGGAAAGGCCCTCTGGTGCGTTCCATTTGCTTCGGCCGAGCGGAGGCTGCGAATCGCTCTCGTGCAGCTTGACTATTTGTCGGTGAAAAGAGTCGACCTGTCGGCGTCCGATGCTCCTTTCAATGGCCCACGCCGCTCCCCAGTGACCGCCGAGATGTTTCCCTACGGATCGGACGCTGAATTTTAATCGGCCGTCGATTCTGATACACTCCGAACCCCTAAACCTAACCCAGAGCTAGCGCCTGAACTCCTGAATCCCTATACTCCCGTACCCCTGAACCCCTGAACACCTAAACCCCTGAACCTCTAAATCCCTGAATCTCTCTAAACTGCTGAACTACTAACCGATGAATCCTAATCTCTAAACTCCTGGACCCCTAAAATCTTGAATCCTTACACCTCCCTGAACACCTAAACTCCTATACCCATCATCCACAAAACTCTTAAACCCCTAACCCCTCGAATCCCAAACCTCTCGAACCCCTAAATCCCTGGACCCTTGTCCTTATCATTTTTAGGCCGCGATGTCGCCCTTTGTAGGTTTTGTTGCACGCCGGATCGTTTTGTCTCAACGACGAAGACGACGACGACGACGACGACGACGACGACGGGACGCGACGTGCGCTTCGATATCGGGAGTATCGGAGCGTCCTCCAGGGGCTTGATAACGGGAAGAACAACAGCTTGGACAGTGTCTTCTCTGCTCCGGGCTTCTTCGGGGTCCGCTCGTCACGTTCCTGCGATAAGAAACGAAACGATCGCGATCGCTGCGGATTGTATTGAAAGAGCCCGGAGAGAAAACAGCGAGGAAACGTCCGCTCGAAAATTGCTGTCAAGAGGGAGTTGGGGTGGCAAGAAACGGTGAGATTACATTAATTCCGGAGACGATCCTTGGTTCTCGGCTCCCCTTTGGCCGCGGAACCGCTCCGCGGGATCGACGGCTGAATCTTAATCGAAGTTCGCCAGGGTCTGCGTTCTTATGACGACTCGAACGGTCGTTTTCTTGCGATCGTCGCGCGGCATATTGCCCCTCGCGAGCGGCGAGGGTGTCGGGAAGTTTTACTTTCGAAGACGGTAAGGACCTCGCGAGAATTTGCAAATAAAGCTGCAGCGAACTCGATACACGTATTTGCTTTCACCTAGGTATTCATATGGTGCGCGGGACTCGTTCAAGGGACTATAGCAGACGAAGTTTTTTCAAAGAAAAATCTTTGGTGAAGATCACATGGGAGATCAAGACTTATCTTAGCCGATTACTCGTTCGCTTAACTACGCGATTATTATCGTGCGACCAGTGGATTATTTTTGCACGATGTAAGAGGTCTGAACGAGATTAAAGGAAGTTACCTTTCTTCGACAACGGAGCTCGTTACTGTTGATACCTGCGAGGAGCGGCACAACGGAAGGGTTTTCCAGCGAAAATTTGAGTGCACCGAATGAATCTGTTCTTCCGAGTGCCCGGGAGCGAAAATAGACGAAAGATTTGAAGCATTCCACTTCCCGTGTGAAAATGAGAAAAATAATCCACGCGGATGAACAGAGGCTGCGAATTGCTTTGGTGCCGGTGCACAAAGCCGAAAGGAGTAGCCGAGGCCGAATCACAATGCACTTTGCGCGCTTCTATTCTCTAGAGTGCCACGCATCATCGCGTCAACGAAAAGGGGAGAAGTTATTTCACAGAAGCAGTAATGTTCGACCGGTTTTAGAAGGACTACAGGCGGCATTAATCCCTCACCTGTGCCCCGCGAAGCAATTTTAATTGAAAACGACGCTGCGCTTTTCGCGCGACTGAATCTGATCCACCGTGAATTCAAGAACCAAAGCCTGAAGGATCTGCTAAAAAGCTGATATTCGAGCGATTCTAACAGGATTTTCAGTCGTGCGAAGACAAATTAGAATTTGGATCTGGGTCTGTGATCCTCGAGGAAATATTAATTAACAACGACTGAATCGGATCCACTGTGAATTCAAGAGCCAAAGCTTGAAGGACCTGGAAAAAGCTGATATTCGAAAAGGAATTTCAATCGCGTGCGAGAAGACAAATTAGAATTAGGATCACTAAGACGTTCCGGGAATAATTACACCGCGCCGATAAAATTAGATTGAATCGGGAATCGATTCGGACCCATTCAAGCCAGTCTATTCAGACTCAATTAGAACGAACGCACCAGTGTCGGACTCATCCACGATCGAGTCTAGAATGGAGTTTTTTGGCTGGCGTTATCAGCGTGTAGAGACCATTTGGTAGGAGCACACGGTGCACATACTCATTCGTATGCGCTGCTGGTCGGATGTATTTCCGGTACATTAGTCAGTATGACTTAACGTCTGACACCTGGTGGGAGCCTTAAGCTGTTGCTCACTTAACAATGCAGCGTTATGTCAACAATGCGGAGGTGTCTAGATATCAGGGCTGCTTATTGCTTCTCTGATACATTGGCATCGGTATGAGATTGGCGCTGAATGAGGACACCTAGCAACAATTATTTCAGAACAATAATACTAGATATATGTTTCTGTTTATTTATCACAGAGAAGCTCATATAAGATTCATTACAGACAGCACATAAGAACAATGGAACAATCAATATATTGTGAGGTGGCTTTATTAACCCCTTCCCCCACGATTTATTTTACGGTTTCGGTTTTGTATGCCTATATATATATGTTCTCCAATAACTATAAATTACCAAAAACGAAATAAAATTTCATCTCGGTTTAAAGGAAATTAACTGTTCCGAATCTTCATCACGAGTCTGACACGATATTGTAGAGTAAGGGGTTAAATCGCTTTCTGGAATCATTTGAATAAAAAGACTTTCTTCATTCCCCTCAAAAATAATTTAAATGAACGAAAGTTAACATTCGAAACAACTTATAGTTGTTTATACACGTCAATTCTAACAATATCGCGTTCTACGTTACACCAGTAGCTGAAACGTATGCCCGAGAGCAAACATCCTTACAATCGACAACAAGAGCCAAGACCTTCAATAATCTCATCAGCCGAGCGTAGCGATTATAGGGCAGCAGTGCAATTTATCCGGCTCGGTACTGGTTTGCGCCCTACTTATTTCCAATGGAGATACAGCGTAAATGCTGTGATGCTCCAGGTTGCTGCTGCAACGGCCGCAAACAGACTAAATGTTCAAGCGCTGTGCCATTAAGTGGGTGACAACCTGTATCCACGAAATTGAAATACGCCCAATAAACGCACTTAGGCCTGACCCAGAGTTAAACTGCCAATCCGAGTGAATCTACTGTGCCGACGTCAGCTACATTGATAGAGCAGAGTCCTTCCGAAGCTGCGTCATCTAAGTGGTGCCCAATCTATATTTGACGCAACTCACTTCTGAACACTCCCAAGTGCCGTCTAACCAAAACGTTTCTGAATCACTATCCCCTTTGAATCTCACTTTGGACTACTTCGACTCGACAGTTCTATCTTACACCCACGCTATCGGTGTCGTATTGAACAGCCTTTTCATGGATTCACGTTATTATCAATTAGAGCTGTTCTGCAGCGGCTGTATCTGCAGTTAGTCTAGATTTGATAGTATAGCAACACCTGGATCATCCAGACTCTAAAATTTGGGGATCTATTTGAAATTTCAAGATTGAAATATTGGGTTGGCAAGAAAGTAATTTCGGTATTTTAAGGTAAAATAGAGACCAATTTTTTTATTCAAGCAACGAACTTTAATGAATAAGATATTTTCCCTTTTATTCGATGATCTTTTGTCAAAAAGAATAAATAAGAAAATATTGTATTGATTAAGGCTCATCCCTTGAATAAAAAAATTCGGTTTTACTTCACCTCGAAATACCGAAATTACTTTCTTGCCAACCCAATATAAAAATTATACTGATAATATATCAATTCTAATATAATATTTACACCGATGATATAACAATTTGGTAATTATACAGAAAAGGTTATTGTAATTATACAGAAAAGGGTACAACCTCACTGATTTTAATGATCATCATTCTGAACAACTTTTTCATATTTGAGTTTCATCAAAATCGGTGAGGCGTAATTTCTAATAATTTCAATTTCTTTGGTGGAATACAATACCATTACTGTACTAACGAAAAAAATCGACAAAACGGAGAAACAAATGTTAATTGGAATAATGCACATCCGCAATAACATAAAATGGTGTGTTCCATAAGAATGCAATCGTTGAAAGGTTCGTCCCGAATGCAACCGTCTCAAAAGCACCAATCGGCAAAAAGTCAGCCGATTTCTCAGAAGCACGGAGCTTCTATGTCGCAGCGATATCTCGAAATTTGGGACACGGTTCTCGTTGGAAGCCCGGCAAAAAATCGCTGCGGACTTCGGAAAGAATTGTTTGATGCTACTGGAGATCGCGCGTCATAAAGTGAAAAGAGGAGAAGCAATGCATCGAAGGCAAGGAGGTTCAATGAAAGTCAAGGGATCCGCGTCGGATGCTTCAGTAAGCAACGACCCCAATGAAATTCAGCTGTTTCGTGGAATTTCGAGGGAACAGCGCAGCGTTTCGGAAATGTTTGAGAAAATCAAGAAGGTCGAACGACGCCGATACGGGATCTGTGAACTTTCGTTTGACGTCCGTTAAAAAAGAGACACATCGGAATATTTTGCGCAGAGGAAACCAGCTACAAGAAATACTTTTGATGGATCGTTTAATGCTAGAGTGTGTCTTCCAGTTGCTCCATCTGTATCTGCAAAACATCCGAAATTTCTTACGTCATGCTCCGTCATTAATCTACGTGGATGCACGCTCTAATTATTGCCCTTATATTAACTGGTTCCTCCTATCAATCGGTTTCTTTGGGCACCGGTGACGTGCGAGAAAAACGCATTGCTCGAGGTGAATGATCGCCGGCACCGACAAAAAGACATCAAATCGAGGCCACTCGACTTCTGCCTTGGAACCGGGTTAGATTAGTCACACGTAATTATCTTGCGTTCGTTGTCAATTTGCGTCGGGGCGAGAACGCGAGATTTTCTAATTTTTCAATTAGACTCGTTAACCCGTAAGACTTCATTTAATGCGATGCATGTCTGCGTCGACATTAACGTTCAAATATTGATCATCGAAGAACAGAATTTCGTTTAAGCTTCAAAGAAAGGAGTAACATTTATGTATTTGAAGTACAAGAATTGTACTGAAAGTGAAAGAACTAATATTACTCGAGTTTTTTGCATTTTTCTACAGCAGGTTTAGACCGATTAAGAACCGATGGAAATTCGGGACTCTAAGATACGCCGTGATTCTGCATAAGCCTGAATCAAATTAACCCGAAATCGAAGGAATCGAATACAATAAATCCGGTGGTGACAAATTAGATGATTAGATTATCTATGCATCGAATCTGATCGACTCGGAGCTGAGGAACCTGTATCGGATCATTCGACCACGGAGGATGTGGAATCAGAACCTCATAGAAATGAGGATGACGAGTCAATCGAAGTTACCTGAGAACGAGGAACGCGAACAGAAACAATTCCGAATATATGGATTCACATCGACCAATCCACAGCTCAGAAACTCGAATGAGAACGACAGAGAGCTGCGCATGATTCCATACAAGTATGTCCAATCCTAATTGGACTACCACGATCAAAGAATCGAATCAGCTTAGGATCGTGGGCCTCTTGACGGATCCGGGATACCTGAAAATGGGCTTGTTCCGAGATTTAATGATTGCATTCCAGTATTGTCATTCTAATCTGGTGCATGAGCCATAAGTACCTATTATGGTTATTCGGACAACGTCGATCTCACTTCTTCTCGAGAAATAATTTCCAAAATGTAATTTCAATTAACAGACACATCGCTGTAAATATTCCATGCAAACATAGCATGGTCGCAGCAAATTCGTCATAGTTGATTTTAGAGATTTCAATTTGTTCGAAAACGATCCGGGCGATTCGCTTGTTGTGTCGAAATAAAACTATTACAAATAGAAACCAGTCGTAAAATATCTACAGAAAATATCGGCCAAATTGGTTCGCTGGTCACGAACGTATTTTTCACATTGTTTTTGAAAATACTATTTTAAGGAAAACGTATTCAGAGATTCAAATGTAGAATATATTTTGAATGCAATAAAATTCTTCTAATATATAATATAATTTTTAAGGAAATCCTTTAAGCCACTTATTTCCAAGGTTCTTTGTAAATACGTATCTTTGACTCTTTAGGTTCTCTGGAATAGTTTCTTAGGTCCTTGGAGCCTAGGGTTCTCGTGTATTAGTAATTAGCTGCAGTTTGAATAAATTAGACTTACGTGGAATTCAGACTGGCGCTAATTAGACTTCTTACGGTTCGGGTGAGTGTTGATAAATTTAGATAACAATCCAATAGCAAGAGAATCACCTGTGACTGTAGAATTAATTAACTGTGGGCAAATAGTTTCCTCGTATCGGTAACATTGCGAATAAATTCGCTGGTACAGCGATCCCAGGCGGACAAGCCGACCGTATTTGCTTTAAAGTTGAGCCGAGAACATGTTCGGGATCCCGAAGAAGATTTGCCTTCAATGAAAAATGATCCGCGTCCTTGAAAATTCGATTTGCCTGCGCCCGCGCTGGTTCCGGGCGCAACAATGGATAAGCCAAAAGTTTCGGCGAGCGAATCTCCAAATTTCTGATGGTTCGGCCGCAATGTCCCGGCGAAACCGATTTCGTGGCGATTCAATTCTGCAGAAGGAAAGTTCGCCGGCAGATAGGACGCACCGACGCGACGCTACGCGACGCGACTCGACGTCGTCGTCGACGAGCAGCATATCGGCTGTTGGACAGAAAGAGATGGGGGGACGCACGGATAGGGTTGACGAGGCTACGGTTAGTAGGAGGCACTCGCCGAGGGGTCGAAGTTTCGCGAGAGTGGAAAGTTCGATGATCGTGGCTCGAGAACGAGAACTTCCGTAAGATCGTCACGAGCTTCGGCCTATTCTCGACAATTTGATTCCGGAAGAGACACTTCTCCGCGGGAGTACTTCGATGTCGAGCTGATTGCGCTGCGCCGCGACGCCCTGGGAACCCGACGTCGTCGATGCCTGCCGACTATTTAATGTCGAAAATTGATCGGATGTGCTGGAAACTCGAGGGGAACCGCCGAGAGAAAATCACTCGGCCCCGAAATCCGACGATATTCCCCGGTTCGCTGGCGTATGAAAAATTTAGAACAACTTCGAACTTCGATCCTAGACTTTCACGTTTTATGGAATCGCGTAATATCAAGTTCCATTTCAGTCTAATGAAACGCTCTTCACCCGGTTCCTTAACGATCACTCGATTTTAATTAGAATCGTATGTGAATCCACGCTCTGTAGAAGCTTTCTAGCAAATGCTGTTTTAATAATGCTTCAGCGGAATCTGAAACACACTCTAACGCAAAAAACGTTCTATATGAACTGAAAAACCTTCTGGAATGTTCTTTAGATTTTCATGAATTCAGTCATAATGAATTATAATCAGACAGCGGATCTTCATGCAAAATAGAAATTTTCTACCTGAATTGCAACAAACTGGAGTAAAGTAGAAATTTATTTTCTTTCCTAATGTGTTTAATAATTTTCTAATGTTTTCACTGTTGTAAATTATTGTACTCATTTTTGTCATAAATGCATAAAATCCGCAGTCTAGTTATAATACATTTTGACGGTAGAAAGGTAAATGATATTTTTAGAAAGAGCCCGTTAAAAATTCCAAAAATATACATATTTAATATCTGCGCGACACGCAATTCGCGCGACAATAGGTGAAGTGCTAAGACGATTTCTAAACGAACAAGTTCAGCATTCGGAGAAGAAGAGGAACTCGATGACTCGTTCAGAAGTCGCGATAAACGCCGACGTTATCATGAGCATCGCAAAATTCCATGGGAATATTGTGTTGCGACAAAGTCCACGGAGCTGGTAACAGGCTGACCCAGAGGACACTCCAGTAACTCCTCCAGAGTTTCGGCGGATCGAAGAACTTCGCCGGTCCTTTGGAACTTGCCCACAGCCCTGAGAATACGACCACTTGCTGCTCCACTCTGGCTCCCCTAGATGAGAACTTTTGCTTTTCTGCCAACGGCATTACCTTATCTTCTATCCACTGTCTTCCGTTTATCTATCCTTGTCTCTCCGCTAACACGCCAGAACCCCATCTTAATTACGCGATTACACCGAGAAAATCACATAGCGCACCCAAAGTCCACAAATATTTTTCGATATTTCTCGGAATTATAGACACAGGCTCAATTATCTTTTCGTTTTATTGCTCTCCTCTATAGTCATCGTTGCTTAACGTAAACGTTCCACTTTCCAATTGCTCAATGCTGAAATAAAGATAAACGGTGAAAATTCGACGGTCGGTATTTATCTATTTCTTGTATTAGAATGCATAAAAATGTTCTCATCCTAAAAATTCGATTGTTGATTCCCCTGTAAGAAGGAGCTATGCCACGCAAAATGTTAATAAGTCAGATTTCTAATTCGAAATACTACTGAAACAATACCGATGACCTTGAAATCTCTGATAATCACCTTGATAAAATTAACTCTCTCATAGTTGTTCGTACCTCTTAAAATAGTACAACTTTTCTCGGAAGACTTCTTTCATAAAATTACATTTTGTTTACATTTAAATAGCCCATTCTTTATATCGAAAAATTCTCGCTTGGTGAACACCTAAAAAGATGGGTAAAAATATTGAGGAAGGTCAATGTAAGGCAGGAAGTCAACGTACTCCGCACAATAACGCAGCGCGACTGTTGGTTCGGATAACATATTTTCTAGCTAGATAGGGAGGAAGCTAAGCAACTGGAGGACGATAGGTGTTACGTTACGTTAATGACTAATTTCCTCTGGCTTACCAACAGTGTTGTGTTTGATTAGAAAATCCCCGCCGTCGATTAACTGACTTGTCTGTTGCAGCCTCATTAATAGTGACTGCGAGGCGGTTGGACCTCAGGCGCAGACATTAAACGGAGTTTGGATTTCAGTTCCTTGTAACCGAGTGGCTGAACGGAGTACACACAGTCAGCCGTCTGATAATCTTCAGCCTGCATCCTTGATTTTGAAATACTGTGCGCTTAGACGGATCCGCCAGGCGAGCTTACCTACCTCACTGTGCAACTCTGAATCACGGCCAAACGAATAGTAAGTTCACCGTACCCCTTCTAGTTGGTGCGTCAGCAAAAAGTGATCCTTCCACGGTTATCAGAGAACGTTGCAAACGGATCAATCCACTTCAGCCTGATCGCTTCTCCTGAGTGCAGGTAACATTCGGATTACACGAATTTCTCCGTCATTTTGCACACTTCGAAATTCACTGGGAACAATGAACTGACAAAATCAGTTATTTTGTTTAACCTAGGACTTATTCACCACTAAAAGTACGAGTCCATTCTTTATAATCGGACCTTTCTCAGTTAATTGCTTCCTCAATCACAGAACGCACTGGAAACATTTTTGTCGTTCAACGTTGCCCATCGGTAGATAAATTTAAAAAATATTCCCAGGCATCGAGCATGAAAGTGGTCGTGTAGAATGGTCTACACAAAACAAAGGACGATGCAACGGTCAATTAATCGATCCAGTTACAATCAAAGTTTCGATTATAGCGATGACCTCGATCGCGGAAAATGGTTCGTTTAATTCTAACTCCGCTCTGCCATTTACATCGAATTTGTAACAACATTTTTCAGGGAATTGCTGTGCGTTAACGAGACCGATGGAACAAGATATCGTGGGAAGATTTACTCTTAGGAATCCATTCCGCGCCATCACAGCGTATTCTGCGTGAAGCTCGTGCCGTGCGAAAAAGAGAGTAATTCCCCGAACGATCCCTTCTTCGGAATTGTCAGTCCTCGTGATAGCCAGAAGAATATATCGTTAGAATCGCGAGGTACTACGTTCTAGACGGGCATCTCGTGCACCATCGAGGAATCGATTCGTCGTTCATTATCAAGCAGACCGACCGCTCTTATCGCGAGTCTCCCGGCGATCCTCCGCAATTTTGCGAGAAACTTTTCAACAGCGTCCGCACTAAATACGCCTCGGCTCGCCTCAATCACGCTAATTGAAGACTCCTTCGGGCGTCCTATGCACAAAACCGTCTGACGATCCTCCTTTTCCTCACGGACGACGACGGATCCCACGCGTCAAATTGTCAACGCTGATTGCAAGGACCCAAAGGCACAAAGCTGCCGCTTCGCGACTGGCTAAGTGAAAATTAAAACTTCGTTTGTAGGGACGAGCAAGTATTGACCACGAGGCAGCACAACGAGATGAAACGGTGTCAGACACTCATTTTGCTATCATAGTCGGGCGCATACGGGACGTCATTAATATAACCCTTTGCCCTGCGATTAATTTTACGGTTTCTGTAATTAGGACTTTTTTGTAGTTCGTATAATTTCCTAATTATTTATTTACTGTTAATAATTTACTGTATGCTTAAAAGCCTTGGGGAGGTCCGTTTGCAAAGTTCGTAGACGGACACTATTTTTTGAGCTTCAGAGGTCGAGCCGAACGTGGAGAAGGACAGCGCGTGTAAAGAGAGACCGCGCGCGGCCGTAGCGACTGCGACACTACGATTCTCCGACTCTCCGCGCAGTGCAGCCAAATGCAATCCAAACGGATTGCATTCCTTCTCCTCCTTGCCCCCTTCCACTATCCCATCCTAGCACCATGAGCACACTCCAACGTCCTCCCCACTAAGCCGTAGGCCACGGTGCCTGTGCGTCGCGTCGGCTGGTCTGGTTATCAGAGAGGGGGTAAACTGTATTCCCTCGATTTCCCCGTTCTGGCTGCACTTCCCATACGCTGTCCTTCCTAGCGTCCGAAACGATCATCGTCAATTAAACCACTGAATACAGTTGAAATTATATCGTGTTTGGTATTATCTTAATCAGAAAAATGCCACAAATATATTGGTGATAAACGCAAGTTTATCAGAAACAGAAAAATTCATGAATAGCTCTGGGTCATGCGTACTCATACTACTTGGGTGGGAGAGGAGCAACAATCATAGGCACATGCATTTAAGTAAAACTTTCTTATCAGACAATACTTTATTTTCATTCGTATATACGCCACGTCATGTAGTTGGGTATCGAACCGAACGAAATTGAAGCTTTTCAATGTTTTCTTCCACTACTTACCCCCCTTTCTTTTTACCCGATATTCATTTTTATATCCGTCCGTCCTATCTCGAAGTCCTAACTTATCTCCGCCATTCTTGTAGTTTTCAGAAGTTCGAGGAGTTCCAGGACCATCGAAAGTTTCCTGCGTCGAAGGACTCCGCGACTTTCAAGGTTTCGAAGGACACTCGACTCATCGAAAATTCCTCATTGTGAGTAGAAAATATGTCCGTGCACATTTCTCTTTTAAAAATTCCTCTTTTTACTGTGATTTTAATGTACTGGAGCAAAATAGATATTTATTTATTTTCTTAGTAGACGTCGCAGGTTGAAAGTAATATACATACAGTAAGAACCTCTAATATTGAGCGATTTTAATTTATTGGTAGATGATTCTATACAAGTATCTTTTATTGAATAATTTGATTTTGTTGATCGAATTCTTTCGGAAAAATTATTGTGAAAGGTAGTAATTTACAGTACACATCTGTTTCGATTTTCTCGAGTTACCTGCTCGTTCAAGGGGCTTTCAGAATCAAAGAGAAGCCTAAACTACCATTACAGCTTCTTACGAGCTACATTCTATTAAAGTACCATTCGAGATCACGTGACTTGAAGCTGAAAAGGTTCAAGATCAAATGAAAAGATCTAAGATTCGAAATCTCGGAAGGATATCAACCCTGTGGCAGGCGATTCCAGACGAAAAACGAAAGTCCTCTCCAGCAAAACTTTAAATCTACTTCACTGATTCCTCTGAACTGAAACAAATGATCCCGCAATTACGTTTCTTGTTCAGTTCTCCCGAGCGCCCATGCAACACCGACTCTAGTTTTTCGCTCTGAGCTACTCTAGACGACCATTTTAGTACTTGGCAAGAGAAATGCACGAGACTTTTCACAAATATTTCTTTCAGTCTTACATTAGACTTGGCTGTGTCGGGAGAAAAACATCTGAGACTAACAACTTTGCTAATTAAATCGTTTCTACGTTTTATGTATATTTTATCTCTTTTTATTACGTTTTATGCTGAAGTCGATATATAAATGTCTTGAGTGCTGGCGTTTTAAACCCGGTCCTAAGGAAAAAAGGAATATCGATTGAATGATCTAATAAACCACACAGTGAAAACGAGGGAACACGTAGATTGTGAAGGAGAACTGTAAAAATAAAAAGTAATATTTACTTACAATTAAAGACGATGGCAAATTACTTTCAATCGATTTTGTAAATTTCATCAAAATTAAAAAATGGGACTATTATGAATTTATAAAATGAGGGAGTTTAATATCGAGTAGGATTGGCATCGTTAAAGGAGCCATTAAACAGGGCTAATATTATGTTAATCATAATTTTCAGATTTTTTTTGATATGAGCGTATAATTAATATTTAAATGAGAAGTTAAAATTAAAATCTCAAACGAACAATGTATTTTTTCATGAACGAGCAATGTTCCTACTCGATTGTACCAAACTCAATATTTTTCGTGGTGGGCACATTATTTCGCAATGACGGACCATTATTTTCCAAGGCAGAAGTATCTTAAAAACACAGACGGCATTAAAATAAAGCCGTGCAATGCGTTGTACAATTAATCGTTAATCGAAGGTTTTATCGGAATTCAAACGAGTTTCACCATGGGTAACGCAATTTTCCAAGCAATTTGATAGTACGACATCCGCGGTGCATTGAATACGGCTCTCTGCTAGAGAATTAAACCGTAAATTCCGATGTACGTTACGCAGGATTTTCCCGCGGGCTTACGAAGACCTTTCATTGGGCCATTTTATTGTAAACTTGGTACCCGCCTCAAGGCGACGCGCGACGTTCAGGACTTGCCTGCTTTATCTGCGCTTTCACTTCGACGACCACCAGAGAGCGAAACGCTTTAACTGTGTGAAGACACCCGACTTTCCCTCGATACGAGTCGTTTAACAGACGAGAATGGGTCGAGTGTTACCTGGAATTTACTTAGGTGATAAGTGAACGTTTCGCGTTTCCCGCGAATCGTGAACGAATGTCGTTCAAATTATAATTCACTGCGACGAACCATTTTATCATATACATACACTGGGTGTACAAAGTATTCGTACGCCATTTAAAAACTAATAACTTTGTTATAATTGTACCAAACGACCTGATTTCTTATAATCAAAAATTATAATTTACGAGGTCACATGCAAAAATAAAAAAGGCATTTTTTAAATTTTCTAATTGACTATAAAAAATCAAAGAATACCTGGAAATACCTGGAATACTTCGACCTGGAAATAAACATTATTTGTATTTGTTTAAACCTGAAACATTTCCGAAAAATAATTGCACAGAAGATTCTCGGTTAATATGCATCCATTTGTATTCACAATCTTAAATTTTAATTAAAACAGAAAATAAGTGAATTTTAGCTCGAAGAATCGAAATTATAATTAGGCAAGAATAGGCAATAAATCAATTTACCGATTAAGAAAAAAAAATTGTTTACCGCAGAAAGGAATCTGCAGTCCATCAATAAATTCCATTGGTGGTACATTCCATCGATTCCAATATTCCGTATTTTCAATAAAACATATGTACAAACATTTTAGGATAAAATCATTGTCATAGAAAGGACTGTTCATGTATGTATTTCGATTTCTTTAGAATAGAATATTTACCAAAAATGGTTTCTAATCGAACGCTTATTTGGTAAGTTATTTAATATGCAACCGCATCTGCTGCATTGACCACGAAAATAAGGGACCGCAATGTTCGTATATTTCGCGATATTGTCACGGGGCTGTATTCACGTAATACAACCTACATTGATCGAGAAGCGTGTGTTGTGTACCGTTGAAAAATATTCCCAGTGCTTTTCATTCGAAGGATTTATGCTACCCATTTCATATATGTATGTACATACTGTGTACATGTGAAACGAAAAATGGTCGATAAGTATATTAAACTCCTATATTAAACTGCGTCCTTATTGCCTTATTCGCACGCTCTGGAAGTAATGCAATCTATCCGATAACGTAATGAATTTAAACAATTTAGACGATCCGGAAATCTTGTGATATACTGTGTAATGTTACGTCTTCCGTGAAAAATTCGAATATATTCGACGATTCTCTTTCTGTTTGCTGCTGAAAAATGGCAACCAATTTTTCTCGTTTTCCACTTCTAGCAGCGGCTCATTGTGTTATACCAATTTCCATAATTCAATTTAATGTTCAGTTGGCGATTCTCAGTGACCTAAACAGAACACAATTTATAAATTGCACGATAGATCTCCGAAATGAATTGAAATCGATTTCAATAAGGTTAGTTTGCAGATATTGAAAATATTTTCAATTGTTCAGCGATCTGGAATTGGAAGCTCATGCTAATTCTCAAAGATTCTGAGGTTCTGTTAAATCTAACAATCTGGAGGACAGTAAGTACTTCCAGATCTGTCAGGATGCCCTTCCGGGATATCCATAATCCATCGACCTCATTAAACTTCCTAGACCTGCAGAACTCTCAAATCTTCTGAGGCGTGGAAACTACCCAGTCTCTTCTACATACCGAAATCTCGCAAACCGACCTGTTCCGACAATCCTTTTGAGCCCTTACAAATCATTTGCAGTGACACGTGTATATCCAAGTACTTTCAACTGTACGCATCGCAAGCATCTGACATTATCGATACTCTTAGAACATCTTTCAACCTTCTTTGAAAACTTCTGACGCGTTTAAGATCTTCGAATCTTCTGAGGTTTTGAGTACTTTTTAAAGCTACCATCTCTTCCGACAGCAACGCTGGGGTTCATTTTGATCTTGCTCTTCGAAGACACTATCCAGAAAAGTTCCCGGTGATTAATTTCAATTGAACGCTGCTTAAGATCAACGAGCCTGGATGATGCGCCCTTAAAGATCTATTCAAGAAAATTGATGAACCTGGCCTAAATGCTTCTAAGCAGTGCCACTTGTAGACTGCGGATCTTTGGAACAGTAGGAATAAAATAAAAATTGATTTCATCGCTTAATGACTGTGTTACATTAAAAACAACATTACAATATTCTGAAATTTCACCCAACCAATTTGTCATAAATGCATAAAGATCTGCAATCTAGTAATCAGCATAATCTTGGTTTGTGTTTCTCCGAGACATGTAACGTTGTTTCATAGAAAACCGACGTTCCTTTCACCGCGTTTCAATCTCGCACCTGATGGATGCACTAAACTACAACCCACTTCACGCTTGATCATGCGTGTAAGGTCAAGTTGAATATTGGCTTTGTCACCGTCCTAGGGTTAACAAAAAAAAAGAATATGTCTCGGGACAATATCGATCCGGCAAGCGCACTGCGTGCTGAACAAAAATCTAGAATGTACGGGGTGTTTTAAAATTATATGTCGCGACCACTATGACAATTGTACTCGTCGCGAAGAACAAAAATCTGAAAGGAACTGTAGGTCTCAAGTCTTACTGTCAATGTAAGCAAGAGGACACAACAGCGGCAGACGTGAAGAAAACGATGGGTCCAATAAATATATTATTAAACAAGAACATTAGAAACAGAGGAAGAAAAAACTTCCCGCTGGAATACAATTCTTCATTTCCTTACAGTTTCGTCGGAGGGGATGTATTATCGACGCGACATTGAACAACAAGTTTTTTCATTTCCGTCCACGTTCGCCGCACTGTGCGTCGCGTCGGTGCAAACAGAAGCATCGCGGTATCAACAGCGAACAGGAGAAGTAGCAGCATCGAACATAAGAAAGCGCTCTCGCGAAAGAAACGGGACGGCAACTTCGACAGTTGACGAAGAGCCAGTTGTATCACGAGCAAGAGGAGACGGCAAAAGGATTCTATTGCTCGAATCCACTGTTCCAGAGTCTCCGCGCCGTTGGATGCCGTCCGGGTTATCACGCTTCATAAATCTTCCGGAGGCGTGGAACCGATGCGAGAGGCCCCGAGTGCCAGAGACTGTTCTCCGCGTAACTCCGTACTGCTCCACACCGTGCCGGTGTGCTGTGGCCTCGAAGTTCAGCTGATTTCCAACGAACTCACCGGTGACACGAATAACTTCCGGGATAGAGGAAACCCTCCGTACCCGGGAGTTATCTGGAGCTGTAAATCCGTGTCGTTACGACGATATCGAGTCGCGCGGCCGACGAGATTGCGAAAATATAAAGAGGAAAATAGGAGAACGCGAAGAAGGATGTGTAGCTGCCAACTATACGGATGGGTTCCACGCAATTTGCAGACCCGGAATATATATTGCCGACGAGTATTATCGGTAACGAGACCGACGAGCGCGCGCGGGAGTTTCGTCCGTGTGCGTAACACGCTCGGATTCCCGGCAGCTCTTCTATGCGAAATTTTCATCCTGATCGTAACGCGGAGCGCCCGACGAGCCACGATGATCCCCTACACCCCGAAAGAGATCACCTCCTGCACTCCTCGGTTGCAACGATCGAACCAACCGCCAGATGCAATTTATACCCGGCCCGAAAATGGATACGCGTATCGCGCACCGTCCGGTAATGAGAGTTGCCAAATCGAACTTCGGCTGCGTCGGATTGATCAACATCATAACCTTTGACAGATCACTGGGGCTACTCGATTTTCTCGTACGGAACTTCTGCAAACACCGGAAACCGATTTTTATTACAGTACTCGCTTGAATGAGGTGATTACCAAAGTGATAATTACCTCAGTTCTCATGGTCTCAGAGACTTACATCGACTGTAATCACTGGACTGCGGATCTTTATGCATTTATGGCTACTGAAAATTTTCGGAGAATGGTAGAATATAAAATTTGACAGAGTTTACTACGCGCGATTTTTACGTACAGTGACTCCCACAAATATTCGGACACTCTTAAAAAGCCGATAACTTTTTTAAAATTGGACTATATGATTCGAACTTTTTTGGGAAGCTAGAGCAATTAGTTTACTACAGGATGCGAAAAGAAATTTTTTTGAAAATTGCTATTGGTCGGAATTGTATACAAAGTACTAAAAGTTGCTGTTTTACAACTTTTTAATGTGTGCTTCAGCTTAATAAGATAATTAGAAGAAGAATAGAATTTTTATTTGGCTCCTGTTTTCTTGCGATCAATGCGAACATGTTTTATTTTGTATAACGATCCGCAGTCTAGTAATCACGTAATCACACTTCGAGACAGATGGTGATGATTTATACGGCGACACTCGATTTTCTGATACGGAACTTCTCCAAATGCCGTACCCAGATTTTTATTACAATCCGTGTTTGAGAATTAGTTCATTATCAAAGTTCTAGTGTTAATTATCCGAGTTCTCATGGTCTCAGAACGTGCATTGACTGGCTCAGGGGCCCGCCATATGTTCCCGCGAACGTTACCAATCTCTGCAATCACACTTGGAGGCAGATGGGGATGATTTAAACAGCGTTACTTCCCCTTTAAACGCGCCGGCCCCGGTGTTTCGTAAAAACGTAAGTCCCCACTTAGAAGCATATAGGCTTTCCATGTTTTTGCGGCGGTGCAACATTTATAACATCTATAAATCGCGACACGGGCAATCGTGCGAGTCAGAGCTTGACCAGCTGTTTCACGTAACGATAAAAATTTTACCCCATCGTCTAGATTGAAGCTCGCTACGAGGGCGATTTCCGTGATATCGCATGGAGGCGAACGTTAGCTTCATCGCGTAAAAAGGCTGCGGCACATGGCGGCGGGTCTTTCGCCGGTTGTATCACTGCCAAACACAATAGAGCAACGTAGCCCCCGAAAATATCGGCCTACCATGCCTTCCAACTATTTACTAGTTGATCCCGGATTTTTATGATTAGATCCGAAAGACGATGCACTAAAATTTTCATGAAAGTTTTACGCGCCGGTTCGAATTCCTAACCCTTGGCGAACGATCGAGCTAATAATACGAAATTCCTCCGAGTCGTTGACAGTTACACAATCATAGTAAAAGTTAAAACTGATTGGACCACCGTTTTTCTACGAAGAGACGATCGGAAATGTTGAACTTTGTAAATATAACGCACGATCGAATTTTTACGTTTTTTTACGCATTCGAGAAAGCAATATTTCAATCATAAACTCGATTCGGTTTGTTATTCAATAATAATTGATTAAATAATACACTGTCCGTAAAATGTAATTGGACAAAACGTCGATTGAAAAAGTTCAATTTGGGAACGAACTATTTGGAATTTCCTACCAATTTAATTAATCGAATGGCCAATTGACATCTAACCAATTTTTTAAATTCTCGAAATACAATAGAAATAGATTGGTCTCTACGTGGACCATTCATTTGTACTATTATTTATATCATCGGAGTCTCAGTGTTCTTACACCCGTTGCAAATCGTGGGTGTAGCAAAATCGAAAAATCGCGCCGCACACCTGTGCGGTCTGGAAGCACACAGTTCGAATACTGCGCCACAGGTGATCGAACCGCGGCCAATCTATGATCAAACCACTCGTCACACAACCGTCACAAGCTTCATTCAGCAAACTGACCGCAGATCGACAGTCGGATTCGCCAAAGAAGCCAACGATCGTAAAAACCGATATAATCGAGAAGTGAATAATATTTCACCGAATAAACCCGAGTCGTAGAAATGAACTATATAAAATCGACAATGCCTTTTGGCTGAATGGAAAATCAATCGAACAGTCCCACTAATACGGTTGAATTTCTATCAAAAAAATTTAAACGCGGTCTTAACATTATATTATCTCAGTTACCTTCTTCCTTATGCACTAAATTGAATAATAAAATATATTTTACATTAAATTACCTCTTACACGCTAATGATATGCTTCATTTGACTCACTCGTTACTTGAAATTGCACGCGAGAAATAGAAGGGCGATTATTGTAGCGCATTGGGTCTGCAGGAATGATAAAAAGCCTGAGCAAAGGGACGTGCAGAAAAATCACGACTCTTGACATACTAAAGACCACGGGCTGTTAACCTACTCCTCTCACCGTTCAAAATCCTATTCGGAAAAGCGACGGGAGGAGAGAATCCGCCAGACTTCGCCAAAGTTCCCAGTAACCCAGATCCTTTGGGAGCCCCGCGGCCTACTGGACTTTGCCGAAATCTGCAAGCAAGTATCAGCTTCATCAAGGTCTAACAATACTGTGTTCACCTGGGCCGGGAACAACAAACCTATTAGAGACCTCATCCTCTCTTCGTTCCTGTTTGCTTCTTCATACAAATCACGTCCCAGAAGAAATCGTGGATTGCCAAAGCATGCAATCTCGTCATTCCCAATTTATCTTACTCAATTTCGACAGGCGTACACATAGCGATTTGCATTTGGGACTCGAGGAATTCGAATTGCTACCGTAACTGTTATACACATTTACATTATAAGATACATGAATTATATGACATTCAAATATGATTGGTTCGTACGATGTGTGTTATCGACAGACGCAGCACAAGTTTGGTGGCAGCAAAACGTGATTGGCTCTCCGTAACCAGAATTGAACGAACTCCTTTTGGTGCGGGACCAACTATTCTTGTTTGTAATCTCTCGAATTCCAATGCAACGATACATTAACGACTCACTTCCTCTCTGATGCTGACATTCACAGCGTAACTTGCGTAATAGCGTAATTATTAGTTCACGCGGTCCCGTCGACTCCTGGTACACTAGCCAAATCAATTTCCAAATCCTTTTTTTGGGCATTTATTATTCAATGGAGATTCTGGTAGAAAATTTTGACTTTGCTTAAAGAACCACAGTCAAATGGTTAGTGTTAGAGGTTGTCTGTTAGAACAGACATATCTCACACTTGTAATAGTGCAACGGGATTGTCTCTCCTATTAATCCTAACGGCTTTTGCGCGAAATTAGTGCGGGCCAGCTACCGTTGGCTCTAATCAGATAAGCGTGGGCAATCAGCCCGTGCCATTACCTGATTAATAAAAAGGTGAAGGTCGCGTTCGTTCACTTTTAAACTACAGTCGGTGTACAATGTATACGTACACATTTTAAAAACGAATAACTTTTCCAAAAGTGGACCCAATAGCTTGAGTTCTTTTCAGACGTTAGATGGATTAGTTTACTAGCTATCACAATGTGTGATAAAAGATCCCTCCAATTCTTTCATTTATATCAAAATAGCCTAAGTTTGTCCAATTTTTAAAACGTTATTTCTTCGTAAATATTGTGCTAGTTGAGACATGCCTCTTGTAAATCTAAGAAATTTGCATGCCTCTCGATTCGACCAATTGCCATTTCTGAATAATATCTTCTACAAAATGTGTAATGAACTGATCCCTCCAATTCTTTCATTTATATCAAAATTCTTCTTAAAGGTTGTGCTAATTGTCCACTGCTGCACATCTGGAAACTTTTATCGATATGGCTTCATGAATCAACATGATGGAATTTTTATTCAGTTGAGGTTCATCAATGTACTATGTACCAGTCGTCAATTTTCTTTCGATATCCCCGTAAGCGCAGCTTTGAACATATCAGGCGAGCGACAGTTACTCCTGGAGCACTATACCTACGACAATGACACTTCGTCACTGGCGAAGCGTCAGTGAATCGCAACCGCGTGCACCGATGATCCCACGTTTCCCAACGGAATTTCCACGGGCAAGATCCCGCGTTGTTCGTGGATCAGCAACGCGCTGAACGTAAATATATGTCCAAGCCACTAAGATTAACCGCGTTCGGACAATTTCCGCGCACGTGCCACGCCACACTTGGCCGAGTTTAATGCACGCTTTAGATTACCCGGCCACGACTATATCACTCGCCTCTGTGAAGCCAACGCTGGACCCTCCTGACGGTTCAGGATAATGAAAACAAACATTCGCGTCCATTTTGGCGCTCTTCCATCGCGCCCGTCGACTTGCGAACCACGGTTTAGCAAAACAATCGTCGTCGAAGCAGCCTCGATAGCTCTGCGACCATTTCGCCTCTAGTCGCTCACTCGTGAAGCGAATACCAGTTTCGTCAGTAATTAATTTCAGATTATTAATTACCGGTAGTATAAAAATATTCTTGGCCGGACATTTCGATCTATTTCGATAAAATAATTTTTTATTAATAATATGAAAACGCTTACAATTATATAACGAAAAAAAATTTCAAAAATTTGGCATATTTTACAGGAACGACATCGACATAGTTATGCTCCTTTAAATTGCATATACGCACCTCGCGGAATGACGTAGCCTGGTGCATAAGAAAGAAACGCTAAATCCGTCTTATACCGTAGCTCCAGGCCACAGTAGCGTTTTACAGCATAGCTAATCTGAAAAAGACAAACATCGTACGAAACAGCTATACCGCGAGACCACTTAATTAGCAGCTACGTTCGCAGGTTTCTTCCGTTTGTGCAGCGCCCGGTTGGCAAAAAGGGCAGGTCAGAGAGCGGAATTTATAATTCAATGACTTCGTAATTCCGCGTGGAACAACTAAAAGCACTTCGACCGCATAATAGTTTCATAATTGGTGCCGGGCAGGGTTGGAATTTTTAATCGAGTTCCACAATTCGGTCGGCAACTCGAACGCCCTTGTTAATTCCGTTGAACCGCGGGTATCGAGGATTGTCGGCGCGCACGACTCGCGATAGTAATCGAAACGGGGAAGGTCGAATGGTTCGAGACAAGTGTTTCGGCAAGAGCAGAGTAGCGCTTCTTCGAGAAGGACAACAACGTCGCAGGATGTTCCCGAAATATACCGGATAATCTCGAATTTAGTCCCCACGATTTTTCCGACATTTCTGAGAGTAGATTTTCAATAAGGACCAATCTTCAGTGGTCTACAAATTGGCCCATTGGTTAGGCGATTTCAAGACGAATTCAATGATCTACTATACTATGAGCTTGAGGTGGCCTTGAACTAAGAAATCTCAGTTTGAAATATTCATGAAGGCTCCTCAGACTGACTGTATAAGTTTCGACAAAATTTCGTCGAAAACGGCATACGATTGTTTATTTGAACGTCTGGTTAGAACTTGAATCGCGTCAGAAAATATCCGACTTCGCAATCTCCCGGGAAATGATAGAGCGCGGCAAAGAAGCGGCTAGAAATACGCAATTTAACACTTGTCTGAACAGGCTCGTGCGCCGGATGACTTGCAAAGCTTCAAAACGCCAGCGGGGTTACAAATTTAATCACTCATCTGTGCCGCGCTCGCGGAAGTACTAATTCATTGGTTAATCGTACTGGCGAACCTATGCACGACCGAACGAGAAATTTTGCTCTGATTGGCCATTAATAATTCGCGGTCGTTGAATCCGTGTGCCGGGATGTGCAAAGTATCGTTTCCAAGTGGAAAAAACCTCGAGCATTCCAACAATCCTTTCCGTGGCTCTGGACTCGCGCTTAATTAAATCGTGTAAAACGTTACACGGGAACATTTTCTTTGTGGTGGATACATTTTATGCACCGTTTTATTCCTCTTTCCGCGATAGGAGCGAAATAATTTTCGGCCTCTCGGCGAAAAACGCTTGCATATTGGACGTAACGTCTTATTGATGGCTGAAGCAGCGCGAGTTCTTTTTGTTTCATCACAGAACAGCCCAGGCCCCGTTAAAGTGCTCGCCCTAATGGTCCCAGCACGTGCGAGCACGTCCGCATTTTTGACTATCAATCATCGTCGCACGATTTTCTTCGAAGTCCTCCGCTAACCGATCCAAACCTTCAATATGTTGCGATCGATCAAGGGTTAGGCTCTCTATTATCGCTGGAAACTGCCAAAGACCGTATTATTCATTTCCCTACAGCAGCGCCGTATAAATTACTGCATTCGCCGTTTCCGTTGTACTCACGTTTCCATACCTACCATTGTCGTTATTTATTTATTACACGAACACATTAGTGCGCATATAGAATGGCAGTAGCTCTTGGGACCCCAACAAAATTTTAATCTACGTTATCACGAGACTGATACAAACGATGCGTAGTCTGCGCATTTTTAAACAAAATCAAAATTGCAAAAGGAGATCGATTAAGTTAATAAATAATTATATCACTGGTTCGTTCTCATTTCCGAAATTGTTAATGATTTCAAATTTCAACGTACCTACTAATGAAAATCGAAATAGTAATATTCACGTTGTTTGGTAATATGTCGTTAACGATATTTCCAGTCTTTATATAATAATTTGCTGTATAAAATTCAGCTGCCATTAATGTACAGAAATATTAATTATCGAATCACGCATTATTGTTTATTCACGTGCTTATGCTTCTCGGTAAAATTGTAATTTTAGAATACGTCGAATCAGAACTCAAGCACCGTAGGTACAGCGAAATTAATATTAACTGTTCATTAATTTTGTAGCAGTGAACGCGATTATAACGTTCTTGTATTTCTCGGTTATAATTCTGCGATTCTTCAATATTGTGGAGTAGTGTATTAGAAAATTAAATTTGAACATCAATAAACAAACATATGCACATAAATAAAATCCACAGTCTAGTTGTTCGGTGCGGTCATCAGCGAGGTCGTCCCTGTTCTAAATAATTATGAAAAATTGTTCTGATTACTCGTGATAAATCTCGAAGGGCTCGAAGACGCAAGGCAATAATACGGGCATCGAGGGGGCGCGAAATGGCGGCGAAGTCCGCGAAGAATTTACCGCTGCCGAACAAACCGCTCCGGCGTGGTGCGATTTAAGGACTTGTAAATTCTGGGCAGGAGCATAGATCGCGGTGGGCTAACCACTTCAGCGGGTAAACTTTCCAGTTTAAGATCCTTACTCGCGGCCCAATCTTCCCTCTGGGCTGGTAAAACGCGTCGAAGAAGGGGAATATGAAATTCCCGCGGCCGGGCTTTACGGCTTCTTCTCCATCGTCATGTCCCGCTTCAACTTTTATTTCGCTCTCTATCGCCGCGCTCTCATTTCGCTCGAATATACACAATCTGTTGTCTATGGGAAAAGAAAAGAAAATCTTTCCTGTCGACGCTACTGGAGATGTGCAGATGTGTTTCGAGGCGATTGTTACAGCTGGAGAGAAGGTTTATGAATTTGTTGCTTCAATCTGCAAATCCATCCTAGCTTCATCCACCAAACAAATTTTCCAATGTTTTTTTCATTTCAGTTTGCAGTATTTTTGTTGAAAAAACGTATCGTCGGTTTCCCAGCAGCTATACCATGCGAAAACTCCGTGAAGACATTTCAAGATTTAAAATTTAAAATGTATTCATTTAACGCTAAACCTGTTTTTTTATTTTACGATTATTGATATAATGAAAATGATTTCATGAGAAATAATAGTATAGATATCTTTAGTAGAGCACACATTACAATAGGCGCTGCACAAAGTCTAAATAAAATCAATCTTGTCATTTTTATAAGGGAAACATATACCAGTTACCTTTAAGGCTCGGTCGCGGTTTAGTGTTAAATATTGACGTTTTTTGGAAATCACAAATTTAATGTTTTTGATCGAAAGAAAGTAAGCGTTTCGTAACCTACTAGCATGATTAACTTTTAATGGACAAACAATAATTCAACCCTTCGATTCCAGGAACTTGCAGATAGAATTTCACCCTTTCGGTCCGAACTCATTTTATTTGGATTTGTTCCTTTTTCTTTAAGAAATCAATATCACTTACTTGGGTGAGTGTATATCGAGTCTGAAACTTGTGCGTTAATAATTAAAACTAGAACGTAATACTTTTCTTAGATGGGGTATGCGTCCCCGCAAAGTTAAATAAGGTTGAACCCTCTCCATCTTTGTCAGTGTGTTACACACATCTTTTGGAGTGGGGTATCCGATGCTACGTCATCGACTCTCGGAGCACTAGTTGCCCAGGCCAGAATTAAGTCACTAAATACAGTAACACTTCTATTTTCCATAAAAATCCGCAGTCTAATACTTAGAATGACATACACTTGACATGTTTACTCGAGTAATTATATTAATTGTGTTTTCGCAACTTCCGACAGTGATAGTCTTTCTTCCGGAGTTTTGATCGTTTCTTTCTAAAATTACATCGCCGATGGGTTTGATTTAAAATGAATTCCTCCGCAGGGGAGGAAGACTGTTCCCCGTCGTGTCAAACAAATTTCCCGACGATCGTCCGTGCGCCACGATGCGAGCAAAGTGTCTTAAGCGTCTCGCAAAGTGTCTTGTCGGAAAAATTGCACGATAATGGCGTAATTTCTCCGGGGATAGGGCTTTGCGAAGATGTGCGCGAGCTATGTATGGATCTCAATTTTCCGCGGCAGTAAAGACGAGGACGAGCGGCCGCGTCGAATTAACAAGAAATTCGACTTAAAATGGTCGGCCATCTGTCGGATAATGTTGCGTTTTGTCCGTTCGTTCGAGTAGGACCAGCAAGTTTCGGCAGTCCTCAATGTGGCAGAGTTTTATAAATTATTTATATATAGATTGCTTAATTTTAAATGAAGGACATTCAGTTGATTACCTACGAAATGTTAAAATTTTTTAATTTTTGCATAAAATATATATTTTATTTATGAAAAGGTTTCCGACGTATTTTACGAAACATAAAGTAAAGTACTATTTTCGCCCGAGTGTAAATTTTCCCGAAAATAAACGTAGAACGCTGTACAATTTATATTATTTACAGCTAAAATAGAACTTTTTGAGCACATTATACAGAGATTGTGTGCTACTTTTCCCTCGTGAATCGCGCGCAGTGGCCGTATACAAAATTATCCCGTGATGCTGAACCGTGGAAAATGTTAGGAAATGCTGTCAAACAGAGCCAAAGAAAAGCGTGTTGAATTTACCGAGTGTAAGGCGGCTAATACCCAAATAGCCAGCGAAAGAAAGTGTCCTGTTTTAATTAAATTCTGTTGGCATTCAGGTGCTAGCTTCGTGTCTCTCGACATAATACATTTTCCTGTATGTGGCAAGCGAAGCATACATGCCCAACAACCTCCTACATTCAAGATGCTATTTTGTTTGATAAACCTCTTCATTATTCTTCTGTTAGTATTATACTTTGAATATTTTCTACAGTTTCATTGCATGGCGGCATTTACAAGTGACCATAATTATGAATTTAACTTCGCACCATAAATCAGTGTAACGTGATAAAAGCGAGAAATTAAATGTTCTACATTTTTACAATTATTGGATAGCGATGCAAACTTGCGTGTCCTGGTTCTCGGTTTAATACGAATTCCACCGGCTGCATTTGCAACCATTAATTTCCATTCAGATAAAACATAAAGGTTCGGGAGGAAAATTTATTTATTCAGGAAAAGTCGAAAAATGTTAAGTGTACTGGATTATGTTCGGAGCTAACGGGATATTTGTCACTCCGAATTTATCGCGCATAAAAATTACAGCCGTGAATGCATCGGTAGTTCGTTAGAGATCGCTCAATGGAGACTGTATTATCTGCTGGCAACAATTGCGCAGATATTTTATTGCTGGAATAATTATGTAAAGGGAACTAAACTGTGAAACAATTAATGCGCGCGTTTGCAACAAACGTCTCTTGCGCTACGAGTAGCATATCTATGTTCGCGGGGACGTGAATTTATTAGTTAATTACAGAGGCGCAGTGTTCATCGAATTCCGTTCCGCCGTAAATGCGTGTTATTCATTGTTGTTTAATTCGAAAAGTACCGGCGCGGTTGTTGCACTTTTCCGCGTTTTCTCTGCGGACGGAATTACGCGTTCTCCTCGCCGACATTTTTAATAACGTATTTGTATGTAAAACAATTTCAATGGAATTTCTCCGTGAATTTGCCGTTTTCGAAGCATTAAAATGGAAATTGTTTTTTTTTTATTGCGACTTCGGTTACGGGCGCTATCGAAAAGATCCGCCATGCATCGGCTCAGAATTCGCTCGTCTCTAATTTCCACAATTTTTTTCTGCGGAATTTCGACGCACGGAGCCTCGCGAATAAAATTTCAAGCAACCAGCATCGTTCAACTTTATTTTGCAAGTCAACGAAGTGGGGCCGATGTAAAAGTAGTGACCGAAAATGGTGCGGAAAACTGTATCGATTCCACGAAGTTTCCCCTTTGAATCCATCACGCCTTCCATTTTACAATAAAAACAATAATTGCGTTTACAGGGAATTTTATTTCTCTTTATTTCGCGACAATAGTTATTTTCACATCAACTTTATTTTTCTGTATACTTCTATACAGGGTGTCGCCAAAATCGAGTTTGAAAATGCAGCGTCTGACCATCACCTACCAATTCTACTTCTTGTACATGTCAGATGACTGTACTGCACGGCGGAGTGTAAAAAAAATATTACATAGTCACCATCCCTTTTTAGAATTAGAAAATCGATAAATATATATATAATTGATTAATAAAGCTGTATTCCTTAAAATTTAATCATTGAATTTTATTTTCACATCGGGCACGAACTTATGAAATCATATGCAATCATAAAATATTTATAATTCTAAATGGTAACAAATTGGCTTTCATTTTCCCGTGAGAAAATGTAATGACTTTCCGAACGCGTTAACATTTTAACATTCAAATACTGTCGTAATAGTTTCTCTTTCTTTATTCGAGAAATGTTCTTGCTTTTTGTTCGAGGTTTTCATTCCGTTGGTCCCTCGTTTGAAATCTTAAAAATAGGTACACGTGTCTCGTAGTCCCCCACGTTACATCAGTAGAGATCGAAACGAATTTACCGTGGATTCAAGACGAAATGGAAAATCGTTCCATTCTCAGCGTTGCGCGTCGCGCGCAAACGAATACGACGGATTTATAGGCGTCGATTGTGTCGGACGAGGCTATTGGGCCACAGTTCGTCAGAAGACGATTCAGTTTATTTTTCCGTTCAATGACTCGATCTGACAGGGTTCCCTTGCCCTGGAATAATGTTGCTTCAGCCAGGGTTTGGCTAATCTCACTTTAGCACGGGTCGCTGTTCAATCAGATAACGAATCAAATTCGATCGAGAGTTCGTCAAACTTAGGATACGTTCTTAGAGAACAGGAGTTCGATAATTCGAAAAATCCGTCTGAAACTTCTGGAAGAATACTTGTAAATTTTAAATTTTAAATTTGATTTTCTTCTTGGATTAAAACGAGACACGATTTTTTAAAGCTGTAAACAGTATGAAAGAAATTACTGGAATTCGAGAACCAAATTCTGAATTGGTGTGTTCAGGAAAAATGCGATACGATATTTAGGAAAAATGAATTATACGAGTCGAGCGTTTTAAATTTGATTTTCAAGAACGTTAATTTTTTCTTCCATTAAAAGGAGACGCGAATTTTTAAAACTACAGGCAGCTGAAACAAAATTACTGGGATTTGAAAGTCAAATTGAAAACCAATGGTTTAATAAATTATGTACGATTTTTGGACAGCTACAATTTTAACAATTTTACAGTTTGCGGGCTGAATGAATTCTACAGTCATCAGATAAAGTGTTTTACTGGCAAATGAAAATCACATTATACCGTCTTGTTACGAGAACGTCGACGCGCGTAAAACCATATTCCGATATTTCGCGGGCAATTTAAATTTCTGTAAGTGGTCTTTTAAATTCAGTAAACGTACCAGTAGATACGTAACACGTATCGACGTGAATATAGATCGCCGGATAGCGGAAGGTACGTTGATGTGCTGGAAGGCAGTTAAATGTGGCAAGAGGCGCTTAAAAATGCCGTTCTCGATAATCTCGAGAATCGTTAAATACTTAACAGTTTCCTTTTTCAATTTATTTTCTAGTGGTTTCAAGGAAAAGGGAAATTAAACAGGAAACATTTGCTGGTGCCAAATGAAAGTTCGGATTAAAAGCTACAATATAAAATAACATTAAAAACACAGATGTTTTTAATCTTCATAATGCCATTTTTTGGCTAGAACTATAAAAATACTGATCGCTGCAGTGGAAGATTAGCGATTTATTCATGGCCTTCCCACTTCTCACCTTTTAATAAATTTTTAATTAAAAGAGAAAATTAATTTTGAAGAATTAATTAAAAACCGACGTTTGCGGTCTCATAGCTTTTGTGAAAAAGCAACGACAGTATATTCATATTTTATTAATTATGAAACGTCCAATTTAAAGGTTGAGCTCCTTCATGAAAATGAGTTTCGCAAACAACTTAATCCTATCACGAGTTCCGTAGTTACGAGCCCCGTCGATCGATTATCGCCAGCTCCCTTGGTATTTTTGCTAATTTGCGCGGCGGGAAGTCTAATCAGATTATGCTGTACCGTTCGCCTAGAATGTCATTCGAATCAGTTACGTCTCATCTGGATTTTCTCTAGAGTTACCCTTGTCGAAGACCGCTGTAGATTTCTCACTTACGTATTTAGGTCTTTAATTGCTAGAATAAGATTTAATATTCCATTTCCTCTAAATAATGAAGAAATGTATATCAAAGTGCAACGCGGAAGAGCTTTAAATTACGAAACACATTTGAAATACGAAATAACTCCCACAAACGTCTGCGCTCTCTACTTTTAATTCCGCTTCTTCCCCGGCCGTGGTTTATTCAATCGTTCCGGACTCATTAAAAATTACAATCAAGGACTGCAACGAAACGCGGAAAAAGCCGGTCTAACGACCTTCTTAAAAACATCACGAAGTTCCGAGTAAACCATACGCGGCTTAAGTCCGCGTTGGACAACCGCTGGAAGTCCCGTAAGACAACGAACAAAGTAGAACAAAGTTGGGGCCGTGAGCTTGCTGGAAAGTTTGATATGCAGATTAAATTCTAAGTCGCGGGTAATCCCATTTCAGTGGAAATAAAAATTGCAGAAAGTGCATCGGACTCCGTTGTTCCGCGATAGTCTCGGCGTGGTTACATCGGAACGTATGCGCGTGCACTACTCCCGCATAAATCACCGGACATTTGGTTGTTACGGATGGAATGCAAATTGCAATTAGACCACGAGTTTATCAAGCTATCTCACTGCATTACTTTGTTCTTCCACGAGATTATTAACATACAATTTAAATTGCGTTGCCTCGGTGGATGATTAAATATACCATAATCTTTTATAATTATTATTCTCTGGTAAACAGTTTATCCATTTATAAAGAGTAGGGTAAAGTGCCCAAATATAACCACTTTTTGTTGATGTCATTTTTTGATTATTTCAGAATGCTCTCATTCCGTGATCAAGTTTGTTCAAAAATTGATACAGCTTGGGAAAAATATTCTTTTTTTTGTGGTGTGTCATTTGCAGGTTCCAGTAAAATGAGTTCTTATGGTAAACCTTGAGTCCCTAATATGACACCTAGTGCCATATTCGGCACCCACACCAAGAATGTCAATAGCTATACCCATATTAGGGAACGCCATTAGTGCCATATTAGTGGTACTTTTGGAACAGCTTGTACAATCAGTAAAGGTTTATTTATGGAAAATCTGGATATGTTCAAAGTTCTAATATATATTCATATTCATATATTCTTATATATCCAAAAAGGTCTAATGTTGAAAAAGTTATTCGTTTTAAAAAGGCGTACAAAGGGGTAAATTTTTAAAGCATCTGAATATGTTGTCCAGTAGCGTAGAATTGCATCGATCGTTAACTTTTGTCGACAAGTCTGCATCGTGGTAGATTCGATACTCGAGCCCCGACGTTTTCGAGTCGTTCCGATGAAGACAGGACAATTGCGAGTACACGGACCATTGGGCCGCGGCGTACCCCGAAAAAAGCACGAAATCGAATGGAACGAGTAACGATAGCTCTCCACGTCCGAGTACCTGTCGTTCGTCGTTCTCCTTTATCCTGTTCACGGTTCTCCCAGTGCGATCCCTCAGCTACTACCACCCCTACCCCCAACTCGAGTACACGGGATGAGACCGCCACTATTTTTCAATGTTTTTAACCTTCGAACGGCCGTCCATTGAGTTATCGCACAGACGCGCCGGAATAAAAGCTGCTGCGCTATTCGGTCTCCAGCGAAATCGTCGAAGCACTCGGACAAAGTTTCTTTCCTCTAGGAATATTAATGCTGCACTCAACGCTACCCGCGTTACCGTAAGAGCGTTGTCAACCAACGGCACGGCTCGATGCGTTCGCGAATTTTTTGCGAGACTGCTCGGTTTCTTCCGAAAGTTTCGCGATTTCTGTTGGACCAGCAACTTCCCAACGATATTCGAAATTTTCTTTATTGACCCCGCCACTCCTGGGACAATGGACTTCGTGAATTCTACCCTCTTCCACGCTCCTTCTACATACCCCAGTTCTCAAGAAAACGTCACAACTTGGCTTTGATTATTTTGCCAACTTTTTATCCCATTTAATTTGGTTTTGTAAGTCCCCCAATATTTCCAGTGGGAGCACAGTGGAACCAAGAAGTATTTGAACGTCTTTCTGATTGTGGAAATATTTCCAGCTTTGGCTTCATTTACTAAATAACGTTAATTTTGTTAGATCTTCAGAGGTTCGTAATTTTCACATTTCTGACATGTTATATTACCACAATGATATTACCATCGCCCGTAAACCACCATTACCCCATTCTCCCCAGTTGCAATATCCGAGCGGCGTTTCAATTAATTCGTCCAACTATCCGCTGATCTATCAACTATCGAGAATTCCGACAGATTGGACTCGCCAAGAAGTCAGGGAATGCGTAGCGCTCGCCTAATCGCGTGTGCCGTGAGAACGAAAAATCAGCGGTCAGCGAATTGTCTGCGTCCGGAAGTAGTTTACCGGAGATCACGAAAAACTTGAACTTTGAATATATAAAAATACTCTATAAATTAAAATAGTATACAGTGGGTGTAAAAAATATTCGTACGTCCATTAAAAAACAAAATAACTTTTAAATTAGTTTTTAAAAGGTGTACGAATACTTCGTACACCCGCTCTCTGTATATGTACAGTGAGATATGCCACAGATATTATTCCTAAGAAAACTTTGGAAATTTCCGATTTGGCAATTTTTGTGTACGTTTTTATTAGTCTGAAAATGTGCATTTTCTTCTGATATCATATGGAAACACAAAGAAACGCATAGTGTCCTGACTGCACCTCGGAATCATAGAAGAATAAAGTTTTCATTAGCCGAGGAAAAATGTCGAACATACCGATAGCGCTCGTCTGTTCGCGCCTCTACGTACGAACGATAAATTCTCACCGCCCGAAAAGCTAAACTACCCGAATTTGCTGCAACTACCTTGAGGCACGGAGCCGAATATTAAAGCCGGACCTTCCTATATCTCTTTCGTAGGCGGCGAACCAGTGCCCCCGTGCAGCTGTCTGCGCGCTTGTGACGCAACGACTCCGGCACACGTGACGTACATTCCTCGCGTTAGACGTTCGCGTAAGTTTTCCCGAAATCCTATGAGTTACGGACACGTCGAGCCCCGCCGGTAATGGATACGAGGGTTTCCCGGATTTTTCGTGGCTGGGCTAATCCGTTGGTTTCCCTGGTCGTTGGTTACACCGGTCGCGAAATGATCTACGAACGGTGGCTTTCGGGCAGCCGCCATTGCGACCATTCCGGGTACACGGTTTTATGGGGAACCGCCTTTTAACCCTTTCGACTCGAGTTTCTTCTATTTGGATCTTCTCCCATTTTTTACTTGGCGATATTATCTACCCGAGCATGCACTATAACTCTTTTAAAGAGAATAATTTTTTTCAAAATGGACCGAGTTGTCTTGGCTATTTTTGAGGAGTTGAAACAGTTAGTTTATTACATATCAACATTTTAAAAATGGACCAAGTGGACTTGGCTATTTTAGAGGAGTTGGAAAAATTGGTTTATCACGTATCTTAAATTTTGAAAGAATTGCGATTGCTTGGAGTTGTGGAGAAAATATACTAAAGGTTTTTACAACTTTTTTATGTAGGGACCTGCGTTTTACCTCTTCAGACGAAATCAAATTTTATTCTTTTCTAATCAATATTTAAGCGTTGAAATAACAGTTCTTGAATAAAAATATAAATTTAAAGAAAATAGTAAGACGATGTTAACCAAATGTTAGATCGTAAAGCTAAATGTGCACTGTCGAGGAGGTTGTCATCTGACCGGAAAGTGCAATATGTTTTTGATAGCAGAGCACGGTGGCTATCAAAAATACTACTTCCGTTCCGTTGGGCACCTTCCTCTAGCCGTGAAACACGTTCTCGGAAGCGACGAGAGCCTGGGGAAAAGATAACAAGAGTGATTTTATTGCGTCACTGGATAAATTATTTTCGGATATCAAGAGACACGACGTTCAAATGAAAAATGCGCGAAGCTACAAAGAGCGGAATAAACGTGACAGTTGAGAGATTGCGAAAGGTACGTACATATAGCATTTCGATATAAATTTTTATTCGGTCACTTTATAGTATCTGATCACGCGAGTTTCGGAAACTGATCCGATTTATTAATAATTGCGAAAGTAGCTAATCTTCCGGAGCATGGAGTTAACAGGGGACCATTCAAGCTTAAATAACGTCTCTTACGCAATGGGACCTGACTTTTTGAGCGAAAATACCCGGGAGAATATCCGCTGACGTTTCAGAGACAGAAGAACTGTCTCGGACGGTATTTTCCACTCGAGGAGGTGAAGAATGTAATAAAGGACGACGTCAAAGGCAATAAACTGTTGCTGAGTTCCTCGGCGATTTCAATCCCGGTGTTTCGAAAAAGGCGTCATATTAGAAGAGGCTCCGGGATAATTCCTGGCTTAGGATTATCGGCCGAGAACTATAGAGCCCGTCCCTGAGCGGCCGCGGAAACTTGTGATCAAAGGATTAGTTAAATTTATACAGCTATGCGTTAATTACCAGCAAATTATCTGATATTAATAATCCGTCTAATTAATTTGCTGTCAATATATAGACAGGTCACATCAGACAGGCTAATTCCAACGTAGAAGCGTCGAAATCCAGCCAGGCTTTGTGCTAATACGTTTTTAGTAAATCAATTTCAAACTTCATATAGAAACACCGTTCAAATACCGACAAAATCGACGTCGAAGTTCAGAAGCTCTTATTCTTCAGCCGGACCTGTAATCTCTTATTTTACCACGCTTATAGTAACTTGCCGTGTTGTTGTTGTATGCGTCAAATCTTGTAATCGAATTTTAAACCTCATTCCACACTCCAATCTTGCTGAAATTTTGTATACACACTTACGTCCGATGACAATAAAAATCGGAAAAATAAAATATATAAAAAAAACTTTTTAAAAACCACGCTTATATTAAAATGCACTAAAAAGGTTGGGGTCCTTCCCCCTTGTTAGAGGTTTTTCAATGACTATCGAACCATTCGGAAGCTGACCACGAAAAGAACCCTCTGAGTAAAACATCAGCCCTCTAGCTTTTCCGTGCATTTTCCGGTCTCGAAAGGCTAATAATACCACATTTTGGGATAAGCCCAATTACGTAATTCCCGTAAAGAAGCAACTTTGAAACTCTAACGAAAAAAGACGTCTGCTGTTGCCAAAAATAAATGGACCTCGACTACAGCAAGACGAAGCAAAAGAAAACAACAGCTCTTTATCAGAAAAGGAACGGAAGTTCTTGATAAAAAGGCAATGGCGACGCTGAATGTATTTTCTGTGACCATCTGCTTCCCTTAATCCAGCATACACTTGTTGGAGTTTTGAATGTCATAACTGCGAAACATTTCCATAGTCAGACACGATCCGTTCTCTTCGTTTAATTTTTGTGGAATTTAACAAACTCTGATAAACAAGTGCGTCTCGGTAAATGTACATAATAATTGCGAAATAATTTTGTTTGAGCGTATCTATCTGGTCGCTGTCTCCTCTACAGAAGCTCGTTGAACTCGCGGTGGACATTGTAATAAATTCCAGGGAATTGAAGGAACATAGAAGATAAAAACTCGGAACATGCGGTATGGACTGAAAGAAGCGGATACGTTTCAATCAATCACTAGGGATGGTATCAAAAGTTCAATATGTGCTCATGAATCCTAGTCAATTCCAATACAAGAGATTCATTCCATGGGATTCGATTACTACTCGTCAAAGGTGATGTTTCATTCCGTGTATTTGCGAAGTACTCGGATTATACAAGCTGGTTTTGTACGTTAGACGACCACTCGTGTCCGTCGAGGACGTACTACCCAGTACTTTAACGTTCCGAACAATTGAACTTCGTCGGACAATTGAAACAATCGAAACTCGTGAAATTAGTACCCTAATTAACTGAGACAAAGAAGTATAATTTAGAAAATATGAAAATACTACTTTTGTAGGTTGAAATAAAAAGCAAACAGCTACAACACGTACCAACTAAAATATACCATGTTTTCTAAAAGAATCAACGCAGCCGAGTTCGACTTTTATGTTTGTTAAAACGTGGACGCAAAACTAGTTAGCTAAAACGATAGCACAAAGGGCTGAATAATAAATTAATTTTTTTAATCTGACGGTCAGCGATTCGGTTTTAAATGCACGCAATATAACTTGAATAAAAATTTTATGGATTTTGTGCGACTATCTTCAGCCCTTCTACGGCTTGGATGCCCCGGCGTTAAAATTATTTTACGATCTTTTTATAACTTTACCTCCGCTTTTAGAATGTATTTCCTACATGCGGCACGCATGCAAATGAATTCTACTACATTCAAATTTATGGGGGCGTGAGTAATGAACACATATTGTTGCCGCGCCAACATGAAAGTAACTATGAAGACCCTTAAAATCCAAACGGTGTAACCTCTTTTACTGAAATTACGTTATAGCCGTTGTGCACTTCTTACACGTGCCATTATATTTTAATTAGAATAATTTCTAATCATTGTGAATATCATTCTGTGTTGTTTAGGACAATTAAAATTATGTTGATTCTCCCACGAGCATTCCGACATCGAGCAAAGTTACAGTTTCTCCGAAACAATGGAACAAATGAGAAAACTTTCTTAGTTCAAGGTCAACCCAAGATCGTGGTGTAGCAAGTCATTGAATTCATTTTGAAAAATGGTGACCTTGACTATCCATTGAAATGAAACTTTTCTTCGCACTAATGGTGATGAGCAAATTTTGACCAAATTTTGTTCGAAACATTATTTTTTTTCGTTAGGCTAAAGTGCCTTAAAAATCGTGGAGACTACATTTTAAATTTTATATGTTTGAGAAGGTTCTACTGCAAGTTGATTCCAAGGTCAAGGCACATTGTGAGACAAAACTGAATTTCCAGATTACTCTCGTACAAAGAAAGGATCCCGTTGTTTAGCGGTTAGTCTCGCGTTAATAGACTAATTGCGGGACCGGACGGATTACCAGAGAAACAATGTCGCGTTTCAGTTAGCGGCGGTGCAATTAGAAGTTGATTAGAGCGCGGACTGTTCTATGATTACCCGGACTGGTCGTTGCTGATACCGGTTCACCTCAAAGTGAGGGCTAACTTCGTCGGGCCAACGGGACCGCTGCGAGCGCCGCGAGATTATAATTTAACGAGGATTACGTTTTTAAAGCGTTACGGTTCCCTGCAATCCGTGCTCGCGTTGCTGCCCCTGGCCGCGCCGGGGAAAACGAGTCCGTTGAATTCCACGTGGACAAAGGTTCGCGTCGCGCCGAGCGACCGTTCAACAGAGAAACTTTTCAAACTGCCGCGCCGGCGAGCAAAAGGAAACGTTCTCAAAGACCACTTTTTCTTCCGGCGGCGACAACGTTAAATTACAATATTTTCCTTACGCGGTGCGCGCGTGTCCCGCGGGCTGGACCACGGGAAATTCCAACGAGAATGTAACTTCTTGTCACTCTTTGCAATTACCTGGCTGGCCGCCGGGCATTCCCATGAATCGATTAAACGTAACCTCGCGTGATCTATGCTGCGCTTCGAGCGGCGCGGCGCTGAGCAATTTCCCTCGCCGCACAGACTATTTTGTTTCAACAATACTACTGGCGAAAGTATTGCGCAGTGTTTCTCGTTGTTTCCGCTGGATCTCTTAGGTTTACCGTTGTTAACACAGACAGAGCTATACAAGGTGTCCCGAAAATGTCAGAGAACCTTGAAAGCGGTGGTTGAGGTGATTCAAAGTATTATTTTCCTTTCCGAAAATATTCTCCGCGGCTTTGTTGAGGAGCTATTCACGAAAACCACGAACCAATCAAAGCGCACGACTTATGGCTCGGCGACCGGTCCCGCTGAGCGCGACGTTGCCATTGGCCGAGCCAGACTCCGCCCACTGTACTCTGAGTAGTCCGCGTTATTCGTTAATAACTCGTTAACAAAGCTACGCAGAACATTTTCGCAAAGGAAAAAATTACTTCAAATGACATTTGTTCCCTCTTTCAATAATGTTGTTGAGTGAAAAACAATACGACTGAACTTTCGAATTCTTCACACGTCTTTACTGAAATGCATAAAATCTAGTTATATAAGTGTTTGTGAAATTCCGTACCAGCACGTTCGCCGACCATCGTGCAACAAAGTGTTACAACATCTTCCGTAAGTTTACGTTCGGTGTCCAGGAAAGAAAACAAAAGTGACTTCTCTCCTGCGCAATCGGTGACGCGACACTCTGCGCCAGGGTTTACCGTCCCCGGTTCGGTTTTTTCTCGGGCCGTGCCCGCGCAAAGCTCCAAGTTTTCCCTGGCGCGCAATTCTCCCCGGTCGGGACCGGTTACCGACGCTAACTTTCCGATTGTTTCACCGTGATTCACATCGGTCGTCGGCCGACGGAGGACCGTTGAATTGTAAAACTTGGATAGAAATTTTGAACGGTGTGTGCCCGGCGAAAATTACAGCCCGTTGCATTATATCACTGCGGCAACTCGGAATTCTTGGCCGAAAGTTTTCGCCGCGCGTTTCACGGAAGATTGCGTAAAGCCGCGAGAAGTTCGCCACGATGTCGCATAATTCCCTGCGCCCCACGGACATTGCTGTGGCAAAAGAAACGGGGGTTGTCCGGGGGGAGAAACGGCGAGAGCAGCAAGAGAGAGAGAGAGAGAGACGGAGAGATAGATCGTAGCGTTAAACGCACGCGTGAACAGCCGGGGTGGGAAACAATTAAATACGACGAAAGTCGCGGAAAGAACTAATTGGTTAATAACCGTCGTCGAAAAACGAACGGAGCTCGCGCTGCCGTGCGAATATTGAATTCCACGCCGCGTTAATCCGATTGCCAATTAACTGTTTCGCGTTTAGTGGCTTCGCATCGAGCGGGATAAAAAGCTGTATCCCACTTCGCAGGATGGATTTCGACGGCACTCTCTTTTTTTTTCGCCGATCACGACCGCCCGTCAAGTCCGACTGAATCGTTCTCGTCGAATGCAATTCGTAAATAAAGGCGGCTTTATGATACGAGGGTCGTTCGATAGGCAAAGAGACAAACGGCTGTTGTTTTCACACCGGAAGTACCGAGCAGTCGGACCCATTCATTCGTAATCCTTTACCTCGTAAGGCGGTATATCGATGATGATATTGTCGACAGATTCGGAATCTATGCAAATCTATATTTTCACGTAAATTTTACGGTCGTGCAGTAAAACAGAATTTTATTTTGTTCGTTAATGTATGAGGGTAGACGGGAGCTGGCGATTTTGTTCGGGTTTCTTCGGCGAACATCGGGAAAAAGCGTGCTTACAGTCTCTACCTTCCCCTTCTACGAGAGAGGGGTTAACTTCTTCCCCTCTGTTCGTATTTAAAAAATGGAATGTGCAAAAAGAATCGACCAGTTTTGTTTAACCTCTTAACTACGGAATTTAGTTTGAAAAATTCCCCGCAGAGTGCGGAATTAAAATCAAGCAATGTCCCATTATAAATTTTACAGACAACGAGGAAGTATTGCATTTCTACTTGATCAAAATTAACAATTAATTCTTGGAAAGGTTATTGTTATTGCACCGCAACAGATATCTGGATTGACATGTATACACGTCGAACGCATTTAATTGATTAATACTCAATAATTCGAAGAACTGAGTATCCAGGTTTATATTATAATTGCATAATTCGGCGGACAGCTGAAACGGCCTTGTTAATCGAAACGGAGAAACGGGGGAAGGTTGAGCGGTTCGAGGTGAATGTTTCGGCCTAGTCCGAGCAGCGGTTCTTCGAGGAGGACAACCTCCGACGATTCGTATTTAGGCTGGCCGGGGCTAAATTTAAATCAGTCCACGGCAGGGCCACCGAACGCGAAGCTTCGCCGTGAGAGCTTCGCATCGATTCGGATTCGGTCTCTACCGGCGCGGCGTCCCCGTGGTTCCAGAAGATTCTTTCCGAAATCCGATCGCGCTCTATTTTTCTAGTTTTCACGTCGTGTCGGCCCGAGACAGTCGAAAATGCTGGGATAAGGGAGCCGCGCGGCTGCCCGCCAACCAATCGTTATCTGTAACAAGGTGAGCTTTCGAATCGAGTAACGGCGAGGTGCAGCGTTTCATCTAAGAGAAAAGTACAATAAAACGGACGTTCCTGGGCTCTTCCCGTTTTATTGCGAGGTTAAAACCCCGTCAACGGCGGAGGTTCTTAGCGACTAACACAAGAAGATACTCGCATCGTACTGGGTTCCTCGGAGACATCTATTTATTTATAAATTTAAATCTCCGCAGTTAACCCTTACACGACGGACGCTTTTCACGATTCCGCGGCAGCCATAACTAGATTTCTTTAAAAAAAAAACAATTTTCTAAAAGTCTTATAATTTCTTCACTGTTTTAAATTGTGCTTACTCATTGTTGACATAAATGAATCAAATCCATAGTGTAATCATCACGTAAAAATAAATGTTTAGTTTACTCGTATCAACAATGCACCTTGCCGAATGGACATCGAGAGAAAACGGATACAGAACACGCAAACCATATGTAATTCAATACATATCGATATCGCAGTCAAAACCAGCCGGTGTTAGAAATCATACTGATTTGATTTGCGAACCGATGTTGCGCTGGCTGACGCGAATCGACTTATTACTGTTACACACAACTCAATAGACACCTGACATTTGAAAGTGACATTTATAATTTCGGTGGAGCGTTTATTTTGAATAGCTATCATCAGGCTGCAGATCTTTATGCAATTATGGCAAAAATGGGTAGGTACAATTGAAAATATAAAAATTGAAAGAATTTAGAAATATGAATTTACCATTTTCAGCGTGTTAAAATTATGAAAGAATGAAAGAATTTTTTACGTGGCTACTTCTTCTTAAAATTAATTTACAATACTTTTATTTCGAATAAAGACCGGCACGGTAGTTATATTCTACGAAACGCAGCGCGTCCTCTTATAAAACACGAACAAAAATACCGTCACAGAGAAATAATAAATTCTCCGAATATCGTGCTGTGCGTTATAATTTCAAATAACGATATGCGTAAAATTAATTCGATTTTCTTCGTACGAAATACAAAATGATGGGTTATCGCGCGGGTGCGACGTTACCAGCGAACGTTTTAATAGTATGATAAAAATGTTCGCTTCGGTTCAAATACGCGCTCGTTTGTACCATATAATTTTCATGTTAACACATTTCTCGTAACGTACGACGCTTCTGAAAATAATGGTGCGTTTATAGTTAGAGCGCGTTTAATACAACAATCGAGATTGAAGAATCATTATCGACGAATCGAGGAAATATAAGTGTTTCATGATAGTTTCGTTGTATAAATTCCGAGCTTGAAGTAGCGTAGCGTAGCGCAGCGAAATTTTGTCGAACTACGAATATAAAGAGCTGGATTTTACCGGGAAAAAATAGTAAAATGCTAGGTTATTCGCTATGCGAAATTTATCGAACAAAATTTTGGCTTTTGGTGTTCATGTATCAATTTAAATTAATAATAACGTTTACGGGTAATTTTGCGAATCCCGAAATCGTTTCGACGCAGCTATTAATGCTGTAACTAATAATACTATGTATATGACATTCGTTCGCGAGCATTAATACCGTGGCGGATTCACGTTTGTTCACGTTGAATCTGGATCTATCAAATCCCACGTTCATCAAGGTTTCCATTCAAGAGTGCTCTTCAATCGTTTTTCCTTGTTCGTCCCGTGGATTTCTACGATTTTCGAAAGCTCTGTGGAAACACGTACAACAATTAAAAAAAAAAAGAGAATTTTTGTTTTCGGAACAACAAAATACTGAACTGTTGGAAAAAACCGGCGAGATTGATCGAAAGGCAGCAGGATACCATGCGTGACGTTGACTTTGCGTTTTCCGCCAGTCGATACTGGACACTATTTCTACAACAATCCTGCTTTTTAACGGCTACCATCTACGTGGTGTGCTGGGAATCATTCAGGTATCGTGTGTACAGTGTCACGCGTGCTCGCCCGACATTTTGTTTACGACTATTCCCTCAGCATAGTCGTTTTTATCACAATCAACCAAATGATTGACCACACCAGTGACAGACCACAATCGGCCAAATGACCATCTCAGCATTTTTTATATCACAATTATTGATGGTACAATTCGTGCACGTACTGTTATAAAAATTGTGAAAAATCTAAATAAATTCTGTCGCCAATTCTTAACTCTTTTCACCTCGAACTTTTTCCAACTTTGTTCCCAAGAACTCCCCCCTATAGGTTCTCGATGCTATATTTAAAATGTACTTCAAAAGACAGTTCCACGATTAATTGCATACAAAAAATATAATGCATATATAAACTGGCAATTTAGAAATATCGGTTCACACTCTCTGGCCACATGCACCCCGCGCCCTCACCCTTCCTCCCTTTGTTTCTATTCCGAAACGAACGTCATTTTAAAAATCCGCGCACTGCATACATACATCATATACTACTTTTATGTAAAATTTCATTTCAATTGAGCATACATCCGCACGCAAATTGGTACAAGGCGCGTACTGCAAAACAAGTTTTTCGAACGTAACGCGAACATTATAGAAAAACACAAACGCTTTCGTGTTCGCTGTAGGGAAACCGATTCGCCGTGAATCGCCACGTCATCAATCACATCCGTGTCGGAACTTGCGAATCGTATTACATTGCACGGTACATTACGTCAGTCAGTGTATAGCCGATCTAACGTTTCGCTCAGCGTACATGTGATGCGTACTGGCAACGCTTAATCATGCTTTCTCGAGCATTGTTTGCCGGGCCGATCCTCGATTCAGTTATGGGTATCTTTTGGTCTGAAGCGTCTTTCGATATTTTCAGATTTTGCATGTACAGGGTGAGGCACCCGTAAAACAGGTCACCTGAATAACTCAACTTCATGTTAACACTTCACCTACCGAAAGCCAGAGTTGGGCAATAATCGACTAAAATTTTAATCAAGATTCATGGATTAATGTGTACGATTAAAAAAGTACTAATCGTAATTAACGACTGAAGTAGAAATTTAACCGTTATTCTCAATTAACGATTAATCAGTATTTAATCGTTAACCGCAATTAACGACTAAACTAACTGAACTAACTAAACTAATTGACAACTAAACTAAAAGATTAATTGTTAATTGCGATTAACGATTGAAGTAGAAATTTATTCGTCAATCGTTGATTAAATTTTTGCCCAACTCTGCCGTAAGCCTATTAATAGGATTTTCAATAATTCTGCTCTACCAAAAGAAATCATAGAAACTATATTAGACGACGATATTGAGGGTGACTTGTTAGTTCACAGTTTAAATATGATTATATTACGAAGGGAAACAAATTTTAAAAAATTCATTTTGGATTATAATGTACATTTTAATTATGTCCCTCGGGTCTCGATTATCCCTCGGGCCTTAATTTATCCGGGCTGTTTGTCTCCCGATCAAGCCGCTTAATCGAGGTCCTACTGCATTATCTAACAGGGCGCTTCAAGACGCGTACAGTGGCCTACGACTCAAGGTCATTCAAGGTCGTTGAAGGTCAACTGCAATGGGAGTATACTTCTATACCAGAAGACCACACACTTGTGCGAGATCGGGAACGCCGGAAGCTCGTGAACCGAATTGGAAAACGCGAAAACGGTCGCTCCCGAGGCAGTATTCGGCGAATTAACCCCCACTATCATCGAGCCACAAGCTTTCACGAGAACTGTTAAATTTTTCCGCTCGATAGAGACTGGGAGTCGCTGCGTTTCCGCCCGGCTCGCTAATTATTTTCAATTCCGTAGCCGTTGAAAACTAGTTTCGTACATGGCACGCGCACATTGCGCCCAGGCTAATTGGGTAAACATTCCCTTCCCCGTTTCCTTGTTCTCGTCTGCGCTGACATCGCTAATTCCAATTTCCGCGGGCGCAACAATTTACTCGCCATAACCACGATAAACAGTAAGAAACGCGGCCAGAAATTCGCTGGTTGTTCTCGCTGAGCAACCAGCGCGCGGCGAAGCGCCCGCCATCGCACACTGCTCGATTTTCCTCGAAAATTAAACGAAAATCGATGTTGCTGTTACGTTGCTGCAGTGTATAATAGGATTTTTTCCCGAGGCTGTCCAAAAAATCTTCGTACAACATTTAAAACTTTTGTAAAATTAACCCTTAGCACTCGAGTGGTGACTCTGAGGCGCCACTAAAAATTGCTGTACCATTATTTAATATATTGTTTACATTATATATATATATTAGATATGTTGGTATCTAAGTGATTATTACATTTAATCAATTGCGTAATTAATTATTGAATTTAATTGGTATCCACCAAATTTAGAAATTATTGAGAATTCAATTTTCTTTATGCTTATGATTCTTTATGATTTATGTGTATGAATACTTCTGGGTGAATATTTGCATAGTTACATCCAATAAATTGTTTAATCCTATTCTGTCTCACTTTTGGGAAAAATTGTCTACAATGTACCGCGCACCGTTGCACGCTTCCTACTCGAGGTGAGCTTCTTTCAGAAGCAACTTGAGCCCGCGCACACGTTCCGGCGTTCCACGACCGTTATTTTTTCCCAATTTTTGCCGCAACGAGGAATCGTGATATTCATAATCTGGCCGAGTCCAACCCCATCCTACTCGCTTCCACGAGAGCGGCGATGCCGGACTTGAAATTCCATGGAGCCTCCGGTTCGTCCGACGGACTCGCACCGATATTCAATTTCTATACGAGCCGCGAGTGGTTAGAGTGCCGTTTTCCTCGAATCGAGACCAATGGCCGGTACGTAAGCGAGCTTCCTTCTCGTGTTTGAATCGAATCCAATCCGACTCGAGAATTTCCTTGTATGCGTGTTTGTCCATGAGGAAGATGGAGCGAAAGAGAAAGAGCAGACGAGGACTCTGGCCAGAACGCTGTAGAAAGAGTCAAGTTTATGTTCTTACGCGCATCGGCCACCTGTTTTTAACTGAGAATTCCTACAACCCCTATATTTCCTTCACTTCGCGGTTTCTCCCTCATTTTTAACCACTTACGCGGAGTTAACGTACGTAGAGTGTCGGCTGTTGACTGCCACAAGTGTTGACACAACGAACAATGCCGTGCAACGTGTTGGGTCGCCGGAGAGAACGTGCCGTTCACGATTATTGTGTACATATGTACAAATCTCATTGAAATATTTTTAAAGACGCAATCAAATTTTGCAAAAACTTTAACGGCTTATATTAGAAAAATTGGAAATTCCATAAACATCCGCAGTCTAGTTATAAACAATTTCCATTTGGCTGACCATTGCGCTTTACACACCCTGTATTTATTTATTCAGAGATATTTTATAAAAAATCCATTTCTTTTCCAACCCAGGCATAAACATCGCGAATGTGCACCTCTCTTAATTTAAATCTAGTGCACATGTAGTTTCATAAAAATGCGAACGCGAATAGTTGCTTCGATGCCTTCGCGGCAGGTTTCGCCGACGTTAATAACGTGAATAAAACGCGGGGGGCTCATTGCAGGTTTTATACGGGCTGTTCACAAATGCGTGACGGTTTTAACCGACGCAGCGGCCGTCTTTCTCTCTATAAACTCGAATTTGTATTCTTTTTCGTCGCGATTCTTTGAGGACACTGTTCGCGACATTTTTCCTCGGGCGTGTGCGATGCCAGATTCAGACGCTGTTGCTTGAATATTTCGCAAACCTTCCAGCTATTCGCTGTGCAACCAATACTCGACATTACCCATTGTTTCTGAAACGAGCGGCTCACGCGGACAATGCTGTCTGGCCATAAGGTGTGGAATTTACAATATTAAAAGTTGTAAAGCAACTTCGACGCGTTGATGGTCGTCTGACCGTGGAAACCTTTTGTCTTTTCCGTGCCTCGCTGCCACGTATCTTCCTCTCCACTATCTCAAAAAATCAATGCTGCCTCTAATTTTCTCTCTGCGTACTGCTATTCTAATGTTAATTTTTGGAGCAAAATGAAGGAAACAACTTGACGTAAGTATTTCTGGAATTTTATTGATTTTTAAAAGACAAGTATACAATACTCTAACCCTTTGCACTCGGAGCTATTTTAACTGCATTGAGTGCAAAGGATTAAACAAATCTGAAACATATCACACAGAAAGCATTGCTAATAAATTTTTACACAGAGGAAAGGTTAAGAAAATCGTACAGCAAGGAGACAGTTGCACGAATAATTTTTCCTTAACATACCATACGTAGACACTGATCTCCTGTTCGAGAAAAAGTTCAATTCTGCATAAAACTCTCGGATCAAGCAACTGTAAGGATACGCTCAAAGAGACCCTCCGTCTCACATGTCGACATCGTCTTCTCTTTGAAGTTGCTCGCAAGGGTTTTAATTAACCCTTCTGATAAGTATACACACTTCAAACCAAAAAATGAAGAAAACATCCTCTAGATGAAGTACCGATTTGCATCTCGTATTTGTTTTGCAAATCGCGTACTTACTGCACACTTCGTTTCACCACTTTCTGCCTCGATCCATATATTTACGCGTGATACTTATCCAGTGTATACTGGAAAAGTGAAGCTTCGAAGCTATGCATCAATCCGGCATTTACTTTCGTACGATGTTGTTTTTCTTTTTAACTTTTTACATCGGTTTTATAGTACTGAGATACATGTTGCATCATTTATAGCGGGGCGCGATCGAACATCAAAGCTTTCGGGTATCAGCACAAAGCAGCCCGGGAGGCACGTGGCCTGATATAGGACGTCAATTTTTACAACTTTCTAGTCACCTGTGTACCATTTCTCGCCGATTGTTACGTGACAGGATACACAGCGCTAGGGAATTGCAAAAATAGTCCTTTGATGTCGGGCCGGGTCATGGCGAGTTCGTTGCATTTTCTGCGTTTTAAAAACGACATGATCCGCGTATACCTATGCGCACGAAGGCTCTTCATCTGTATAGAATTATATACCAGCGAGGAGAGCGCGTTTGCTAGAATATCGATGGAAATTTTTAGCGCTAACATAGCTACGATTGCATCCCTATTATTCCGTGATCCTCCAAGCCCTATTTGGTTAGCTTCGCAAACGTCAAAAGCTGCGGTAGAAACTTCTGCGGTAGAAGGCTGAGGCTAATTGGAAATTTCTACTCTTCATCCGTATTTACTTCTTAATACAATTCTTGTTTTAACTCGTTCAAGGCAAATTAATCTGGGAAATGACCAATTTCCGTGCCCTGGTCTAACATTTCATAATTTCAACCGGCCAAAGGGAATCTGATATTCTAAGAATATTCTTTCGCGAATCAGATAAATGTGTGATTAGGTCCCCGCATATCCCGGAGAAGCGTCGGGGGACTAACAAAACCTTTTATCCTTTTTCTTTGATTCATTTTCCCAGGATCCTACGTAGATGTGGGTCACGCGATTTTATAAGCCATGGAATTGTTTTCCTCGAATAAACATTCTTCCGATAAAATCCGATTTCTTATCTGTAAAATTGTATTCTCAAGGAATTAAGTGGAACCCGTGTTTCAACGAAATGGGTAGCTTGTTCGTTGGAGATGTTTTACAAGTCAATCACCGTTTCTTTTTTTACATTTTTACATTGCATTGAAAATAAGGAATATAACATGGAACCACTATCAATAGAAAACAGGAACATCATTTTAATCAATCATAGGATCAAACGTGGAACATGCAAACATTTTCTAAAATATTGTTGCACTTCATTGAAGATATTATCTCAGTAAGCGAAAATTTGTTTCTTTATTAAATATTAGTCCCTCGAGAGATTGAAAATGCCGCGTGAGATTGCAAACCGTTCTGCAATCTCCGTGTCGGCGCGATTAGTTTCTCAACAATAAATAGAACGCTATCGACGTGTGACTATATCGGCCCTAGTTTGCGGTGGTTCATAGTTGCACACAAACCACGAGCGTACAAAAAACCCGCGTCGAAAATGGTCAGGAAATTTGGCCGCTCTCCACGCGGGCATAAAAGCACTCAATCGCTAATTCATAAAAACCTGAATTGGACCATGAGCTGAAGGCACACATTGGACTTCTTTTTTTTTACCAAACTCTCTGGTTGCGAATAATTTTTTTTCTGTTTTTAATGTACAAACAGTCGCCCGAATTCCTTTTTTTTTTCATCGTTCGACTGTGAACGCATTCGTGGAGCGAACATCAAATCGGGATTTCCGGAAATTCTCATCTTCGAAATTCGAAAATCATACATCGCGTAACAAATGTTCTGTCGAAAGTTTTCCCCGTTCGAGCCCCCGCGCTCTTTTCCTCGTTGCTTTTGCGTAAACTGCGTAGCTGGCTCTGTTCATCCGTTCGTTCGCTCGCATGATCTACGGTCGAAATCGTCGTTTAAACGCGCGGGGGAGAAAAGTTTTCGGTCCCTTTATGGAACTCGTTCCATCCTCGCCTTCGCGTTAAGGGCTCTTTTATGTCGCAATAAACAGAATTGAACCGGGAGTTCCGAGATACTCGATCATCCCGCTGAGGAGAAGAAAAACGAAAGGTATTAAATTCGCGCGAGCATTGCGGAACGCTTCGCGCGAGCGGTCAGTTGAATATCGAAAGACGTTGCTCCTATCCTGCAAGGAGATCGTTTGTGTTCGATACGCTTATGGTATCTGCTATCGCATAGTTTACGATCGGAATGCTTGTGTGGTCGATACGCCGCTTACGATCGCCAAATATCCACTGATGATTTAATATCGCCAGAGCTCATGGGAAATATGCGAGCCGATGGACGAATCAATTTAGACTGCGCTCACTCGCGAAAGTATTCGAACGCTCGCCATTAGAACTTCAAACAAATAATACATATGTGCGTGTTACAATTCATTCATGTACATAAAATTTAATTTGTTCGATTCGTGTGTGGATTTTATTTTTATTTACTCGTTGCGGTTATCGTTGAAATACGTCAATTTTCAGCATTATAAAATGTGATTCAAAATATAAATATGAATATTCCGTATATTCCATTAATTGAAAAAAAGTATTGGCCGTCTTTATAAACATATATTTTCATTTCTACTTAAAAATGACCGATAGTGACTTCGTGCTTGCAAGAATGGTAATAAAATAAATAATGAGACACGAAGGCTTAAACGGGATTTAGTACAGTTTGATTTCATCATCCTTTCAGTCGCATTGTCGCGAAGGAAAGACGTTTTCATTCAATTTAGTCTCTTCAAACTCTTAATCTCTTCGACTTATACGTTCACGTAAATTGTAGCTGTTCCCGTATAAACAATGTGAATAAATGTACAGAACTCAGGGTATACACCAAGAATTGATGATCAATCTTTCATATTTTTAAGCTTCTTTAGAAAATTACATGTGAAACTTGTAGACTTTCAATTTCACAATTCAATTATGAAATTAGCGATTGAATCGTAATATCGTTGAATTTATTTCGCAGTTGAGTGCATTTGGGAATCGTTGAAAACAGTTCTGTGAAGAATGATTTAACACATTTACTTATTCGTGATCCATATGTAGGTCGAGATGATTTCAACGGAACAGGCAGTAAATCACATACGTTTTGGAACAATAGAGTAGTGCATGCATGATGAATCTTACTATATGTGAGCATTAATTTCGCTCACTCTATGAAATCATATGCGAAAGACAGGTTCTATTGCTGTTAAAATTCTATTATCCCCCTTACGAATTTCACAATTTTGAACAATATGCCAGAATATTAATGCAAAAACCATGAGCGTACTACATCAGCAAATCAATTGTAAATTTCTAATAATTGTACATGAATGAATGAATCCTAGAATGATTTTCCAAAAATTGTTGTACCACAATTTTGGTCGATTCTTTGAGCTTTGAATGGAAGCTGCATTGCTGACTTTACGATACTTGTTCCAATTAGAACAAACTAATTTGATTTCCCTATTAGTCAGACCTATAGAACTAAAAGGGAAATGGAAACGTCGTTGTAAAATACATGTCGTTCGCGTCTCTCGTAACGACAGAAAGCAGAACGAAGCAATTACGATGTCTATCTCGAAGAAAGGCGAAATAATTAAATGGTGCCAACAATGCCATTCGAGTGGCCCCGGCACTGGAATTGAGAATCATTCAGGCTACGTTCGAATTTTAACAAGGAGAACAAGCAAACTGCACAGACGTTCTCCGGGCGAATAACATTGCAATTAAATTCGAGCTCTCGAATATGTCGGCGAGGCACGAAGAATGTGTTAAGCACGATGGTGGAGGGAAAACGGTTAGCCGGCAATTTAAACTTCTGAAGGGCTCGCTAGATCGCCATGAGCCAGAACTTCGAAATTCGGAAGGGTGGAAAAATCCCGAAGCTCTAGAAACGGAACCACGGAACTGCACCCGAAACGAACGGAAAGTAAAACCGAGAGAGAAATCCAGCTAGAAACTCCGTACTGTAATAAATGTAATAAATACCGTGGAAAAACGATTTCATTCGACGACCTTCCGCGCACCGGCCATTATTATTTCCCAGGTGTAACGTTTCGCTCTTGTATCGATAGTTTCGAACGGCAGATGGTAATCGTAATTATCGGCAAACATCGAGTTATGCCTATTATCATACAGATAAACGAATGAAGAATTCTATACATTAATTGGTTATTGCCAGAGCCGAAATTACCACGAATATCTGGTCTGGCGAATATCGAAATGAATGGAATTAATTCACGCCGGCCGGATAAGCAGGTCCCCTTCTCCATTATTTCAACAATCAGATTGTATTATGTTCTTTTTTTTTCCAGAACCCGCATCTGAATCAATATTTTCCCGATTTTAATAATTGAGGCATGCCGCGCCGCCGGGGACAGCGTGAAACATTTTTGTGCGAAATTGGGAATTAATCGCATAATGCGCAACAATTTTCCTCTTATGATTCGTGACAATTCGTAATTTTGATTAATCACCCGTAATTACGGTCTCTTTACATTTTTCATTTCGTAGCGTTGCAGCACCGGTCACCTTTACAAGGTCTCATTAAAATGAATGCGGAAACAATTCTTTTTCAACGTGTGAAAGTTCGAAAGAAAAAAGCAACTTAACATGATTTCTTTCATGTTTCAACTCTAATTGCATTACAGCTTTGGAAATGTTCATTCTATTCTACATTATACTTGTAACATCTGAACGAGGTCTCTGTGATTTTATGCTGCAAGTGTCCTTTCAAGTTTCATTACCATTGGCTTTCATTGGGAAATCATAACTCTAAAAGATGAAACTATAAAATTTTAGTCCTTGCATGCTGCGAAGGGCTTTCAATGGCTACGATAAGGCAAAGCATTGAAGAGGAAGTAGAAGGAATCTTAATCATTATTACGCATTTGCTTTAAATGAAATGGAGACGATGACGATTGACTCCATACACCGTTAAAAATGCACAGTAACTTCTTACAAAAGTGAAAAGAACGAGTTTGTGTGTGGCTTCTCTTAAGCGAAATTCAGAAAATTGTTCGTATGTCTGTTGACATAATTAATATGGCCGTCGGCAGCACGATGACCCGAGGAAGGAAGAGACTGGAAGGCAAAGGCCGAAAGAGTCAATTGAATGAATTTCGTCGGTCGCCGATCATTACCGCCTTTAATGAACGTTGACACAGATTTTAACGAGTCGATGGATGACCAAGGGTGTTTTTGTATCCGATAAAGATCACACCGCGCCGTTGGAACGCTTGTCGAGCTTCCTTCATCTTGACCTTCTTTCCCGAAGCCGAATCAATCCGCCGCGCCGGTATTTTCCATCAAACTCTGTACCAAACTCGGGGATGGTCGACTTTTCCGTTAAATAAACGTTCGTCTAGTTGTTTCGTTGATGAAACCAAAAAAGTTCGTCTCCCCGCGTATCTGTTTTCGTTGGACAACTATTTCACCTGGGAACTTGGCCATTAAGTGTTATTTCGATCCTGTCCGTGGCTCCTTTCCGCAGAATAAAGTACGAACAAGAACGAAGAAACTTCTCTTCTTCCATTGCAAAGAATTCTTTAACACACTCCTGTGTACTGGTGATGGATTAATACTGGAAATGGTGCCCGGTCTACTTTGCACGTTAATGGAAGTAAAATTGTGGAAAACGCAAGCAAACTTTTTGATAGGTTCTATTTAACACTTTACCAACAGAAAGCATATTAATAGGATTTTCAATAATTGTGCTGTACCAAAAGAAAGCATAGAAATTTTCTTTTGTTTGTTAGTTCACAATGAAAATTGCTGTCGCTGTCGAGGATTCCATTAAAGAGTGTTTAGCCATGAACCATAGATTATTCAAAATTATGCAATAATCACCGGTCGGTAATGTGTTAAAATATAGATTGTCTAACTTAAAGGAAAGTTTTCGACGGAGTAGCACTTATGAAACATGACGATGCCAATTTTTCTATAACAGGAACTTTGTTCATTAAAAATATTTCCCATCAGTGCGACAGATATTGAATATTGAATATTGGATACAACAAATATTGAATATTCATGTTTATTTTGTATTATTATTCATTCGCACAGGCCAGTGGATGACCTCTGGTGGTCCCCCTGGTTTCGGAGCATCTGGAAGCCCGACTGCTCCTGCTGGCCGCTCCGGCCCGACTGCCTGGCTGACTGACTTGACTGACTCAGCGCTCTCGCCGAGCTCAGACGCGCAGTGATGCGCAACTCTCCACACCCTATCGAATATCGATCGACATCGATCGCCGTGACAACAATTATTGATAAATTTATTATCTTTAGCTGTTTAATTTCCTTTCGACAACGATGTCCACAAGCATTCCCTTGACCATCCGAGCAACTACTTTTTTAGCAAAATTGGCTAATAGTATCCAAGATACAGAATAATTCGCTGATCAATTTCTTATTTTGAGCTGGTGAACACTAACCGTACCACGACCGGTCAAAGGACCGGTGTCACTTATTTTTTACTTTATAATTATTGTGAAGTTGCAAGGATAATTCCATTAGAGAGAGAGACAGAAATTATTAAATGAATTTCTTCATTCAAGCAGACATATTGTTATAAAAATGGCAAGAAATAAATAGATTCAGTGTTGCGATTTTTATAAAACAATGTACAGCAGTCGCATTTTGTGCTCGGTACGGTTAGTGTAAAAAATATATTGATTTATTTTCGGTCGGAATGCGTATCGATCAATCACGCGCCATCGGCATTAACGATTTATGATTCTCCCGACGAGCTACAAGATACGAACTTTACTCGAAGGAAATAAAACGCTAAAGTAGTTGGTTCGTTTAACTTTTAACACAAAACCCGCATCCCACGAACTTCTAATAATCGAAAGGGGAAACTTCGATGTTTCCCTCATACCGTAATTTCTCGTTTGGTTTCACGCACAGGGAACGCGCCGCGAAGTATCACATCAAACTTTCCTCTCTCTTTCTATCCAAGAAATTGACAATTTCTTCTCGAGTCTGTTCTCAACGGAATTTCGAAAAAGTTCTAGTTGCTTCGATTACCCGATGGGACCTTCATCATGTTGCTTATTGTTCCCTTTAAGTCCTTCGAACTCGATGGGATTCGAACTTTCGTTCGTAATCCGCTCGATCCCCTTCGTTCCGTTTCACTTTAAACGGAATCAAATTTCTTTCTGTTTGCGTTCCATTTATATAAGATAGCACAATTTTTATTTTATATCGATTGCGAACTTAGTATCCGTGAAGCTTACAGTTTCAAACGGAATAAAAGATTATAAGACCGCTGTATCTCGGTCTTCGATTTTCGTGTTGCTTCCCTCTTCGGGTGGATAGGTTCTCATGAAAATCTGATGTGCCGATGAAGAAGCAGTTTAATGATCGTTCCTCTTTTATTAAACTGGTTTACGACTCTGTTTACATCCGAAGTTTTCGCTGTTGTTACGGACGTCACGGCATTCGGTGATCTAGAAAACACTTAATTCTCCAATTCCTTGTCACGATCGATTTCATTGCGGTCTGTAATTGATTTCTGCGGTCCTGTGAGACAAACTACGTATGTAATACTCTCACTGTTGGTATCTGTGATAAATTAAACTCGATCGAATATTATAAATCCTTGAAAGAAATTGCGAAATATAGTAAAATCCTAATTTTTTCAATTTTAATTTACAAACGCTACGAACTTTCGCTCCAACACAGTATTTTGAAAAGAAATAAATTTTAAGTCAAACATTTTTTAAATTAATCTTATTCCAAATCGTTTCACGACTTTTGCCCCACCCTGTATATTCAAGTACATACCATATTATATATACAACTCCGCGTACCATTTATAGTCGATGGCGTACAGAAATTTCAATAATTAAAACGGGTCGCACAATCGATGTACCGCTCGTGATTTGATTCAATTCGATTACAATTGTGCGTTTTGTGCGCCACAATATAGTCCCACGGGTATCTATTGTTATGTTAAATAATGTACAGACAATCGAGTTCGAAATGAGATCGATTTTCCTTTCAGAAAGAGATCAATCGTTCGCCGGGTCTTGATAGCATCCTGCATCCTGCGAGCGTCCTGATTTCTATCGGTTCGAAGCAGAATGGCCAGAATACTGATATCGCTCATAAGATCTAACTGTGATTGCGAAGAATGCTCAGAACACTTGATACACTCGAAAATCAGAAAATTCATAGTGTTCGACAGTCACGTACCGTTTATAATACGATGTCCACTTTTGCTTCTATGCAACGCGTTTCAACTTTCAACCAATTCGCCCATGTAAATTCGAGACGGATCTTCAACTGATATTTATCCAACTATTGCGAAGCATATGCACGAAATTTTTACTTGAACCAATTACATAATTTCGAAAAACGAAATTACTTTCCGAACGGCCTAATAGGTCCGATGAAATGTTTAATTTTCAAATGAAAATAGCTCCGACAGTTCATGTTTTATTTCCAAATCGTACATGAGCTTTTGCAATGATCTAATACCGGTATTTAATGTTATAAATTAAAATACTTCTCGAGTTCAATAAAAATAGCGGTTTCAGGCTTGAAAATGAAAATGAATTCCATAAATTCGGCAAAAGTATCGATAATTTCTGGAGAATGAGAGATTTAGTGTTCAAATACTTTTCGAATCGATTTTCCATGAAATTTGAATCTCTTGCCGCGCGTCCGAAATATTTGATAGGGTTGCATCCCTCTGAACAAGGGTAATAAATTCGGAATCACGGTATAAAAAACTATCAGCGGTGGTAAACAACATGAAAAAATAGAAACGAACTGGTAGCAAGCCCTCGAAATCACCGTCGGGTGTACCGGAGAAAAAACATTTTGTGGCTTTCAATTTTATCTTTGATAGCCGGCGCGCTGCAGAGGCAGAGACACGGGGGTTGCAGTAAAAACAGGGAACAGTTATTGATTCGGTGCTCGTTGCACGCCAGGGAATTGCGATCAGAGCAACATTAAGCATCGAAACATTGCGGGAACGGTTGCCGGATATTGCCGGATATCAATTCCCTTTGCGAAATTTCGAGCATTCGCGTCACGACGTTCTCGCGAGTACAGTTCCGTCGGCATTGCGTAACCGGGCGACTTCGCGCCAAACAAACCATAACTTTCATGACAACTCTCGTCGGCTATCTATTGTATATCTACGGAACACGCATTTCTCCAACCGCAAACACGTTATACACACACAAAACACACGGCGGTTAGTGTTTCTTCTTCGCTCCGAACGTTTACGACGAATTTACTATCACTCGTTGCACTGTGCTGCTGAAAAATATGACGCTTTGCATTTTTACACAGGGTGAACCACGAATCGTGACCACTAGAAATTACTCTGTTATTAGCTGTCCGATCGAAAATGTTTTTATTTTCACATTTTTTGTCAACTCTTTTTTTCATAATGTTTCAAGGTCACTTTCCATTTTTTGCAAATACACCTATCATTATTTTACGCCTATCTGTTAGAGGATGTCGAGGCGAATTCGGTATTATAACAAAAATTGATACCTTTACTTTTTTTAATAGAAGAAATTTGCTATAATCACGTGAAAGCTCTGTTGAAACCATGCTATATGTGGTAAAAACATTTTCGATCGGACTGCTAATAACCAGACTGCTAATAAAACTGTTCAAAGCATTTCAAAGAATTTTTCAGAATATTTGACAGAACGTCGTCCAATATTCTACATTAAAAGTTTGCACACAAATGTATGGATGTCCGGTACCCATAAATTACTCTTTTGAAGTGAAAACAATCAAAATTACATGAGTTATATATTTTTTGATTGACGTGAAATTTGTTTTTCAGGTTATACGAAACATCCCAAAATGGACCGAAATTTATTCGCCATTTTTGTCATCTTTGGTTTATCATTAACCCTGCCCGGAAACAATGCGGCATCGCGACCAATCAAAATTGGTAAGTACGAGGACATTACTTGAGCACTGTAAAAATGTGTCGGATAATCAAATTACAGAATCGAGATAAATGCTCGATCAGAGAATGAATGAACAGGATGCCAATCGAACTGATAATAGAAAATACTGTAATTGTACGGTCGGAGAAAAACAAATTATAAACATTTGCACGGAGCTCCGAATTCCAATGAGGCCAATTTACTTCGGGCATACGAACAACAAACTTCCCTTCGTTACAGCGGCGCAGCGAGCTGAAATTTACTTTTTCGATTGCGAATAAAAAACAATGTAATTCAGTTTTCATGACAACTCGTTGAAATGCTAACGTACTGGATTCGTAAACAGTTTCAAATTACGCATTCGTTTTTATCTACACGAATGGTAGATAAGGCTTTCAACAACACGAGTGCAGCTCACTTCACCATATTTTTATATATTTTTCTGTAGTATGTTTACTCGTGTTAATGATGAGATTTCAGTCTCAAGAATAATGTCATTTTTACAAATGATATAAGAAAAATTCAACAGGAACTGATAGAGCGGTGTGAAAAATGATTCAAACAACTAGACCATTAAGAGGATTCCTGAAATATCTTCAAAGTGAAATGAATGAATAACGTGCCAAAGTAAATCAATATTTCTTCCCCGGATATTTCTTTTCCTGTTACTTTCCCACGATCATAAAAGTAATCTTTATTCGCTTCCTTCCCATTAATTTTTTTGGGAAGATGGAGTAGCCGGTGGAACTGTGACAGGCAGCCATAACAATAAAATTCGTTTGATTTACATTTCGACGAGCAAGATCCTGTTTTCTTACGTTCATTAATAATCCTTAATAGATCGCGCGAATTTTCGTTGAAATCTTCCAGAGAACGCCCGGAGAAAGAAAATTCTGAAAGATATGAAATATTTATAAAAGCTTTCGGATCATGATCCATAAGAAAATAAAGAAGATTTAAGTTCTACTCGTTTTTAGTATCTTTTTTTAACAACTGTAAAACTTCTACCAAAAAAAAATTTTTTCTCTATCTCCACAAAATTAGTCAAAATGGATTATGTTAGTTAGACGATCTACCACATGAAAATTCTTTTTTATACGAACCGAGTTGCAATAGATTCCCAATAGTAAAGTGTTAATAAACTGTTCGGACAAGCACTGTATCTTTCTTGTCATCCCGATCATATTTTCCGGGAGAAACTATTCCGGTTAACAGACTAAAAACGAGTGTTCGCAATACGTTTCAACAGGATAAAGTATTTTTCCTTTCGTTCCGTCGACTGGAGGTAATTCGTCAGAAGAAATAGTGGATCGGATAGCGGCCCCACGTAAATTGCGTGTACCTCGGGGGGCCGGCTACACGGGAGCACCAGCTACCGGGGCACTGACAATGTTTGCACTTTATAGGCATATTACAGGACTGCTCTCACGAAGTCACGTACGTAGCCCGTGGGTTACCGAAGAAGTACGCGTTTGCCATAGCCCAGGCTTAGTAGAAACTCCTCTTATGAAAATGCCCAAATATTTAGAGAAGAACGGATGGGTTTCATAAAAGGTCTGTTCTAGCGTATGCAGTAGCTGCATTTACCATGATATGTACACACCGGCTGCGCACATTCCACCGTATTCCCCCAACGTTGAATGCGACACAGACCAGACATTTCGTTGAGTAGCCCTGCCGGGAATCTCGCGAGATAGACAGTGTTCCTAAAACGATTGTCTGAAGCATTCGATCTTGAACGCTAAGCGCCAGCGATCTTACCTCTAAAGCGCCAGCCACGACTGTAACAGGGCTAATGTAGGTCAGTTTAGCACTCGTAGACGAGACTAGACCCGTTGAAGGGCTCTGCTACTCCATTCGGTTGACAAATGCTCCCTGAGAAAAATTCCTTGTCGCCAGGCGCGCCCTATCAAATATAAATTAGCTGCTGGTCCCAATGAGCCAGCATCTATGCAGCCATCAAGTGCTAATTGTGTTGCTGGCTCTTTCTCGTTTCTCGTGCGAAATTTTACGAGGATTACGCTGATTTAAATAAAAATTAGGTGCCGCTGCAAGGAGAAGAGTTACACGAGATTATCAGACCGTATGGGTCCAGAATCCATGTAGCCATCCTGTGCTAATTGTGTTGCTAACTCTTTCTAACACTTGCGAGCACCTTGCAGTAGAAAATACTGCATATAATTCGTTTAATTTTAATTGGTACTGATGATTTATTGTTTGTAGCAGACAATGTTTACAGCGCATAAACTTCATGTCGACGTTGCAACGCAAAATTTATAGTTCTAAGATTTTAATGTTTTAGTAGCCACGCTTTTGGATTGTAATGAACGTGTCAAACATAATTGCACTGTGAAAAATGCTTGGAGATGCAAGATAATGAAACGTAACGCAACGATTCATCACTGTCTGCTTAAAATTGCGACAGCGCCTCGAAAGTATCAGATCTTCCGTCTTCTTGAATTATCATTTCCATCATGATACCGGCGTTATGGTAATTAATTTGAAGATTTTTCAACTATTTAGCCGTAATGTTACGCTTAAGATAAATAGATCGTGCCCGTGTCACGTCCTGAACAACCGACTTCAACCAATCGTTCCAACGGGCGAACATTTCGTGCGGCTGAGCATGCGTGGACTATACTACTACTCGAAATCGAATCTCTTCCAAATCATTTCACAGTCAATTTTTTTATTGCGAAATTGTTAGATGTTTCGACGGCAATGAAAAATGCGATATCAGAGAAAGGAGTTGGTAGTGTTGGTACCTCATTTGTCATTTTTAACTAAAATTGCATTCCTAAAAATTTGTTTAACTCAGAACCTCGACTGGAAAATTGTAAAATTTGTTTATCATTGCTCTATTGTAACACAACATGTGAAAATCCTTCGCAAAATAACGTGAATGTAAAAGTGACTAACGATAGCAAACTTTGTGACGTCTCGCGTTGAAAATATAATCGAAACATGCAAAATCATGACTTGAACCTACCTCCCCTCGAATTTACATCATATTTCATTTTCATCAAAATGTCCGGTGTTACATCCAAAAAGTGACACATTTGTCGTGACTCATTCATCAATAACCCGTCACCGAATGACTTATAAATAATCAATACCCGTAGTAGCAATTTATTTTGCGATACCGGGAAGCAGACACATGTTACAGCAATATGAAATCAATTCACAGTATCGGTCCACGTATTTTGCATTTAGGGGTTAATTATTGCGATCGAAGTGCGTTATTTATGCACTACATTTACATAATATTGAAACAAAACACGAGAAAATAAGTAAGCATACATTATACACAACTGAAAAAACTATTTGAAATTCTTAGTTTCTGAAATGCATAAATCATAGATAAAATAAAGGTTGGATAAAATCAGAACTTATCATCGACTAAATAATAAAATTATTACTCGAATACTTTTACTACTAAAAGATCACAAAAATTCCAACGTCTGGTACAAAGACTTTTTAAGGTTCATATTATTACAATATCTGCGCTATTAGATATATGGTAATTATTTAATCATTTACCACGGAAGTATCTTTATAATTTGAATAATTGTGAAATAAAAAATCTGGAAGCGTTAAATTTCCTATTGAATTCTATGAACTGACATTTACAGCCTACATTTGTCAGCAGTATTTCACAAGATCCGAACGCCTATGAAATGATCAATCACTTATCAAATAGCATCGAAATAATCTTCACATCCGGACAACACGGCCCATAAACAATGTGAAACTAGAAGCGAATGGGAGGCATAAACGTTCATACGAGACCTGTTCCCGCGATTTTATGGTCTCCAGTCGAGCAGCACGCGACTGCTCGCCCTTTCCACTAAAGCCGTTGTTGTTCACGAGAATTCTCGGCCATTCGAAGGGTTTAAGCAACCCTCCCAGGCGATCTGCTAAAATTTCCGACGTAGCGGCGCGACGCGACTGTAAATAAGGATCATATTCACATACGTGTCACGCGTATAAAATTATACATATACGACCGCGTCCGGCGTTCTATCAGCCAGTTTTACTGGCCAAGCCATAATCTCTGTCGAACGTAACAAACAAGCGCCGCGCCGGGAAACCTGTCGATAACGTTTAAGAAGCTTAATCGTTTCGTTCTTGGAAAATCCGGTGAGTTACAAAGACATGATAGTTAACGTTGTGCCCCCGCCATGTTACATGGTGGAGGATTTTCTAACAAAAGAAAGAACCAACACCTTCCCATAAAATACAGTCTTTTCTGCCTCGGAATTTTGCTTCTAGTTCTGCGAACAAGTACAGTATACTAGGCTGTGTAATCAATTCGTTTTACTTCGATTCCCTTTAGAATTTGTCATTTGACAATTTTTCAACTTTCAAGTCACTGTGCTACGTCGAAGAACTCTTTCAAATAATTAAGAATTTCAGCAAATTCTTCGATCTGGCCCATTATGCGGCGAGTCCCCCCACTGTACCTTCCCCTCCTACGACGGCGCGGCGTTCCCCCACGCTTCCCTACGTCACGTGACTATCCGGTACTTGAAAAGGCAGGGTAAACCTTCTTCGCCTCAGTGTTTATTGATACAAAACGCTATCCTGCTCAAACGAAGAAGGTTTTCGTCGCAAAGGAATCCTCCCGCGACAATGGACGACCCCGAACCGGGTTAATGGAGTCGCGACGCAGCTCGAGTCGGGCATTTGAAAGATCGTCGATTTCGTACGCTCGAACAGCTTCTCAGCTCCCTTCGTATCGGAAGATAGAAGCATCGAGAACGGATAGCGACTTCTTCTCGCGCAGAGATCCTCTCTGAGAGCTACTCCCTCTTTTTAGTTCTCCTATTTTTTTTACTTCTCTTCTCCCAAGCGAGGCACGCCATCGCGAAAATGCCCTCCTCTTAGTAAGTGATTACTTCCCTTTCAGATGCGTAACCGGATCGGGTATGCGTGCGCTCCCATTGAATCGGAGCGGAACCGGGAGACGCCTTTTCATTGACGTTTCCCGTGGAAAACCACCTTTTCCCTCTTCCCAGCGGATCCCTCTGATAACGTTATTAGATGTTGTTCGATCGATCTCCTTCCGAGGACCGATTTTTTTTCGACATCTTTACACTTTACAGCTTTCTCGACTCTCTCCGGCAGCTTGTCGGATTTATTATAGTTTCACTTGCCGCGCGAGTACGTCGTGTGTGTGGTGGACAGAGTGATGGAGAGGAGGGCGTGAAACTTTAAAGGACCGTTCTATTTTATCGAGTCCAAAAGTTGAATTTTTTATGTTTTCTTAACGTGCGAAGTTGCCGGCGGCATTTTCGGAATTTCGCAGGCAATTCGTAGCGTGCACTTTGCAGGACAGAAAAGGAAAAATTAATGGGATGTATTTCATTCGACAATTCACAATATTATTTGTTTAATATATTTTTCTTTTTTTGTGAAAGTGTAATATGGTGTAAAAGCGTTCGATTCTTCTGTAATTGAACTTTTTCGATGGATCTGAAATTACACCGATGAAGGCGACTACCAGCTGCTGCCAGCAACGAGAAAGAAGAAGAGGCACCGATGAACCAGTGAGATAAAAAGCTGGAGCGAGTCGGCTAGCAAACAAACGATCACGGAATTGTGTTTACTTTCCCCCATGGTCACGTTGTCCGCAGAGATTACCTACTGTCCAAAGTGGTGCTTGTATAAGAAGGACATACTTCGTTGTGTAGTTTAAATACACTCGACTATCTGTCAGAAAATTAGACTTTCAAAATATATGTATTGTATTTGTAGAATTTGTTTCCAAAAATGTATTTATATCAAGTAAAGTGCTATTTCTAGAAATTGTAAATAATTCTTATATAGGATACCTTGTTTCCTATTTGAAGTAATCTGAATTGATTAACTCCACAAAATAAGATATTGTGGAATAAAAACTAGGACTTAGTGTCAATCGCAAATTGGAGAAACTTTCTGTTTGCTGATGAGGAAAACTTGACTAGCTGTTGACTACTAGAATTCAGACACAATCAGCAGTTTAATTAAAAATCTCACCGATAGTCTCTACTGCTTCAACTAAATGCAGATAGAAAGGGCAAGATTAGTTGATGTCTTATCTACTAGCATTTTGCATATCTATAATCTAAACAGTTTTCTAGAAGAGTTTCTTAACAGGTCACGAAGTCTCGAAGATCGATGCAAACGTAAACTCGAAATGAAGTAACACTGACAGCTTTAAACGAAAACAATTTTCACAGCAGTACAAACTGGAAAATGATTGTTGCACAGTTAAGAAGATATATCGAAGAAGAAGAGCAATTTTCATTCCATTATTCATTTTTAAGGTGGATTGTCAGTTAGCAAAAGCAATTCGGTGGGTATTGATATAAAAAAAAGTTGATTTTTTGCAAAATTCCACTATGTCCTTCGATCCGGAACACTGTGCGTCGGCACAGTTAACGAATCATTTATTGAACTGTCCCTCGTGGTCTGTTATTTTTCATACTCGCAAACGACGGATATACTACGTGTCTGCGCGGACTCTATTAACAGAAAGTCCGCTGTTGAAAACTCGCCTGTACGGATGCCCGCAAAGGAGCCACTACGGAGGGTGTACTTAATGAACCCATTGACTGTTGTGCCTCTTCTTGAGGTTGATGAGCCACACCCATCGCTATTACATATGCAAACCGAGAAATTTTTGTGAAGAACCTCTTAAAAATGTGAATTTTGTCTTCATGCAATATTTGTCTTCGTACAATCTAGTAATTAGCTAAACTCTTTACCTTGTGATTACTTTCGTGACCACAGTCTCAACAGTTATTGGTAGACTGTGGACCTTGATGCAAAATAAAAATTTTCTAAATCGATTTTATAAACATTCAGAACTTCGTTTGTCTTTTTTAGACTTTTATTTTTAAATTTGCAAACGTATGAAAATTTACATTGTCTAGTTATCTTTTCCACGATCGAAGCTAGCGATGAGAGATCAAGGACTAGCGTCCGTACACAATATAAGTAACACTTCGGTCCGGAAGTTGTCGCATGAATCGAAGCATTACCGTATTTTCTAAATTGAATATAAAGTATGTATATTCGACTACCTCGACACCGTGAGGAACGAGTTTAAACAATCCCCCTGTTTATTGTCTAGTCGATATTCATAGCGTCCGGGACGCTCTTTGTAAGCGGACACCTCTCCCGTATGGAATTTCTCTAAGCAAATTTTTTGTCAAAACACGATAACTTCCGCATGCAGCTAATACTTTGGGAAATAAAGTTATCCGAAGCCGAGAGGATAGGGAAAAGAGAGTCAGAGTACCGATGGAAAAAGAGAGAGCGAACGCTCGATCGATATTCAGTGGTAGATAAAGGCGTGATGTATCGTTGCGGTGAATGTGGGAATGGCGGGGATGTTGCTGGCATCGTTGACGGATGCTGCTGTTGCTGGGAATGATCTGTGGTCCAAGGTGAAGAAAATACTGGCTACGAAAAGTAGTCGTACCAGGGCGAACTCCGTTTCCAGAGCGGTGTTTTAAATTCTCAGCTGAAAACAATTTACTTTTCCGGGCACGGTTATTCCCTCGACTTAGTAAAACATGGCTTGCGGATTAAAAAATTCAACAGGAAGGAAAAATTTCGCCTGACTTCGGCCGCTCACGATACGTGAACGAAATTTGCATATTTATGAAAATTTTTAGCTGCATAACATTTGCCTGTATCTCGAGATTTTCGGACCCCCCGCCACGTATCCGATGTCTGGCTTCCAAATTAGTTCCGCTAGGCTTCGATATTTTGTAATTTGCATGCCACAATGCATCAATTAACGTTTTATTGCGATTCATTGGAAAGACTAATTTGTAAGGAGAAACTCTGGTGAAGTGTTAATTAAGCGAAAAGTTTATCGATAGTTATTTCACTTCCATATTAGAACAAAAACGTATATGTAAAATATTTCATGAAATAGGAAAAATTCTAATTTTTGCAGGAAAACGTCACCTTTTTAAGAATAGGAAAATATTTGGAAATACTGTTTGTACATATATAGTTCAAAATGCATCTGCATTTTCAGAACAATATTCTGAATATCTTTATGATTCACGTCGAAACTTTCGCTCGACGTAAGTTTCCTCGCGGTTCGTCGATTTTTATGTTAAAATTAGCGAGACGATACAATCGTTTGAAAGCGACACGGCGGTAATATTATATTAACAATAAGGTGCGCTCAAAAGTATTTGATTGCGGAGCAGGTTAACCTATAGAGACCAAAGTTCCTAATAGCAGTTCAGTGCAGCTCTGTCATCCTTGGGAATTGTAATTACTCCGTGGAATAATTTACAGGTATTGCAAATACTCCGACGACGGGGGTTAATCACAGTACTCCTAATGAAGGATAATAATTAGACCAATCACGGCCTATTCATACCGGTCGCATACATAGTAGACGGGACATTTTCTCAAGTGCTTTCAGAAACTACAATAATGAATTGTATTTTCTGTACCAATCACTCAAAAATTGCAAATTTTGTGTCACACAGTATTCAGGACACAATATTCAAGTGTCCATAAATTAGGATACAATTGATGGACAACGTAATTGCCGTTTGAAAGACTTCGTTCAAAGTGGAATGACCGCTGGATAAATCGAGCAACTAGTGCTGGGTTTGTTTCGTATCGTTACGGCAACGTTTTATGGATGATAATAACGAGCCTATAGAACTCGCTAATTACGCGTGTACAAACATTACACGCGAGTCAGCTTTTTAAAGGTGGCATAGTCAAAGCTTTAATAACGAAGCACACGGGAAATTAATTGCAGCTGCTTTGAACAGATCAAACAGACTTTCTATTTAATCTCGACGAGGCACGCGCGCGCGCTCTAAAAAATTGTGCAACGTCGAAAGTAATATTGTTACACACGGCTCTGTGTCGTATCTCTTCTTTTTTTTTTTTTGTTCGTAGCCTTTCCCATTATAATTCCTTCGCCGATGTTATCGTAGAATGAGATACGAAAGTTGCCCCGTTTCGTCTTATACTCTTGCCGCTCTTTCCTCCCTTTGCGTCACTCTATTGCCGGGACCCGATAATAGCCTGGCTAAGCTCGACTTTGTGGATAATAGTTATAAGTTTAATTAAACCAGTTCTTCATCGCGCAATCCTCCATTCTTCCTTCGGGATATCGCGGTGCGCGGATGATTCCCGTATCAAAGAAGAAAAATTACTAGCAGCCGAGGCGTCCACTTTGTTCGCAAAAGTTTGCGGAAATTCAAGCAACCCAAGAATCTCGATACAAATCTTCATCGTATTGAGTTGCTGCAAAAATAATTGTGGTTTCTGTTCTTGAATTTTAAAGTTATACAGGATATCCGAAAAATGTCGAAAAACATTGAGGGGGGGTAGTTCCTGAATTCGCGACTTCGTTACGGAGTTATTCGCGAGAAACACGGACCAATCAGAGCGCGGCTACTGCGGAAGGGCTCGGCCAATGCCAATGTCGCGCTCAACGGGACCTGCGATGTAATTGGTCCGCGTTTTTCGTTAATAAATCCTTAACGAAGCCGTGCAGAACATTTTCGCAAAGGAAAAAGTCGTTTCGAATGGCCTGAAGAATCGACACTTCCAAAGTTTTCCGACATTCTTCGGACATCAATGTCGTCTCTTCTACTGTTTCATTTTTTACAAAGTCTAATGATCACCTTTTAGTTGTTTCGCGACCGTTTTTCGAGGGTCTGCTTCGATTGCTTCCATGTTAGGAAATCTTGAGGACGTTCTCGAAATTTCTGTATTAGAAACAGCGATGTTATTTACTGTCAATGTTGAACGTTACTTCTCTTGAAAGCATCTCTCATATGAATTTGTAGCCAGACAGCCGTGACAGCCATCATGCCCTTATTGCTTAGCGCACGCTTCTCTTTTGAAATGTTTTGAACGCTTCACTCGAGCCTGGCTCCACTCAGACTTTTGCGTCTTCCAATACTTCTTCAACATCGGTCTTGAATTTTCCATATTTGTGTTCTCTTTTGGTTACAATGACTGAAACGAATTATATAGACAGCTTCTTTAAAACAGTTTCCCCATTTCTTCCCGGCATATAGGAATTTCATATACTCTATAAGAGAGAAATACTGTGTTTTACAAAAAACTTTTACAAACCTTGCCATAAAATGTTACGACTCTAATACAGTAGTATCACAAATGAGTCTCTATTTGCACGTTTCTTGCACACTTCGCTGATTCCTCCGAGCGACAATTTTTTAATAGTTCACGGTTGAATTAGCTCGTGGCAAATAGAAAACATCGGACGGCTAGTTCTCGTTACATATTCATGACAATTAGAATGCTATTCGTGTTTTTCCTTCGGACTACGAAGCTAACAGTTAGCAAAATCGTCTGCGCAATATTCGCTCTGTAATGCGAAAAATTATAACGCGCCTTTTACGAATCGCAATTATAGCTTGTACGTATAAACTTTTACTGAAATTAATTTTACGTCGAGAGAAAACAACATATTGCTTCAATATAAAGTAGATGGTTAAATTATGATTATTATTATAAAATGTGTTACGTCAAAGTTTAGCAAGGAGACAAGGAAATATTTTTCGTAAAATGCTTCGGCGCTTATCCTATTACGCGACTTACCCGGAGTCCGACAAAATGGTCGCGACAACAGAGCGAAGAATTGAAATCTCACAACTGTTGAGTCTTTCCGACTACTGAAATTAAATGAGTCCGACGAAAAACTAGTTTGGAAAGCTGTTTTTTTCTTAAGTGAGTTCCATATGCACCGCTAAACGACAAGATTTTTCCGCGAACGTTAAAATCCGACGTAGACACACGAAACACCCGTAGTCATGTTGCTGCTTTTCCCCGAGGTTTAAGTAACCGTGCGGCCATTTGTGGAAACGTTACTCGTCACGTTGGGAAATTCCTTTTGTTATGATTTACCGTCGCGGAAGTGCTTGATGAATGTTCCAACAACCCGAACAATGAATGAGGATTTAGACGGCCATTTCAAAGTATTTCAGAGCATTTATGAAGCGTACCATTTTCTGGAAAATATATTTCATACTTCTCCGCATTATTGCATACTAGGATTTAACACTAGGTTTTCGGGACACGTCAAAATTTTACTCAGATCGTAAATTCATAAAGAATTATTCATCAAATTTATTTCTTTGAAAAAATCGTTGAAGATTTGGATAGACGCATTCTTGTTATTTATATAAAGCAATATAAAATAGTCAATTTTGGTGCTCCGTGAACCTAGTGGTACTGACAACGAACTACTAATTTTCCTGAGCGGATTCCTTTTAAGCGGATTATCAATGGAGAACTTGTCCGGAGAATATTTTAGAAACTCCGACATCGCGAATTGCAACGGTGAGTTATTCAATGGGGCGCAGCTTTTCGCTAAGTACCAAGAATCATTGAATTTTGCAGGAATTAAACAACTGACAAACAATAGTTGTGGTTATTGTATGGTAACCAGCGCATTTAACACTGTATAATTCTCCAGAAAATATTTTGCAAATACTTGGCATTACTTCAGACGACTAGAGGCTAGACAAACGAGAAAACCATTACAAAATTGAGTATTTAAAGTTTTAGATGGTAAAGTGTTTCGGATTAATTGCAATAACCCGGAAGAGAAAAAGGCAACTTCCTCCTAATTGCAAGCAATGTCCTTAATGAATCCATGAGCAATTTTGTCTTCGTTCCACCTTGTTATCTTGGAGATTAAGTAGCTTTTAACAGAGAATTAATTAATATCGCGTTAGTAGCAGAGTAATTACACTCTCATGGTCGAGCATTGTCTCGGACAAAGCAATAACATCTTTTATTCTACTTGAGAAGTCGAACAAATTAATCCGATTCCTGAACAAATAATACTTGGATGGGTTAATAACGCTTCGCACGAAGAACTATCTGAGAAACAAAGTATTCGCGTTTCTTCAATCGAGTTAATGAAAACATGTCTCCACCGGTCACCCTGAAGGTTATGAGCCGAGGAAGAAGTACTTCAGAACCTTCGCCCGGATATTACTTTCAACTCTCTGGCAGAAATCGTAGAGAAATTACTTGAAGACCTTTGATCTACCACAAAGAAAACAACAAAGTGAGGAAATTAATCGGACTTTCTGAGTGAAACTGGAATATTCCCGTTCCATCTCTGACGAAGAATACAGCTCTCCGAGATGTTAATGACATTCTTTGTAAATCGAGGACCGTGGAAAACAAACGATCGAAACTTTGCTTCGAACGTTAGATCGCGAAGATAAGAAACAAAGTTGGTGTTCTGTGTTAGACTCCTTCGCGGGGGTTTCTCGTTCTATAATCTTATTATAATTAAATATACAGAACGTCCCAAAAATGTTGTGATTCCTTGAAATGATTCTTGACTTGATTTGAAGCAACTTTTTCCTATGCGAAAATCTTCTCCGCGGCTTCGTTAAGGAGTTATTAACGAAAAACACGAACCAATCAGAGCGCGGACCAATACGGCGCTCCGCCCACTGTGCTCTAGTTGGTCCGTGTTTTTCGTTAATAACTCCTTAACGAAGCCGCGGAGAACATTTTCCCAAAGGAAGAAGTTGCTTCACATCAACTCAAGAATCAACCCCCGTCGCAAAAACTTTTGCAACGATCCAATAATTTCATTTTCACGAGCAAATGATAAAGCAACACTCCTTTCCCAAGTTCAATAACGATAACACTGTTTTACGTGAAAACTACCCTCGCCACTTAAACAGATTCTTGTCCTCCAAGGATTTTAGCATGTTCTCTGTCTCTCTCTCTCTCTCTCTCTCTCTCATTCCACACTCCCTACTAGCTCCTTGTAACTTGGAGTTAGCAAGTACGCAGATCAAAGTTGTGCAATTCTTATGGAATCATTCTCTTCCTTTAGGTGCTGTAATCATGAACAAGGGGGAGGTGCAACTCCGCGAAGTCCGACCCGAACTACTTTGCAAATGCAATAATAATCGAGATTATGGCAGCTTTAAAAGTTTATGCCTAATGTAACGCTGGTCCGGGCGCACTTTCCCGTTGCCGATCTTACTACTTTCCGGTTTTAATGTTCTATTGTTCACAGGCATTCCGTTAATGAAGTGCTAGCCAAGATTACGAGATTACTGCAATTTTTCTTCATCCCCCCGGGAGGAAGACGTCGACTGTTTCGTTGCGCGCGTTTTGAGCTCGCAGTCCTTGTGTCCCGGAAGTTTCCATTTTACGCGAGGAAAGAAAGCTCCCTTTAAAAAAGGTCGCCGTAAAAATTCACGAGGGATTTTCGCAAACGGACAAGCGCGCTCCGGTTTCTTTCCCCCGCCCCCTGTCTTCTCTCCCACTTGTCTCTTCTCTTCTTCGTTAAAGATTGAACATGGACATAGGGACTAACGTTATTAGATTACTGGACCACGCTCTACAGTCATCCGAAATTGATGCGCTTATAAATAAATTTTCCGTCGACAAGAATTATCGCCGGTAAATGCAAATGCTAAACGACTATTTCAGATAATTACAGCATTATATACTGTACAGCATTGTAATATCGCAGTAATTGATGAAACGTCGCAATGGACGCTATGGTTGCGGCAAATTATACTATTCCCAGCTTTTCCACGCTGCTGTTACGTCATTGAAGCGACCCTCTGATGGTTTCTCATTATATACAAATTATATTTCTCGAAATGAGTATTTAAGACGGTCTTGATACTGAAAATTCCCAATGCAGTTTCTTCGAAAATTGTTAACGTTAGGTTTACGGGACCCGTCGAAATGACGAATATTTTTAATTTACTCCTCCAAAAAGCTAATAACACGGGTATGTGCATTGTGCATCTTACAGTTTTGTCTGAAATCCAAGGGGAGGATACTGTCGAATCGATGACATTTCAATACTACATGAAGACATCTCTGCATTTAATCTGCGCGGCTAGGCGAGCGAATTCAATCTGCGAAATGACTGTACAGTATCCATCGTGTTATACAAGCCAATGCTCTCAGGTACCTCCTTTTCATTCATGAACAGCACGAAAGGTTCCACTCGATTGCGTGCTATTGATTCGGCGATCGGAGCCTCGACGACGCGAAGCAACGCGAGGCAACGCGAGGCAACGCGAGGCAGGATTATTTTGTTTTTCATTCGCGGCCCGGGAATCCCCTGAAAGGCGAATTTAACACCGGCAAGACCTTAAAGCGGCCCTTTGGTGACGCAACGTCGGCTTAATGCGCCCCAACACTTTGGTCTAGTTCCACCCGGTTGCCTCGTTCAACCCTTCCTCTCGGACTATCCCGGTCCAATGTCCCGCATCATTAACAGTCTCATGCAAATTTTACTCGCCGCCCACCGACAATGCAGCGATTACACACACGCAAGCACACACCGCCGCTCGAAAATATTCGGTCACTTGTTTGGTAATCAAGAAATTCGCAGTTTTGTTATCAACCCTCGTAATACGATGGAACGATCCAAGCGCTGTGGTCAATTTTCCTACAACGGTGAATGGGGTTCACATCTTTGTTAGGTGCAGCGAGTCTCACAATTAATGGCACACGCTTTATATCAGAACAAGTTTTTTACAAATGGACAAACACGACTTCATTTTCTTGCCGTTTTACGCCAATACCCAGAGATTTTCGCCATTTTTTGCCGTTTGTAAAATTCGTAAACCGATTGATAAATTCACACCAAAAATGCTGAAAAGCATAAACAATGAACACACTGCGTATCGATTACTTCAAAAAAGAATAACAAACACTGATTGATTATTTTTACAAGTAGACGGAAACATGCATGAACGTTCAGACCCATTATTCATATTTTGAAATACCTAGTTTGTTTATTGCACCAACAAACAGCTTCATATTTTACATCGAAGAGATGAATGTTACCGTATTCAATAGAGTGGTTTTTATTTATTATTCTTCACAGAAAAACAACAAGATAACGAGCAACATTGTGTTTCGAACCGTATCAGTCGCGTTGCTTTGTTTGTATGATACCTACAACACATAGACACAGAATGCCGTTTCACCCAAATAATATTTTTCCTACAACAGTAAACGGTTGACCAATTTTTATTAAGTGCTTTCTGTATGCAACAAGTCCCGAACCGCTTGTTATTGGAAATATATTTACCTGTCTGTTCACGTGGAACGATTCACTTTTCTCAAATTGAGAGAGAGAGAGAGAAAGAGAGTGAGAGAGAGAGAGAGAATTTCAATGGTCTCGTTCAATTAAAGTATAGTAAACAACGTGTGATAACCGCCAATCGCAGATTTCTCACTTTCACTAGTTATTAATGCAATACTCTCCTGTTATTATGTCTCCGTAGTCAAAATGTCAGAACATTGTTTGGCTGTTTTAAATGTAAAAAGTGAATTTTTATTTAAGTCCTGCTGCCCAGAATCGTTGCAAAATATTTTTATGTTGCAAAAAGATCTTCAGTCTAGTGTGATAACAATTGATATACTTTGAAATCGATAACGAAATGAGATTTCCCGAATTATTCCAAAATACATATTATATGTTGCTGAATTGAATTTGAATGTATAAGATTTGATATGCATGATACCAATATTAGAAATAGCATATATATTTATCGAAAAGATAAAATAACGGAATTATACCACATGCCCAACAGTCTGTCTTGTCAATACATTAAAAGAATATTACAGATAATTATTTCACTGATGAAACTATTCCCGCAAAGTTTCCAACTAAAATTTCAAACATTATTATTCAGCATTACATTAGTTGATTTGAGAATTCACATGTCCAAATCGGAATTACAATGATTTGCACATGAAATTATGTTGCAACTATTGACACAATTAGGTAGACCACTCGCTCCACAAAGGATTTATGCAAATACCATATGTGATATGCTACAATGTAAAAATATTGGAAACACGTTAAGAATACGAATGAGAAACCAACGCTGTAGAATATTCGAAGAACGATACAAAAATGAAATGCAACGTAGAACTGCCGTGCTACTCCTTGTCAATAAAATACCGATTATAATTTATTGACATTTAACAATATAATCAGTGCACCGTGCAGATATCGTTTAAATAGATACGATAAACTAAAATGGTATGCAACACGTAATGAATTTATCGTTCAAATTTATACTCGTTAAACCCATTACGAACTGCATGTATTTTATTGTAAACGTTCTCAAAATAACAAATAATCTCAAGAAACAACAAGTGTTAGTATTTTCTCTGTAGTTTCGACCAATTGCTATGTTTTCAAAATATTTTTCGTCGCATAGTAAATAGGTTTTCTAACTTTTAAACAAATCCAAGTTGTGTGGTCCAATATTAAAAAGTGTGCCAATACCTTTTTTACCCACTGTAAAAAAATTTAGGAAATAGACTACTAACCTAAAAATTCGCTCATCACTGATTTATTCGTGTAGTATCACCTACGAAGATTGGAGGAGTGGCTATGAAAGTTCACGAAAATTAGACAGGACAGGAGAAGACCTAATAGGTGTACGTTTAATCTAACAGTTCCAGTTACTCTGTGCCACGTTCCCTCTTATCTATTCGGCTGTTCCGTCTGAGCACCGTCGAACGTTTCAGAGGGAATGTCGGCTCGATCTTCGTCGAAACATCAGGATCGATCCTGCCTGCTCCCGCTAACTTGCTTTAGTTTCGATTAGGTTCTCTCTCGGCTGGTGGATACGTCGACTTGGGAACTCGGTAATCTGCGCCCGGATATGGACTTAGCGAAACAGAGGTTGAGGGGTCAAAGGGGATGGCACACGAAAAAGCGAATGCCTCCATACTCCATAGAAACGCGTAACGAATCGACCCGGCTCGCGTGCACGGCCGTCATGACACAGCAACTATTATCCGCCGCGGATCTAATTAGGCGTCCCATTATTTCGGCTGCTTGTGAAATAAACGGGACGCCCGGTTTAATCGTCCTCGGTTCGATCAGAGCTCTGTACCTGCCGCCCCGGAAAACTCATTATAGGACGAGATGAAAGAGGGCGGACCGTTTTTGCGTGTGGACCTTAATTGCGGTGAATTTATATTCTCGTTGGTACCGACGCGACGACGGTATGAAGCTGACGTACGGCGTTAATCTTCCACCCCATAAAAATCGGATTAAATCATCATATGTTTACAATTAACTTGATTCATACCTTCGATAAGGTAACAAAAATCGGGTTAAACTTCATCCGAGGAGACCAAACATTTTTAAACTTTTTTTTACACAATCTTGTGGATTTTGACGAAAAAGTGCCGAATAATCCAAGTTTTAACGTTAAGAATTCACTAGTTCCAAAGTTATGCGTCTTTAAAGTTTCTACTATCACGTTCCCGCCATGTTTCTACTCGGGCCACTGGCAGAAGCAAAGACTCTCCTGTGAATCCGATAAATAATTCTCGGGTACTCTCAATAATTTGTGATTTTGTGGGTTTAAGGGCGCATTAAATTGGAACCGTATCGTCTTCCGAACAGAGAGAGAGTTAAAGGTAGCTTTTACGACATCCGAGTGTTTCTTTGAGCTGTACATAAGGTCCCTTGGTGACAGCACGAACTAAACAGAAGTTCCTAGGAAAATTGTCTCACGTTCCTTACAAGTGACCGTTTTTCGCCGGTGCCGGCGGCGGTCGAAGAAATTGAAAACAACCGAGACGTTTTATCGACGCTATTGGGGTTGATTTATAGCGTGCTGGCTCGTTGATAAATGCTATTGTCGCTTCCTACGGGGTATTGTCGATTTCAAATTAATTGAACTGCATTAAGGCAGTCTCGTATGTTGAGTATAATGCAGCAGAGTAAAAATCAAATTAGTTCCTCCGAAAATGTAGTTTATGCAAAATTAGAGAGTTTAATTAAATTGAGTTTACTGAAGTTTACCACGCGAAAGTTAAATACTAGAAATTTAGGTCCTGCTACAAGAGGGCTTTCAATTAAATATAATTATATTTTAGGGACAAATATTTTTGAGTATTTGTGTGTTCAAAGTGAATTGTACTGCAGCTATGTACCTTTGACAAACACATTAACCACATCAGCTCTTCTAAATGGTGGAAAATGCTTCTCATTACATCAAAGGAAAATGTCCGTTCACATTTGTCTATGTCCTCTGTCCTCATGATATAAATGGAGTCATTGAATATTCAAACATCCTAGACTGATTGAATGCACTCGTTCGTGTTTGTCCGTGTTCGTTTGCGATTACTAGAATGCTGTTTAGTTAATTTAGACATCGCTGCTACCTACACACTTTTATTAATAAACATAATATATCAAATTTTGAAATTTAATTGTGAAAAAAAATTTGTATCTATTCTATTTGTAACAATGCATTTATTCTACAATTATAACTTCCCAGAAAGACCTCCTTCCAAATATACATACGTGAACATGTACCTAATGATATTTGTTTCATCAATTTGTATTTCTGTTAGTATAATTAAATTGTACGATTTTGCAGTCAAGTAATTAACTTTGTATGTTACGAATAATAAATGCGGCACTACCATGATATATGTTTGATATTTCTAATTTATATTATTTCGTTAATACGCGTGCCATTAAATTATAATGGCCTCCGTAGCGACTGCACGATAATAACGGCACAATTTTGTACAAATTTTGAAACATTTTGATGAAAATTTTATTATGCACAAAAATGGGATGCTGCCAAAACCGTTAGACCCTCGCATAAAATACTATGATTGAAAAGTTGATGCATTCGGGTCTACATGCAAGAGTCTCGGTGTAATTCTGATCGGTCATGGTGGTGAGGTTTGGTTAGTTGTACCCGACGGAATTGCAGGAAAGTTAGTTTCCACGGGACACCAGTTAAACTGCACACAGGTTTGTACGTAACCAATGGTACTTTTGGCTGGACCAGATCAGCCAAACACAGCAAAACCTTGGACGTAGACGTTACCGCACCACGAGTATCTCTTGCACATGTATACACGCATACAAACCTACATGCATCTACTTCCATTCGCCCATTACAGCTGCCTCGCAATTGTTTTCTGAAATTATGACAATTCACCATCGCTTGCTAAATAAGCTCGGTTCTCCAATCTCAAAAGTGCAAACAACGATTAATACAACACATTGAAACCTGCGCGTAAAAATTAATATAGAGGCAATTAATATTCTTTTAGATATACATATTGCAGTTACACACGAATGTGCTAACTAATATGTAAAAATAATATTGTTGTTTACAGCGTTCCAGTTCCAGGTAATCAGAATTCGCGAGAACCGATACGAAAAAAGGAAACGTGTGCAGGGTAGACAAACAGCAAATACTTTTATCGGTTAGTCCAATCGATTTAACGACGTCCGTTATACGATGGCGCATTTTCCTCGCAGGATCGCGTACACGAGTGATCTCTGTTGCGTTAAGTCCCATTTCCATAAGGGAGACGGCGAATCACGTTGTAGATATTGATTATTCGATTTTTCGAGAAGCGGAATGTGCCTCGATTCCCGGCGGAATAATATTGTCTCGCGGATAAAGAAATAGCCGAACCTGTGTCAACTATGACACCAAAAATTCCCTGAAAGCTACGTTTACACAATGTATCAACGAGGATACAGCGGGATGGAAAAAGTGTGAGATTCAATTTCACGGTTCAATGTCCTCCGATGACTCCGCTATCTATTTACTGTGCAGCCGTGCTCGGCTTTTGCTATTCCGAACGAATATCTCGCTTAATTAACGCGAACCGAGCGTGACCGTACCGGGAACAGGAGGGACACGCGAAAAAATGAAAAATATCTAGGGAACGTTTAATTACTCGACAACATTTTAATGAAGTCCCTCCAGCCTGGCAAACAGAATCTTAATCATTCATCCGCGCGTCCAGCTCGAAAGAAATCACCGTGTCAAGTGCAACTAGAACCGAGACGGGCTTATCTTTTATGTTTTCCGTGCAACTATCTAGTTATGCGGGGTATTAAAAAGGAGATGACAGTGAGAGAAATGAAAAATATCTAAAGAGTTTTGCGAACCTTTACCGGTCGAAGAATAAAAGGAATTCAACCATTTTTTTCATATACAGAATCGTGTTACTTAAAATGTCTGAGGCTTTAAAAAATTCCACTTACTTACTTACAAATTAGATTCAAGACCACCGTCGATTTCCTAGTTAGTTAGTAATAGGTCCTGGGCCGTTGATCACCGCGTGACTTGATGGTTCCATAAAACGTTGCTGCGCAATAAAATGAGCGAAACTGAAGATTTAAGTGCGGTGTTTATTTATAGTTTTTAATAAGATGAACGTAAAGCTGGTTGATAACGGGATCACGGACAGGAACAGGGGCATTTAATCTACCGTAAAAATGTCCTTCTAAATGAAAAGACCAGCCCACCTTCCTAATCGCTGATCGATCCTTTAAATTGCTCGGCCGATGGCTTTAATCTCGAAGAAGCGAAATTAAAGCGGAGGTGCCGGTGCAAGGTATCGCAAGACCTGTTGAACACGTCGCCGAAGTGCAGGACAGGTGCACTCGTCCGGGTTCGTCGTCGATTTCCCAGCCGAATATACGCGCCACGTTCACAGCATCGATTTTCCATATCGCTCGGCGATCTATCGAACCTTTTTTCACGCTATGGGAAATGAAAGTTTCGCCGGGCGAAGACAAAGCGGGCAGATCGATCAGTCGCGGCTCGGCGAGCGCGCCGCGCCGCTTTCGATCACGCCAACCTGTAAACGGTGTCCTCGCGAATGGAAAAGTTTCGCCCGCGGATTCTTCGGTCGCTTTTCCTACCGACCAACTTGGACAACGACCGGAAGGAACCCTGCGTGGCATGGCTACCGGCTGCGAGGAATCCCATCGTTCCGTAACGCTGCACCGTTTAGTTTAAGCACGTTTCGCACTTTTACCAAACGCTCGCGAAAGCCGGCCTTGGACAAACACACGGCAGCCCGAGAACTATCTAGCTTCCTTAATGTACAATAAGTCCTCTATAAATCCAAAAAGGCTCTACACCATAAACGCAAAAAACATATCCCCTCCACTCGATCTGATCTCGACTCGGGTATATTGGTGCGATTCGTTCTAAAATTCTGGAAAAATGTGCTATATTTTGGATCCTAAGGCGCATTTCGCAACATTTTTTCAGATTTCTTTGTTGCAAATTGAGGTCGTAAAAAATGAAAAACTCCACAAAAATCGGAAAAACATGCTATTCCAATGTTTAGTTCCCTGATAAAGTAAAACAGGCAGTGTCGTTCAATTTTTTTCAGATTTTTTGTTGCGGGAGATCATTGTGAAAAACAATAAATACCGAATTTTTTCGACATTTCTGCTATGAGCAGAAAAGTTACACTTGTTGAGGTTTTCCATGTTTTACCAGCACAGTTTGCGACAAAAAATCTGAAAAAATTCTGTAAAATGCGCTTTAAGATCCAAAATGTGTCCCATTTTTTCAGAATTTTAGAACTCATCGGAGACCGGAGTAACTACCCTCGCGGACAAGCTAGAGGGCTGATATTTTACTCAGAGTGTTTTTCATGGCCAACTTTCGAACGACTCGATAGCCACTGGACAACCTCTAAAGGACACTCTAAGGACAGTTTTGACCATCTTAATCGGCTAGATTGAAAAAGCCAAGAGAGGAAATAAAACCTGAAAGAAGCGATATCACAGAAAGAAGCAACTATTCGAGTACCATTGATAAAAAAAAAATCACTGCAGTTAAGTATACGCAATTAGCAGCACCGCGGTGTCCTATTTCCGTTGGGAAGGGAGATCCCTTTTGTTAGGTGCAACCGACCTTCCACGGTTGCTAAAGTACTGCTGGAGACCATCGGGGTCTACGAAGGCCTTGCAATGTCTACCAAATAATATGAAGAGCCATCTAAAGCATTGAAGAGCCACTTGAAGTTTAACTTGAAGACCTGAAACCCTTGCTGTTGGCTGTCACGGTCCTTTTAGGATCGTCATGAGCTACAACGGGCGGTCGGGAGTAGAGAGGTCTTCTTGCGTGTCTCTGACGACGAATCGCTGTGTTAGAAAGAGAGCCCATAATTGTAGAATCGAAAGAGAAGGGAGCTGAGCAAGAGTAGAAGATGATCGAGTATATTCGAGTATATCAAGTAGACGTCAAGGTCAATGTGGATAAAAAAGATCGACCTCGAAACTCGAAAAAACAAATTTTAGCTTAATCTTTATTTAGAACATGAATTTTTGTTTCCTACACAATGGTATCACGTTGTTGAATATTTCGAACGTTTTAAACTGAATTTAGAGATATTTCTGGGTTAAAAAAGAATCATTCATATGCATTTGATTATGCAAATCGTCACAGCGCGCATCCATACCTACGATAAATGTATACTGTCTGAAAAATTTCGTATTCAATATTCACTGTTTACTCTGCGGTGGCAGTGGCCTAATATCTGAATACTTTTCCATAAATGTAATTATTACCCGCTTCCCGGACACATATTTTTTTCGAGCCGGCTATTTGAATTGTAAACTAATTCACGTGTCTCGCCTATTTCGATACGCGGGATCGTTAGTCGGCCAGCTGTCGATATTAATCGTTGCCGGAGCGTTTCGAAATTCTAATCCGTCGTAATGGAATTAAAGCGAGCCGGAGGAGCTGAAAGAATGAAGGAAAAAGGTGAATGATCGATCGCCAAACGAAACGTTCGTTCAAGTGGTATCCGCAGCATCGAGTACGCGTAGAATTTAACGGGAATCCGTAAAAAATGGCTCCTGGTCGAAGTACCATTTTTCTGCTACGATAGACTTCGTCGAAATTCAATTTACTATCAAACATCGGCCACCGTAAATCACATTTTAAATTATTTTCAAAAGTGCCGAACGGTTTTATTGGCTTGGACACTGAAAGCCGGCACACAGAAACGTTCCTGAATGATGAAAGAATCGGGTGACCACCGAATATAATGAAGCCGGGAAAATAAAAGATTTCATGCTCCCTTTTTTTCCACGTACTCACAGATTTTTAATTTTCCACGGAGCTTCCTGGGTAGGATAATTTATTCATACGGATTTGTAATTGATTAATCCGGCATTAATTTCGAAATCGGAATGGCCGTGGAAATTAATGAATTTGCTGTGCGTTGAATTTTTATGGGAACACTATTTTTCGATCGTGATTAATTGATTCGGTAATTCGGATTTTATTATTGTGAAGTTGGCCTGCTAAATAATTTGATCAATAAGAAATACTATCATACGTGCGCAATGCAGAATATTCGAACGATTTCTCTTACTTCTAATATTGGATAATATAACCTTAAAGTTCATTATATCGCACATGATTGAATTCTTTTAAACGAATCACAAAATCTTACTACTGTGTACGAAGCGGAGACACGGTGAAAAATTTGACAACGCAGCCTCGCGATGCCGAATCTAATTATTAGACTGCGGGTTATATGTATTTATGACAAAAATGAGTAGGTGTAATTTAAAGCAGCAAAAACATTAGAGGAGGAGGAGGAGGAGGACTTTAAAGAAATTTATTACGGAAGAAATTAAATTTTTATCTTACCCCAGTTTCTTGCAATTCAGATGGAAAGTTTTTATTTCGCATAAAGATCTGCAGTCTACTAATTACGTTGCAAAACGAGGTTCCCTACGGAGTTCGGATCATGTATCCAAAAAAAAAGGCCTCGTCGCGTAGACAGTTTCAAATTTACGAAAATTAGGATTTATCGAGCATGGACTCCTTTCCTCCACGTAATGTAAACGATATTCAGATTTATCCTGATTACGCTAATCAACTGGGACATCATGATGAAGAACGAGGATCCGAGTTGTCGTGGCAGTCTTCCTATTGCCTGGTCTGCGTCGAGCGTTGTTTAATATTGCCGCTAGTTCAGAAAGCAATCAACGCCCCGAGTTCGTTAACAATAGATTTCCAGGTGCGGAAGAGTTCTGGAACTTTTTAATAAGCTAGTATACATATATTGGATTCTAATACGTGTGGAACGTTTTTCTTTTTTTTTTTCCAAGTTCTCGTATTATTAATTCCGATGAAAACAGGAGAAAAAGTATTCTTGGAAAGAAAAGTTTTGATGTGAATAAACCTGATAAAAGATTAGTTCACTGATAGATTTATTTGATCGACTGTATCTTCGACATCGACTCGATCATGTCTGCTCACGTTGGCGTTGCGATTCACGTGCGTTGCCTCACAGGCTAACTGAGACTGATTGCATCTCTGCGACTTTCATTTGTCCCTCCTCTAATCTCCATGATAATTATCCAGCGTTAACCGCACTGCGGTCGTCTCCGTGGAATTTCAGTGCCCATCGAGGGAAAAATCCTATGCATGTTAAGTACACATAAGAAGCACGGTCGAAGGCAAGTTGATGATCGTCGTTGGAAAATCGTGGAATTGCTTCGGGCCGTCCTCGTTAAAGGGTTGTCCATTCGGCAAGATCAAATACCTCGAAAAAATTGATTTTGCCAATTCAGAAATAAAACAAGAGAAAACGTACAATTATTTGATTACAAACGGAAATTGTGAATTTTTATTAAAATCGTTTATATATATATTTCAAGCTTCTCTTTGATATTTGGCAGCCGATATAAATTTCATAAAATTCCCAATATAACATGAAAATCAAAACATATTTGATTTATGTATATTGGGGGGGGGGATCTCTGTGCTTGTCACATAAATGACGTGACATTTTTATAAAATATCACACTTTTCTACCTTTTTATTATTACCCGAAGCTTATGTGCTAAATTGGATTTTTTACAATGAAAATATATGTGTGAATATATATCCGCGAATGTTGTTTTGTGCCCAATTAATTTTCAAAAAAGTCCAAGAAGGTCGGATAATTTCAAGATAACCGATAGGATCTTATTTCGTCTATTGAAAGAAAGTTTCAAGGACGAGTCCAGCAAGATCAGGTTGATAAAGGTCGGTTTATCGTAGGCAGTCCAGGCCAGTCGGACAGAACCATACTATCCTGGCTTTGTATCCAGTATTTTAACTTTTTGAAAAACCAATTTACAAACACTACCCAAAACCAGGGTAGTAAGGTTCTGTCCGACTGGCCTGGACTAGCTAAGATAAACCGACCTTAAATCGTCACGGAGTCTGTGGACAAAACAGTTGCTGTAGGATCCGCAGACTATTATTGATTTCGTAGTCGGTAGCCATTATCGTCACCGTAATCCCGCCGTAGGCGTCGAAGCACGACAGTTGACGGAGGATTTCGGTTCAGTGTCTAAGTATCGATATGAAATACGATATGGAGTGGCCTGCCAGTCAGTCAAGTTTGACCACTGGCTGATGGGATGATCAGCCAGTCCCGTGGCTACCGCCTGAATGATTGAAATTATCTTCATGACTGACAATCGTGATCATGTTTGCCAGCATGCTGGCTGGTGTTATGCAAACGCACCGTGGCCCGCGCGCACGCGTCCCTGCGTCGAACGCATGATTAGTATGCCAAAATAATTCATTAAACATCCCCTTTAATTATTCATCGTGTCACCGTTGCGCTTCGACGCGCACCCACCGACAGTTTTGACAGTTTCGATCGAGCCGACAGAACATCGCGCGGTAGTCGATGACTCCAAAATGGTGCAGAAACAGGAAAAACGCATATCTAAATATCCCTTATTTTTAAGATTTTAACACATTACCGACCGGTGATTATTGCATAATTCTGAAAAATCTATGATACATGGCTAAACACTTTTTAATGGAACCTTCAATAGCAACAGCAATTTTCATTGTGAACTAACAAGTCACCCTCAATAACGTCATCTAATAGTTCCATTTAAGATTGCAATGTAAAAGAGAATTTCTATGCTTTCTTTTGGTACAGCACAATTATTGAGAATCTCATTAATAGGTTTCCGGTAGGTAAAGTGTTAAGCGTTATTGATTTCTGAAAAATTCCGTCGATTCGGCGAACTTACAAAAGTAATGAATAAACGGTGGCGACGCGCGGCGATGGTGGTAACGAAGAAATATTGGAAAATATAATTCACGCAGTACACGATTCAGATTAAAATGTTCATCAGCGAAACTTGCTGCGTGGACGAACGCGTGCTGCTTGCTTTTTCATTGCACAAAATAAATAAGGTTTCTGATGTTATTAACGCGACGCTGGTCGGTAACCATTTAATCAAAAGGTGGATTAATTTAACAAATTAATCGCGGGGTGAATGTTTCAAGCTGTCGCTGCAAATATATTTGCAACGTATTTATTAAGTGGCAGTTTCAGGCAATCGTTATTGAAATGTGTTTGTAATGAAGTTTCTTAATAGTAAACGGGGGGACAGAGAGAGAGAGAGAGATATGGTATAACTGAATTCGGAGTGCTTAAATTAAAAGCTATTCCTGATTTTACATTAAATTTTACAGAACTGTATTTTAGAGAAAGAATATTGTTTATAGCAACTAAAAAAATAAAAAATTACCAATGCTTATTCTGCGCTGGACCTGTTATCTCTATAAGTATGAGATTACAGCGGAGAGGCGGGAAGCATTATCGACCCGAATGCCGATTGGCTAAGATCGCGACGAGCCGAAGGTGGTTCAAGCGAAATTGTCCAATTTTCTCGGCGGCGAAATCGGTTTCTTCCGTCGAGAGTCCACCGACGCGTGTGTAAACGGTTCGTGGGATCGGCAATAACGGGGATGTTTGAATGCATCGTGTCCAGTGACTCGACGAGGCTGCCAGACATATACGAAAAGCTCGAGATAATTCGCGTTAAATCGTTTCTCGCCGTTCGATTCGTCCCATACCGGCGCGGCTACATCCTTTTCTACGACCACGGTATCGGACGGCGAAATGCCTCGCACCGACGACGACCGTTGTCACCGGAAATGGAAACGTTGCCGCGCAAATAATATCCCCTTCATGATAGTTCCCGTTCAATACAAAAAGTGGCGCTGCCAGCGAAACGATTTGACCGATCTCGGATGATTCGCTTCTTTATGAGTTCGATGGGCACCATTGAATCCCCAGCGATTTATACGAGCACTCGTAAAATGTTTTCAATTTGAATCACGCCGAGGGAATGTCGCGAGAACAGCATTACAAATAGTTCGAAATATTGTTGTAGCTGTGTGAAGCAGCGCCGGGAAAAATGTGTCGAGGAGGGAAAAACATAAAGTTCAGATTGCTGTGCTTCGATTGCCGAAAAAAAAAAGTAAATATAGTTGATTTAACAAATTCTATAATATTCTGTAACATGCAATGGATTCAAAAAAGGTATTTCAACGTTAAATTTCCGATTCAGGAAAAATTTTCTGCGCCCACTGTGTTTCCGTCTAATATTTGTTTCGGAACTGCAACAGAATGGAGAATGAAATAATAATTTTAATTATCCGATCCTTGAAATGGCGAAATACTTTAGAATTAAAGCGGATTTAGTACATCGCAACAATGGAATCATTATTTAGGACTCGTTGAGTATCTTAAACAGCACAATCCTTTATTAATTGTCAGTAAACAAAATCCTCGAGGATTATTATATTTTATAAACAAACTACACTCGTAAGTAAGTTCCCCGACACATTTTCAAGCGGATTATCCCGGGTGAAACATTTGTTTGTAACACGTTCGTTACACGAGTCCAAGTTACGTTCTCGTTAATTGCTTACGCATCGATCTTGCACTCCCCTCGTGTAACAATCAGCTTGATTGTTCTTCGATTTGCATTGATCATTCCAACACGCGACGATTGCCTTACCTTTGATTAGTCCAATTCCCATGGCCAGCTTGGCTGTTTCGGCACTTTGTGCTAACTCTGCATATGGTATGCTGTTGCAGTAAGGGAGCGCGAAATATTGGTAGCGGCGAACTAAAAAATTGGAATATACAAAAGTGCATTAAAGACAGCTTTACTTAATTTAATTAACCCCTTGCCGTATTTTAACGAGTCACACTCGTGATGAAGATTTCAAGCAAAGTCTAACAAATGTGAATGTTACGCCTTTCTTTTGAAATAAAAAAAAAAAATTGATTCGTTTGTAATGAATAGACTCCGGATTTTATGCATTTGAAGCATTTAGCGTAATTTAAAACAGTGAAAATATTAAAAGACTTTGAGAGTATTAATATATTATTTTCACCAGAATAAAATTGTCGACGAAGGATATAAATTTATATTTTGCTCCTGTGTCTTGCAATTGATGCGCGAACTATTTATTTTGCATGAACAACCGGAGTCTAGTAATCAATATTTAAGCATTAAAATGTCATTAAAGAAATATACATCTTCTTTTCTCTTCTACGACATTTTTATCTTACAGTGTCAATGAAAAATGCGCTGTACACCTTGTAGCTCGAACAGAAACTGCACTGAATATAATCGCAACAATCACTCAGCGTGTTCCTTCATTAGCCAACTATTCAAAGCGTATTCATCGATTGCAACTTGTAGTTTGTATGAAGCCACCAGGCCGGAAATTGAAAAAATCACAACGCCGGGCGCGTTCGCAGGGAAAGTTTCTGCTCCACTTCTGCGGTAACTTGGAAATATCTTTGACGCGGCCAGCGAATAATATATCACGTTTCTCATTGTTGTCAGGCGCAATCTTCCACGATGGCGACGAGGAGCACAAGGCAGCATTTCTACAAGCGGTGGACGAGACGAGATTCGAGCACGGTGCGCCCGCATTCGAATTACAGCACATCATAAGGCAGGTAGAGGTTAATACCGACAGCTTCAAGACCGCCGCCGCGGGTTCGTATAAATTCTCAATACAGCTTATGAGTAATTTAACGTTGGCAAAGGACGAACAGGGAGGGAGTAGGAGCAAAATCAGCCGCAGCACGCGATTAAAACAACTAATGAACCAATTAATGGCCGTATAGACGAGCCATCCGACTGGTAAAGTACGGGCGTCCTGTCTCGATAAATTGTACGAGCATCGAGAGGGAAGCGGCCTCGGTGTCAATTACCAGCGAACTGTATCGCTGGAAAATAACTATTAGGTTGTTGCATATGAAATGTCCGATTTTAGAATGCAACTCTTATGAAACGTTTCGATCAACAAAAGCTATTGCAGTCTATAAAGTTTATTATTAGATGCATGCAATTTGCCATTTTTGTAGACGAATTTTGAGAAAGTGGAATCAAATAAAATCTAATTTTTAGTGGTTGTAGGCTTCGCGCAGGTCTGGAGTAAATAAAAATCGTATTAAATTCTGTCAAATTTTATACTGCAGCATTTTTTTTTAATTTTCGGAAACCATAAATATCCGCAGTCTATCTATTATATAAAACTTTTTTATATAAAAATTATAAAGATACTTTCATAAAAAATGATTTGAAAAATATATCTTTATTAGAGCACATATTATAATAAGAACTGCGCAAAGTCTAAATTAATTAATTCTTGTCATTTTTGTAAGGCAACCACGTGACTGTTACTTTTATAGTTTTATATTTATTGTATAATTTTACTTTTACATCAAGTTTATTTCAACGTCAACCAACGCGACTGTCGTGTATTACTTTATATCTGGAGAAATAAATTTGATTGACCATAGGATTATATGATTTTTGGTGAAAATGTGCTGATTAATTAACGTACTAGTAAAAATAATATCTTATTTTTACCGCAATACAATCAAGAAACTTGAAATTTCAACATAGAATACATCCGGTACAAAATTGCGTTTGTTTAATGTCACTGCTGAAAATCGGACATTTCGTATGCAACAATCTATCCCGTCCGTTCGTTCGTTTCATTTCGTTTCCTGATCGTTTTGGTTCTCCGACGTCACCTCGACTTCCGCCTCGTCCCGATATCGCGATAAATTTCGCGTTAACTCCTTCCCAGAGATGATAGAACCGATAATAAGTGTCGAGCGGCCGGATCACCCCACCCGCCTCGCATTTGCCACTCCAATAGAGTTTGATATTTAAAAGACTCCCCCGCGCCGTATTCTCTCGGACCAATAATCAGTGCGCTTCCCTTTCCCTGATTGGAAGACGCTTCTTCCACCGTTCCTTTTTGCACCGATAAGTCGATTCCGGCAACGTACTCGACTTTTAATATTTACCCCTGATTCTCCCGTGCCTTCGCTTTGTTACGAGACGAGCGACCTGAAAGGCTGATTTTCACTCGTAGAGTACACTTTTGTTGGCCCGGATAATACCGAGGCGATATTAGAATGGAGATCTTCTCGGGATCCTGGAATATATATCGTCACTAATATTAATTATTTTAATAGTAATATAATAATGCGTCAGCTGATAGAATAGTAATTTTATTCTTAACAAAATGTAGAGTAGTTGTTCCACTTACTTCACGATATTTTGAGTTATGTACTCCGTGATAGTTCCAGATTCAGCAGCGATGTATTTATTGATCCGAGCTGGTATTTTTGGTTTATTATTTTCAGTTTATTACTGCAGATATTGTCAGAATCACTTCTCCGTCCATTCAACAAGAAAGTAACTTTATTTTTCTTCCGGCATGAACAACGGCGCAAACACTACAAAAGCTGCGTCCAATCCATTCCGCACCATTCTTTTCTCCTCTACGTCATTATTGCAGCTTCTTCTGCAAGATCTACGGAACGAATCTCCTTTACATTTCTCATTTCACGAATGTATTGTCTTCTTGTGACAAAATATAACAGAGCCTCTTACCTGTTATACGAATAAGACACGTGTACCAGTAAATCACATAAAGAGCCAAGATTTTCAAAGTTTTATTATGAAAAATTATTCTTCGAGGTTGTTCCGGTAATAAATCCATAACGAACTCTCGCAACTGTTGCGAAAGAAATGAAATTTTTTATTGCAAGATTCTGCTGCTGCCTACCGAGCCATAAAAGTAACTGATACATGTTCCCTTATAAAAATGACAAGATTGATTTTATTTAGAATTTGTGCGGGTCCTATTGATAGACTATACAAGATATCTATACAATCGTTTCTTAGGAAATCAGCTTTATTATTTTTCTAATTGTAAAATAAAAAACTTGGAACCGGTGACTTTGACCGGTGTTGCTAGGTTTAGTGTTAAATGAAAGCAGAAAATTCAGCATACATGACGTGACGATTCCTGGAACTCTCGAGAAAACAAAGCAAAAGGAGCGTTTCAATTTCTAATTATTCACGGCGGTGCGTTTTTACAGCAAATCGCGTTAAATGAGAGCAATCTTGATTTCCGTGTAGCTAGCTCGGTTTACTCGTAACCGCTTACGTGGCCGCCCCTTCTCAGCCAATCTCGAGGGCGCTTCGTTTACGCAGTTAATGCGATGTAACTTGCGGAACGGGCAATGCCGAGGGCACGTTTAACGTTGCAGCTTGCGAACTCATCGGAGAAGGTGTGGCAGCAATCTTCGGCCCTTCCAGCCACCATACACACGGGATCGTGGCGAGCATCGCGGCACGTTTCGATGTCCCGCACATCGATTATGTCTGGCGACAAAACGAGGAACTGCAGGCTGACCAGGAGGAGAACAATCGAACGCCGATGACCGTTAACGTGTTCCCCGATAGCGATATGGTCGGCAAGGTAAGCGGAAGTTGTAGCGATAGTGTCAGATAAATTAACTCTTAGATGCGGGGCAATCGGGAACATCCTAAGATCCTGCACCTTAACCCTCTGCTTTCAAAGCTGATAAGGTGATATCTATTTCAATAATAACCAATTAATCGGATAACTGTATTTAGCACAGAGAACAATTATTACGTCCGTTTAATGTTGGGATTATTTTAGTGGATTGTAAAGAAAGAACTTTTTTGTTTTTCACGATACAAACTTGAGAAGTTCAATAAGTCATTAATAGACTGCGGATGTTTATGCATTTGCCAAATTTTTGTAGACGAACTTGAAGAAAGTGGAATTAAATAAAATCCTATTTTTAATGGGAACAGCCTTTGTGGATTTAACACAATTAAAAACTGTACAAAAAATCCTATTGAATTTTATATTCTAGCGTTTTTTGAAAATTTTCAGGAGCCATAAATAAATAAAAATCCGCTGTCTAGTAATTAATTTCTATTGAATCTGTGCATTGACTGCAACTCTAGACTACACATCCCTAATTAACGAATTTGCTAAAGTGAAAAGGGTAAAACTGTAGTAGATATTTTCAAAATTAAAATAGTATTCGTACATTTCGTGAAGACTTGTTTTAGTGGTTTCCATCACGTAAAAGTTTCCGGGCGATATGGCCGCGATTAAATGATATTGGTTATAGATTAACAATTTCGTTTATGGCAGCCCGACTTGAGACGGAAAACTGTCCACCTATATTAAAAACAGCTCGCACTATTAATCTCGACGCGGCTCCGCGTCGCGACGCCCGCGTCTGACACTTTATGCGTAATATTTCAAAGCTCGTCGAAATGTGACGAACGCGGAGGAACACGCGACAGCATGGCGACATGGTGCACGACAGGGTGCGGCGCGGCAGCGTTCCGATGCATTTTAAATTACGCGTCAAACGAGGCAGATCGAGCGAGCTTGAAGTAGGTAGCACATTAAACCAGTAAGCCGAAGCTAATGAGCACGATCAAAGGTTGTACTTGCGCTGACGACTTTGGAGCTGATTTCCATGCTCTTCGCTTTTCGGTAAAAAATGATCGACGACCGCGACGCTGTCGATGAATTATATAAGTTAAACTCAAATTATCCGGAAACGTCGGACCACCGTACTCTACCGCTTTGTTGGAAAATCAAAATGTCTACGGAGCATACGTTTGTTATACTTCAAAGGTTTCACGAGTTCGCGTACTTTTGTCTTTCCGAAATCCTTACTTGCGAGTTTCCGATCCCAACAACATCTTATAAAGAAATTCCTATATGGCAGGTACGATATAAAAATACTTCGATACCGTTATACCTTCTTTCCTATTTCTATATATTGTGCTACCTCGAATCCTCTCCTGCAGTATGTTTCCTTCCTCACTGCGCCGAGAAACGCGTAACTTCTCCTTTCCAGATTTTTACCTCCGCGAAATAGCTTGTTATAAATATAATAGATTCGACTTGAGCTCTTAAATTTGTCGTATTTATCACATCGTGCTAGCTTTTTGATACTATGGCGCTTATCGCGAAGCGAACCCACGTAGAAACTTCTATACGACCGCTGCTTGCACTTCTCTGCTACCTCTTTCACTTTGACGTTCGTCGGCAACATCTCTTTGCAATGTCAATATGAAATGTGCTACATGATCAAATTTACTAATTACTAGAAATAGTATGTACATGAAAAATCCCAGGCCATTTATATGTAGTAATCAGTTCGAAACGCAACGAGGAAATGTTACATTTATTTCTGCGGGATCAGCGAGTTATTCCACCCGCACAACTCTACGATTTATTAACTAATTATGTGATGATATTCTGTGTTGTAACTCCCGCGAGAGGATTATTTACGCGCGCGCGATCATAATTCGGGATCTGCATTGCAAACTAATTAACACGGACATTTTTCGCGCAACGTTCTGTCCAGCAAAGATTCTTGTGGCAAAAAATTGAAATCGATTTAGACACCGGATTTAATGCATTTATGCCAAAACGACTAGATGCAATTTAAAACAGTGAAAAGATTTAAAGACTTTCAGAGTATTAACATTTTATTTGGACTACATTAAAATATTATTAGTGAAAAATATAAATTTATATTTATAGCTGCTGTGTCTTGCAATTGATGCGCAAACTTTTTATTTTGCATAAAGATCCGGAGTCTATCGATAACGTTAGATAATGATCGAAATCGAAACCCGTTTGCAGATGATTGCTGACGTGGTGGAATCTATGAAATGGAGTACATTTGCGGCTATCTATCAAAACAACGACGGCCTTTCGCGAATGAGACAGGCTCTGACACTCAAACGAAGCAAGGACAGTGTGGTCACGATAAGAAGAATCGGAGAAGGGCCGGATTTTCGATCTGTCCTAAAGGACATTCGTAATCTGTCCATCAGCAACGTGATCGTCGACGTCGAGCCACATCATATCATGGACGTGCTCTACCAAGCGAAGGAGGTCAAACTGCTCGCAGACTACAGCAATTTCTTCATTACATATCTGGTATCGTTCACTTTGAACGTTTAATCTTAATTAATAGCAACTCTTCTCCGGTTTTAGCAATTACAGAAATGTTTGAAGAAGTTCCGTACGAAACGAGACTTAAAGTTTCCACGAAGACATTATAAATTAATCAAAAATTTGAAATACGGTTAATCTGAATATTTCATAGTTTCATCTTCCCCTTTGCCGAGGTTCACTTCAATATTTAGTCGGAAGTGGATTGCAGTTAATCGAATTATTCGTTTATAGTGACCACCGTTGGTCTCCAATGAGCTATGGCGCAGAACGAGGTAATTCATCAGATATCAAATGAATATCGCCTCGCTTTCAGCGCAACATTTGTGTTTTATTATTAAAAACAGCTGTTATAAACTCGTTCAGGGAGTAATATCCGGGTCGCGAATTCCCAAACATAATGGAAAATCGTTGTAAATGTTGCAACGTTCGAGAATAGTTAGTCTGGCGCAATCACAGGAAACAATTCTTGAACAGATAATTGAAAATATGAGAAACTATCAAGGACTTCAAATGAGTATTAATAGACTGCCATTTTCATTTACTTTTCGCCAAGGGCAATGACCTCCATGTGTTTCGAAATACTATAATATCAGTAAACATTCCATCGAGTTTAGGTTTCGCCGAAATTATAATCTATAAACTGAGATATGAAACGCGAGAACGCGTCAGACGGCGAAGTATTAATAAAACAGACTGCGTTACGCCCCCGCCATTTTGTTCGCCTACAGTTTGTTGCCGCGGCGCAACTCAAAGTAGATTTCCTGCGTTTCGCGGACCCGGTTTTCCATAACGGGCGGCTTATTTCGGGAAATTTACTCGCCTCCGTTTAATGCAAATCCCATGTTGAAAGCAACAACATTCAGGGAACGCTAGGTTATTTATGAGATTGATGCCAAGGAACGTTTCACGAGCTACCCCTTACGTCGCCAGAATGTGAATTTCACGGAGTGCATTCATTTTTCTGCGGGATTTTAAGAATTCTTCCATAGAATGTCAACCGACATTTTAGTAACAAGTTGCGCGCGGATGGTTTCGGTAGTTCTGTTTGTTGACACTTTCAAGTTTCTTGAATTTCTCCAACTAGTGTTTTAGGACTCAAATTTGGAAGTTAAAATATTTTCTAAAATCTAAAGAATAAAAATTTTAAAGTTTAGAGAGGCGTTTAATTGTCAATTAAAATGCATAATTCGGATTTTGAAGCTTTGTAACGAGACTTGCGTTATCAACAAGGTGTTTTAATAGTTGATACAAAGCATTTGGAAAGGGGGTCATATTTAAATGTTCGAGTAATTGTATTCGTTCGAACATTTCCAAGATTTGATCATTAATAAAGCGGTGGTCGGGAGCGCAACGGCGAAGCAACTCCATTAGCCGTTGGAATCGCCCGGGCTTTTTACTAAACGGTCCTATAAATTATGGCAAGTAATTGTTTTCAACGATACGCGGGCGAACGTTGTGTGGTCCGATGTTCGGACTCTGAACACAGCTTCGTCCACCTACGCTCCCGGAATCCGCTTTTTATGACGCATTACTGGCGAACACGTAACAATGCCTCCATAAATAACAACGCTCGCGGTGCACCGACGGTCTTCACGCGAGGTGAATAATGTTATCCTTTAAAACAAAAAAAAATACGAATGAAACAATAGGTATACGACGTGGAAGAATCCAAGACAATGCTAGTTAAAAATGTTCACTGGTCTATTAACCCCTTGCCTTACAATATCGTGTCTGACTTGCGATGAAGATTCTGAACAGATTCTGATAAAAGTGTATGTTAATAATTTCCCCTTTAAACTGTGAGATAAATAATATTTTGGTTTTGTTAACACTAAACCTACCGACCATCGAAAGTGACTGAGGTGAATAGTACTATAAAAATAACAAGATTAAATTTATTTATATTTTGTGAGATTTTTATAATAATTCCCATGAATAACAATAAATTCGCATGAGAACACCTTTACAATTTTTAAAAAATTTTAAATGGGTCATTTGATTCCTCGCGGTATGTTTAGTGTTTATATACAGCTATTGGAGAACATATAGGCATACAAATTACATCAAGATTCTCCATTTTTTCAGGAAATTACGATCTACGAAAAAAGTTCTAATCACTGAAACCGTAAAATAAATCGTAGGGCAAGGGGTTAACACTTAGATGACCAGGGTCAAGGTCAATTTTAACTGATCAGAGAGTTTAACGCAGAGAGTAGATAACCATAAAAGCTGGTTTTGAAATGTCATGCAATACGCGTCCTCGGTCTCTTCCTCTCGTTCTGTTCGTTTCTGCACGGTACAGGTTTAAACATCCACGTCGAAAAAAGCGAGGAAAATCGTTCGTACGGTTTCCCGTAGGTCGTACAGTTTCCGAAATCTGTTTCCCCTCTTTTAAAAACTGTCACGTTGTAACGCCCGGTTGAGGAAGCTCTTTGATAGCCGCGCGCTAGTCCGGATGAAGTTGTTTGAACGTTCCTCTGCTGCTTCGCAAATAACGAAATTTGTCCGTGTACCGGGCGACGCGACGCGTCGTTGACGGGGTGGGGCAGGGGATGAGGAGGAGGCGTACCTGAAGAATCCGTGAGAAATTTCACGATGCATCTATATTTGTCCCGGCTGTCGAGAATTTCGAGGAAGGCGCCTCGTTGAACGCTGCCACTCGGCTCACGAGCCAAGGTAAGACATGGGGCGGACCCACGTCAACGTCAATGTTCACGGCGACCTGATGCCGCGATTTCGATAACCTTAAACCGCCTCTCGCACGGCAATCGACTTTTACACACGGCGAACACGTTTTAATTGCCCTCGACCTACACGGAGCAAATTCAAGCACAAGAAAAGATCAACAACACTGTTGCTCTGCTTCTGTATATCGGTGTGAACCACTATTAATCCGATTACAAAAAAGGTTTTCATTATCTTTTTATAGGACTGTCGCGCCAACTTATTTGTGGAATTTTTGTTATTAAAGGGGTAGACTCTTTTTTCAGGATTGGAAGGGTGCGGGATGCGCATTCTCATTTCTCGGTAATGCAAAGATGGAGTTTTTCAGTAGTCAAGAGCGCTAGATAAAAGATCAATCTAGGTCGTGATTGATCATTATTCCGAACTCCACTGCATTCTTGATTCTTACTTCGTACTTGATTCATTGAAAAATCTCTAAAGGCAGTTTTAACCATTTTAATTCGAAATGAAGAGGCAAGAGCATCTGCATACGCTTATTAGCAAAGATCATCGAAGTAATTTGTCATACATGAATCGAACAAGTAATGTATTTCACAGAGAAACCTCCGACAAGGAAGTTCGTTGTTCGTAACCGGCGGAGGCTGTTGTTCCAAGAAAATTGCAAGCTCACGATGAAAACAAAAGCGGAAAAGCGACGGTCGCGCGCGGAGTTTCCCGATAGTTCGAAGAACGAAATACTTCCCGGGCGAAGAACGAACAAAGAAAAACGTTTGCTCGGCCAACGGCGTGCGCGGCACAGGCAAAGTTCCGTGATACGTCTCGTTTCCATTTGCAAATGTGTTTCTTATCGTTACCTTCTGTTCGCCGAGGTTGCGCGCAGTTCCGAACTTATTCCCCGGTTGTTGCAGCGAAACAACAGGAAGCGCCGTTTCAAACGCTCGTCCGCCTTTTTCGCATTCCGGCTTGTGTGTAGGATGCATCCGTGTCGGCCCCTTTGGACGCATGTAAAGTGACGGATCGCTTTTCCGGGGATCACTCTAGATTCGAGGAACCAACGGGCCGAAACAGATGACGAGAAATGGTTGGACAAGTTTGGTGCCGTTGCCAGAGAATCCTCTCGACCCCACTGAATATCGATAATTCTTCACCTCCAGCCATTCCTCGTATCAATTCGACGCATTTTTGCGACTTTCACTTTTTAAAATGTACTTTTCAGAATGAAATGTTTTCTAATATACTGCGCTTGTGGTTTTCACGAATTATTCTTCGCAAGTTCGAAAATGTTAAAAATGTAAGCGTCGCCACGAGTGATCGATATTCACATTTGCTTTCTAAGATCTACGACTATTTTACGCGCACTTGTATTTATGAAAAAATAACATATTTTTCGTTTTATCCGCAGGACTCCACCAAGTTGCCGTTGTCGGATGTCCGGAATCATGCTAACGTCACGGGGCTCAGCCTAAGAGAAAACGACGTGGACGGAATTAATTGGGTAATTAAAGCGTGATTTAATCGGTCGTGTTTTTTTCAGGATATGAATTCAAACGAATTCAAGAATTAATTATTCGTGGAACGGAAGGCGCACGGATTACCCCGCTCTTTTTGTTTCGTTCAACTGTTTAGCAACTTCGGTGGTCTGAGAATATTCATTGTTAGGGAAATCTTTTCTATTCATACAAATCAATTTTCGAATCGAAACTTATTGCTCGAGAGCTAAGAGTTCGAGCAAAGAAATTTCGAAAGCAGTCCGATTCTTCCGTAAAAGTTCTGATTGAAACCAAACAGAGAATTTATCTTCGTTCGGCGCGCGACGAGCAAGAGCGTACAGACGCATAAAAATAGCTTTTTAATAAACTCACACCGCCAGCCGTCTCCAAAGGGATTACCGTTGGGAAAGCTCATTGAATTGGTATAAGTGCAGAGACCTTGGCTGGTAGCTTTTCAGGAAAGCCATGAAATGGAAGAATATCAGGAAGACACAGCTTAAACGATTCCTGGTCGTTCGCGTTCGACTGACAACCACCCCTAGCACTGAAATACTCTTTTTCCCATCGCCCTCGACCAATTTCACCGCGTTTCAAGCGACGTTGTCGGTGTTTCCGCACTGGTGTGTTTTAATCATGACTTTTTCACCGTATGCATAATAAAGTCGTTTACGGCGTCAGTCGCGAAAGAATTGTCTAAATGCGCGCCGCTTCAGCCGTTCGGGGTAATTTCTTCATTAACTCCGCGGCATAATGGAGCACCGCGGCCTGTGTTTTCCGAGGATGCAACGAGTAACCGCCCAACCCTTTCGCTGGGAAATCCACCCACGACACAGTACTTATGAGCAGCTGACGGGCTGCCTTAATTTTCGTTTCATTAGCCTCCGCCGATTCCCTTTGTACCCCGAACACACGCGCTGAACGGAGACGCAGACACACCCCTGGCCCTAACCGCCCTTTCTTCGCCTATATGCAAACACAACCCCCGCCCCAAGTAAAATAATTAAGCCTGTTGTTTTATAATTTTGCAAGATTGGACCAGCTTAATGTTCCATTTCTCAGTGCAACCTTGCTCGTGCCGAGGAAAAAGCTGCTCTTGCGGGAACGTAGAACTCGTTTCGTTTTCTGCGATTTCTTCCGAGTAATTCGCGTACAGTTGAATTGCAAATTTTCATTTAGCTCATTAGCTGGTCGTTCTATTTTTCAATCTATAATAATCTGCGTACAGTGTGTTGTATTTTCAAATAAACTTTGGACAGAGTATTCTAAAAGGATAGAGTATCAAAATATACTGTTCCTGAAAATGCTAACAAATATAATTTGATTTGGTCTAGTGTTCAGTCTATAAATTCATAAAATTTTATGGGCATAGGTGGAATCGGCAGTGCTCTACGATTCGGTATTCCTGTTTTACAACGCGCTGGAGACCTTGAACGCCAGAAATAAGGATTGCGAGGAACCTGTAACTATTGACCCAGTACCGCTCTCTTGTGAAGCTACAGAGAAATACAACGCAGGTCCCAACATTACCAACCTTATACGCGAGGTAAAGCCCCATTGACTTTTCACCGAACTTGGAAAGCACGAGCTTAACAACTATCTAAGCTGTATCGTCACGAAAGTTACCGACTACATGCAGATACAAAATAGAATCTTGTAGAAAATCGAAAATTCGACGCGGTAGTGCACTCGGAATACTTGAGATTATACTTTATTCGACATATTAAGATTTTTGCGGATTTTTATGCGGAATTAAATCTTTCTGCTCCGATTGCGAAATATTACACACGATTCTCTCGGAAACAAAGTAATTAATAATTGTTTTAATCGTTCATGATAAATTTTATTTTTTCCTAGGATTATTTAACTGTGACATGTGGTCCACTTAAATGATCTACTCCATAAGTTGCACATTACTGGGCTGACGAAAAAATGTTCTTGTCACCTATTCAATTTTTGACGTTCATATTAAGTTACCGGAAAGGTCCTCTCGTCGACTTTTCAGTGTGCGGGAACTTTCATTAAAAAATTGAGAACTTTTTCGAGAATAGAATAATGAAGCTTAAAAGTGGCAGGAAGCTGCTGAACAAAAAGAGCATCGCATAGTTTCCGAAAATTGTAATATAATAAAGCGAAACTTGCTGTCAAGGGGTTTCTTCAAAAATTCGAGGAAACTTTTCGACGGGTTAGGGAGAAGATATCGTAACCGAGTAAAAGTAATGATTCGTGATTTCTGCAGTTATCGAGGCAAGGTAAAATAACTGGACCGTTGACGTTTAACGAAAACGGATATCGTCAAGATTTTAATGTTGCAATTATGGACGTGAGGGAGGATGGGACTTCTAAAATCGGATATTGGGATCCAGAGGGACTCCATCCGATCAGCAGCGAAGAGGAACGAGAAGCTGGCGTGTACAAAGATATCGAACAAAAAGATTTCAAAATTTCTACCAAAGTGGTATGTAGCCTGAATCATAATCACTAAATTCTGTATATGGTACATACATATTTCACGTTGTTCCATCAACTATCAGATATTCTGCGATAATATTATACAGTAAAATACTTTCACAAAATTCACCAGGGCCCACCATATGTAATGCAAGTTACGGACAGCGCAACTCGAGGCATTATGATCGATCAAACCCGCTACGAGGGCTTCTGTATCGATCTGATCGATGAGATTGCCAAGCTGTTGAGTTTTAAATCCTATGAATTCGAATTGGTACCGGACGGGAACTATGGCTCATACAATAAGGACACAAAACAGTGGAACGGTCTTATCAGACGTCTGCTGGATCACGTGCGTAACAGTTTGAAAGCAAACATGAATTAATTAATCGAGCGGATTAACACGTAACAACCGCTAACTCTTGGCGAAAATATTAACCCTCACACGTAAAATGTTTCTTTAAAATGTGATGCTATAAATGCAACGTAAGTTGCTGATATAAAGCGTAGAAGATTACTCTTCGGGGAACGTACGAAGCTTGGAGGATAATTCAATAATGTCGAATGCAAATTTCGGTTTCAGAAAGCTGACCTTGCGATCTGCGATCTAACGATCACTTACGAGCGTGAAAGCGCGGTCGATTTCACAATGCCGTTTATGAACCTAGGTAGGGTGCTCTTCTATACGCTGATACGTCGAATTTTTCCGGCGTGTTACGCTTGAAACGATGCTATCTGACCCGTTGTGTCCGCGCCAGGTATCAGCATTTTATTCGGCAAGCCTGAGGAGAAGGAGCAAGATCTCTTCTCGTTCCTGTCTCCGTTGTCGACCGACGTCTGGATTTACATGGCGACTGCTTTCTTAGCAGTTTCGGTAATGCTGTTCCTTCAAGCCAGGTAAGACGGCAAGAAAAATAATAAGTAAGCTGAAACTTCCTGTCCAGGCAGAGCTTTTCCTTCCGAGCTAGTTAAACACTTGATCCTGGCGAATCAGGAAGTTACGATAACGTGATCACTCCCGGCTATACTTTAACGTTTAAGACGACGACGACGATGACGACGACGATGTTTATGCTGTACGATAATTTTAACAAATGCGTGACATCATATTTTTACTATATTATTAGACTGCGGATCTTTATGGAAAATAAAAATGTTTCGCATTGATTTTGAGAAGCAAAAATAATATAACAATTGATTTCATCCCTTAACGACTACGTTACATTAAAACCTTACATTACAAGATAACTAATTTCTTCATAAATGCATAAAAATCCGCAGTCTAATTATTATATAACTATCTATTATATTATTCATTTTCGAACACTCATTTTATAAAATTGTGACTTTTGAAACTGTCTACGTTCGCTTGAAAACTGCATCATGGGAAGATTTTCTGAACACATTTTCCTGATCGACTCCCCACAGAATAATGCCGTAAACTTTACCAATAAATTTCCCACCATTTTCAACATAGAACATTTATCCTGTGGCATAAGCTCTGGAGAATGAACGCGACGTAAGCTAGAAAAGTTGAAAAATTGTATTACCTCCTGTTCCCGGGGCTATAACATTCTTGTATCGAATACTATACATCAAGCATTAAATTGTTTTTAAGTCTTCTTCCATTAAAAGTGTCGCCAGTTTCAGTTTATTAACAAAGTTCAAGTCCTCTTCCATTATTGCCCATCTGAAATTGAACGACTGTTAATATATCTATTGGGTCGACAGCGTTTACAAGCACGGACATATCGGGAATGCGGCTTAGATTGCACTACACTATAGACTTCGCACATTTACTTCCAGAATGGCTCCAGGCGAATGGAACAATCCGCACCCGTGCAACCCGGATCCGGAGGAATTGGAAAACAATTTTAACTTAAATAACTCGATGTGGCTCACGGTCGGCTCTGTCATGCAACAGGGATCTGATATACTTCCCGCGTAAGTTTTGAGCGAACCCAACGGCGCCCCTACGTCACCGCAACTCGCCTTACGCGCGTGCAAAGCCCCATGATAATTGAGGGACGGAAACCACAACGCAACTGCGACTCTGCAATCTACCATTGCCTATGGAATCGCAATCCCTAAACCGAGCGTTAACCACTTTCAGTTAACCAAATTCCCTTTAACTTCGCTAAATAACTATTAACCAGTTTCCAGGGATTATTATTAGCCTCTTAACTGCGGAATTTAGTTTCAAAAATCTCCAAAGAGTGCGGAATTAAAATCATTCAGAGTAACGAGTATACACGTCGAAGGCGGGGCAAATGCTCCTATTATAAATTTTACGAAAAACAAGGAAGGGTTACATTTTTATTTGTTAAAAAATTAACAATTCATTCTTGAAAGGGTTATTGTTATTGCACCGCAATGGAGATTTGGATTGACGTGTAGTCACGTCGAACGCAGTTAACTGGTTCAAAGAACCCTCTTTCAAAGAAAATCTGGTGAACGGAGGGACACATGGAAGCCCATCACAGAAATTTTAAAATATGTTTAAAAATCAAAGCAATTTAGATTAAAAAACGACAAAAGCCTACAAAAATTATGCGGCTATGAATAATAATTATTTCTAGGAGAACTTGTAGGAAAATGTATGTATGAAAAAATCATACAACCTACATAAAAATTGTAGGACCAGTGACGAAATTGTAAGGCCTGCAACGAAATTGTGGAATTTATGAAACCACTGCGAAACCTATGAAAATAGACCCGCGAGAAACTGTAGCATCTCTGAAAACAGGATTAATCCAAACCAAATTCGTACGGTTTGACACGGATAGTGGTTGAAGGTAAAACTGGATCCTACGAGCTGAATGCCGAAACAGTGGCGCAAGCTCGATTCGGACTACACATGTACCCGTTAAAACATCGAACGCTGGCAACCATAAAGCAACCATGAAGATAGACTTCAATGGATTTTGCACGGCGATGTTGACACAGTCGGCGCAGCGGTCCCTTTGAAGAATATTTCGATGGTGACTATGCAGCAATCGGCCGTCGAGTTATAACGGACACAGCAAGAATCCAGTTTCATAGGCTTGCCGGTTGTTCCGCTGGCGGGTTTCGTTGGAAGATGACGGTCGGAAATGGAAAGGAATAAAAATCATCCCCGATCTCATTATTCTACTTAACACTACGTTTACGGGACCCGTCAAAACGTCAATTTCTAAATGTTTAATACACGATTTTATTGAGATTGCAAAGATGCATCTATGAGGAATTATTCAGCAAATTTATTTCTCTTTGGGTATTCATTATTTATATAAAGTAATGTGAAATTTTCAAAAAATCTCATTGAACTCGTTCAAAAATGTTATTTTCCAAAAAATTTCAGTTTGTGCATTAATCGAACTTTATATAGTAGTATAGGATTCACGTATTTACCAGAGAAAAAGTCATAAAAATAAATTCGGGAGGCTCCAAAAAATAATGCAATTTAAGGGGGGATTTCGTTTCCAGGATTGCAAGGGCGCGGAATGCGCCATGTTCTTTCGTGATAATGCAGAGATGGGGCTTTTCAGTAGTCAACAGCACTATATGTATAATAGATCAATCTAGGCAAAAGTCCTATTTTTACGTTTACGAGGCGTAATTTGCATTATTCGGAAGCATAAAGCTGCGTGTGTAGCTATTTTCATAATAATAATGGAAATTACGCCTCGTGAACGTAAAAGTAGGAAATTTGGAGGCGATCGTGGCCTAGATTGAACTTTTATCTAGCGCTTTTGAATACAGAAAACCCCCATCTTTGTATTATCGAGAAATGAGACCGCACATTCCGCACCCTTGCAATCCTGAACAAACGACTCTAGCCCCTTAAGGGGAAGAAATATCGCTTGGAGCGTTTGTAGAAAAGCCTACAGAGACGGTGCCAAAAGCAGACGAGGCGGTCTTTTTTCTTTCTGCCGAGTGCCGTTCGCGGTGTTCTCCGGACGATCTTCTTTTTTTCACAACAATTAAGCTTAACGAGCCGCTGTTTGCTGGACATATTTGAGGCGGCTTCCCACTTATTAGCGCCGGCACGGCGCTAACTCTCCGCTCGTAACGTCGCGCGTGTTTGCTCGCTACATACTGACGAAGAACCGACTAAAGACGACAACGGCGAGGAGGATGAGGAGATGAAGGAGGAGCTGGAGGTGGAGGAGGACAAACAGCTTCCTCTACCCGCTTGTTTATGCTACCCGGACGTACCGTAGATTGCCGTGATTTGCATGCATGTAATATTTGGATACCTTCCACGCTCTATTCAATGTCACACCGCGAAATTGGTATCATTGTTAATTTCCTGCGAACCGTTGGCTGATTATCCCGAGGTAGACAACCTGTCTTCCACACACGACCGCCGGGGTGAAGTGGCGACAGGGTAATTATTCCGACATCAGAGAGTTTATAAATTTTTCTGAACGTATCCGAGGTATTGAGTCTTTTGCGAGTAATTGTCATTAGCAGGAGTGGCTGCGTGAAACTCTCGAAATTAAATTGCCGTGAATGGAGGGAGAAAATGTTTGTTATATTTCATCTGGAAGAAGGGGCACCAATCGAGGGGAATATGTTACTCCCTCTCCGCCAGTACCGAATTAGCCCCGTTCGTCGCTAAAAAATATCCTTTGTTTCTGTTTACGGGGTCCCCTTTGCTCTCCTGCACGAAATTGAAGGTGGAGATCCGTGTGCGTGCAACTGTACTCCGCAAACAACCGTCATTTGCATATGCGGCCCTTTAGCTTCTGCTTAATTAGGAAAACGCGATGTGTGCTTCTCGTGGCGCGGCGTTTCCGCCGGCTGTTGCATTCGAGAATCCTGATAAATTACTCGATCCGCTCATCTTTGAACGCGGAAATCTAGTGTCTTGTTTAACAGTGAGAAATCCCGGAAATTCTTCGGAAGTGGCTTGTTTCTTATTGTTGGTTATAATAAAGCAGAAACTTTTTTTTTCCAAAGAGCACCGTCGATACGGATGGTGGCTGGCATGTGGTGGTTCTTCACACTGATCATGGTTTCCTCGTACACCGCCAACTTGGCTGCCTTCCTCACAGCAGAAAAGAGTGGAACTCCTATCAAAGGTGTGGAAGATTTGGCGAAACAAACAAAAATAAAGTACGGTTCTGTTGATGGTGGATCCACAGCTGGTTTCTTCAGGGTATGGTTGGCGATAGTTCTTCGATGAAGACTAATAACTTTAATGAAAAACAATCTAGCTGTATTTCGAATGCAGGATTCAAATTATTCGACGTATCAGCGCATGTACACGGCGATGATGGAGGCAAGACCAAGCGTTTTCACGAAGACAAACGATGAAGGTGTCGAGCGGGTGGTTAAGAAACGCGATTATGCGTTTCTTATGGAATCCACCACGATCGAGTACAGAATGGAACGGAACTGCGAACTAACCAAAGTCGGAGGATTGATCGATAACAAAGGATACGGAATCGCTCTACCGCGAAGTAAGTTTAAAGGATTATCAGTTTCGATAAATTCGATATATTAATACTCGGGACTAAAACAATTGCAATTCACATGGAAATAACAATTACTTTTTGGAGCACGCGAACCACGTTATAGTGCGTAACGAAATTATCGACGGATATCAATTGCCGGTACAATAAATTAACAAACACCAATTAACGCTCGCCGTAATGTTTGCAATTGTGGTCATCCCGTATATTATTTGATGATCTAATGTATGTATAGCGCGATGCTATGAGCCAATCGATAGCTCTTGCAACCTCGCGAAACAATAATAGCTGGAATCGGTTACAATTTGATATTACTAGTTTGATTTACTAGTTTCATGTTATTAGTTAAATAGGCTAATGAGTTGGATACTGTAATATTGTAAAGTTGTTTTCGATTAAGAGATGTTTAAAAGTGTTTATTATATTCCACAGCCTTTATTTTCAATTACCTCGTTTTTTGGCACAACTTGACAGATATTAAAAATTTAATTGAACACGTAATTAAAAATTATCACTTTTTTCAGATTCTCCGTACAGGACACCCATAAGCGGCGCGATACTAAGTCTACAAGAAAAAGGAGTACTTCAAGATTTAAAGAAAAAGTGGTGGGTGGACCGAGGGGGTGGACAATGCGGAGCGGGTGAGGCTGAGACACAAAGTTCAGGTGAATTAAGGTTAGCCAACGTCGGTGGTGTATTCTTGGTTCTTCTATTCGGATGTTGTGGCTCGTTTGTCCTCGCCATTTTCGAATTCCTTTGGAACGTGCGAAAGGTCGCCGTAAGCGAAAAGGTGAGCTGCCACTACTTATTCCCACATAGAATCTTATCTCGCCTCGTGATCTTCCTGAATCGAATGATGAATGTTCGATCATCGTTTATTCGCCGAAAGATCAAAGAACCATTTCTCCGTGCGCGGACACCGTTCGATTTTTGAATTAATATTATCATTATTATTCCAGCTTTCCGACTCAGTTATTTTTAATTAAATGAATTATTATCTGGAAATGAACATTTCGGTTTAAAGAATTGTTAGAATGTCCTCCTAACTAGCTTTTCATTTTTGACTTATTAAAGCAATTAAAGGACGAAATAAATTTTATTCCGCGTAAAAATAGAATCACTGAACGTTGTATTCTATTTCGTATGCACCGACCTAATCGCATTCAGACAAGGTCGTAGGTTCCGAGTAATAAAGATGCCCGTGTATGCAGCCCATTAAATCCACGATTCGCATAAATCCGTGCTCGGGAGCAGTTTCGTTTTTTCCGCAAAAGAATTTAGTAGTACATGCGATTCCATGGAAGAAAGGTTCAAGGGGGTGTAGCGATTCTTTCGAACGATAATGAAAAAGGAAGAAGTCGAAGGAAAGGTTCATTGTGACGTTGAAACGCGGCAGAATAAACGACGTTGATTTAATTAAGCGGTGCCTGGACACGAAACCATTTTTCGTCGGCGTTCTTACAGGTCACTCCATGGGAGGCGCTGGTAGCGGAATTGAAATTCGCCGTGAACATTTGGGCGGAGACGAAACCCGTTAAAATCTCGAAAAGCAGTGGCACGAGTTCGATGGAAGGCGGCATCGGCCGAGCCGCGTCCACCGCTCGTTCTATAGTTGGCTCGTTCCTCCGACTGGACATGCTGGACAAATTCGACAAGGATAACAATACGAACGATCGTAGCAACGACCGCAAGGTCAATTAAAATTACTTTCGACGCCGAGCAATCGAATGGGTGGAGCGAGGACTCGATCGATCGTATTCGATTCTTGCCGGGGAATCGAACCGAGATTCTTCGTTACATTGGATACCATGCTGCGGATGTTTGCGCATTTAGTCTAATTACCTCATCGATAGACTGTGGATTTTTGTGAAAAATTATAATTAAAGTAATACCGAAAGGTTCAGTTCTGTTATGCTTCAACACTGAATCTACCGAGCTTTAAAAGTAGCCAGTACTTGTGGCCTTATAGAAATAACAAGATTAAATTTATTTGAAATTTGTGCGGTTCATATTACAATGTTTACCAAGCATCTTCATAATTTCAATAATTGCAAGATAAAAAATCTGGTGCACTTTCAATGAACTTATGTTAAAGTGAACAATTGTAGTATCCTGTGTCACGCACGCAATATGTATCGATCGACATTAACCAATGACAGACGAGCAGGGTCGAATGGCGCAAAATGACAGACGATCAGTATTCGAGGAAACCGAGGGAAGAAATGCAGCACCGCCATATGCCTCCGTATATAAAGTCGTCATCCCCGAGAATAGTTCCACAATGACGACGTCATGGAAGGCAGAAATCTCCCCTGTAGGTCCGTAAAGGAATCCAACAATATTTGGACTCGGCCACAATGGCGCTAACGAACCGTGCCCTTGGTTTAGAAGATTTTCGTCCCAAGAAATCACCTGGAGGTCCCTCGATACCGGAACCCCCTCCTCGAGAAGTATGCCGGCATCTTTGTGTCATTATTACCGAGGGGCATTTCTTCGCGTAACCATCGATCGTCTACGAAACGAGACTTTCAACTTTACCGACGACGGCACTTGCGTCACACAAATGTCAGCAATTGATCACACTCACAAAAGCCCGTCAAATTCTCTCGGGTCTCCGGTAACCGAACGTTTTGACGTTCTGACATGAACGTAAATCAGAAAGAAACTTTCTATCGGAATAAGCGTTTTGTTCGGCACGACAATTATCAACTGTTGTTCTTTATATTTTTTACATGAAAAACACTATCTTTTCGTGACGAGTATACGAGTACCTTCCCCTTCTACGACGATATTTCCCACCCTAAGTCACAATGTCACGTGACTAATCCGGTACTGGCAAAGAAAGGATAACTTCTCCTGATCTGACGATTCTGCCCAAGAGTGGTGGGGGGTAGTACTTACAATTAATTATCCAGAATCGCGGCGGATATATCTGTGGTTGTCAGGAAGAACGCCGCATGTCACATACTTCCACTCTTTCGAGATATTGCCCTTTAAAGTTTTCATCACTAATGCATGCGACGGGGTTTTCCAGTAGTCTAAAAGCGCTAGATAAAAGATCGATCTAGGCCGCGATCGCTCTCAAAAGTCCTATTTTTTTTTACTACTTTCTGACTCCTGTAAAACCCTTTGCATTATCAAGAAATGTTTAAATATTTAAATCACCAGGCCCTCCAATTTCCAATATTCAAATTACACTTCGTAAACGTAAATGGGACTTTTGAGGGCGATCGCGGCCTAGATGGATCTTTTATCTAGCGCTTTTGACTACTGAAAAACCCCATCTTTGCATTATCGAGAAATGGGAAAGCGCATCCCACACCCTTGCAATCCTGGAAACGGGAGTCTACCCCGTTAAATTGCATTATTTTTTTAAGCCTCTCGAATTTATTTGCATGACTCGTTCTCGGGTAAATACGTAAATCCTATACTGTAAAGCTCGATTAATGCATAAACTGAAATTGTTTGAAATTGCGACATGCGGCGTTTTTCCTGGCGGCCACAGATATGTGTCCGGAACGTTATCAGGGATTTCGCAGTTAGTCCAGCAATTACAGGTGAATTCTTTCTGTTGCTTGGTTATTGCGCGTTGCGGGAAACACGCGGAAATCGATTCGATCCCCGAAGGCGGCGAGGTGTCCACAAAGCGGAACACGTAGGCCGCGGTTAATTTCCACCGCGCCGCACCGGCGCGAATCAAAGGGGTCTTCAAAGTATGAAGTCGTCGTATCGCCGTGCCTACCAGCAGTTTGGTGATAAAGGTGTAAGGACATCAATTAATACTCGTTTTCATTGCGACCGTAAAAGCGCGTAACACGATTACGGGCAACATTTACGGCCGGCGAACGAGCTGTTAACTGTACGGTATTTTTCGCAACGGGACGTTCATAATCGCGGGTGTGTTTCATGAAACGAAATATTTTCTCGTTCCCCCCATTTTTTTTTTTTTTTTTTTTGTTTCTCTGCCCGTCTTTCTCTTTTTTCGGCTTTTTTACGGTCACGCTGACTTGTCTTTTATGAGCCAACGCGTTTAGAGCTTGACGCACCGCACGGCAGTATATTATTCAGCGAAATGTCGCGCGTTACACTTGCTTGGACGCGTCGCCCCGACATTTACCGATTCAGATCGCCGAGAAGACGCGTCTCTTCGCGGTCGGCTGCTTTCCTCGGATTTATAGCGAACTGTTTATACAGAGAGATATTAAACTATTGTACGAATGTTTGCACAAATATGGAAATTAATTAAACCCAGCACAACAGTATTCGACGCTATCATTTTTAATTGGCATTGAACTGATAATGATTTATAGCGAACTGTTTACGCAGAGGGATATTAAACAATTGTACGAATGTTTACACAAATATACCATTTTTTATTGGTAGTACAATCATAATAAAGTACTGCAATAATTAATGTATGAACCCTAATTATTCGAACATCGTAAAATCATCAAAAGCAGGAAGTTTGTAGGGACAGGCTCGCATAAATGCAGTTCAACTTGCAGTCGATAAATAACTGATAAATACGGGTCGGATCTTTAATATACTTATCAAGTTTTACGGACTGAGCCATCAAATCTGGAATCGAACAGAATTTTGTTTATTTCCTTGATGGTCCGGTAAGATTCTACGTGAAATACGAATGGCAATAAAGTTTATGAAACTTTTTAATATACGACGTTGTAAACTAGCGTGCACGTTGTAAACGTATAAAACCTACAGTCTATTAATGAGATTCTCGGAATCACGATCTGTGTGCTTCCGAAACAGAAAATATCTTATAATAGCGTGACATGCGACTGCGTCTGTTCGGTAACTTAAATATTTAAATGCCAGGCATCATCATAAAACCGTAAAATTAATAGATTTATAATTGGGAATAAGAAAAACGAGTTTGAAAGGTACAGATAAAAATGCAGAAGATTCTTGTATCGGGAGATGCGCGGGATAATGAAATTATTTTAAGAATTAATAAAATATTATTAGAACTGTAATAATTCACAATTTGTCTAATATGGAGAAAGTCGGAGGAGAAATATAATTTTCTCTTTCTGTTTCGGCGAGAGAACGCGCCTACACAATTCTTTCATCCCACCGGCGCGGCGTCTTTCTACGACTGTTCGAGGAGTACCATTTACGTTCTGTCGAACAAGGGTAAGGGGGACCCGTAGCCTGGACCAGCCATTACTAATTAAAGATACCACATTACGCTTAACGATCGCCTATTCGGATTCCGAATATCGGAGAAAATCGTTCAAAGATACCGAAGGGCAATAATAACGCGCCATGTCCGCTTTAACGACGCCCCGGACCAATAAAGTGTCGCTTTCAGAAAAGAGTACCGAGCGGAATCCATTCCGGGCAAACGTGACTAGTAAAACTCGAGTCCGATGTGATTCAAATGACCGAGGATTTAAACGCCTAGCGGATTCAGATTATCGGAGGAATCCCCCTTAATCGACGGTGAAATAAATCGTCGTGCAAGGGGTTAATTAAGTTTTATGGTACGAGCGCCGTAGCGGTCGTTACGCAGGTGTATGGGCCGCGTTATCTACGATACATCTTCATCTTCGCGAGGCTGACTTGGCCAATTGAAGCCTCTCTTCTACCGATGGTAAGCACGTTCTCTCTCTCTCTCTCTCTCTCTCTCTCTCTCTCTCTCTCTCTCTTTCTTTCTCTTTCTCTCGCTCATTCTCTTACTCAGTCGCTCGTGCACGCGCTCGCGATCTTATCGTGCCCCAGTGAAAACAACAGGTGCACGAAATCACGGCTGCTACCTCGAGATCTACCGTCCGCTCTCATGTCCTTTACGACCGCACCGAATTTCAAATAGGATCGTAAAGTTGTATCCTTGTACGTTCCCCGCCGGTCCTTCTTCCTGATGCAGCTCGCCGACCCTTCTGTATTCCGTCGAAGAAAACTGAGAAATAGGAGAATGTAATATTGATCTGAGTAAATAGCCTGCTGCCGTGCCTGACTTTGGATGATAAGTCTCCCGGTGCCGCCGCTGGCGTGTACCCTTCCCAGAGATCCCGTGCTGAACAGATGTTTCCGCTAGAGATAGACACAATATTTTGCAACTTCTATTACCGGAACTGGTGGGACGGCTAGATACGGAAGTTTCCGACGAATTACGGCTGATAGAAGAAGCAGTTCAATTAAACGAATGGGGGCAGTTCAATTAAACCACAACATATTCGAACGAAATCCTTTATGTGAATTTAACACCGAGTAAAACCAAGGTAGAAAAATGAAGGATGGGTCGAGGAACAGAAAAATTGAAAAGTGTTTAAATTCAATCATTTAACCCTGTCTATATATAATATAACACGCACATTGTCTATAAAAATAAATTTTTTGAAATGGCTAAAACTATTTTTATGCGATGTTTAATTTTCAATGGAAGTATCATCGTAATTTAAAAATATTTAAAATAGATTATTTGACCGGCGATGGCAGGTGTGCTGTTTGCCGTCCTTTTTCTGTAAAAGGCATGAAGCTCGCAGTCGCCTTTTCCCTCGGCAGAAACGGGGGCGCTGTTGGGGTGGTTTCGCAGTAGAAAAAAGTCTGGTAGATCGACATCCTCGTGCGGTCCACTCGAAAATCCTAACCGAGATACTCCCGACGGCATTTCGGAGTTAGGTATCGCTGGATAAGCCGTGGCCGGAGCCATGGCAGCGCAGTATCAGCTGGCCGTTATCCTCGGACCTCTCTGTTTCCGAGTGACATTCGCGAAATCGTCGGCATACCTGAAGCTAGCAAGGGACGAACAGAGGGAAGATCGGTGAGTGAGGCCGTCCACATAAAATCCGAAGGTGTTAAGCAAGGGGAGCGTGCGTGGAAGCTCAAACGGAGTGGCTTCCCTCAAAGGGGGAACCGCGGGGCCGGCGTTCGCTCGCCGACTCGTAGGAATTGAAATTGATTTCGGTCGACTTCCATTACTCAAAGAGGACCAGAGAAACGCGCACCGACAAAAGTCACAGACCGATCCTACGTGGATAAGAGGCTTGCCCCCGTAGCCAGGACCCGCTCGAACGAGACGAGAGGTCCCTGCCGGCCGTGGCCCAGGAATTCCTGGCGAGTTTCTCCAGAGGGAGAGGGAGCCGGAACTCTTTTTCTCACTCTACCACGACCCGCCCTTCTATCCTATCTATCCATCCTTCCCCCGGACGACGGTGGTGTCGAATCAATTTTTGGGTGGCTAACGCTGCGGCTCGTTTCGGGGATGATCGCCAGGGGCTTGCGGACCCAGTGCGGAGAGATACTCGTGGGATCGTCGCCATCTTTTATCTGGGAATCGTGAAATGGAACCAGGTGACAGTTGCTACAATGATTAACGTTTTTGTACCGGCGAAGAGATCTGACGGGTTTTCAAATAAAAACACTCCGTGGCTTCATCGCAGCTGCGAAATAAATTTCGTTTCTCGACAAATTCTGTTCGCGGACTTGTATTTTGTTTAATCCTCGTGTCAATACTCGGGTACCTCCGCTTCCAATTTGTTTTGAAAATCTTCTTTTTATGTTGGTTTATTTAACACCGAACCTACCACGGAGGGGTCAAATGACTCATTTTAGATTTTTTATTTGACAATTACTGAAATTGTAAAGGTGTTATCACGGGAATTTATTGAATATATTTCTTGACTCCAGTATATACAGTGACCAGAATTAATATTCGGACGCTCTAAAAAAAGACGATAACTTTTTTAATTAGTTTACTACAGTATGTAAAAAGAAGGTTTAGTGTTAAAGTCGCATCAACATCGCGTTATTAATTTTATTTTCACTATTTAGCGCTTCCCTAAGATTTCCTGGTGCTACGTTTTACTTGTAGGAATGGGCACTCAAAATTTGCTGAATGCTCTTGTCGACCGATCGAATATTCCTCTAGATTGTTTATTTCTTGGACAATTTTAGTTTGATTTATATTCGAGGCATGAAATTATTCAAAAGTTTCACCGAGTTGCTTTTATGACTGACGGTAATCATCAGAGAAGCAAGACCACCCGGTAGATACCACTCCAGAACTTCCAGAATCTTTCCGTGCTAGGACTTCCCGGGAAAGGGAGTTGGACTACACTTCCAGGAACCTAGACTCTGCTGGAACCGTCGGGGAATTTCAGAAATTTTTGCTCAAATTCGTAAATACGTGTGTATTACATTGGTACACGGATGTTTCAACGAATCGATGAATGAATTGAGGAACGTACACCGGGCCTGACGAGGCGTGGACGAATGTTTGCCCACCACTTACTTCACAGTGGGCCGGGGGAAGGGAGTAGACGGGATGTTTGTTGACATCTGACTTAATGGAGGAATTGGCAGGAATCAATTTTTAGATTCATAAACTATGGGAGAATTTGTTCGGAATTTCTTCGCCGTTCGAAGACCTCGAAGAGTTCCACGATTGAAATCTATTTGATTGCTTAATAGCATGCAATTGATTGCAATGGGTTCTTTATTCGAATCGTTAACGAGCGCAATTAGTCGGGATCTGTTGCTTGGTACAGTGCAGTTTTCAATGTCCGTTATTTCAGTAGATATTTTTCAATTCTTTTAATCTTTCTATTACTTGAAGTTTCACCTCGTTTTTATCATAAATATATGAAATCCCATAGATAAATGAATCTTTCAGGTGCAAACAAAGATGGACTTCATTTAATTAGGAAAGTACTGAAACGGTAAAAAATTAATTTATTAAAAGTTTTAACGATATACGTCATTCGATTCAACGTAACGTGGTGCAAATGAATTTTGCAATCGATAGTTGCAATGACGGGAGAACAAGCAAACTGTATTGTAAATTTCACCTACTCGTTTTTATCGTAAATGTATGAAATCCCATAGATAAATGAATCTTTCAAGTGCAAATAAAGATGTACTTTATTTAATTAGGAAAATACTGAAACGATAAAAAATTCATTTATTAAAAGTTTTAACGGTATACAACATTTGATTCAACGTAACGTGGTGCAAATAAATTTTGCAACCGATAGCTGCGATGACGGAAGAGCAAGCAAGCTGTATTGATTCACAAGATTTATTTCCTGCCAAGTCTAAAACACTCCAGAGATGCTTTGGACGCCCCCGAATATAGGCTATTCCATCGCGTGTACACAGAACAAAAGAGGTCGCGCATAGTTTACGTATATCGTAGGAATTTCAGTATAGTACGCGCCAAAATGTCGGCACGGTGCAGTTTATTAGTATGCAAAGTGGAGCGAGAACACGAAATGTGCCGAAACTTTGCTTTAGAATTTCGAAGGAAGACTATTAAACCAGATGCTACGCGAGGATGGATCTACGAGGATAAGTCACATTGGCCTCTCGGTTCAAACTGGAGTCTAATTGCTCAATCTTCGTGTTAATCGACTTGAGAACAATTCTCCAGAAATCATATAACAAATGTTCTTTTTTTTTTATCGTCCCTACTGATATTTAGCCAGAACTATCGAAAAATTGGTTCTCCGTGATCACTACGTGCTTATCTATATCCTCCTATCATTAGACTTCGTGTTTTAGGTCATTATAGGATTCGTAACCTCATGTAATGATCTGTTAATGGACACATTAGATTCTAGTAACCGCTACCGGAGTCCATTAAGCCGTGTTCCATAATTAGTTAAGTACACACGTACTCCACTGAATTTCGACGCTATTCTCTTTGAAAACTCTGCACCAAAGATACTACAATGTCCTCTCATTTTCATCAGAAACATTAGACGGCTCCAGCACCGACGAGTTTCAATTTCAATCTATGGCATTTTTCATTTTCTTTACATACTTCTGTATGCGCACAATTTAATTCTGTTGTGCAGCTTCTCGCGCACTGCAGCTGCAATATTCAATGTTATTCTACCGTATTCTCGAAATTAAATACGACAATTTTTCGAGTCGTTTTGCATTCGAAATGTCTTGCAATTTATATGCTTTCGAAACTTTTAAAAATCGTAAAAGTGGTAACGCTTACATGTTGTACCATATATTTCTTGACACGACTATTTTCGACACGCTCTTTTAGGGGAACCGTGTAAAAGCGCAGTGTGACGTCATATTTTGGAGTTTGAAGCTTCGAAGGGCAGCCTTTTTGAGAGAAATGAGATTTAATGAAAACCTCGTGAAAAATAGACATTTCGCAGGGAAAAACGAATTTTTGGAGCATCGATGGCGTCGGAATTCAAGCGTGGGCGGCGTCCCGACGCGGCGCGGCGCGGCTCGGCGGCACCGCACAGCGGTATGCAAAGCTGGAGTCCCGGGGAACCAAGCTCCACGATGATGGTATCGGCGCTTGTTAAGGGGACTCCAGACTATCGCAGCGGGGTGCTTCCCTCATCGGCGAGGCTTCAAGAGAGCGCGAGGCCTCCTCGCCAGCCCACGGAAACACCGCGCGCCTCCAGACGGATCGTTAAAAAGTAAGAGAAGTAATGGCCCTATGCCGAAAGTGGCGTCATGGGTTCACCGCGCGGCACGGTGAATCGCCCCCTTCGCCAACGGCGAGAGTACCGATTTCGAGGCGGGTAGGAGGAAAAGGCAACGAAGGGGGAGGACAATCGTCGAACCTCTTATTTATCTCGATCGTTTCGTTAAAGTTACACCGGCAATAATGCGGTATTGACTAGGCCGCGGGTGTTCATGCAAATTTCGCATTTTAGAAATTAATTTGTGGAACCTTGATCGTACGAACTGCCGTAATGGCTTGGTGTACATGCAGTCAGTCTCATGCTTGATGGTACACACTTTAACGCTTATGTAGAGAGTCAATCACAATGTATAGTTTATTTAATACCGTTCGTATTAAACATATTTGCACAAATTCTCATTTTAACCCTTCGCACTCGGAGCTATTTTAACTCGAAAATTAAACATTTCTTCCGACCTAAAATATTTCCATCCTCAATGATTTCTTAAAATTTGGTGAATACAAAATTGATATAATACCTCATGTAGTACTTAAGTGGTTAAGCATTGATTAGACACCAACATATCTAGTAAGGTAAATAATATTTTAAATGATGGTACAGCAATTTGTACTGGCGCCTCGGAGCCACCACTCGAGTGGTAAGAGTTAAGTTTCTCATTGGAATGGACATTCAGAGAAACTCTGCCATGCTAGATGGATTAATTTACTAGACGATATGTGTCTGTATTATTCTTTACAACGTCAAAAATTTATACATCGTGACCTTTACTTTTTAAGAATTAAAAACCAAGTTATTTACACATTAGCGAGTAAACTGATCTAATAAAAAAACTCAAGCTGTTGGGTTGAATTTTGGAAAGGCGATTCGTTTTTAGAAGGTGTACGAGAACTTTGTACACCCACTGTAGTGAAAATAAAAACGTGATAAAAATGTGGGGACGCGTAAGTGTTAAGCCCGAAACTTTGAAACAGTGTGGATTATAAGAAACATTAAGCGTATTTTAATAACGATAAACAAGATAGCCGGCGATAAGCGAGGTTGCTGGCTCGTGTAGACTTATGTGGGTGACCGACCCCCGTCCGTGCAAACAAGTAGCTCGTGTTGGTTCGTGTAAGCTGCTCTCCAACAAACCACCTTGTCTTGGCTTCCTTTGTAGTTACCGCCTCTAGGGCGAGCACAGTAGACACGTTTTCGCTCCCTAATAAACACAACTGATATATAATATATGCCTAGTGGGCCTGCTTATGGTGTACCTTAAGCGGACGTCCGAAAAAGAAATGAACACGGAGCCTGATATATGATGCATCGTGAATTATCATAAAACGATATTTCACTTTTTTTCCTATGAAGACGCGGATCTCCGAAACCGGCTGACTAAAGCGGCATTAAAAACCGGAGAGAAACGAAAATAATCGAGCCGTGCCGAGCTGTAAAGCCCATAACGTTGAAGGGTTGCTAATTGGGGGTTGGCTTAGTTCTTCTGCACAGTAGCTCCACTAAACTTGTCCTACTAATCCACCTACGACCAAACTATAATTTATTCCCTATTAAACCGGAATTTGTTTAAACGTTATGTCAATTTTCACGTACTACAAGTCGACTAAAGTTAGTAATCATTATATAAAGTACCAGAACGTACAGGTACATAATTTTTTGAATATTTATAAAAATATCGTGTACGTGATATACAATAGTTATGTAATATGTACACCAACTCCGTATCTTTTACTACATGCTCGAAGCATTTGCTTGCGTTTGATAACAACTTTGTTTTCCAACAGTGAAATTATTTACAATGCTCCCTGATTACAATTACATAAAGAATCTGACGGAGGGGTAAAAGATTCATTTGTCGCAGAGGTATTCGGTCGGCTCGAGGAACCTGGCGGTCGTGCAATGCATCCTGCCGTGCAAAAACCGGGCAGGCGTGTGCAAAGCATCGAGAGATAATCACTGCCACGTGGCTGCCGCCACGCTGACCCGTTTTTGCGAGCATTACGTATCCCTAATCCGGACCAACGGCAGCCATAATTGTTTCGCTTCTGTTCAACCGTTCGCCACCGTGACTGTAATCCGGTGAACTCGCTTCGGCCATTTTCAAGATAAACTCGCTTTACTTGAATCGTATTTTTCGCTCTCGCGATATCATCTACATTATCATCATCATTATTACGTTGTGACGGCTTCTATAAATCAATATATGTATATCAGTTACGCGACTCTTTATGTAAAATCAAAATTTTCTACCCGAATCACAACAAATTTGTTTTCTTTCCTAACACGTTTAATGGATTGAAAACAAATTGTTCGAATGTTTGTTACGTTTATAAATTACACCTACGGATATTTTTGTCATAAACGAATCATTACATTCACCTTTGTCGGAAGCCGCGGCGAATAAAAATTCTATTATCCTCGGATTCTATTAAGAAATTTAAATAATTCCCGTCACGTAACCTTTTGGATATTCTTCAACGGCTTTTGAAATCGGTCTCGTTTTTGTTTTGGAATAGCGAACGGATCGGCGTAGCCGGGACTATCGTCTGATCTCGGTCTTTAAATCTCCTTCATTTATAAGCGCCTCTTAACGATTTCTTCTCAGCAGGATCCGCCGATTTAGTGCACGCGAATGCAAATGCCTTCGGACGAATTTGTCGGCTGGATCTGACGAACCGACAAATACCGATCACGGCGACGCGGACGTTTCCTTATCATAATGGCTTCTTAGAACGAGCCCTTATCATTTTTACAAACCGGTTTTGATAATCTTTATTAATTGGATGCTACTCGCGGCTCATTTTACTTTCCCTTCGTTATTACGCTGACTTACAGGCGACAACCATGCGCCATTACTTTCGTCCAATCCCTTCACGTTACTCACAGATTCCCGAACGAGAAACAAATTCCACTCCGCACGCTGATATATGCAAGTTACAAGCCTCATTTATAAGTAGTACGGATTTGATGCAATTTATAACAAGATTGACTTACAATCTTATTAATCGCAAATTAAGAATATTAGAACCCGTCATTTTGACGGGTCCCGTAAAAACCTAGTGTTAAATATGAAATTAAATACAGACTACGATAAACGTAAATTTTCTTTTTCTGCCAAGGCACCGTTCCGGACGAAGAAGTTCTAATTATGGTAACTGTAAAGACAATAATACAAGCAGGTAAAAGAAGAATATTTTCATCCAGAGATATCCAACATTCTTATCTAACATAAAAATCTACAGTTTATTCGTTAGGTGTTCAAGATGAAAGAGCGCTCGTGAGAATAATAGCGTTGACACGCTTCGAGCGAAATTTTCTATTTTTCAGGATACTGTTAGACGACCCATTTTTCCAGGTGTGTGAACAAGTTACACGTATGCTCGCATACATTAATCCTAGTAAAATCCCGGTTCGACGAAGGAACAACCGGCCGAGAAGACCAGAAACGGAAGCGAGTGATACAAGTATATTTTCCCGTGGCAAAAAGACCATAAAAAACCAACCACCGATGGAATAATCCAGACCCTGATCAAAGCACGGTTTCGAGGAGCCGACGATGCCGACGGCTAATTAAGCGCCGGCGGATTTCTCGATGCGGCTTCGGACTCGCGAAAACATTACATGATCGGTCGTCGTATACGATTACGTCGTTTTTATCCGTAAAAAAAGACACGCAGGCCGCGTGGATATGCCGTATTCGTGCCTGTTTCCATATCACGTCCGTAACCATGCCGGTACATCAGAGGGAACTTCCGATCTTTTGAATATTCCCACTCGCGAGAGAGCGCGCACACGCCGTGCCGGAAGGGACATCTCCTTATAAGCTCACCGACTTGACGCTTTTTAACTGTCGGCCTCTGTTCGACAAGCCGACCGGGCGACTGATTTTTAATTAGATTTTTGCTCCCCGCCGAGACCACCCAAAGAATGCTTTTCAAACCGGACGGAAAGGTTTCTTTTCGCTGGACGAGTTAGAATCGAACCAGACACTGTTGTAACCGATCTCTACGCTTTTTGCACTCCTACCGCTGTAGAAAATATTAGACGATCGCAACGGTTTCTGCTCGATTTCAACATAAAACACGACATTTTAAAATAACTGTTTCATCAATCAATTGTCAGGCTGTTTAAGCAGGCATAACTTCTTCTTGCCGAAATGAAACAATTTATAATCATTTCTAATCAATTGGTTTATAATCAAAACTCAATGCATGAAAGAAAAAATTGTGTGCTGTTTAAGGAGAGGATGTACCATCGGATTACTATTTTTTTCGTTTTTGTTTCAACATATTTTATGCGGTGCAAATTCATTTCAAATAAAGTCGTAAAAAGTCGTGCAACTTAATTCTTTGCTAAGAAAAAACAGAAATTCTACGAGCATGGAATTTTTTAAAGATGCCTAGAATAAAATGTGATAAAATTGATTCTAAATGGTCAAACATTGGATTTCTTTTTCCGTTGAGAAAACGAAGTGACTTTCCGAAAGACCTAGATATTTCCAAATACTGTTTTAAAAGCTTATTGGATCAAATGAAATACTTTATTTTCAAGGATGTAAGAATACTCAAAAATGAATACTGTGATTGACTATTTAGAGTACTGTTTTTTGTATACGGGAAGGGATAAATTCAGTTTCACGGCACAGTGTCTTGCAGTATTGTCGCCGAGTGTATTTATTTAGTCAATTTGTCGGTATCGCGACGGGGAGTCGGTATCCTGGCAGGATCCTCGGGAGCGTGGTCCTCGCCGTAGAGATCCTCGTCCAGGAATAACCTGTCTCGAGGCTCGGTTTCCTCGAGCATTGAGCGAACATAACCGATTGGATTCGAAATCGAGCATACGAGGTGCTCATTGGCCGTGACAGCGCGCGGGGTGAACAGCGAGGGGATGTTTAGTGGCGAGAGACTAGAAGAAAGAGACCGGGCGGCACAGTTCAAAGAGATGGTGACATGTGACCGGCATTGTGAGCCGGTGAGCCTCTCTATGCCGTGTGGTTACGCGCTTTTCTATTGCGACGGAACGGTCTGGTTCTGGTCTCTCTCTCTCTTCGCTTGCTTTGACGGCCGCCTCGCCGACGTCTACTCCTCAGGCAACCCTGAAAACCGATTCGCATCCCTTAAGCTCCCTCTGGCACGGTACGCCACCATGTTCACGACACCGCGGCTATAAACGTGGTTACTTTTGCGGTACCTCAAAGTATGCCGCGACGAACCATTTTGAAACGGCACTCTGTATTGGCTAGAGCTTTGTAGTCTTGGCCCGAGCTGCTGTCAGCTTCACGATACCGATACTGCGCGTTACAGAGCTGCGATCGTGTGATCACTTCCAAAAACCTTCCATTAAACGTTTCCCTCAACATTCTTTGGCAAATTGCCTTGAGAAATGTGTAAAAAGTTTGAACCGTTGAAACGTAAGAGAATTTCCAAATTTAACAAATTTTTCTCCAACTTGGTCCTGCAGAAAGGTGCGTTTCATTGCATTTAATTTTGAAATTCGAACACAGACAGTATCGTCATTGCGTCTTTGTTTTGCACACGTACTCTCATATTTCATTGGCGTGGATTACATTTTCCGATTAAAAGACATTGAAGTGACCCTAACGATCTTCATTCGTACTGAAAGAACTTTCCAAAAGAACCTCAACGTTTTCCAAAGCCGAACTTTCTGCATGAATGATACGTTACCTATAATTTTCCTGACATTATTAAGAAGTCATTCATTTCCGTTTATAAATGGATACAGAAAAGCGAATTGGAACTTCCAACACGTCAATGCAGCTGCTCATATCAGTCGGGAAACTGTGGTGTCGCTGTGGCATAATAACATTAATTTGGCGTGGTTTCCAAACCAAAATATGATACGAAATCACTGTACGAGAAATGTGTGCTCGGTGTGCTGACAATAAACAATGCTTGAAAAGAGATACAGACAGGCTGTATCCAAATGTAATTGCTAGCCTGTAAATTCGAATAATATTGTATTGTATTGCCAGTTCATTTTTATTATAATACATATACTGTATCGTAGTTCTGATTCCATAATTATGAGACAATTGAAGATCTGATTTTTCTTCAAGATGTGTCTTTATCATAATCGTTATAAAAATATTTTGCCGAATTGATTAGTAAAAGCTACCTCAGAAAATTACACAGCTCGAGAAAGAGTTTGATGAATGTTCGCGATGTAAGAGCGTGAAATGGTCTGGCAACATGGCGGCCGACGGGCAACCGGAGGATCGTGCGGTATTGAAATGGGTTTGCATTTCAAATTAACACGGTCCGCGGATCAAAATGAAGCATAATGACGCACTTTATACTTCGACATAAGTTGCTGCGCATTTCGTGCTTCAACATAAACCGTAGTAACGCGTTTGGACATCAAAGCGAAGCCGCAATACCTCACTTGGTGTTTTAAAGGGGGCCTGCATTTTGTAACTATTCTGAACCTGTCTTTTATTCACCGATGAAAACAAAACAACGGCTGTTTATGTGTGCTTGTCCTTTGAAACCATTGCGAATAGCGCGATATGTTTTTTTTTTCGCAAATTATGTAACCCGAAAAGACGTAAAAATAATTTCGAGGGAATTTTTAACGAATGCGAGCTGAAACGAACGAATACAAATTATACTTTCAGCTCTTTTCATCGTTCCTTCTGTTATGTTACTGCATCTTAGACATATAGTACCTGTTCAACAGCTGAACGTAATGAAACAATACTATGACGCAGGTGACAATTATAGAATTTTGAAGACTGAACAGTTAGTAAACATACTCTTACCCGGGACTGTATCTCGAAACTTTTTCAGAAAGCAATTAACATCGAAATTAACATCCTTGTATTTATGATCACACTCCTGATAGGTTCGCTGATCTATAATTAAATGGAGCTATCCAATTTCCTGTTATAAATTGCTACCGTGAAGGAGACGCACGAATATGGGTTATGCCTATGGTGATCGCGTCCTCTATTTAAGAGGACAGTCCATTAAGTTTATTTTTCTTTTTCTGAAATGGGTTTAAATGTAGTTTATTATGATCAATGTTTTCGTTTTTGTAAGTACATTTATTCGAGTAAGAGAGCCAGCTAAATTGTAATGTCCTTATCATATATGATTTATAATGACTACAAAATCTCTACAGAAATCGTCAAATGAATACAAGGATTTATCGTCGTCATTATAGAAATACTGTCAACATTTCTACCTTTTAGCAGGGCTTAGTTCTTTAATCAGGTAGATGGTACCCGTTCCACCTCCACTTTACGCAACTGATTAATGTCGATGAATAGAATTTTCGAAATATGCTGCATTCAGGGGGTGGACTCGCTTTCTCATTTGTCGATAATGAGTTTTTCTCGCAATTTGCATAAGTCGGAAGCATACAACTATTTCCACAAAGCTGCGACAGTGATCGTAAAAATAGGACTTTTAGATTGATCTTTTATCTAGCGCCTTAACCTACTGAAAAGCTCCATCTTTGTATTATCGAGAAGTGAGAAGGCGCATCCCGCATTCTTGCAATCCTGGAAACGAGTCTACCACTTTAAGCGAATCAAATGTCTTGTACTAAGTGTTAAAGTACTATCGCATACATGCTGCACCATCTCAAATTACATACAAGCACTATCAGTTCGTAGATCTGCTATTAAACTGCTGAAACTCGTTCAGGTACCTAATACCAATGCGTGAAAATTAGAAATAGAATGGCGACCTTTCGACCGGGGTTCGGCGAAAGAACATCGCCGTTTCCTGCGGATACCTAGAACACACCGCAGCCAGTCGCTCAAGTAAAAGATCTTCGATCGTGGCCGGCCGCGCGGTCCAATTCGTGGAACACAGAAGACACGTATCGCGGCGATCTAAAGACGAGGCAACGATATTACGGTGGGGCCACGAAAAGGACACGTGTTCCGGACACGTGTGTCCTCCTCTTGCAGTTATCTAGCGGCCTATCTAACCGCATTGTGTCCTGGCCCATTGTAGGCACCGGGGCCGGCTTCCTATGCGTTGTCGGCCACACCACCGTACAGCTCCCCCTATAAATTCAAATGGAGGTTAATGAAGCATGTTGGATTCAGTTTCAAAATTTTCCGATCGGCAACACGCGCCTTCGATAGAAATCGGCGTCGTTTTACGCGGCTTCTTGCTTCCTGTCTTTGCGAGCCATCCCTAACGTCACCCACCGACTAGGCGACCTCAATAAACATCAAAAATTCGGCAAAATCGAATCTAGACTTTATGCATTTATGACAAAATTTAGTAGAACCAACAGAAAAGAGATTTAGGAAATTTAACGCTACTGTTATGTTATTTTCAACCTGTCAAGCCTATAAATTTTGCTACAGTTTGTTGTAACTGAGATACACAATTTTTATTTTGCACAAATATGCGCGGTCTAGTCGTCACACATTCTGTCTTGCAATGAATGCAGACGATTTTAATATGTACATAGCTTCAGTGAGACGTTTTATTTAGGTACCTTTTCTTACAAAAAAAAAAAATAGAAAATGGTTGACTGCAAGAAACGAGGTTAAAAACGGTCTCTCGTGGCCGAGATCAGTTGTACGATCAATTATTTAATGAAACATAGTTTCTCCGCTTTCATTACTCTATCGGTCGACCGGAATGGCTGGATCCAAAGAAGGAATTAATTAAATGTAGACGCGGCTTCCAATATTTGTGGTCGAGTCTTCCAAAGTTCGAAATTTTGCAGAGCATAGCGTTCGGACGTTCTCCGTTGAGGTGTCCCGAAAGTTTCACTAATAATAATCTCATGAGACTCGCCCAGCAGTCCGCGATCAGGGAATTACAAGTTCCCAGACTTCCAGGATTATCGTGTTACTTATCCTTAGTGGCTTCGCGAAACCACCCGCAACCGTTGCAAATTGCAAGTTATTTGGTTTATAGTGCCCACTACCGGCCACCGGGTTCTGCGAACCAGTGATTGAAAATGAGACCGTAGACGGTCTCCCGAATATGTAGAACTTTGAAAATCACTGGAGGTATTTGCACAACCGGGAGAATCCGACGGAAACGCTTCACCGTAATGTCGAATACTTATTACTTTCTGCTGAATTCAATTTCTCCGCGAATCTACTTCAAACGGTATTCTTTAAGACGTGGAATCCGTGAATCCGATTAAGTGAATTTTGCTCCTTGCAAAATGTAGAAAACTTCAGATTTTAGACGATTTAAAGAATCCCAATGGAGCGAATCCTCTGAAGGAACAGTACTTCCGTGAAACTTTATACAATTTTTATACATTTTTTATGCTCAGAGTGTGCATAAAACTGTTACGTTAAAATGTAACCTGTGTTTCATTTATACTAAATTGTAAATAGATTTACTTGAGAAATGGTGCTTTTAGCCTCGCTTTACCTACTTTATTACACTATACGCATTTCCAGCAGCATCCCCATCTTTCAAACTTTCTTTTAGCTTCTCTCACGGGCGTATATCAAAGAGGGGTAGCACGAAGGGGTAGAAAACATACTTGCTGGTTTACACGATCGGCTCGCAAGTTGCAGCCATCAGCACGCATTACATTAATTTATCGAGTGCTCGGCGACCACGGGGAGAGCACTGGCGTCGAGTACATCGTAATAACAATAAAGTAAAGGCTTATGGGACCCGGTCGGGATCGTTTCCGCGAAAAGGCATCGAAATGGCATTATCGATATTTATTTAACCGCTACCGCTGTAATATTCAGAACGATTGCCGAGCATTTAAGCCCCGTTCGACGCCACTGTCGGTCTCCGCCCATCCGATCAACAAAATGTCCACGCGTACACGCGCGCGCGAATGTAACAGTGTGCTCGAACAATAATTAGAGGACCCATCCGCGCCGGTGGTCGCTGTTTAACTATAACTCCTCCGCTGTCTCTCCCTCTTCCTTTTCAGACCCCTAAAAAATGCTTCATCGCTCTTGTTCATAACCGAAAAGTTCCACACTTATTTAATCCTTTGCTCTCGGAGCAATTTTAACTTGATAATTAAACATTCCTTCCGTCCTAAAATAATTCCATTCGATGGGTATGGAATTGATATAATATCTCATACATTACTTAAATGTTTAGGAATTGATTAGATAGCATCGTATTTAATCATATAAATAATATTTTGAATACTGTTACAGTAATGTTAATCGAGTGCTAAGGGTTAAAATCCTTCGCCTAATTTATTGCGGACGAGATAGGACCAAGATACAAGCGATTAATCACTGCATACAATAATTATTCTATATAAGATTAGACGTAGCACACACACCACTTCCGAAAAAATTCATGGAAATTGATGAATTTTAATAATTAACGTCGAAAGGGTGCAGCGCGATATTTCATGCTAATATCGTAAATTTGCGAACTTCGACGAGTTTTTCAAACTGAAAGCAGGGTCGCTGAACCCCCGGAAATCATGAGTGCTCTACCCCAGCGTTTACATAATAATGTTGATTCACCGTTACTCCGAACCCACTCTTTTAGTCTCTAATCCTGACGATTCTCATCAGGACGAATTTCCTGCATATTTCGCGACGAGTTTTCCCCTTCTGCTGACTTTCATTTCAATGTTCAAGAGTTCTCTCGTGTTTACACTTCCTCGTTTGCTCAATTTTTCCTTGTCGGCAAACTTGAAAGTAGATCTTGGCCGTGATTATTCTTCCTTGGTAACCCATTTCAAGGAAATTCGAAAAGAAAATGAGAGAAAATGAAGGGAGGATCTTTAGCGCGACTACATATTTCTGGGGAGCAACGGAACCGTCATGGCTACCTCGTATAACCATCTTAAAATATTATCAGTAGACTGCGGATCTTTATACAAAATAAATTGTCTGCATCGATTGCAAGAAATAGAAACTAAATTGAATGTTAGTCTTCCATTAATGATTTTACTAGAGAATGAATTTCATAACTTTTTAACCCCTTGCTCTAATTTCACGAGCCAGATTCGTGATGAAGGTTCTTAACAAAGTCCAACAAATATGTTACACGTTTCATTTTAGATGAAATAAAATTTGATTCGTTTGCAATCAATACCTAAGCATTAAAATAAATGTAGCCATACAAAAAGTATACATTCTCTTTTCCCTTCTACATTTTTGTGCATAAAGACGTTTTAATCACTGCACCTGTATTAATATGTATAACGCAGGTCTTACTGATATCTACAACCCCCAATCTACCCCCGCAGTTACCGTGGCAATCCCTGTTAACCTTTTGTGCCCTTGCTCAGCCTTTCACCCCTTCAATTGTCACACTTTACTCCTTTTCTTTCCACTTAATTCCTACTTCCGACTGGCCAAACCCCCTTCCCCCTCGGCTGCAGTCCTGACGAGGCGTCTCGGTTTATCCTTCGTCTTTCATCCTTCGTTCCTCGTCCGCGACACACGCATCCACCGTTCCTGTTGGCCGGCCGCGTGGTGAACATCAAACGTGCCGACAGCCAGGACGCGCACCTGCCTCCGTCACGCGTCCAGGTAAACGGCTCGTTCCGTCCTCCTCTCGCCCCTTTATGAGCATTCTCATTACTCCCACTCTGCGGTGCCAGGACCGTATCTGCTCGTTTAATCTTTCGACGCCGAGCAACAAATCCAGAAAGGCAAGTAACGTCCCCCCACAGTATTTCACAAAATTCTACAGTTAGGAAAATAACTGATCATACGCACTTCAAATCAGAATAAATTTTTTAATAGTGGACCAAACGACTTCAATTTCTCTGTAACGCTAGACGAATTATGTTGGAAAAATGTATTTGGTCAGAATTGAGAAAAACTATTGTTTTTGTAACAATTGGTTTTTACAGTTTTTTTAGTTGGGCCGATAACGAAAATTTAAAAAATGTGTTTTGCAAACTCGTACAAATTATATACGTTCCGAAAATTTCATTGAAATTGGTTAATTGGTTTACGAATCCGAAACGATGGAAAGTGGGAAAAGTGGCAGTTATAGGCCGAAAATCATGGAAAATTGCAATTGTAATCAATATTTAATACAACCTACCACCCATTTTAGATTTTTTATTTGACAATTATTGAAATTGTAATATATTTTTTGACTCCAGTATATATTACAGTAAAAAAATCGCAGAAAATATAAATAAATTTAATCTTGTTATTTTTATAATACTATACTACACATTAGTCACTTTTGATGGTCGGTAGGTTTAGTGTTAAGCATTAAAATAAATGTAGCCATACAAAAAATACACATTTTTCGGGATAAAGACATTTTAATCGCTGTGACTGCAAAGAAAATAATATACGGCAAGGGGTTAAATATCTCGAAACAAGAAATGTATGGCTTGGACCACTTTCATAATTAGAGGCACAATTGTCCCCCGATTTACGTGTACAGCGAGGCGCAGACGTAGAGCTCAATGAATAACGCAGTCGCTAATGGAGGCATGAAATTAACCGGGAACTGTAGCCGTGAAAATTAGCGACGCTAATAATTCGTCAGTTCGTAATGTTCGGTGCAATTTCTCTCGATCTCCGTTGACTCTCAATGTTCTTGAAATCTGCATATGGGCGGCTTCGTAAGAAACGAAGTCGAAGTGTGTCAGACTTCGCTAACGCGAAACCCGGTGTGTGAGTCGTTAGCGAGGCCTCGGAACCAGAGAGTTGTTCTTCTGTGGAGTCGGAGGGGAAGAGTGGATGGAGCGTTGACTTCGCGGTACGTAGTAGAACACGTAACACGGTGATTTGACACTAACAGGAGCGGTATACGGGAATGGCGTCGTGACCAGGTGTAATCGAGAAAAGGGGAGTCGGCGGAGTAGGAGGAGGGGAGCATCTTAGAGGGCAGTCGGCGCCTTTCATCCCTTCCTCCTTGGCGGCGTCCTCTCGTTTATCTCTTTTTTTCTCGCTTATCCTCCCTCTCCGTCACCGCTCTGTTCGGTAACGCTCTCTTCCTTGATGCTGTGCTCACGATGGCTGCCGGAGCCGAATCGTCGTCGTTTCGAAGAAACTGATATCTCTCCTCGCTGTCTCTTCGTTCGGTGAAGGTGATTCGAGGAAAGGAGAAATTCATCGTGGAAAAGCCGGCCAAGGGAGACACGGACACCGACGCGCTGCCGCCGAGCCGTCCGGGTGCAGAGCCCAGCTCTACAAACAGCCCGGGGGCAGGCCGTTATTATCATTAATTCTCGCCGTTGTAGCTCACAGACCGTTCTGCCCGGTGAAAATTAATGATAATAACGCTTTTACAATCCCCCATTGTAAACGTTTCCCGCGAAACTTTAGCAGAAGACGACATGATAGCGGTCGTATAACCGACGTAGGTGGTCCATCCGACGGTCGCGACTTTTCATTCTCTCTTTCGCGGCGTCACCCCCTCAAACTTGAATAATAAAAAAAACATCGGCGTTCTACTAATTAAACGCCTCTCGTTATAGTTTCCAGCCGATCATAATGGGACTCGATTGTGTCTCAGGTTGCTCGCAACTGATGATTATTCTACTGAATTAAAAGTGTAACGTGCAGGCTAGGTCATTTTCAAATTCAGGTGTAAATCATTCAGGAAGAGTTGCCGTTTTAAGATCTCTCTTGGTGCTGACAGAAACTCGTAACGAGATCAATCAAATGGTTTCTATTGCAGTACATATATCGTGAGCGTTTACGTGTACGTTTGATGAATTGCTTATATGAATTTGGACCGACTTATTGCTCTCTAGAATATACATTTATATTTGTTATTGTTAGAAAACTGAAGTATATACTTTACTAATAATAAATTAATCAATATTATTACTAGATCTTTTGTTTGCTCGATATACTTTTCGTACGAACGAAATCTTGATCGTATACGATAGAAGATTTCATAATATCCAGACATCGTGTATTGAGAAAAGGTAAATTTGCATAAATATTGGAAATTTAATTGTTACGGGACGGACAAATTACCCTGAGAGTTTCGGCGCGAAGCTGCTCTTTGATCCGAGCACCGGCGATCGTCGCTCCTCATCTCGCGATGCCATACTTGTTTCAAAGTTCTTTATTCGCGCGGTATCAGATTTTAATCGCGGCTTCGTTTTTCTCCTCGATTATCATTTCAAAGTCCGCCAAAGACGGCGGCGCGGCGTAGCCTGACCAGCATCGACGGCCGAGTCGCTCAGGATCGTTTCGATTCCCGATCGGCCTCGATTGGTATCGACCGGTTCAGCGATGACTCACGGAATAAGATTCCTGATACGGTGGCACCGATCTTTTCCTTATCGTTAATTCGGCACGATAACATCCCGGCGACACGTTCTTCGTTAATAACGTCATTTCGGTCGCCCGGGATCGGTGAGCCCGCAAAGAATCGGGTATTTAAATCGACGCCGCCTCAAACTTCTTCGTCGAAGAAAAAGAATCTCCTCTCCCTTTCTCTCTCGACGAGATATCTGGACCAGGCACGAATATATCATGGACGTTTACTCACCGGATTACTTATTAGTTTTGCCGCGGTCCTTCGATATTTTTTTCTTTTTTAATTCACAATGCTTACGGATTCTATAGAACAATGGGGACACCCGAATCACTTTTGTCCTCTGAAATACTTTAAGCTGAATATTATTCCATTTTTTTAGTTTGTTAATATATGAATACCGCGGAAAGTACATTTGGATCCGGTCCAAATGAAAAGCACTGGATCTCATCCAAATTGAAGACGAAAGCGGTGTTTTAATTTAATTTTTACGCGTCATGAAATTTAAGAAGCACATTATATGTATCTTGTTAGGAGAAGTTGGCTGACCTTATACCTATTTTGACGAGAGAGCTGCGACGTCGTTTGGGATCGTAACATTTACTTTCTTCTGTGTTTCTAATGAAGCTCATAGTGCGTCACATTAATTCTTGAGAAATACGACGTTCTTGAAATATAATCTATTTCAATTTCGGTGCTTACAAAATTAAACGATACATTTGTGTAAATTTTATTTTCCTCATAAACGAAAAAATTGACGAAAATATATAACATAAATAACAAGTCAAATCCTATTCACAATTTCACCCATAAAGAATATTTAAAATTAATTACACTTTATTTGCAAAAGGTTGAAATTGATTTACAAAAGGGGTGAAATTGATTTGCAAAAGGGAGAAATTGATTTGCAGAAGGATGAAATAGATTTGCGAAAGTGCGAATTTGGAGTGCAAAAAGCCTGTAGGCTTACAAGTAATATCTTCTTTTAAAATAAATTATTGTTTCCGGAAAAAACGAACTGACACTCTTGTGTGGCTGCGGCGGCAGCCAAGGTGTTTCAAGAGTAATCGCGATAAAAATTGTCTGTTTCTCGGGCTAAGGGTTGCACGAAGGAGTAAAAGCGAGAATCTCGATTCGAGGATACGGGCACGGATTCCTGGAATCGACGCGAGTACGTCGGGTAGAACAAGCGGATATCAAAGAGAGTATCGTGCAGCCTTGCCGGCAGGCAGGCGGCTTCTAGCTGCTAATGATCGCGGTGTACCGTAACATGCTACACGATTTCAACGATAAACTACAGCGCACCCGGCAGCACCCGCGGCACCGCAAACCCGTTTTTCGAGCAATAGACTTTTTTCTACCCGGTACACCTTCTCCGTTCGCTCGCTCCTTCTTCGAGCAACCGCAACCCCCTTTCGACAAGAGCTGCCCTGTCCAACGACGACAAACACTTATTATTAGACTGCGGATGTTTATACAATTTTCAATTTTTGTAGAGAAATTTGAAGAAAGTGGGACCGAATCAAATCCTATTTTCAATGACAATAGCATTTGTAGATCCAAAATAAATAAAAATCATTCTAAATCCTGTCCAATTTCATACTTCAGTATTTTTTGAAAATTTTTATAAACCGTTATGTATTATCGACTACTGAAAATTTATCTAGGGGTTATATTCAACACTCAAGAAAAATATACGTTTTATTGTAAGATATTTAAGTAATATACGTTGAAAAATTTCATCAGTTTCGAACATCCGAAACATAATCAGAACTACCCTTCGCGTAGCCGAGACCTTCGTCGCCCCACCCTCCACCATTCCTCTCTGACTCGGTGCTTGCCCCCGCCAGCCCTTCTCTCCGAAATTTTGTTGTCCGGTTACTTCGCGCGGTTTAACCTGGCCCGATTGTCAGTCAGTGGCAGGCTCCGATGCTGCAAGGAGCCTTGGTCACCCGGTCCCGATACTCCGTACACAAGCTTCACGGAAAGTTCCTGATTCATAGTTCCTCATCGCTACTCCGCAACTTCATATTCTCGAAACCAAAAACAATTCCTTTAATTCAAATATTTCGAAAGTGAATACAAAACATTGAGGAAAAGATTCGCCAGCACGTAAACGGCAAGCTCTGATGCTGCAAGGAGCTTTGGTCACCCAGTCCCGATACTTCGTACACAAGCTTCACGAAAAGCTACTCATAGTTCCTCAATAGTTCCCCATCGGTACTCCGTAATCCAATATTAGGAAAGTGAGTACACTAAACGTTGAAGAAAAGATTCGCCAGCGAGTGTGCAACTAGTATCACAGGTGCGAGGTGAATTTTCCTGGAAGAGGAGAGCCCAGAAAATCCGGTGTCGCGCAGAGGGTTATCAAAGGAGGCATCGCGAGTGGAGGAAAGCAGGGTCCGAGGACTTTTGTGAAACGGTTAGCGGTGTCGCCAGAGATATCTCGCCGGTTGTCGATCAATCGGTTGGACAAACTGGCCAGGAGAAAGCAGCGGTGACGAGGGGGGAAAGAGACGAAAGAGAGATTGGAAAGAACGTTCTCCCGCCCCTAGTGGGGTCTGCGTCAATTAATCTTCCCGGGGCTGTGCTCTTCCGGGTACGAAAAAGAGCGGCGCGGAGGCAGCCGTCAAAGAAAACACCCACAACAAACAAGCGGCAAAAGAGCAAGAAGAGGCCGGCGGCAACAAAGAGGCCGGTAGAAGGAAGAAGAGAAGAGAGAGAGATACATATATAGAGAGAGAAGTGGCAAGGAGGAAGAAAGAGAGAGAGAGAAAGGGTGAAGCGCGAAGAAGAGGAGGTGTCGGTCGCTGTTCTTCGGCCGAGGCCGGCACGTGCGCGCACCGGCTCCTCGTGACTCGGAAGAAGGGTTCGCCTCGGCGGAAGGAACGAGGAGAAGAAGAAGGAGAAGAAGAGGAAGCGTGCGAAGCGGAAAGTGGCGGCAGTGTGCCGCGAACCGTCAACCGGGACGTGCGTCGAGCCCAGTCCAGCTTGGACTCGGTCCTCGTGCTTTTTCATGCGTCCAGACACCACGTGGCCTCCGCTCGCTCTTGCGCTTCAACCCTCTCCGAACGTACTCCACGCATCGATCGTTTATCCGAACATCTCCACGCTTCCTCGTTTCACGGAATAACAAGACTCGGTGGTGTGTCCCGGCCGTGAAAACCATCTGGTGGAAACGAGACGCTGAACATGATGCAGGGGTGATCCGGACCGTACAGGATTTCCGGGGGATGCGACCGAGCTTACTGCTGCCGACATTAGACTTCTACTATTGCCAGCCAGACACCGTGCCGAGAAGATGAGGACGCAACTACAGGTGAGTTGCAGTGAGCTCCTCTTGGGGGTGAGTTTCCATTCGATGATGTCCGCCCCCGTGCCACAGTACCACACTGTGAAATTTTCTTGTCTGCCCAGCTCCCCGGAATTTGCTTTCACAGATCGTTGCATGCTTCGGCGAGTTCCGATGAGATCGAGTGACGAAGGTTGTTGGAAAATGTTGTTTCTAGATACCTGTCCAACAGATCAGTTGCTCGTGTGTCGAGTAAAACGCTTTGAAAATTATTTGTACAGATGTCTCCACCGTATTGTCGGTTTTAAAACACCGTGATGTTTCTATTTTGGATTTGCGTAAAGAATTAGAGCGTTAAACAAGGAATGGTGAAAACTATGAAGGGTTCTTCACATTTTTTGAAAGCGTTCAAGGGTTAATCGACGCGTCCTCCGGAACTGCAGGACTATTGTATCCGAAAGCGGCGGGTGGAGAACGATAAATTGGCCACAGGATCCCTGGGACAGTGGAAAGACAATGCACGTCACCGGAGAAAGTAGAATTCCATTGGCGTTTATTTCTCCCGGATTGTAGTATGTGTACACGCGTATGCGCGGGCACATCGTGAAACGGGTAGCATTAAGACAACCCGATCCTCTTTTAACGCTCTTTGATCATCTCTTGGTTATGCTTCCACGGCCTCCTGTTATGTTTCTCCCCCGCACTCCGTTCTAGCCCACCCCCTGGGTCAGATCCTTTGCTTACGTTTCGAGCTTGAACTTTCAAGTACGATTTAGCGAAAGCCTTTGAACCTGCTCTCTAGAAAATTCCGACCAACGGCATCTAAGGGTCGTTTGACTTCTACCAGTTCAGCCTCTGGATACTTCTTCGTCCGTTTCCTAGTTCATGATACTGATTCGTAAGAATTATAGCGCAATCTATTAAATACGAGGACATTCAAAACCGTAAGAATTACATATCTTGAATTAGCGCGTACTAAAATTATTCTTAGTAAATTAATTTAATTGTCTTGTAAAAGAAGAATTCTTCGAGGAATTCTAAGATAATTTAAAGAAAATCATAGAACAGTACAAATTCAATTAATGAACCTCACACAGACCCAGTCTGTGCACTGGAGGCTAGATCGTTTAAATTTCACCGGAATTTCACACAGCTAATCCGACGGTAAAAAGTTGAGTAAACAAAAGTCGAAACTACGGTTGAACCGTTTGGGGGGAAGGATTCGAGTGTATCCATTGCAACTGGCTCTAAGTCGTGGAAGTTTCTTAAGTCCCAGTTCGAAACGAAGTCTCGGCAAGTTAGAGGCGACACATGGCTCGAACGAGGACGCACGCGATCCTCGAACACATAATAAATCACAGCCGCGAATCTAGACACACGCGACAAACCGCGAGACCGGGCGACACGCCTAAATTTATCGTCGTTCTTTGCCGACAGCTCTCGGGGGGTGCCTCCTGCGTGGAGAGTACGTGGCGCCAAAACTCTCCTCCCCGTCCGCGATTAATTAAATTCGAATTCTTCGAAGCGTTCGAGGCGTCCGCGACGACCAAGGAATTTTATTTTAATTTATCGAAGCACGAGGAACGCGAGCCGCCCTAAGAATTCCACTATTTTCGTGGACACTCCGGAGAAGAATGCCGGCGAGCTTGCTGAATTTCGTTTTGCTTCCAGTTGGCACAGCTTCCGAGAGTTCGCCCAGTAGAATTTGAACTCCGAGCGGTTCATTTGCTTCGCTAATTTCGTGAACAAACTTCTGGATCTGTCTCGGATCTACAGAGCCAACAATTTTCGGGAAGTTCTCGACAAAATCTTATTCTATTTTTAATGTCAATCTCTATTTACCAAAAAGTCGTTGGTTTAACGTTACCGTTAAAAATCCGACATTGTGTATGCCACAGCTCAATAGATTTGATGTAACGCAATCGTTACTTCATTTATCCTTTTTAATAACTGCTATGTCACACGTTACGTAGCAGACACATAACTCGTCAATAAACGAGACTCATTTCGTAGAGTAACTTGTTACATAAAATAGTAAGCCTGGAGAAAGTTCGCAATTACTAGTTCTTCGCTTTTATATCGGATCAACTGTCGATGAAGATTAACTTAGCAGCTGTATAGAAGTCTATATGGGTCACGAATAACTTCCGTGTGATAGACATTAAAAAATGAGTTATTAATGAACTGTCAGTAGATGCATTGCGTCAGGAACTTGACGAAGCCTGTTTGGTGCAGAAGCTACGCAAAAATGGAGAACGCAGTGCACGCGACGGAACATCTTCTTATTGCGCCTAAATACGGCATCGCCGAGTGTACGCATCAATTCGTAGCATCTCGGAAGACTTCAAAGAGGTAATAATTATAGGTTCTAGCCAGAATCTACGCACTTTCGGTCGACAGAATGTTTGAAAATAAATGCTAGTAGAAAACGGCGCGACGGCGCCAGGTCTTGAAGGGTTAAACCCCGAAAAGCAACAGTGAAGGGGATCCGCGATTGCGATCGTTTGTGCTCGATAGAGAATTCCGTTCAGTGCTTAGAAGTCTAATCTCGCGATGCTGGGCCGGTCTGTCCCTAAAAATACAGATTCCGATAAACAGCATCGGCAGAGGATTCCGGGAGTCAGCGTGTCACCCGAAACGGGGAATCGGAAGCGGTCACGGGTAAGGACAAAAGGAAAAGGAAGCCCCTCTCTCCTCCGCGGCACCTGCTAAAAGAGGCAAGGTTAATGGCACGCGATACTTGCTTCGGATATCCTTTGGCACCGTGTTCCAGCCCCGTTAATGAGTCCAAATTGATTTGGAGCAGCGCATGACCGACATCAAAGGGCAGAGGAGCAACAAGTATTCTGGCAAGAGAGCCGAAAGGCAGAGATCACAGTTTAAGCCTGTTTACGTCGGGATTCCGTCTGTGATCTCGCGCGCCGCGCATAGTGCATCGATTCGATCTCTTTGGCTCATCCGTCTGCTCCTTCGCTGTCTTTCCGCCCCGCCATCGTTACGGCCCTTCTATTTCTTATCATTCGCTTTTACCTTGCTGCGTACGCGACGACGTCGTCGGTCGTCTTCAGAAGTTTATTTTCGGAGAGATTCAGCAACCGAATCACCCGAGATCGTTTCAATTGGGATTCACCTGCGGAACGATTATGAGTTTCTAATAGCGAGGTTCAGGAACCACAAGTTTTGGTACCTCGAATTTTAAATTGATTTAAAATAACTAAAAAATTGCCAGAGAATGTTTACAACTACATACAAAAGCTTGACTGTCTTTCATGTTCTTCATCGTTTCAATGAAGTGTGTGTTGATTGCTATCGATCAATAGTTTGGTACTCTACGAAATATTTTGGTATGTTAGGCAGACATGATTTATCTTGCAAGGCATCTTTGGCATTCGCAACAAACATAACTTCTCGCGGCACCTTTCTACCCAGCTGAATGTCCTGAATACGAGTCATTGTCTCGTTGCGGCAGGAATTATGGCCTAAACATTTTTCCTGGCCAGGAGATTGTTGTAGCCGGATTGTAAACGTCAAAAATTACAGGAGTGGCGTTACAGTGACTCGTAAAGAATCCTACTATGTAACTGTACGTGGGACAGAAAATCCACTAGGTCGTATCCGCGTGTCTACTATTGCGTATCCAGAGTTCCGCGATAAGTGAAGTAGCCATAAACAAACAAATTAAGACAGTATATTCTTGTAGCATTGTGCATCGAAGATACCTTATCTTCGCTATTATATTAATATCAACTTACCAGCTATTTTAATTCAATCTTGTAATTTTTATAAAGCAACATATATCAGTCGCTTTTCATGGTCGGCAGGTTAACCCTCATGCGTCCCCCATTTCAGGAACTGAATTTGTGCTTCGGTGTCAAATTGACACAGTGATCTTAGGTTTTTCGGTTATGGGTTTCTCTTAATGGGTTTCTATTAAAAAGATAAAAGTCACGAAGTTTCGGACAAACTTACCTAGAAATAACAGATCAGCATAACTTATTTCGGAAAAACTGTGTCAAATTGACACGGGGGACGGATGAAGGATAACTCTTTGCACTCCTATCAATTTTAATTCGAAAATCAAGACATTTCATTCAATCCGGATAATTTTTATTCTATGTAATCTTTTTTACATTGTGCACATCAAATTGCACGTGTTTTCTCATATCACAGTTGAGCTTTTTACAATTTATATAGACTAATGTATTGAATTGAATTGTATTGAATAATGGTGTGGCAATTTTTAATGGTGTCTCAGAGTCACCATTCGAGTGCAAACGGTTAATATATTAGATAATTGCAAAAATTCGTGTCCAATTTTCAAATTCTTGAAATGGAAAGGAGAGAGAAAGAGAGAGCCGCAGTCCGAGGAGATCTCGAATCCTTCACATGGAAAGCAACAAAACTCGCAAACAGAATCGTCGGTATCCCGAAACGGTGTTCGGCTGCCGTAGGGACGATCAATCACGATTTGAATGGCGTCGCGGCGTCGGCGTCCGTAACTCGGTCGTGTCAATTATTTACCGGCGATAAACCGTCGACGGTGTATCTCGTACGTGTAAATCCGAGGGAGCCAGTTATCGCCGGGCGAAGAAAAGAAAAAAGACATGGAGGAACGATGCAAAAGGAGAAGGTGAGAGACGAGGCCGAAAGCGGCTTTCCTAAATGCTGGCTGGCTGACGCGGGGCTATTTCTCGCGTGTGCTTCGCCAGGAACGTAACAAAGTCGCAATCTGCCGGTACAAGAAACCACTTCGGACCCCGGGAGTTGTGGAACGAGGCTACCGAAGCACGTCCGACGAAATAGTCTAACTCGCGTGGAGCCTCCAGCTAGGAATTAATACACCGTCTTTGTCGAGTTAGACGTAGCAGGTTGTCTAGTTCGTTACACCTAAGAGGAGTCGCCGAATGAAACGACTGACGTCGCGTCCACGTCGACGATGACGACGACGACGACGACGACGACGTGGACTCTGGCGTAGATGCAGGCGAGGATAACGATAACGATAACAATAACGACGACGACGAGGAAGACGACGAGGAAGACGGCGACGACGACGACGACGACGACGATGCTTCTGCCGTGGGGCGGTGAGCAATTAGCGACACAGCGCGGCGAGATCAGAGGCTGAGGGCGGGGTGGGGAGCGGCGGCCTAATTACACACGGTACCGACCGACTTCAAAGGAGCCGACAGTTCCTCTCCTCCAAGCCATCCCCTCCGAATGCTGGGCCCAAGAACAACGCTCCTCTTCCTCGTATACCCCAGAGCCCAGCCAGCCGTCGGCGACGCTGACCTGACTAGCCCCCGATACTCCTTTTCTCTCTCCCTTTCTCTCGCCTTCTCCCTTCCCTCCTTTTTCCCCCTCTCGGTTTCTTCTGCGATCGCGCTTCACTCATGGTCACGTGGAGGATCATCCACGGACCCGCGTTATCGATTATCACCGCTGAGTTTTCGGACGGTTTCCGGGGCTTCTGGCTCACGCCGCGCCGGCTCCACCGATCCACACGTCGCTGGGCCTTGATGCAGTAAGACCTGTTGATAGTTCTAGTGCGTGCTCCGCTCTATGCTGTACCCCGTGCTTCGGTGGACACGTTGCGATACGATTAATGATGGGACAATGGTCTTTTTCATTTTTGCCCTGTGATTGGAAATTATGCTCAATTTTTAGAGATCCCGAGATCGTTTTTGAAGAGAAAGCAGATAGTTTTTCGAAACAAACCACGTTGTTTCATTTCTAAATCGGGAACCATTTTCTGCGATCGTCTAATGTCTAATAGAAGTGAGTGCTACTCCGAGTTGTCATGCGATGGGTGAAATCGACATTTTCACCCTCGGACCATTCTTTATCCATCCTAGAATTATTTATCAAACCTAGAATCGTGAACCAGGCAACTTGAATTGCTGTAAGAACTAACTAAATATACAGGGTGAACCATGAATCATAATCTATTTTCAATCAGTAATAATTTTCGTGATCGAGAATGTTTTTATCAGACATAGTAAAGTTTTAAGAGAGCTTCCACGTGTCTGTAACAAATTTTGTGTCACTCTAATTTTTCTCATAATTTTTCAAGGTCATCATAAATTTTTTTGCAAATACTCCTATCAAATATATCAATTTTTTGATATGTTATGATACTTGCCAAATTCGCCTTAAAATCGTCCAACAGATTGGCGTAAAAAATTATAGGTGTATTTGCAAAAAATTGATGGTTACCTCGAAAAATCGTGAAAAAAAAAGAGTTGACGAAAAATTTGCTATAATCACGTGTAAAAACATTTTCGATCGGACTGCTCATAACAGAGTGATCTCTACTCGTCACGATTCGTGGTTCAGCCTGCGTACCCCACATTTAATTGACGCAGTCGCAAAACTTCGATAGACTGATCGGGACACTAGGGTCCTGGCTCAGAAAGGCAATGGTCGTTTATCAAGAAAATGCGATCGATCAACGAGGGTAACGTGATCGCAGGGAGGAGACACCCGTGGCCAGGGAGCCGGGCAGCTCGGGGAATCCCAAAACGGTGGACACGCGAGTAGGCACGCGTCTACCCAAGAAATCGGAGTCCACCGCTAGAACATCGGAATCGAGCGGTGCGCGGTACGGACCACCTTCTTCCACTTATTTTCGCCGGCTGTCCGTCTTTCTTGGGCCTGTCTCACTCTCTCTGTCTCTCTTATTCGCTCTCTCCTGCTTCTTCTTCTCGCGGCGATTCGCGGGGCCCGAGAGCGAACGGGCGAGAGAGCAGCGGAGTCGTCGTGGCCGCAAGTCATCAGTCAAGTCTTTGAGGTCGGCTTCAAGCTCTCTCGGGGCCCGCAGAAAAAGGCCTTTTGCCGATCTGGCTTGGCGGTGAGATCAAACACTTCTCTGTCGGTCCACCGTACGGTGAACCGACTGTGCGCCGGGACTCTCTGCTCTGCTCTCTGCTCCGGCCCGATATACACGGATGTACGAACAACGAACGGGGACGCGGCCACGAGCAAGGGGACCACGGGGGTGAGAGAGGGAGGAAGACGGTGAACCCGATGGAGGACAAAGAAAGAACGCCTAGGGGGAGGAAGGAGGATCGGTAAATAGAAGATCGACGGTAGTCGAGAGGGAAACCCGTGAACAAGGGTGAACGGGGTGAAAATGGAAAGATTTGTTTGGTAAGGGCGAAAGAGAAACTGGAATTGATGTCGAGGAATCGCCCGGCAAAGAGAAACATATGGGGGGGAGCGCGGATGAAAGTGAAAAGTGGTCGGCTCGGGGGTGAGAAGCGAGTGGATCTTAATCCTGAGAGACGGACGATCTATTAACCCTTCGTCTTCCGATTTTTCTCAGAATTACCAGCACTGGGTCCAGTCAATATTTCACATTTTTCTTTTACGAATTATATTAGTCCCAGACAACCCAGGTTAATCAACCACTTCTTATCTGGAAAAACAGGTAATCTTCAAAGAGATAAGCTTAATACAGATTCGGGTCAACGAAATGGAAGAACATTTCTTTGAAACGGAAATTAATAATGAAAATCATCTATGAAAATCTTTCAGTATCAGTGCACATAATCTGGCATCATTTCCATTCTGCAAAACAGTGCTGAAATACTCATCCACATCCCCGTTACCTCTAGCTTTATCGTGTCTATCCCCAGAAACACTTTCCCCGCACAATATCCTCTTGGTGGAATAAAAGGAAATCGTCTGAAACGAGATGCGAGGAACAGGGCGGGGATGATCAACGATTGTAACATTAAACCATGCCACGAACTCGTAAACGGTGAGGGAAGTGTGAAACGGTTCATTGTCGTGGTGTAGGATCCAGTGGTTTCATTTACGTTACGGCATCGGCTAATAACGAGAGCGTGCTAAAACGGTATCTGTGCACGAACCACAAGTTGGATTGTCGTGAAACTTCCACGAAGTCACATTAATTGTACATTTTACAAATAGCTTAGTAAAAATTTCCTAAAAAAAAAGTCTCGCCACATTTTCTTAAAGTACAGTCGATTTCGGTTTTGTACACGATACAAGTGACACTTCGGTCCCGAAGTTTTTGCATGTATCGAGACATTACCGTACAACAATTAAGTTAATCTATAAGTTTATTCAAAAACGCAGAGGCACGTCTTTTTATATGTACTTTATATTTCGAAAGAAACATCGCGAATCAGAAACGCTCAGACCAAAAACCGAAGAGCAACGGTCAAAGAATAACCGAAAGTCGAGCCAGTCTGTGTTTCCTACTTTTCCGGCAAGATTGTAAAAAAAATGTTATATGAAATTTGTTTATAAAACGCTTTATTACAATATTATAGGCAAATATTGAATGTAGCCTGACTACATATTGATATTTCTTGATCAGAAATCTGCTGTTCCGCACCTATTCAGGCTACATTCAATATTTGCCTATAATATTGTAATAAAGCGTTTATAAACAAACTTCATATAACATCTTTCTCGTATTTTCACTTGTAGATCATGCTCCTACAATCTTGCCGGAAAAGTAGGAAACACACTGTGTACAGGTCGAGAGCCGATTCAATCGATCCTTCTTTCTAAAGAACTAATAGATTGATTTTATTCTTTATTTATGAGATAAATTTCAACATCGACGACCGAATTAAATGACTCTAAGCTGGGGTATGAAGGTACGGGCCCGTGGGGACCGCGAGGATGTTCGCGGCAGAAGTCTATCGGAGCGAGCGTGTAATGTGTTCGCGAGTGTGGCGGTTGCACGGTGGTCGTAGCCGTCGGTTACGGTGGTAGAGACAGTGGTGGCATTGGTGGCGCTGGCTTGGCCGCTGCTAGTGGTGGCGATGGCAATGGTAGCGGTGGTCCATCGGAGTAAATATATTGGATGGTGGTAGGATTGGTGGCGGTGTCTTCCGCTCTCTACTTGAGCCGCGTGCCCGCTCGCTCGTTCACGCCCGAGGTGCGCCTTTGATGTGCCGCCTACACCGCGTTCTTGCTAACTCTCGCGCCGCGTCGACTCTCGCCGGATTGTGTTTTTCTTTCGCTGGGCAAGAACGATCCTTCTGTTTCTCTCCGCCACTTCTGTCCCTTCCCCCCTCCTCTCACACCCTCCCCACTAGAATCCCCCGTTTTTCTGTCGTTTACTCTACCATTCGCGACCGGTAATAAACGAGAGTCGGAAAAATCGTGACGAAAGCAAAGCCGCCACCGGCCTCCTTGGAACGCCTGGCCTTGATTCGGAAGCGAAACGAGACGATGCGAAACGGAGGATCGATTATCGTCGGTCATTGGAGGAATAGACCGCAGCGGATATGACGTTTTTGCGAACTACGCCCCGACTTCCTCCAACGGCGAGACCGTTCCACGATCCTGCCGAACTCGCGAGAGAAATTTGCTTATTGTTAGAGTCCTCGGTTCCTCCTCGGTCTCTGATTGCTCTTTGCGGCATTTAGCGAGCTCCAGCTGTGGTGGCAAACAGGCTTCCTGGATTTCCATCGAATGCATTAATCCAAAACGAAATTTCGGGACAACCTGATATCATTATATGAACGCGTAATTGTTTACCCCTCGCCTTAACACGATGATTCGCTTTGCAACACGGAACAGCATTATAGTATGTACATGGAACAAAAAGCAAGTTCTTCACAACCACGAGACGAGCCCGATAAAATTGAAGATATGTACATACATGGTAGCAGTAGATCAATCATTTTACGGGCTCTTATTTCGAAGATCCCACCTTGTACATCGTCCCCTTTCCACGCTCACGGACATTCTTCGCGCGTGCTCGGACCAGCATCCACACGATTTCCGGAAGCCCTCACGAACTTCGGCACACTTCAAAGGTTCTCTCCGCGTTGATCAGCGCGCCGGCGTACAAATCGATAATGCGATTCATAGATGCTCCGTGACGGGGTTCAATGTTGCCTTTTGTAACGGCGATGCCCGATACGACGGATACGTTGAACACTTTGCCGTGGAAACTATACTGAAATTTTGGTAGCTGATTGTTTGACAATTGCATTTTTCTGTATAATTTGATTTGATATTAAAGACGGAACTTTATGATTGCTTTTTATACAAATCACGATTTTAATGAAAGATTTTATTCCGATGCGAGAGATAATAACAGAAATCAAAAGAATTTCCTTGCGTTCGATGTCGAAGATCCTTTTGAAAGTATTAATTGGCTGGAAGAACGAGGAAAAAAGAATTCCGTGGAAACAGAGAAGAAGGAATATTTCTCGGTATAAGAAGTGACTAATTACGTTATATTAATGAGTTATGGAACAGAGTCGGTGATGAATGTTAGACAGCCGTATTTAGCATAAGCATGTGTTTTTCGCCGGTGAATTATGTGAGGAGAAAGGTGGGGAAGGCTTCTGATGTTTTCTGCGAACTTTTTTATCTTGTCCTTCTCGGACGTTTGTTGCGAGATTTTGGTAATTTCAGCAATTTCCGAGGGCCGGAAATCGCGACTGCTGCGGTTTCACAGCACGGAAGAGCCGGCTTCGGGTCTCCGACTCGTACAAATTGCGGTTTTAAAGCGCACCGAGCGGTCATTGCGTACAAAATGGTCATCATCATCATCGTTCTTCCGTCGAAAAATACTTCGATCGCAGCTGGTAATTTCGCGCGATTTCTTTGGCACATTTTTCGGCTGCTCCCGGGACCATAGATTCTGCCTCTTCTTGCGAACCATCAACGTCTTCATCTTCTCGATGGCACCGCTGAGTGCGTTCACTGGAAGAATGCACTTCCCGATGCAACGAACTTTCGTTTTATACTTCACATAATTTTCAGTGATTCATGAAGAATTATCGTCGCACGAAAGTTTCAACCAAAGCCTCCGAACGAAAATTTCGGAAATTGTCGATGTTTAGAACTAATCCTGAATATGAAACGAACACTGCAAGAACTGTCAAATTTATCAGCACCATTTCAAAAAAATGATTCTGCATATTTAAGGAATACAATGAATCAGAAATTAATTAATTATTAAATAATTGAGACATAAAGGAAAGATTCGTAATGCTATTTAATGCAGAGAAAAGATTTGAAACTCCTATCTCGAGCATGGTTCTTGAAAGATAACCCACGTTTCAAAGAGCGTTAACCATTTTAATCTGCAGATATCAAGTTTAATCCGGACAACTGCATAATCGGAAGGTGCGAGTATGAAATCGCAAGTTGTGTGTGGAAGAGCAGAAAAACCAAAGCCTGAATGAGGTTTGGTGAAGGGGGTTCCTGGGAAAAGTTTGCGAACTGTTTTCATGGTAATTCGCAGCTAAAGGGGTTTAGCACAGGATCTTCGTCTGAGAGAGAAGTGCGTTGATCTCAGGTCGCCTCGGTGAAGACCGACCGATAAATTAGTTGCCAGAAGATATCTCCTTCGCTTTTCCTTGGTTCGTTCGAAAGGCACACGGCGACCAAAGCCATGGCAGGCTAAAGCGAGGCGAGGTAGGGCAAGGCAGTCATATTTCAGCCCTTGTTAGGCCGAGGGGCCCCCGCCGAGACGGGATGGGGAGAAAATCTCTTTGACTCGCCGCTCCGCGCCTTAATCCACTGGCGTATACCCTATCTTGCCACCTGCTCCCTCTTCTTTCCTCTCTTCCCCTCTCTCTTTCTCCTCTTCCTCTTCTTCTTCATCTTTAAATTCATCCCTCCCCCTTTCTCTCGAACTATCGGTCTCTATCTTCCACTTTCTCTCTTCCTTCTTCGGTGGTTCTACTGTCTTCTGCGACCCGGTCCTCCTTCTCGCTTTCTCTGTCTCTCGCTCTCTCATCCTTGAGTTCTTCACCATAAATTATAGGGGATATTACAGCGTGCCTCTACCCCCTCTTTTCTCTTGTTTCGAATCCGAGGGTACGTTTACCCTCGTTGCGCTGCAATTTTTGGCTGCGGCCCGGTATGTATTGTGTTCCGCAGGAAAGCCATAAACACGGTTGAATATTCTTCAGAACTTCTGAAAACATTCAGAAACTATAGTCTGCAATTTTTTAAATAATACACTTAACAGGCAAAAATTCGAAATAAAATGTCGCGCAGCAGACATGATTTAAAATGAAACTGTTCCAGCTGATCAGGGAGACAGAGAGAGAGAGAGAGAGAGAAAGGATGGTACAATGAAATATGATGATTATATTTTAATTAAAGCAAACTGATGAAGAATTTAGCTGTGATATTAGCAGAATTACCAGGAATTCGTTTAGCGAGGAGGGTCGTTCCAAGGGAGGATTAGCCGAGATTTCACGTGGAAGAGTATTAATTGCGCGCGCAATCAGAAAAATATTAAGAGCAGATGAGGAATAAGGATCTGGCAGAGTTGATGCGTTCTGCGGGGAACGAGTTGAAGGCAAAGAAAGGCGGGTTCGTGGAGCGGAGAAAACACCTGCCGACCCACCTCCGACCGAGCGCGCGCGATATCCATGAAGAAACGGAAGCCGATCGGATTCATGGATCGTTCTCCCCGGGTGGAAGAAGAAGAAGAAGACCTCGGCCTATCGTTCTAAGTTTGCGTTACGAGAGGAGGTCCGAGAGGGCTCGTAACAAGGCCATCGACATCTCGGGAGCTCGAAACTCATCGGCCTCAGCCGAAGCGGAGCAAGATCGACGCTTGAAAACGTATCTTCGCAACACGGAGGAGGACGGCGCGTTTGAGATCTTCCGCGCACGCTTCTCTTCTTCCTCCCGGGCCGCTTGTCGGCCTCTTTAGCTCTTTTCTCCGCTTCTTCTCCGCTTCTTCTCCGCTTCTTCTCCGACCAGGAGATATGCGACTCTCGATCGCGGCCGGCTCCATCGATTGAGCTGTCGACGAGGATAGATGTCGGACGGACTAGAAGCGAGTCGGAGATTTAGTAACGCTTTGCGAGTTGCGCGTTTCGTTCCCTTGCGTTCCCTAGAATCTGCAAACTACCTAGCAAATGTATTCATATTGACGCCCGCTCGCTTCTGAATATTTATCGACGACGAGGTCACGAGCTCTCCCAGATTTCATGCTGGTTTGCTGCAAGATGTTCCGGGGAACACTCCGAGTTAGGAGGAATTCTAACGGATCAGCACCCGCCGCAGCATAACACTTTGACGAACCTGTGCCTGCTACAGTCAACCCTATGTTTATCCTTCGTAGTCCCAGTACAGTCGATGCAGGCTTCTTGCAGATAATATTAACCCTTTGCACCTGGCTATTCCCTCGATGGGGACGGCCTGATAGTCAGCAACTCGGCTGACCCAGTTCAGAGGGATTAAAACATTGCTGGCGGTATGGTACTTGCGAGATCTAAAATTTTTGCTTCACAAAATCTTGTGTTTAGTCGGTTTTGAAATTTTCAATAGAGAATTAAAAAAAAATTGTGAGAAGTGACCCTTAAAATTTTCTCCACGATTCTGGCCAATTCCAATATTTCACGCAGAATTTTTAAAAATTTAAAAGAAAGAACGATAACTGTTCACTATATTCTAATCATTTGAGGTTCATACGACGCGGGAAACAGGAATAGAGTAAGCCACCTATCATCATCATTGATGGTACCTCGGGTCCCGTCTTTTCAAGAACAGGCTATAATAGCTGTAAGGAATGTGTGAAACGACTAAAAGAAGACTTCTGGTAGTGCTTCTTTTATTAATGAGGCCATCATATTGCGCAGACTGATGGTCTATCATTCCATACATAATTTGCGGCGTCCATCAGCAATAATATGAAATTAATCTTCTGTGGTTCGCCACGACTCGCGCGAGTACTGCGGAGTCAGTTAGATTTATTATAAATACTCTTTTATCCCGAATTTCGTTTAGCTTTTGTTCTGTTTTTAAGGGATCTTACTAAGGGGATTCCTGTAAGTCATCACTAGAGACTAATCCGAACGAGAACTGCTATATATTGAACTAAGAGCGAGAACTAATTAATCACGTGGAAGCAGTAATGTGATGCACGTGGGCTATGGACAATTAACTACTGAGAGGTAATAAACTGCCGGCAATGAAAACGAGGGAACTGCGAAACGACGACGTAAGACGGGAAGACGTAACGCGAGGTATATCGGCGTAAAGGTTAAAGGGTTAGATCCCAGTAAGGGCTCATAAGAGACATTGTCCCGATAACTACCGTAACGATCGTTCTCGACGGTAACCCTTTGGTGTCTGGACGGTTCGAAGCAGGAGTCGCCTTCCGGCTGAGCCGGTGAAAACGCGACGGTCGCTCGTTAGCCATTTTTCTTTGTTCCCGTTGGTCCCATCCCCGAGGTATCCCGGCTGGCGGCCCCTTTTTCCAGAAGATCGATTCGTTTCGCGGGTGCTCCGGTAGCCGGTGGTGCGTGGCATTCCATCGAACGCACGCTTACGAGGCACCGGTGTGCCTCGGTACTCACGGTGGACGCGAAAACAAGTTAAAAATAGCCAGCGAGCGGATCGCGGTCGGCACCTTTGAGGCCGCGGCTCGGAACCCGCAACAGTCGTTGATCGTTCGCATCGTGTTTCGTCGTCCGGATGTTGATGATGATGGTGAGAGACCGTCTCGTTACCATTACGAGGGCCGCTCACGCAGCCGGCTAACACGCACCGCAAACCTCGCATTACCATAACCGCGTACACACAGAAACGTCGCCGCTTCTTCAGGGGGGCTTCCTCGCGCACGAGGAGCGACGGCCGACGTCGACAACGACGAAGACAACGACGCGACGCGGAACGCTTCTCTCCTCCTGCTGCTGGTGCACCTCTGTCGTTTGCTGTTGCTATCGCTGTTGCTGTTGCTCTGCCACGCTTTCGAGCTTACCGCGGCTTAACGATCTTACACCACAACTCTCGGCGAACGCTTTTACCGCTCGGGGACCTGTTAGCTGGCTCTATACCGAGATTGACTGCAATTGTCAACCGTCCTTAGCGCCCCTTTCCGTCCTTGTCGTCGACGCAGCGTCGTCGTCGTCGTCGTCGCCGAACGCCACTCCGAGGGGAGCTTTAATGTCATTTGCTTGCATTTCTATTAAGCCGTTACGATTTTCAGGCAACGCCGCGTGCTGCGTATCTAATTAAAGTCTCCGGGTGTGCAGGAGTTCGGGCTCGTCTCTGGGAAACGCGAGGACAAGCGGACATTGTGGGATCAGTGGCGGTTTCCATATTCCGCTAGGAAGACCGGGAGAAGTTGATACATTTCTCGGTTTTTCGTTTCTGCAATTTCTGTTCGAATAAATTGCGTAGAAAATGCATGCGAAATTGTAACATATTTGTTCCACATCGTAGAATTTGTTCCACACCGTAGGATTTTTTGAATTTTTAAAATTTTAAACGGAGAAGTTCCACTTCAATCTCTTACCCCAATTTAGAACGAAAGAGGGCGTGAAGGTAGACAATCCACCCTTAAAATGAGAACAGGTAGACTGTTTTTAAACTTTTTTGTGGAGTAGTGTAGAAAGGAAACAATATCGGTGGAACATCATCTCCCTGCTCGAATAATCTGATCTTGCACAGTAAATTTGTAAATATTCGTCCGTTCTTCTTCTTGATTGTTCTTGCAACGACAGTTGCCAATCGTCTGCCACGGCGGTTAACTGTAGCTTTCCCTTTCGCGTTGTAGTAATCCAGTGATAACAACGACAGTGATAACGGTCCGAAGTTCTTGCAGTGGAGAAGTAAGGGCTGTCACAGACGAAATAAGGCGTTGGTTAAAGAAAACGGTGGCAAACTGAGAAATTGGAAGAACGGGAATTTCCGTGGCCGGAGCAGAGAGGCCGTTAAGCAGATCTGTCGACTTTCGCGCTCTGATATTCGATGGCAACGAAGGGGGTCACTCGAATATCGACAGCTGTCCTTCGTTCGAACGAACCATCAACGCGACAATTATTAAATTCTCTCTAGACAGGTTGGAACATTTGGACACTGAATCCGTGAAAAGATTCTCGTTCCTTGAATTCCAGGGAGTGTTCACGCGCCGCGTGAATATTCGAAACAATTCTGTTAATTAAGCACTTTATAATTCATATACATATAGAAGCATCTTTATCATTTCAAGGAGGAGGGATAAACTCAGTGTTAAAAAATTGAATTCTATATTCCATTTGTTTTCACAAACTACACTTACCCAGAGCACCGATTATTATCTGAAAAAATTGACAAAATTCTCTGTAAGATTTTAATATATTTCAGATCTAAAGAGGCTACTATGTACCACGGAAAATAAGGTTTTGTTTGATTCCACTTTCTTAAAGTACGTCTACAAAAATTGCGAATTGCATAAACATGCGCAGTCTACTTAGTACGTTGTTACAATAAACTGTGGCGTGTAACTTTCTTCGTTTTGTTGCGCTTTGAGCGAAAAGTATGCCGGCGCAATTAGAGTAGCCCGAAGTATACGACGAGAGGTCTTACCTTTCATTTGCATTCGAAAGCTATTTCCTGGGTAAAAGTTGAACCATAGACGATATCGAAGTAGCTGGGCCCAGGATGAGCGTGGACTGGTTGCGTCGTGGTTGTTTATTTTGGTCCCGATTCATCCTTCGATTCGAATCCTCGGAACCTTCAAATGCTTTACCTGCTACCGGAATCTCCGCAGGCTGAATAGAGAGAGGGTAGCGGCCAGTAACAGCCGTCACTTTGTCGGCCTTTGTCACGGAGATTATGCGTCGTGTGGCAAATTATGACAGACACCTCCACGCCCAGGACACCTTCCACAGGACGAAACGAAAGCGGAAGAAAAGGTCAGCAGACGGTTAGGGGTGGGTCAATGAACAGGGGTTGGAGGGAAAGAGAACCGCTGCTTTCATAAGCACCGGGACAAGTTCTTTGGGAGGCACGTCCGAATTATACGCGGATCCGACCGGATTATAAATTTAAAGGGGATGAAAGTGGATTAGCGGACCAGAGCTACGGATTCCGCGTAGAAATTGATCTTGGGACGGCTCGTTGATCTCCGCCGTTCCTGTGAAATCCCAGTAATTATACGCCTCCCGATTTTCATTCCGTTTCTTCGAAGGGTAACCGCTATGGAACGCTAACAAATAGTGTTTAATTTAATTTAAGGGGGTAGACCCGTTTCTCCAGGATCAGGTAAGGGTGCGATGTGCGCCTTCTCATTTCTCGATAATGTATGCGATCGGGGTTTTCAGTAGTCAAAAAGCGCTACATAAAAGCGCCACATAATTTCCATTATTGGGAAGCATATAGCTGTCGCAGCTTCATGCTTGCGAATAATGCAAATCACGGTGCCGATTAATGGAAATTACGCTTCGTAAACGAAAAATTAGAACTTTTCAGAGCGATCGCGGCTTAGCTAGATTGATCTTTTATTTAGCGCTTTTTACTACTGAAAACCCCGATCGCACGCATTATCAATAAATGAGAAGGCTTATCCCGCACCCTCGCAATCCTGGCAACGAGTCTACCCCCTTGCCATTTCCTAAATATTTTATAATACGGGGACATGCCTTATTGCTCCCAAGGCTGAAATAACACACATTTATCCTAAACATTATAGACACCTCTTCGCCAACGATTCGCACTCCCTTGAAGAAGATCGCACGGGAGGAAACACCTCGCGCACTCGTTCGCAGTGTTTGTCGTCAAACGGAACACGGTCCCGACAATTACCAGGAATTGCCCCGAACTCGCCGTTATCGCCCTGCAGAAGTCCGTTAATTATCTCCCAAGTGTTTCCACTCGGCGAAACAGAATCTCTAAGCCGGCCCCGTTAACTACGGCTAATCCGTGCAAAGTCGTCGTAGAATCCGGCCAGGCCAGTCGTAAATATCATTTACACGGAACTGCACGGGCCTGAGGATTCACCAGAAGGAAACGCTTTCCCGCCGTTTCCCGCTCGGTTTCCACGGTCCGGCGGATCCCGGCGTGCTCGATCGCGAAAAAACTCTTGGAACAATTCTCCAACTTCCCCCTGAAACCCGAACAGGAAAATCGGTTCCGGTACCGGAACGCGACCGTCATTCGTTGCCGATTTTACGACGGCGGCGAGAGCCGCCGCGACGAATCCGAACTTTCCGGCAGATCGTAAATAAAATTCACGGCTTCGGGTCCTCCTACGCTTTACGTAACCGCTTTATTATACCGTAAATCAACCTGCCCCCGGCATTCAAACGCCCGTTACCCCGGGGGTGGGTTTCACGACGACTCCTGTCGATCATTCACCGAGAATACCTTGTAAAAAAGAAACGCCCAATGGCTGACAGAGGTCGCTTAGGGTTATTAGAGCACGCTAACCTTGAACGATAGCGACGCGCTAATCCTTCCACCGTGTCGCTTTAATTTGTCGCCGCTGCTACACCGCCTATTAATTTTCCACCGGTTTAGCACGCCTATCTTGGCCACGCTGCCAACGCGATCGGCTAGCTGTGCTTTAAAGCTTCCATGTTTTCCTGCACAAGCAAAATACGGTATTGATTTGTCTTCTAAATTTCACCTGGCAATTTACTTTTTTGGACTCGGGCAATTTTCGTATGAGGCTGACGATACATCGAGGGTTAATTTGACAAAATTTGCTAGGCGAGAGTGTAGAAAGCGATAACGACACCGACGCGAGGCTCGATGAGTAGATCGCGGGAATAATTTCAAAGGAGGAAACGGTCCTATCGCGGCTCTACTCTCTCCTTCGCGTTCTCCTCTCCTCGTTCCTCGTTTTCACCGGTCCGTGCCGGTGTGTTTCGCCACCGTGCAACACACAACCTTCCTTCAATCTTCCCCTACCCATTGATCTTCCCTCTCTCCGTCCGATCCTCCGGCTCTCTTTCCTTCGTAGCCACCTTTATTGCGACGCAGGCTACTTAGGATTAAATTCCAGCTTCCAGGACGGTAACCGGCGGCGGAAACACCTCGGAAACAGAAGCTCGTTCGGCCGGGCAACAAGATGAAAGGCTGCCGCCCAACTGTTGGACGTTGGAAAGGAGAAACGTTGTTGCGACGCAATTATGATCGGGCATAATGGCCCGCCAACATCGGATTGGCTCGGGACTACGTCTCGAGTGACGCCAGCGGCGAGAAACTTATAAGGAATATCCGTCCGACGCTTTGATGCCCGGTTTGATGGAACTACGTGTAGTTGTTAACGACCGATACGCGATCCGATCACATTTTTTACGGGTTTCTTGCCCGTTCGATATGGCCATGGTGCACTGGACGCAGATTTCGAGAAACATTTGCAACACCTTTCTTATCTCTATACATTTTTTTCTCATTCTCCAATCTGACTCGGAAATTTCAGCTTCGCTTATATCGCTGATTTCTTAATTTTAGGCATGCCTTCATCGTAAATTTGCTTTTCTCTTCGACGAAATTACTGTGAGTACAAAAAAGTTCTAGAGTGACTTGCTTGACACAGAATTTTCTTATTAATTTCTTATTAACTTATCGCTGGACTATTACCCTCAAACCGTAGAAATTAAAGTACCTAACAAGACGAAGCTGAAAACACAATTTTCATAAAAAATGGACTTAGGTAGTTTTCATACGACAATACTTTCTTTCATGTCTCTAACAGAAAAATACTCGTTTAATATTTTCGGCTGTTCCACAAGGTAGCAAAGTTTCAAACAGTTGGCGAAGATTGCTTTGTCAGAAGTTTCAACAATCATTTACGGAACGAGGGATGGAAAGACAGCTTATCCTCCAACAGATTTTCATAAATAGATTCAGCTGGAAAGTGCTTGATAGTTCGTTTATAACACGCCCGAGGGCTATTCAGTTTAACAGCATTACCCGGGCGATAAACAATATTCCCATCCCGGGATGTATTTACCCAACAAGTCGAGTAATAGCCCGGTCATTCCCGACCTACGCGGAGTATCAACGATGAAGAGCTTATCCTCCTTCACTTGCAATTTCTACCCATTCAGCCACGGTATCTCGTCAGCTCATTATCATAGACTGCTCGATGATTAACGCTCTCAACCCGCGTTTCCAGTTTATAACTCGGTCCAACGGAGAACGGGAATCCCGACGTCGCGTCGTTAATTCGATCGGGAGCGCCAGTCCGAAATTGGAATTTTTTCAAATTTCCAGAAGTTACGAGCCGCGATGCAACTTGCTGAATTATGTAAACATCCGTTGCGACCATCTGCCGCGAAATTTATGCCGCGTTCCCGTTCCCGTTACATTATGAGACGATTTTAAAACCGATCCCCCTGTGGTAAACAATTAAGGATCATTGTAAAATATGCTTCCTACCACCAATTTCAATTTTGCTACTATAATATCTGCAGAGATTTGAGAATGAAATTTTGCATTCTACCAAATCCAATTATTATGAATGTCTTCCACCCCTATCTGTCTCTCATGTTAATTTTACATATCTTACATTTTATCAATTCGTTTTCCGTTCTCGGAAAAGGAATTTAACTGGATTTAATTCGCGTACCATACTAGTGAATAAAAATCAAGATTCTTCGGAATATTATGAGTAGTAGTAGAATAGTATGAGTGAACATTGCACGCTGCATTCTTGCGGTACAGGAATAAGCAGTTCATGGAACTGCTATTTTCACTACAGTACTGTCTTATTGTAATAAATTGGCAGTAGTCCCACAATAACATAGTGGATGCGTTATGGTATTTGTAAAGCGGAACTGCTGCGACAGCGCAGCGATATTTTAATGATGTATTTCCCCTTGCGATCATATCATACCCCTCGAACATATCTTAAAAACATTTTAATAAAGTCTTTCTAATGACATCGATTTACTTCATATTTGAACAGCAGAAGGGTTGAAGTTGCTATTCTACCAGAATATCGTCGGGTCCGGTCGAATACGCGATTTTTCGAGAGTAAGTCTGGCGTGAACGGGTATCGTGACACAAGAAATTTTGTTCCATAGATCTCAGTGTGGCTGATGGCTCTGATACTGACGATAGCCGCGGAGGAGAAGCCGACGAACACGGTCTCGGTGTCTTCTGGTTCGCCGGCGATTCAGAGCAACACGATACAGAAGCTGATCAAGATCCTGGAGAAGTACGGTCTGGAGGAGCAGAGAGGCCTGAAGAAAGTCAATCTGAGTAACAGGTCGATCACTTGCAACGATGGATCCCAGGCAGGATTTTACCTGCGAAAGTCGCACGGTTCGAAGAGGTGGATCATTTTCTTGGAAGGTGGCTGGTACTGTTACGATCACAAGAGCTGCAGGAACAGGTGGCTACGGCTCAGGCATCTGATGACATCGACGCAGTGGCCTGAGACACGCGACGGTGAGTAACCTTTTCCGCTCGCGAGAGACTCCCGCGTTCACCGGCGCTCACACTTTCTAACGTTTCCCTGGAACACCGTGTTCCGCAATCCTTTTTTCCGGTTGCGGCACGCTGTAATGTTGCTCGCGCGACACGTGAAGGCATGTCGTTATTGTTCCGGTTCACGACGCGAATCAGCCTACTTCGGAGAACCCGCAGGATTCTCGAAATTATCGAGATTCTCAAAGGTGTTGGGATTAAAAAATAAATTAAATTACACTAAATTTGATAATGTAGTTTTTTCGGAAACGCCTCAAGTATCGGAAATCTCATACCACGATTGCTTTTAAAGCGAGTCTCATAACGGCAATCGAGTACTGAAAATCGTGAAATTTTCCTGAATCTCCATTTCCTGAAAATGTTCGAAAACTCGTCTCGATCTCGAAAAAGATTCTCGTCTCGACCCGACCCGACATTCTCGGGTTCCCGCACACCTCTAATAGATATGCTAATTACATTGAAAATGGCGAGTTCTTAAAATCGAGGTTTTACCAAACTCCGAAGTTGAGTTTACACAATAACAAGAAGAAATCTCTTCATTTGGAAGAACGAGGAATAGTAATTTCTCCATTATTGTTTCTTGCAGTCGGAGGCCTGCTTTCTGCAAACCCGGAAGAGAATCCATTTTGGTGGAATGCGAATCACGTGTAGGTATTGTCCATCTTGGCAGGCTCATTGGTTGTGTTTTAGTATTTAAACGAAAATAATCATTTCTGCCGGTTCGATGAAACCATTGAATTTTTCAAACCGTTTGATAACGCATTTGTGACGAAGCTTTTTTTGTTTTGTTGTTTTTTTAGATTCGTCCCTTATTGTACGAGCGACAGTTGGAGCGGTACCAGGGCCACGCCGAACGACATGTTTTCGTTCATGGGGGCCGAGATCGTATTGCAAGTGGTGCGGGATCTCGTTCCACTTGGTCTTGAAAACGCTAGCTCCCTTCTTTTGGCAGGCAGCAGCGCGGGTGGAACCGGTGTCATGTTGAATTTGGATCACGTGCACAATTTGGTTCGCCATGAATTAGGTGAGACAGGTCCCCTTTGATCGTTCAACGACCCGTAAACTCATTCAGCATTTATACAAGTATTGCCGGAACCGTTCAGCCTCACGTGCTATCAGAATCCATTCTTTTTCGTACAATATGCTGCTTAGTACTCACAGACTTCCATGAAGCATGCATTCAACTGATACAATTTCATTTGTTTAACGTTAGCTTCCATCAGGTATAAAAAGGAAAACGCGAAACGAAGGATTAAACATTATTTTATAAAATGCAGTCTAGATGTTTGTATTGCAGAATCTAAAATAGTATTGTAGGAATTATGTTCTTTACGGATTTACACATCTGTAATTCCATAAAACATGCATTCAACTGATACAATTCCATTTGTTTAACGTTAGCTTCCATCAGGAATAAAAAGGAAAACGCGAAACGAAGATTTAAACGTTTTTTTATAAAATGCAGTCTACATATTTATATCGCAGAATCGGAAATAGCGGGAATCATATTTTTTACGGATTTACACATCTGTAATTCCATAAAACATGCATTCAACTGATACAATTTCATTCGTTTAGCTTTAGCTTCCATCAAGAATTTAAAAAAAAAACACGAAACGAAAAGTTTTTTTATAAAATGCAGTCTAGATATTTGTTAAATAGCAGGAATTATATTTTTACGGATTCACACCGTAATTGGTAGGGGAGCTAAAGGAAGTTCAGTTGCAAGCTCACGTTTTAACCGAGATAGAGAATGTTCTGTGATTGCCAGGTGCCAAGTCGCTAATGTTATTTCTCGGTTGTACAGGGCTAAAGCACATTGCGATACGAGGTGTGTCGGATTCAGGGTGGTTCTTGGATAGAGCACCCTATTCGCCGAATGGTTTGTCGCCCGTTGATGTGGTTCATAAAGGAATGGAGCTCTGGAAAGCTCGAATGCCACACAATTGTGTTGCGAAGCACCCAAACGAACCGTGGAGGTGTTACTTTGGCTACAGGCTGTATCCAACCCTCACTGGTAAAGGACTTTTGAATTTCTTTTACATTTTACAATTATTTTACAACATTCAATACTATATAGCATTGGACCGAACCAAAGTAAAAGTTTTCTGTATACTTGTAGAAAGTGAAACAAGAGCAAACTAATGTACAGGGTGTTTCAGAATTACATTTAATGCAACTGACAAAAAGGAACATTAGAATTGTAAGAGAATCATTTACGATACTTCATGTAACAACGAGTACATTTTGGTTTAATGGATCGATTCGGTTTTTTTCTTAACACTAAACATATCGAGCCTTGAAGGTAACTGGTACATGTTCCCTTATAAAAATGACAAGATTGATTTTATTTAGACTTAGGTGCTAAAGATATCTATATAATCGTTTCTTATGAAATCAGTTTTATCATTTCTCTAATTGTAAAATAAACCTGGAACCGATCATTTCGACAGGTGTTGGTTGGTTTAGCGTTAAAAATGATTTTTTGAATGGAGTCAAGGCTTGCGAATCGATGGAGCAGCGTGCTGTAGTTTTGCAATGCCCTGTGCGTCGGAATAGCTCGATTAGATCCGCGAAAATGAAGCTGCGACACCCTCTAACGGAAACATTTGCTTCCCGGAAAATCATAGCGCCCCTGTTCGTTTTTCAATGGCTGTTCGACGAGGCGCAGATGTCGGCCGACAACGTGGGTGCACCGGTGACGAAGCAGCAATGGGATTACATACATAAGATGGGTGACAGTCTGCGGCAGACCTTCGAAAACGTTACCGCGGTCTTTGCCCCGAGTTGCATTAGTCACAGCGTCCTGACGAAGAGGGATTGGCAGTTGGTTAAAATAGACGAAGTTTCCTTGGCACAGGCGTTGCATTGTTGGGAACAAATGCCAATCGGAAATCACCGTAACGAGTGAGTACCAGACACCGCGAAAGTGATTCCTTTGTCGTAGAAAGCAGATCGCTCGATCTTCTACCAATGGCTTGCCCTTTGTGCTGCAGATAAGAGTTCAGGATTTACCTTTCACCCTATTTTTCACGAAACAATGTGTAGGGCCACTGTTAGACTGTAAACCTGAACATCAAACAGCGATCTCATATAGTGTAGAAACGATTTTCGACTCCTGAAGATAAAATAGATGTCCTATCACATCATCTTACTTTTCTCGCATAAGTTTATTGTCTCTTATTAATAATTTAACTCTTTGCCGTAACACACACATTTTCTTTATAGTTACAGTGATTAAAAACGTCTTTATCCCCAAAATTTATATTTTTCGTATGGCTACATTTATTTCAATGCTTAAATATTGATTACAAACAAACCAAATTTAATTTAATCGGAAAAGAAACGCGTAAAATCTTCATCACGAGTCTGACACGAGGGGTTAATCAAGTATGTAATTTTTCGTGTACGTCCAAATAATTTTTTCAACCAACATATTCAAGACTTAGAACAAATATTTTCTGCTGGGATAGACTCATAATTTGCTAACTTCTCTCGGGAAGAATTCGATAAATTTTCGTCCCCCATTTTTGCGATTCTCACGGCCACGTCCGCGCTAATTTCAGCACTCATTCGCCAATTGAGACGAACCAGCCGTGCGCGAAGTCTCTGCGGAAACTGTTGCGTTCCGGGCTGACGAAGGGAAACGGAACTTCGCCTCAACTCGGAAGAGCCGGGAAAACTGATTCCGCATCGGAGCTGCAGAAAGTCGCGTCTACGGTCATTACCAAGCCGGACGAGGTGAAATTGTCGGCCGTCTCGCAGCAGGAACGGGAAAACAAAAAGAGGAAGAGACGGAAGCACAAAGGCAGACGGAGGGACAGAAACAAGGAGCCGAGAACGAAGAAGGAGAGACACGAACGGAGAAAGGCTGCAGGTACGGATCCGTGAGTAATTGTATTAAAAACAAATGGAGGTGCGATTAAGTGTGGAAATAAAGTTGAGCCGTTTCCCTGGGATTATTCCAGGCGTAGCCCCCGATCCTAATTAAAAGGGTGACATTTATCCTTATCGGCGGACCGAAGTGGAGGGAATGATATCGATGAGACAGAAGCAATTAGATTCACTAAGAAAAAGAAATAGATTATTCTTGAGGCGGTCCTTCGGGATTTCATTTCCACTCTATTAGCATTTTTGTCTTGAATTCGAGACGCTACTAACAATGTAACATCCATGGTTTTCGTAAATAAAAATAATAAAAATTCTTTATTCTTGTTTGTGAAGTGCAATAATTTTTAGAACATTTTATATTACATGGGGTGAAGCATTTAATTATACATATTACGCAACTAAAACAGGCTGTATCTCTTAAAGGGTTGGGAATAGAAAAAGATGTTATAAGTAAAAGTTGAATGGTATCGGACAGTGCATAATATGCAACTAATTGTATGCACTTTTGTGCATCGGTGCATCAGAAAAATGCAACTGCACTTTTTTTTTTAATTTTATCATAAATCCATAAAACGTAATGGTGCATCAGGAGTTAGACTTATTAATTGGTTAACAATCTCCAGTAACATAACGTCGCGAAGCACCACTCATGCGTTCGACACCGACGTCATGAATGTCTCGGTGCGACTGTGTTGATAGAATACATCTTCTCGATAATTTAGCATAATGTTGTGTACAATTGACGTTACATACACGATCGTAATTGGTGAATTGTATCAAATTTGTCGGTCTGACAGGTCGCCGAAAGGGTAACAAGCAGAGCAACAACAACAACCACACGGGCATGTTCAACGGCACCAGGCCTCAGCGCTCGGTGATACCATCTGGCAAACGGAAGTGCGTCCAGGGCTGCCACTTCCGGCTAATCGAACGTTGCACTTGGCCGCAGTGTAATCACAGCTGCCCGAAACTCCACAACCCGTTCACCGGCGAGGAGATGGACTTCATCGAGCTGCTGAAGAGCTTCGGATTGGACATGAAGAGCGTGGCGAACGCTCTGGGCATCGACATACAAACGCTAAATAGCATGGACCACGACGAACTGCTGAATCTCCTGACGCAACGGGCTAATTAACCTGTTCGGGCCGATTCTGTGGGCCTAACCGAGCATCAAAACGATGACGACGTCCTTCGACATTTCTGAATCTATTATAAGTTTCGCCGTTCTTTCTGGACGCGTTAACGTTCGAAATAAGGACTCCGATTCTTCATGAATAAGATATCTTCACCGTATCGATTTACACAGCGTCTCCTGCTTCGATGTTCTCCGACCTTTTTGAATCTAACTACACCGATTCTTTGCTCATCGATGGAAACGAATTTTACAGATTTCCCGAAGACACTGAGCACCAGCAGGATAAAGTCATCAGTGTTTCTGTTGTGTCTTCGGTTACGACGCAGACTTTTAGCGTTTTGGATAGAGATCTACCAAATCGAATGTACATAATTTATTAGGGTGTACGTGGTACTCGGGAGTTTTGTCAGAGGAACTGTGTCAACCCAATCGAACGTTCCAATCGAATTTCGTTCGATTCGGTTCTTCCTCCGAATGGACTATTGTCGCGTGAAGAACCTAACGAACGAGAGAGCGCCTACTCGACTGAGCCGCGAATTTCGATTTGGTCGTGCCGATATGTGGTGGTGATGTTTTGCGCGCGCGAAATGTATATTCCGGTTTGCCCTCGCGAGTTGGCCGGCTACGTTAATTTATTTGATAGTCCGTAGGCAAATTAAACGAGCATGTAATCATGTCGCTACGATTAGTCCATGTATGCGTTCGACGTCGATCGCTGATCAGCTACGAGGCTCGACTTCCAAACGTTTTAACCAAATCAATCTCTTCTATAGTTGTACCTGGCCGAATCCGCGAGCGTTTAGAGCGCCGCGCCGCTTAGCTTCATTTAGCTTGCCGAGTATTTCCGAACGATCGAATCACAATCGTCACAGCCTGGACAATCGAACGCTGCCAGCACTGTGATGTTCCGAAATTCTTTGGAATCGCTTGTGGCGGAGATTAAGGGGTAGACTCCTGTTTCCATGATTACAAGAGCGCGGGATGCGCTTTCTCATTTCTCGATAATGCATGCGATGGGGTCTTTCAGTAATCGAAAGCGCTAGATAAACGATCAATCTAGGCCGCGGTCGCCCTCAAAAGTCCTATCTTTACGTAACTCGCATTATTTGGAAGCATAAAGCTGCGCATGTAGCTATTTTCGTAAAGCTGCGACAGCTGTACGCTTCCGAATAATGTAAATTACAAAAGATAAGTTAAAAATAGAACATTTGAGGGCGAGGAGGCCTATCTTTTATCTAGCGCTTTTGAGAGAACCCTCACAACCCTATAAACGAGTCTACCCCTTTAAGTATTACAGCTACCGAATAAAATAATATTCAACGAACTTCTGGAATGTTTGATCGATGCAAACGCGGATAACAAGCGAACGAATCATTCGTGAACTTGAACGCGGCTTCGACATTCGATTAACATCAGTTCGCGGTATGATACTTAAGCGGCTTTGACTTTAAACGTTCAGTATTAACACTAGCTGGTTGTCGAAATACTCGACTGTCCGCGAGCGGAACGGGACGAATTGAGTGAAAACGTTCAGCCTGATTCAATAGAATGCCGGACCAGAGATTTGCGAATTGATGCCGCTAACAAGCAAACCGACCGACAAAGCAGCTTCATAGACTGATTAAATTATCTACCTCAACGAATCAAATCGTATTAACGTCCTTCTGTGTACTATAAACGTTGAATAGAGTAGTAACGCGGCAAGAGTAATTAATGTAGGGTTAAACGAGTGACGGACGTCGACACGACCGTCTTTGTATATCTATGTATCGAAACAGTGTAATATAGTGGGACTAATAATTATTTATTTAACGCGACAGAAGGGAAGTTCACGCAACGGGCAGCAAACTTCAGAATGGGTTCCGAAGAATTTAATTTATTTTTTAAAATCAAACGTTATATCGAGATCCCTTCGGCGCTACTCGCTCGCGCGCCGGGGAAGAACATTGTTACTTTGTACACGCGTGAAACTGTAAATAAATTGTATATCTGTTGTATTAAACGAACTACGGCAGTCTATTCTATTTCTTAACATCTTCGATTATTCTGTTCCTTAACCCCTTGCCTTACAATATCGTGTCTGACTCGTGATGAAGATTCCGAACAGATTCTGATAAAAATGTATGTCAACAATTTCCTTTAAACTGAAATAAAATTCTATTTTGGTTTTCTTAATGTACAACTATTAAAAAACGTATAGGCAGACGATAGCTATAAATTGTGTCTTGTTTTTAGGAAATTATGATCTACAAAAAAGTTCTAATCACTGAAAACGTGAAATAAATCGTAGGGCAAGGGGTTAACGCGCAATACTATTAAAATACGCATTTAGAAGTCTCAGAATATTTTGTTTTATTAATTACGCGTTGCAGTTTCATGAATAAAAGTGACCGCTCTCCACGGCCGTTCCTAAACGATTTATAGTCTAGATTAAATGAAGGGTAAGTACACAATTTCCTAGAGGTCAGTCAATTATACGCTGACCCTGCTATCGGAGCGCTAAGCAATCCGAAAAGACAATAGATTCATTATCAAGGTGCGACAACGTAGAACGGTACCGGAAGAACAATCGAAACGGGCTCGCGAATGAATTCCCGTGGGTCGAGGCAGCCACGGTCAAGCGACGAAAGAACTTCGGTTCTCGGAACCGGCGACCATCGATCATGATCGTCGAAGTCGCTGGGTAAACAGCATCGAGCGCGGCGTAACGATAAATCGAGTCGCCTCGTTGGCTGCACCTGTACGTAATCATCATCCTGTTAACTCTCACTCGAGCTCCCCGTCCCCCGTTGACCCATGAACGAGGGTGATAATTCAATGTAGAATCATAATCCGTCCCCCAACCCCTGGTGATCACTTGGCCCTTCCTCCCTCTCTCCGTCTATCTCTTTCCCGGGCCTGTCCGGCTCTCTCTCCGGCCGACGTCGTCGTTGTCTCGAAACTATATATTCCACGGCATACGCAGGAAATAGTGTTTAATGCCGACGGGTCAGGCCGGGTCTGACCCCCGGTGGTGGACGCAGTCTATAGGATGGGCTGAAAGCCGGACGGAGAAAAACGCGCGCTTTTGATCGGAGGCGAGAGAAGGACAGAATGGTGTGGTCCCCATCGAGCAATTGACGTGTCCGAGGAAGTGATGGAAGGATGATGGCACAATGTGCTTGAATGTCCCATAAGCGAGCGGGTTCTATATTAAACTGGTCCGGTTACGGGTCGTTCGGCTGTCCATCGTTCAGTCACTGGCTGGATCGGCTTGGCCAGGACAACGCGATCGATCCCCATCCGTCGTCGTCGCCGCCGCGAATTCTGACGCACCGCAAACGCGAGTCCGGCTACACCGTTCTTCTCCTGCAACCGATTCACTAGACTGTCCCGCGGACACGAGCCATGTCCTCCGGACCGGACGGACGCCGATCGTCGTGAAGCCACACCGCGATCGAGCAAGTGATAGAGGAAACGAGAAGCGCTGAACGCTTCTGTGAACCGGCAACCAAGCGGGACTGAATGCTCGATCGGCCGTCGACCAACGGGATCCAGGACTCGAAGGACTCCTGGCGATCGGCTAGCTGGACACGCGCGCGAACAACCACGCCGTCAGGCCGTCTGCTCGCTCGAATCCTTTCGAGTTCCCGGCGAACCAAGTGACGTTATTGCGGTTAGTAACGTTATTGTGGTTAGGGGGGTAAACTCGTTTTTCCAGGATTGCAACGGTGCGGGGTGCGCCTTCTCATTTCTCGGTAATGCAAAGATGGAGGTTTTCAGTAGTCAAAAGCGCTAGATAAAAGATCAATCTAGGCTTCGATCGCTCTGAGAAATCCTATTTTACGAGGCGTTATTCGCATCGCTGCGACAACTACATCTGCCGAATAATGCAAATTACCGCGGCCTAGATTGATCTAGCACTTTTGACTACTGGAAGACCCCATCGCATGCATTAGCGAGAAATGAGAAGGCGCATCCCGCACCCATGCAATCCTGGAAAAAACGAGTCTACCCCCTTAACGTGTCCGAATCTAATTTGATCAACGAGCAATTTTGCACTAGCTTGTTAATACTGAACATTTCTGCTTGCAAACGTAGGTGCACATCAATTTGCGACGACGGATAGCGGAGCCCTGTCCAAAGGAATCCCATTAAGTAATAGTCTCCGATGATGTTGAAGGGAACGACGTTATTGTTCTTTTACCTGTTCTGTGACATCGGTGAGCGTACTTTTCTTTGGCGCACTCGTAGCCACAGCTTTCAAACTTTTTAACCCTTTTTTCATGGAGGGATTCAACGTTTTCACTGTGGAAGTTTCTAGCCATTTGCTACTAGCTTTAGAGTAACTCAAATTATCAATCTCTTGGAAATTTTTTTACTTTCTGTAGTATTTTTCAGAGAAGTTGCATGAGTATACGTGTTACCGACGAGAGAGTTAAATTGAAGTTCTTTCTGTATAATGAAATGTCTGTTTGATTTTCCAGCATTGGCAGCGCAATGCGGAAAAGTATGGCTGACAGTCTCCTCCTTGTGGAGACCGATCGCTGCCAGTGACAAAGTGGTGGACGCGGAGCTGGAAGTGAATTGGGATCTTGATTGTCCATCGTGTACAGGATACCCGGATACCATCAAGGTGTTCACTGCTGACCCAGCACATAGTAATAAGTTTTGTTTGCTTCTCTTGAACATCGTAATCCGGGGATTAAGAACCAGTTTTTATCATATATCGAATTCGAATCGATCCGAACGCATCAAATTTTCCATCTCCCGTGAAGTCTGGAATTCGTTCAATTTTACGCGAAACGCTTCTAGATTTATTGATCGATTTGTGGAAAAAAAAGATGTGCAACGGAATATCCGAGCGGACGTACGCCATCAATTTATCCCCGTTTCCACCTTGGCTAGCGGTTTTCTTGAATTTACGTCTCGGGACCTGTCGAGGAACGAACTTTAGAGCTCGATCGTGCCGGGATTGGTCGATACCGGTCGATGCAACCATCATCGTTGTGCTTTCAGATAAAACGATCAAGCCCAAGTTGACTTTGACTTCGCTGCAATACCCCCGAGGCTATTATCGAACCAACATCACGGTCGGACGACCGCCCCTTCCGGGTGGATGGGACACCAAAGGTGGCGCGACGCTTCCCGGAACCCATTGCATGAAATATCATGCTGTTCTTTATAAAAATGGGTCCTTTCTCACCAGTTCCTGCTTGCAGATCTGGCCGACGTGGATGTACGACTTAAGGTAACGATCTCGCTTTCTAATTCGCTAGTTCTTCACTTTTAACCCTATATCTGCGGTTGTAAGGAACAACGCCACATGTCGCATACTTTCACTTTCGAGATACAGTTGCCGTTTAAAGTTTTGATTGGAAGTTAAATTGCATTATTTTCTGAGCCTTTCGAATTTGTTTTTCTGTAAAGCTAAATTAATGTATAAACTAAAAATCTTTGAAGTTGTGACATGCGGCGTTTTTCCTTAGAACTCCACAGATATAATTGACGATGCCTAGGACAGTTTTAATTATTAATTTTTCGAAATACCTTTTTGAATACAACAGCTAATCATTTATTTCAATTGGCAGAATTGGTTCAAGGTTACATTTGCTATTGGAAAATCTAGTTTTATTTGGATGGAAATTCTACTTGTAAAAGCGTTTTTATTCGAAATATGTTCTTGTCCCCCTTAGGAGGCAACTAGGAAGACTGCCAATAGGAAGCTTAATGATTCCCGGAACACACAATTCAGGCTGCTATAAGCACGGCGACCTAACACGAAGGGACGCCTTTCAACGATACTTGTTGACGCAGGATCGCGACGTGTGGACGCAATTAGTGCACGGTATAAGGTACCTGGACATCAGGGTGGGCTATTATCCGTCGATTCCGAACGGCACCGCTATCGAAGAAGGCAGTAATATAAGCAGATTTTGGATCAATCACGACGTGATTCGCATTACTCCTTTATCCTCGATCATCAGAGATGTGAGGAACTTCTTGAACGTTGCGAGAGGAGAGGTCGTTATCATGGACTTTCATAGGTAACTTTACTAAACTCCTCCACTAGAATAATAATTCGGTAATCTCTCTCTCTCGTTATTAGATCAATGGTATTCGATAAATTATCCGTTATATTTCTTCAAACGATCACGACCACCAGTCATTTTAATAATTGCGACATTTTGATCCAAAGGGATAAATTCGAGAACAATCAAATGGTGCAACTCAGAGCATCATGCGATAGAGATTATGTTATATTATAGCATTATGTCAATTTTTGAGCCAATAATATGCTCGATAAAGCTCGTCGAAATAATTCGAAACAATTTCGAACGAGTACTGGTCAGCAACTAAAGTAATGAAATCGTTGGCTCTCGATTTCGTGCCGTGATAAGATAATAGAGATTGATCGAAAATTCCGTCTAGCCAATGGATGTGTTAAGATACATTCCATTTAAGCGAAACGAAAGAAAGTGGATCTAAATTCATATGATTGCAACAGATATGGTTGTTATCGCTGGGGCATGATATAATTTAATGATGCAATTCAATACGGGGTGACTTTGCACGCAGATTTCCGGTGGGATTCGAGGACAGATCGAGCAGACATCGCCGATTGGCCACGATCCTCCGGCGAGAATTCGGAGGTCTGATTCTCAAGCCTGATAGGGGGGTCGAAGGTCTTGGTCCGACCTTGAACGATATTTGGACCGGAGGGAAACGCTTGATTATTTGTTACGGCGATAAGCACACCGTGAATGGTAAATTTATTACCTGCTACTATATTCAATTTAATCCTTACGCGTCAATTCAATCCGCCGGTAGATGCTCGCGTTACGTGTTTCGATACTATTTTTACACTGGTGTAACCCGATAACTGGGGAGACGAGGTTAATTCTCCATTCATAACGATCTTCCCAGTGATTTGTCGTCTCTTTCATCCTTTTATTTATAACAGATATATTTCATCTTTAGTTTTATTAATCAATTATATAGTCACCACACTATTTTCTATAATCGCCTTCGAACATTTTATTGCACAAGGTGATTTCCTTTTTCGTAGAAGTGACATGTTTATTTTCAAAAAAGTTCACGAAGTAAATTGGGTACGAACATTTTTGCATTCATCCGTAAAATTAAATGTCTAAATAAAGACTGGAGACAGGACCTTAAAAATCGGCTTCGTACCTTAAAATTGTACATAATAAACCTGCAGACTGTAACAGCATTTCTAGAGCAAATCGGAAACTCTATAATACACCAACGTGGTATGTTCAAACGAGTGTTCAGACAATTGTGATCGATAAATCACTCGGTTAGTAGGTTACCTTTAAGTAGTACAGACTTTGAAACTGACCCAACTACTATAGAAGTGGCTAAGTCCTTCTCATACTGTTTAAATTATTCCTTTCCTTTCTTTTCTAATTTGAACGTATTGTAAGTTGGTTTAATTTTGCAACAGAGCACGATTGGCTGTGGCCGACGATGTCTCAAGCTTGGGGTAATCAGCAGACGGTGGAGGGTCTCTTCAAGTATTTGGACGAGGTTATTATGGGACCGAAGAGGTTCCGAAACAGTCAAAACCCATTATGGGCGGTAATGGCGGAGTTGACGCCCGATCCCCTAGACATAATCTTCAATCTATCCGGTGGACTGCGGCAAATGGCCGATTCCGTGAACAAAAATCTTACATTTAAGTTCCAGGAGGAATGGTGGAAAGAAACCAACGTAGTAGCGACCGATTTCTTCCTCGGAAATAATCTCATCGACGTCTCGATACAGGCAAACATCAAGAAGAGTAACATCGCCCAATGGCGTTTGTAACGCGCGAAAATCAATGACTATACTTTTTAGTATAGTTTAGACTATACTTATTAGCCTTGTATCCCCTTGCCGTTACGTGTTGAGGATCTGCTAAAATTCATTGTCGAGGTTGAAATTACTTCTCGACAAATTGGTAAACTTTCTAGTCTTTTGTCAATTTTCATCGCAGCTTTATTTATAAAGAGACTCTCTTTATGTAGTTGAAGGACCCTGCGAAAATCAAGTTTTAGCTTAATTAGAATTCGTAAGAGTAAGGTTGACGAAGGGATGAAGAGATAAAAAAGCTACGAAGATTTTTTCATGAAATCAACTGCTAAATTCCAATTATTTCGTGGATGTTAGGATAAGTTTGTAAGAGTCCAGACACATGCGTAAGAATGACAATGTACGACTGAAAAGACTCAATAAATCGGAGTATAAATAATGCTTTTCCTTTAACCCTTAACACTCGAATGGTGACTCCGAGTGGCGTCATTAAAAATTGCTGTACCATTATTCAAAGTATTGTTTACGTTATCAAACATGTCGGTGTCTAATCTAAATATTGATGTAGTGTATGAGCTATTATACCAATTTCATATCCATGAAATTAAAAAATGATGGGGAATTGAAATATTCTAGCGAGGAAGAAATGTTTCATTTTCGAGTTAAACTAGCTCCGAGTGCAAAGGATTAAATATCTCGAAACAAGAAATATATGAACTTAGACCACTTGCATAATTATGGACAGATATGCGGTGAATATATTTTTTCATACAGTAATTAGTTGAAATGCAGTGTGTATCGCAATGATACGAAGTTTCAGAAGATGTTTCGGCGAAGATCTCCTATAATTCTTTCTAACACGTGCCCCGGATCGAGCGAGAGCAGACGGGAGAGACAGTTTAAAACAAATGCCCCGACATTTCGAAAACGTGCTCCGCCGCCCAGAGATCGGCGGCGCCGTGTTTCGGCCCGTGTCGATTTGACTTCCAAATGCAGGCCGACGCTGCCGGATCACGTTCAGGACACCGGTTTTTCGAGGTAGTCAGTCGTCTGCTAGCAGCCACCGGCAGTGAATCGATGCGACGAGAATTTTAACGCGTCCCATCCACCCTATTCTTTTCGGCAACAACTTTTCACTCCGCCTTGCACACATCCACGCTCTCTCCGCGCGCAACTTCCTAATAACGCCAGATAACACGTTCGATATTCTGTTTTCCCTACCAACTCCCCTCATCGCACATTGTCGCTCTATCGAGACGTTGACAAATCTTTCGACCGGCTGGAAAGAATCGAGGAATAATGCTCGCGATGCCGTGAACGGGATGTTAAACGGAAAAGAGACGAGTCGAACGAAAGACAATTCTTGACGTTCTTCTTCCCAATACTCCAAGGAAAGTCGGCGAGACAACGACCAAACAATGGAGGACAATTTCGCACGCGACGCGAAGGAGCTGTGGGCTGTTTACGCCTGGTGGTCGTGCGTACTTGTTTTGAAGATGAACGCTTTGTCGTGGTTCACCGGTAGGATTCGAGTTAGCAGACAGGTAAATCTTCGTTGTTTCTTCATTGTTTGCTGTCCCTGAGAAACTGTACCGGGTTAGTTAAAAATTTTCGATACGGAAAAAAGCTCTGTACATCGCTGCAATTAATTTCAGAGCGTACAACGATGTTCTAACTTTCTTCTAGCATCGAGACTAGTTCGACAAAATTCCTTTTTCATACGACATAGCAAAAGAACTCTGAACCTCATCAACGCGACGAAACAATGTTAAGCCTCATCCCGGGCGCAGCGTCTATTTTTCAGAAGAGATGAATCGGAGGCTGGGAGGTTCTCGAACGGTTAATTGGATCGCTTCATTCCGATCGATTTTCCAGGTAATTCACAGCGAGGAGGATAGGATGTGGATGAAAGGTCCCAATATAATTTTATGTCCGTCCGGAGGCGGCCATGCAGACGTGGATCGCATCCGAAGCGCGCATCAACACGATCTTGGAACTGTGCTCCCTTATCTGCTAATTACACCGATATGGCTGTACACGTCACCGTCGTTTCCCGTAGCCAGAACGATTCTTCCCTGCTTCGCGGTAGTTAGCATACTGTACACCATGGTGCACATGGAGATCGGGAATCCGCACCGTTATTGCAAAACAATACTCTCCGCTGCTGAACTTTGCATCTTGATCTGCATGTTCGCCATGTCTGCGCTCCACTACATGGATGCACTCTGAATGTCGCGATAATTTCGAGCATGTGTATTTCTTATGCACCGCTCTCGTTACGTAATCGTGGCCGCTCGATATGATAAGCGAGGTCAACGTAACACGTACCGCACTTGGAATTACAATGAATGGGAGTTAAATGCTGCACCGAGAGAGCATATCTGCTTTGAATATTTGTGGACCGTTCGAATAAGCTAATTATTAAGCTGTACAGAATTAGATAAAGAATGTATTATCTGAATTATAGAAGAACCCAGCGAGATAAAGTGTTAATATACCGCTGTCCATGAATTTGATTTTTGTCGGTAACTTTTTTCAGCGATTGTCAATATTTTCGTATTTTTTAAGCGTCATGTATGTATGTCATGAATAGTTAACGTTAGATTTACCGAACACTGCGTGTGGCCACTTTATACTATGTATTTTTTAAAAATAACAAGAATACATTGAGATTTTTTTAGCGATTTTTGCAATAAATTTATTGAACACTTTTCCATAAATGCATTTTTTCTATTAAATCAAAAACGTTTTTCTAGTAAATATTTATAATTTTAAAAAATAATGTTGTTTATTACAAAATATTTTTCACTTAATTTTAAATCGGAACCATAAATCGTCGAGCGTAGAAAGACAACGTTACGATCACGAAGCGCATGTCGGCGTCGAAAATATGAAATTATAGAGCGAAGTTGAAGAATGCTATCGCACCATGTAACGTGACCAGCAGCGAGCGCAATCAGCATACTTACTGTCATACTAATACTACATAGCTATATCAAACTGTGATTTATTGATCGAGGTGTCTGTTGTAGTATGCCATAAGTGTCATAACGCGTAGAAGATTTTCTACAAAGTAATTTTACTTTGGATATTCAATTTTGAATATCCTAAATATTTTGGTCCAGTTAATTCGAAATTGATTTGTTGATCAAGTTGCTATCACGATAAGAATGCCATAAGATAACAACGTTCGTTCAAGAACTACCTCCCCACTTATTTCAATGGTTATATGTATACAAGTGCACCTTACATCCCGTTACAACTATCAACTTCATGTACTTGACTGATTGCAACCTTGTACATATCTTGCTTCTCGATTGGTCCGTAAAAAAATGATAAAACGTTGTCAGTTTAAACACTCGAAGTTCTCAATAATTCTGCTATACATACCAGGCGGAAACTTAAAAGTAACTTCTGCATAATAATCCCAAACGAAATTATTAGATTACTGTACCGGAGGTGACTTGTACGTTTACGATTAAAATAATTAGAAAGACGTATTAAAAAATCTTCAGCCATGGACTTCAAAAAATGATTAACTAATCACCGGTAGATAACGCATTAAGAAAGAGTCGGAGCGCGTGCGATTCATTTTGTCGACACACCGTGTATATGCATACCCTCATGGTTCCTAATTCATAATTAGACATGAAAGAAACCGCAAAAGAAATTAATTGTACTCGTTCTTTCGCAGACTGCATGTGCATATACGCATTACTCCGCGTAGTAGCGTCGCCGATTCTGCTTACTCGAGTGACGGACACGTATTGAGCATACGTAAAAATCGTTCTTTCTCGAATCTTCACCATCATAGTATTTAATTGATAAGTATACAGTGTCTATAGATTACAGTGCGTCCAGCGAGTTACGTGTTTAAGGCCAATAAATAATGCACCATTATTAAGTTTCACCGTTCCTTGAGGCACACTGCCAGGATAAACGGCCTCAGTTGGTAACCAACCGGCGCGAAGGAAACTGATCTATCTATAAATCTGTTTCTCAGGAATCATTGGTGAGTGATCATTACTAATTTTCGAAGACACATTGTATAGAAGATTTACTATCGCTTTGATAACATTACCGCGATGATAAAACAAATTTCGATAGCGTTAAGATAATATTGGAGCCGGAGGAACGCGGTAGCCATTTTGGACGCTTTTTAAAGAATATTTCGAATTTATTCCAACAAATAACTTAAGGGTTCTTGTACTCTCTTGTCGTTATTCTTATTTTATTTTTCGTTTTCAAATGTACGAAGTTACTTAATTAATTTTTCTAATTTCTTTGAGAAACTCTGTGACATTCAATAAACGTACATTAGAATATTGCATCTGCAAGAACATTTCTTACGATGCACGATGATCGACGTATTTTCCCTCACGATAATGCTTAAGATGATAATTCATTCGGAGTGTCTCGTGGGTAAATGTTCACCACTTAAACTAAGGCTCGAGTATAAAAACTTGTTCGCCTTCCAGTATAATTTTAAGACCTTGACATTCATTCGCTTCGGCGGTGCTGGTCGGAAAGGTGCAAACGTAAGGAACGGAGCTCTGATAAAATCGGTAATAGATTGTTTCTTTAAAAATATCAGAAGTTTCGTTGTGAGAGCGCTCCGTCGCGCCGGGTTCGACGGTTATTTTAATAATAGTGTGTAGGTTAGTAGGCGCGCAGACCGCGGAATGCATGTGCATATACAGGGTGATCTATCGATCAAAGGCAGTGCCGCCGCCAAAACATCACAGCGGAAAAAGCGTTTTTTGGCTACACCCAAGTGTTGGTGAAGTTATAGTGAATTCATTGGGTGATTAAAATTAAAATTCTGAAAAAAAATGTGACATATTTTGAATTCCAAGGCTCATTTTAGAGAATTTTTTCAGATTTTTTTGTTGCAAACTGTGCTCGTAAACAATGAAAAACCTCAGCAAGTGTAACTTTCCACCTCACAAAATCTAATTTACCCTGTAACTACCCTCGCGGGAAAGCTAGAGGGTTGAAATTTTACTCAGAGGGTTTTTTCTTGGTCAGATATCGAATGGTTCGATAGTCATTGAAAAACTTCTAAGGGCAGTTTTGGCCATCTTAATTGGCTAGGCCTGTTCAGAGAAAATTATTTTTACGTATTGTAATCTCATTAGGAAAAAATACTAAATTTAAATAGGTACATACTTACAAAAAATGCATTTCCCGCTGCGATATTTGGTGGCGGCACTGCGTTTCACTACTCCATCTCCATCTTTGATCACCCTGTATACATGGTACATAGTGTGACCAAGTGTAACGCATCATCTGATGCATTCGAGCGAGCGATAAGTGAAGCATCGAAATGGAAAGTGACAATCGCGTATTCGTGGAACTGAAACTTTGCAAGAGCTCTGTAAACCGGTTCGCTCAAATTGCGGTCATCTTCGACGATATGTTCGTCCTCGCTATCCTTTATCTATTCGTCTATCTAATCGGCCGTCAGATTTAGAGGTTAGGCGTGACCCTTGTCCTTCCTCCGCTCCGTCGCGAAGCATAGTAACCAAGCCGAGAAACTGACAACACAAGCTGAATGACGCTCGTGGTGAAGGTACGCGTCGTTCAATTACGGTCCGAACGATTCGTGGGTGAAATTGAAAACATGAAACGCAGAAGTACCACGGTAGTGTGATTCAATTTCAGTGTTTACATAATGGAAATCGACGAGAGGGTCGTTCGCAGACGGAGCTTTCGAAGTTACCTGCAACGTATACCCCAACGAATTTCGGAATCAGTGGAACACCTTTTTTACGGGTAAGTTGCGAGATAATGTTGAGTCAAAGTTCCCGCGTTTTTGAACCGTTCATTTTGAAAACGTTCCATCCACGTCGAACATTGTTGTTTAAAATAATATTCGATACGCTTTTGTCAACATCGAAGGTCTCCCGTTAAAAACTGAATTCAGAGGAAAATGTTCAATTTCATTGAAGAGAGTTAGATTTTCTTCATTTAGAACATATTTTTATGCTTACCAGCTAGTTTAGGATATATATAAAAACAGACCTGAAATATCTCTTTAAAAAGAAAGTTTAACTAAATTGTTTCTCTTTTTGCCTACATAGATTGGGGCTAAAAATAGCACGCCGCCCACTAAAATGGCTCATCTGTAGTGTTGTGATAGTTTTAATTTCTCTTTCTGGTTTACATTGCTTCCACCAAGAGAAAAACCCCATGAAACTATGGATTCCACAAGATTCTGATTTCGTTCGAGACACAGATTGGATGATCAATCAGTTTGGGCAAGGGTTGAGGATGGAAAGCATGATATTAACAGCTGATAATGTGTTAGAGCCAAGGATTCTTGTAACAGTATTTATCTTTCCTTCTTGGGCATTAGTATACAGGATGTTTCTATGCTTGGAAATAAGATAAAAATCAAGTATAATGCGTGGGAGGCTTCGTTTTTGAGAAAATTCAATATAAATATCAGTCTAACTCAATGGAAAATACATTGATTGTTTTATTACCCTGCATTTAATGTATTCTTCAATCGTATTCAAAAACAGTAACAACAGTGGTTTACAGTGTGAAATCTGTAACATCGGTTATTTATTAAGGATACGTGTACTAGACTGATATTTACATTGAACTAGTTTGCATCATAAATTATGAAACACCCTGTATGTAACGCTAGCCATATTTGTTTAGTCGTACAATGATAAGCGAGGAGATAATTTAACTTGTTTCAGCTGAATGAAATAGTAAAGCAAGTTGTCGCTCTCCAAACAGCTGACCATGTTGCATGGACAGATGTGTGCTTCAAGTAAGAATATTTGTATACATAATGCAGCTAATTGAAATGGAAATTAATTTTTTTTTTGTTCAACGCATAGGGTACCTGTTATATCGGGTATTACAAGGAGAACGAAGCGTAGCAAGGAATACGATGATTTTTTTGACATGGAACCTGAGTCGCAAATCAATAGTACTACATTTGAGCCTGCGGTTCACGCTGATCCTAAATTATATTGTGATATAGTCGATAATTTGCCAAAGGCTTGCCTTTTGAATAGTCTAGTGGATATCTGGGACTATGACAGTAATGTTATTCTACAAAAATCAAATAAAGAGATTATCAGAGATGTAAATAGAGCAAAAATTAGCCCTACCCTAGGGCATCCTATGAACTTCACGAGTTTATTGGGTGGGATAACAAGAGACGAACAAGGTAAAATCATATCGGCAAGAGCTGTGAGAACACAGTGGGCAGTACACATCAATTTTTCAAAAGTGGACATGGATAACTTTGGCAACGATGTCGGAACAGCTGATTGGGTAAGGTAAGTTCATTAAAAGGCCTGAATCATGATGTCTATATAGGAACTGATAAATCTAACCATGTGTTACACTGTCATTTATTAACTTGCAGTGTATACTGAGTGTTCCATGTAAATATTATAAAGCAAAATCCTGGATATTGTGGCGGTGCTTGTATGAAGCAACTTGTATAATTTAAAGAATTTGCTGTTTAAATTTCATTTGATTTGGGCCTTGTTTAGTATTTCAGATGATTTTGTCAAGATCAGTTTGCATATTCTTTCCAGCTAAAATATTGGTCAAATTATTTATACAGTATGTATGTGCCTGTTTTACAAAACTGATCAGAACGTATTATATTTCCGATCTTAGACAGAATCAGTTCTTGTAGCTTAAGTTGTTGTTATTAGTGTTTATTTTTTTTATATATGTTGAACTTTATACAAACAATAATAAACAATTTAATAAACCAAATTAGGGTGGCTTATTCATAACAAAATTCATGTCTGATGTGTAGGCTACAGATGAAGTTTTCAAATGGGAATATTCTTACTTGAATCTATTACATAAAAATGCGAAACTGTTAAGCAATAAAAAAGATGCGAACCATACCGCAGCCATATGGTATGAAGCTGGCAGGAGTTTTGGGGACGTAACATACGTGACAATGTTTGGACATATGGATATATTGTCTATAGGATTCATTTTGATGTTCTTCTACGTTCTAGTCATATTTTCCGATTACAATTGGGTAGGATGGCGAGTAAGTTTCCCAGAAAATTAATTGGGGTAACTATGTGAAGTATTCTGAAAGTCAAAGTTGGCGCGAAACTAATCCTACTGAAATTATATATGATCAATTCTTTTGAAAACTTCATGGTATTTCGCCGTATTATTAAGGACAAAAGTTTCTTATAGTAGAAAGTGTATGTTGTATAAATAAAGTAAATGCTTTCGATGTATCGGTGTTGAAATTATTTGCTGATGTGCAACGTAGATTTGTTTGTGTTACAATGTAACAAGGAAGAAGAATAAAAACTAATAAATTCTTTGCTTCAAAGTTGTTCACAGTTCGGAAACAAATTCATGACATTCAGGATACTGCGTATATACAGGGAGATCGGTCACTGTTTACGACATATAATTATCTGTAGATTTACCTCACATGCGTTGGTCTTCTGTGCGTGGGTGGCGCATTCATAACTTCAATCAGTGTATGCTCGGTGCTTGGTATACCTTACGGACCAGTGCATACTTCATTACCATTTCTTTTATTGGCTCTCGGAGTAGACGATAACTTTCTGATAATGGCGTCTTGGAAGGAAGTACACGCACACGAGTCGAACAGAAAGAAGCCATTGGAAGAAAGAATAGCTTTAATGTTAGGACACGCAGGGTCAGCTATTAGTATTACTTCTCTTACGGACGTTGTTGCATTTGTTATTGGCGCATCAACGGTAAGCTTGTACGATCTTACAGATTAGAAGCGCATGACTGCGCATTAAATTTAATAATTATACACGCATCTCCAGATATTACCATCGCTCCAGTCATTTTGTATATATGCAGCAGTTGGGGTGCTACTGACATTTTTATTGCAAATCACATTTTACGTTGCCTTCTTCACTCTGGACGCTAAACGTATCGAGAGCAAAAGGAACTCGATATTCCCGTGGATCATACACGAAAACTTTACTCAGAAGTTCGTTAATTCGCAAGAGGAACCGGCTTCCAAGTTCATCACGAAATTATATACAAACATAGTTTTAACGACACCTGGGAAAATACTGATAGTATTAGTAACCATTGTCGCTGCATCAGCAGGCATTATGGGTATATTACAGTTGCAACAGTGGTTCGACCCGGCCTGGTTCATACCGAATAGTTCATATCTAAGCAAGTATTACAGCGTACACCATCGCGAATATCCGAATCGTGGCTACGAGGCGATCATTCTCATGGGAGAATTCAATTACACTGCCGAGTTTCCGAAATTACTAAATCTAACTGAGACATTCACTAATTTATCAACGGTGCAGAGCATGAATCCATGGCCGAACGACTTTGCAAAATTTGTTTCGAACTATTACGCAAAAGGTTGGCGATATTCACTATCATTAGACAGCAGATCTTTATGCAAAATAAAGATTTGTGTTTTCTTTCTTGATATGTTTAATAGGTTGAAAATAATATTACACAGTATTTTTAAATTCTTCTAATGTTTTTACTGTTTTAAATTACACCTATTCATTTTTGCCGAAAATGCATCAAATCCGCTGTCTAATTATCATGAGAATCATAATGATGCATTATCAAAGAGACTTTAATTTCTAGATTTGAGAACCACAACGCTGAACGATACCCAATTCAATGATTATCTATCGAAGTTCTTATTTAGTCAGAACGGTGGTAAGTACCAGAGGAACATCCGCTTTAAAAAGGAGCTAAAATGTGGGGAGAAAGCGCCGGTGATCAAAGCGAGCACCATAGATTTCGTGTTCAAACGATTCTTCACTCCTCACCAGTGGATACCAGCAATGGATCAAAGCGTACAGATGACTCGCCAGGCTGGAATCGATGGGTTCGTGACAGTTTGGAGTGAAGTGTTCAGCCTCTGGACCACCGACAAATTGATCTCTCAAGAAGTTCAACGCAACGTTTTGTTAGCATTGGTCTGTGTTATGGGAATGACAGGGTTATTGATCGCAGAGTTACAGACGTGTTTTTGGATCTTCTTGTGCGTTCTTCTCACGCTGTTGAACGTCTGTGGGTTCATGTACTTTTGGGGATTGACGATAGACATTGCATCTTGCATCGGTGAGGAATATTTTCTTTCAGATTCACCGTAAAAGATTGTTACCGTGCTTAGCAGGTGATTTGTTTGTTTAGGTCTCGAGTTGGGTATCGGATTGTGCGTTGATTATGCGGCTCACGTCGCTCATGCATTTGTGCATGCTGCAACGGAGACCGGTGGCGAGGATCGCACAAAGAGAGCGCATATTGCAGTGAGATACATAGGTGCGGCGGTTGCGTATGGTGCTGGATCCACGTTGCTGGCTCTCTCGATGATGGCGTTCTCGGAGAGCTACGTGTTCCACGCGTTTCTAAGGATCTTCGTCCTGGTGATACTATTCGGTATATGGCACGGTCTATTCTTGCTGCCAGTGATACTGAGCACAATTGGTCCACGGAGTCTACGTTCTTATAAATCGACTCCCTCATCAGAAAAACATGAAGAGGCGATGGAAGTAACCAGTCCGTTGAAGAAAGAAACAGAGAGTTGAAAGAACACACACCGGCCGACAGTCGATTCTTTATCAATAATATTTATTTTTGGTTCAATAAACATACAAAATTATTACACTATCCGTACTATTAATCACACATTTATACAAAAATAATAATAATAATAAAGATCGGATAACTTAAAAACGGCATTATTTATATATATATATATATTTATATTTATCTAATATATTAAGATTAAAAAAAAACAAGTACAAAATAATGTAGCAAGGTTGATATAGATTTTTTATTAATAATAATTATTGATCGGAAAGGAACATGACTATTATTAAACGTAACGTAAAATCGTGTTTGCTGGATGCGTTTATCTTTTTTTTTGTTTCTTCTTCTTTATGTATAATCATAATTAATGTTTATGACGTAAAAACGAGCGGCGAGGGAGCGACCCCGGATTGATTGGCAAGCTCCCTCCGCTGCCTCTCTCAGTCTTGCACAGTCCACAGACACTCATTCTCGGGTCTTCTTCGTTTGTCGGCCCCCTTTTTTTCTTCGAACCCTTGTTGTGTCTGTTTTCGTTCTTCCCGTCGTCGGGACGGTCGGGACGCGACACGATGCGACACGACGCGACGCGACGGGACGGGCGAGAATCAAAGTGTAATTATCCGAGCGGATACGAAGCAGGACAAACGAGAAGACGCTAAGTATTCTCATGCGTACACGGTCACCCATCGACAGAGGCATCCGACAGAGGCGCACGTTCTCCGGAAACACGATCTCAGCACACACGGTAGAGTAGACTGCCGGGGGGCAGCAAGCCACGCACGAACGATACGGCGATACACATCTCCTTACTTAGTTGAATTTTACAAATTGGGATCGTACATTCCATAATTAATGAGGAACCATCGATACAATAATATTTACTTAGCAAAACGTGCCGATCGGTAGTGTGGCGAAGGACGCGTGATGTGTGAGCACAGTTAAACGCGTTACGAAGAAGGGGGAGGGGGGCAGTGGTTTTTTTTTGTTCCGATGACGATGATGATAATAATGATGATATTCTGTGGTGGAAGGGGTGATAAGTTGGCGCAAGGAGGACGTTGGTAGAAGGGAGAGGAGCATTCTCCTATTTTCTTTTCGTTTCGTGGTTTCGTTTAAGAGGGTAGACTCTCGTTTTCATGATTCCAAGGGTGCGGGATGCGCCTCCTCATTTCTCAATAATGCAAAGAAAATTGAAGAAGTTGCTTTAATTTTGTGTAAATAAATCGAATTTTTTGTAGAAAAAGTGAATGCCGCGAATTTCTGGGCACTATAAGGGGCCGCTTAGTCCGCTTACCGTTAAACCCGCCACTAAACGTAATTTGCATTATTCGGAATCATACAGCTGCGCTTGTAGCTAGTTGCATAAAGCTGCGACAGCTAAATGCTGTCGAGTAATGCAAATAATGTCTCGTAAACGTAAAAATTGGACTTTTGAGAGCGATCGCGGCCTAGATTGATCTTTTATCTAGCGCTGTTGACTACTGAAAAATCCCATCTTTGCATTATCAAGAAATTAGTCTACCCCCTTAAGGGAGGGATGACGAGTCGACTGTTTAGGCGAGGATACAAGGGGTGGTTGAACGATACGGGAACACTGGGAACGGGGAGGGAAATGCACGTCCGCTTGCCAGGAGTTCAAGGTACACGCACTTTATAGGGATACACCATGGGAAAGACACTCAGGGCAGACACTGACATAGAGACTAGGCTACCGACTATATGTATACCTATCTAAATGTGTAATTAGCGTACGCACCGCGTACACCCGGGTACGCCCGCACTTCGCCCGGCTCTCGGGTTTTGCTTTTTTCACATTATTTTCTTGTGTTTTTTTTTAATCATATCAATCGAAGATACGAGTGCGCGCACACGGTTCGCACACGCACTCCCATCCCCTCACTTTCCATACGTCCTTCACTATTTGTTTTCTTTTCCACTCTCTTGCCTTCCCACTGGTTCTTTTTTTTTGCTTACCGTTACCATTTTCCTTCCCTCTTTCACATTTGTTTCCTCCCCTTTTCTTTCCTTTTCACTTTTTTTTTTTTAAATTATTATTATCATCGTTTTATTACAATCAGCGATCGCGTCGTAGTCGTGCTTTTATAGTAAACGCTATGTAGTCTTTATTACTCAAGCTTATGCCCAAAAATCTACCAGAGGCACTTTGGGTTTATTAGTACCATTTTGAAGTCGGCGTGCGCGGGGGAGGGTGCTGCGAGTCCTTTGCTCCTTTCTTATACGTTTCCATTTCTCTCTTTCTTTTTTTTTTTATTCGTTTATTATATATACTTTTTTTCTCCCGGGTAATGATATAACGGTCGAACGATGTGAAATTCTGTCTAGTGTTTCTTTTTTTTTTTTTGTTCTGCTTTTAACCTCGTGACATGACGGAGTACCCTGTCTGCGATCCATTGTTCTTTTTTCGCCCGCACGCTCGTTCGCCGCCACGTTTACGCGTCCGTTTAAACCGTTTTTCATTTTTGTCCCCTCCCCCGTTCCTTTCCCGTAGCCTACCAACTCCGTATCTTTCCCTGCTGCCTTACCTTTCCACACACGGTCTTCCGATGTTTTTTGAGCAATAAATACTTTCTCCACTGACAACTGCACATTGAATTGACGCACGGGACACACTCACGCGTATACACAAACGGTTCTCTCGCATTCGCTACCAGGCCGTTCGCGTCGACAGCACCCTCGAAGGTAGCTCGTCAGGCAACGAGCTCCCTCGGCGATATGAATTCTTGTCACGGTCAGTGAATGATCGTTGGAACTAATCTACGCGGTTCTAAATACAGTGGCAGTCAATGCGGCGAGAACTCTTTCCGCTAGAGTTCTGCTTCGGTGTGCGTTTACAAAGATGGTTTAGTTAGTTTAACGTAGAATGAGCTTTTGGCAGAGATATACCACAGGTTCCCGAAAAATTCTTGGTGTATCAATTTCTTTTTTTTTTTCTGTTTCCTCATCTTCTTCTTCTTCTTTTTTCTTTCGTTGATCCCCTTTTTGTTATAGATACAATGAATACACGAGGGTGGTTAAACATTTGCGCGCAGGTAAAACGTTTCTAAGGAGAAACAGGGTTTTGTGTTTTTTTTCGGGTACTGTCAACTCGCGAACGGCTCCCGCATCCACTCTCATCTGCATCAGCGCTTTCTGAACGTTCTCCCAACCACACCAATTATGGCTACATCCACAGAGTTTAAATGTTACGCTTTTTTTTCATTTTAATTAATGATTATCAATTCATATCAATTCAATATCAATGTATTACAATCAGACAATACTCAACAGTGATCGTTATTCATTATATATTACAATAATTAAGAGTGACAACAACATGACGACGGAGGCGTTGAAGCATTACAAGGGGGTAGTGTAGAAATAGAGAGAGGAATAGACAGAGGAAGAAAGAGAGAAAAGTGGCACTGTGTGTGTGTGTGTTCGTTTTTCTAGGATGATCAGATAGAGTTTAGAAGGAGGCGCCGATAGTGGACATATCTTTAACTACATTGAATACGATGAGAGGATGAATGACACAAGGATAATGGGACATGGGGGTAAGGAGTATTCGGATGATTATGAAACAGCGACAATGATAGGGCGAAGAATTATGTTGACATGATGGTGATAATGATGCACGACAATGAGAATGAACGTTTAATAATAAAATGGAACAATGAGCTGGAGACCAAGGAGGGGAAGCACGCACACTCAACACAACCGTCACATCGAGCTGGCCTCGCGCACGGCCATAGTCTATAGATTAATACCTATCAACTAATACACAGTCTGTCTCCGATTCGCGGATGACTCCTTCCATTTTTATCCGTTTTGAATGCATGTAAGTATAAATAATACGCGTAATGCAATGCGCACGTACAGTACGGCGATACGTGCGCGATCGATTCGAGGAAAGAAGCTGACGATAGCGCACGCGTTATGCGAATGGACTCGTTTAAGGTATCTTCTCGTTTACACGACATCGTGGTAGGACCCTTTTGACAAATGATTTTTGTTCGTGTCCGCGCCGATACTGTACGCGCGCTCGTTTCCCGGATACTGCATATACATACACACATACTTTTGCGCCGGTATAAAGTGTATATATGTACACATATACAATACGACATACCATCCATGTATATATAATATACCCATAATGTTTAATTAATCATCGTTAATCGTTAATTATCTTATTTATTAAAATTCGTCAGTTCGTAATTCAAAAAATTTCAGCTAGTAGCGGTGGATGGAAATGTTTCTTCGTTAAAAATCGCCGATCCCCCGACGATGACGCGCGGCATTTATCGATCGCTTCTTTTAAACACATTTACAAACAATCGGGATCGACCGGCCGATTCGTTCACTCTTCACTTATATCACTAATGTCTATTTTTTACTTTTTTTGCCGTTTGAAATGTTCTCGTTTCGTTTTTTTAAAACCCTATATGTCCACCGACCAGTTCGCGGCGTTGATCGCAGCCGCGAAACATTGGCGATAATCCCTGTTCGTTTCTTTGTTTTTCTTTCTTTCTTTTCCGGTTGTATATGGTTTGTTTGCTTGTTTGTTTGTTTGTAGCGTGTCTTGGCCGCCGGTCGGTGTGGCCGCCGCACATCGAATAATTCTATTACAATTAATCGTGATTTTGGTATCTTATGTACAGGTATGCGTGGTGTGCGCACTGATTATCGTCGCACACACCCCCACCTGCCAGCGACCATTCAGAAGACTTTGTCTTCTTCGAATTCTCACACGTATTTCCAAACAACACTTAGTCTTTCCGTTGAACTTCCTCCGTGAAGCTTCTGGCTTAGCAGTCCGTTGTGCAGTTTCTTCTTTTGTATCTGTATATATGTACGTGTCTGTATGTGCATGTTCGTGTGTGTGAATTGTGTTTGTGTTTTATGAGCACGTGTCTCTGTAATTGTGTATTCGATTCGCGTACTAAGCTGAGACAACTGGCTTGCACGGAAAACCTGAGACGATCGATTATAAGATAGGCCAGTCCTCTTGGTGCTCCCTCGAGAATACCTAACTGCGGTCAAAGTATTCAGCAGGGTAACTCTTGGCGGGCAGGCTTTGACATGTGCTTCATAGAGTTCATGGTACATCAGGGATTGTCCGCTGCCATTATATTATGCACCTGCTCGAGTTTGTATGCCAATCTTTGCTTCTGGGAGAATTCGTCCTCCTCCAGTGTCACTATCAGTTGTTCGTTGTATTTACCCGCGTACGTGTACAGCTCGTAGAGAGCACAATTCGTGTTGAACTCCGTTGTGTGCAACTGTGGAAACAAAAACACATTTACTATAGAAACAATTTTCGTGTACGTCATGACTAGACTGCGGATTTTATGCATTTATAAGGTGCCATGTAGCATGTAGGTGCCATGTAAAGCATGGCACTCCCAGTGACTGGCTCCAGTCTCTTAAAAATAGTCATGACTTTAGTCATGACTAAAGATAGGATTTTTATGAAATATATGTATACAATAGGTTCGATAAAAAAATGGGACACTTACCCTAGACTCTTCGGCAAGCATGGCGTTCATGTCTTGATCGGATATGGCTGGCATGACTTTGATATCTGAATAGTAACGTTCTACCCATTCTTTGTACACTGGAATGTCCTTTGCGTATAGTAGTTTAGAACTCGGCGAGTCCTTACCTGTAATACCGAAGGGGATGAGATTAGATAACATAACTTAATATGCAGTATAGCATCTGAAATACCATCAACTAATTACAGATCAGCAATACCAAGATTGAAACACTAAGTACTCACCTAATCTATGATCCGAAGTGGAGCAGCTGTCCATGAACGTCTGCGCCACGACCGACAGACACGAGTCAACGATGTTCGACTTGTGTATGTCGAAAATGAAGTTCGGATTCTTAATGAGGTTAACCCAAAACCTAAGCGGAAGGGAGTTGCTCTTCCATGTGTGGACCACTTCAGGGTCGGATATGCCGTGGTGCAGAGCTTGGTCGTCCATGAAGTCGAACATGTACTTGATAGCGAGGGGAAGAGCCGAGCCTCGATGTGCGGTGCTGAAGATCGTTTCGAACAGGTCGTCCACGAATTTCTGGAGCGTACCCTTCGTTGCGAGTAACCTCGTCAAATAGATCTCCGAGACCATTTTGTTGCCACGATCTCCTTCTTTTCGCGCGTCGGAGTCGTGATGTTTGACGAGATGCCAGCATTTCAGTCCTCCGTCGTGGTTCTGATTCAACGGCGACGTGGCGCGTGAAAGAGGAGGACTTGCCGAGCTGAATTTGCTCAGATTCAGGGTCTCGTATTTGTGCGACTTGTCTGTCTTTTCCGAAAGAATCGACAAGTTGTAGATCGACGATTGCTTGGAAACTAAGTTCAACGATGCTCCATCGGGTACCCTGTAGTGGTTCAAAGTGTTTCGTTTCTTCCATTCACCTTCTGTCTTCGTTGTCGAGTCCTCGTCGTATAGGATCAATCTTCCGGACGCTCCGGTTCGCCATTCTGCCATGAACGGAGACACTTGTTAGTTTGAATTTCCTTTATTGTACTGCAATTCCTCTAAGAGGACCTAGCTTTGGGAATTGAGTATCTTACCAAGATCAAGGTCGTCCTTCCTAGGCCTTTGGCTGTAGGGCGTGGCTCTGTAGATGGTGTCCAATGCCTTCTCCTTCACTTGAGATATCGTGTCGCAGTCCAGTACCTTCACCGGAACGTTCTCCGTGTTTGGATCCATGCCACCGACAAAGACCGTTTGTTGAGATATGGATACGTAGACCGTCTAGAAAAGATTGACGAAGGATTAGTATGTCTAAGGGGACAAAGGAGTGTAATTATTATATTTGTGCTACGACGAAGACCTTACCATTGGTTTAAAGTCGATGGATTGTCTGATCAATTTCTCTTCCGACAAGGAGTATCTGGCTTCAGACGTGATGGCATCCACGGGACCCTTATCGACCTGTTGTTTCACCGCGCGAAACAGCACGTATAATGGTTCTCCGGCGCATTCTCGCATGAATTTGTACAACAGGAAAGTAAACCAAGCTGACAACATCTTTTCAGCGACGCTTTCCGTTCTGAAAAGTCATAGAAATATTATCGGACTTAATAGCAGTGAAAAAGCTAGACTGCACACGACCTGAAAAATATCTAATTTGTATAAAGATAAAACGTACCGTCTAAGGAACAACTTAGGATGACTCTTGCCCTCGGTGCATTTTTCAATCAGCTCCGCGAGAAGAGTCTTCAGAATATCTGTGCAGTATTCCATCTTGCTCTGGAGCGTGACCATGATGAGGCTGGCCACGTTCACCCTATCTCTCATGGAGAAGTATCGATTGCTCTCGAGGGTCCGTACGAACAAAAGCAGAAAAGTTTTGTTCAGTATTAGTTGGCCGAACAGGCGCAGGCCTTTCTCCTTGCGCGCCAGTTCCGGTCGATCCCATTGTAATACGGGGCTATTGTCGTCGCTCGGGAACAGTATCATCATGGCGTAAGTGCGATAATCGAGGAACGGTATGCCGCCGCTGGTCAAATCGCCCGTGAGATCGGTCATTTCGGTTTGTAATTCAGCGAATGCTTCCTTGCACTCAGCAGCGACACGTAGCTCTAGAATATCCATTTGCTCCTGCATGTTCTTCAGCACCCTGTTGCTCTCGGTCGATTTCCTTCGGTACGCGATCAGGAAGACGATAAACACGAACACCAGAATGACAATGGCGGCGATCACGCCAATAAGAGCCGGCTTCGATAGAGGTCCGTTAAGGCTGGTTGGCAGTGCGTAGCTCAGTTTCCCAATGTGATACCGCAGCGTGCCTCCGACGGTCACTATTACTTCAGGTAGTTCTTGTTTATTCGGCAGACCCTCGAAGTCCACAGCGGATGGCTGAGTCAAAGGTGGTCGGCAGGTGACCTGTTGCCTCGAGAGAGAAGTGACGTTGCAGAACCCGTTGCCAATCTGCACGGTCACGTCAGAGTCCTGGCAGGCGCGATCAAGATATAGCCCGTTGATGGTCAAGTAGTCGCTCTTATAGTACTTGATTTCCTCGTCGAACTGCTTGTAGATCGGATTTGGATACAGAAGGAAGTCGCTGAATCCACGTTGAGTCAGATTCTGCACACCCGTCACGTTGTCCATGCGGAAACCGTAAACCAGCGGCGTAGGATTCTCCGCGTCCAGCACGGTGTCTTCGGACAGCTCGATGGTCGGCGACTTACAAATCATACTCTCGTGACTGTGGACCTCGCACTGCGAAACAAACATCTTCTCGTCGTAGTACACGTACATCTGAGGGCTCTGTATGTATCCAAGATTTTTCCCAGTCACCGACATCTTGATGCCACCGGCCGGAATGCCTTTAGGAATTTTCACCTGACTAGCAACCCCGCTCTCCACGCTCTCGATCGTTGGATCGTCTACGTATTCGAACTGCATGCCATCGAAGATCCTAATGGCGCCATCGAATTTCATCTGTACCACGCCGTTTCCCTTCTTGTCGCTCGCGCTGGTCATACACAGAGCCTCGCTCGGTTCCGTGCTGATTATAGAGCATGATAGATTGCCGATGAACGCCTCGATCGTGCTGCCAGCGTTCATGTATTCTCCGGTGATCCTGACCGTGGTACCACCGCTGACCGGCCCGTACTTCGGGGATATGGAGTAGATCTGCGGGTTCACGAATGCGAAGTTGTTCTTCGACTCGCCGCGGAAATCCTCGATCTCGACGATCACTGGCCCGCTCCTGGACTCCTCTGTCCCCGGCCCGTCTACGCGGCAGACGATCTGTTCTGTGCGCAAGTATAGCTCTTCGTACGGCTCGCAACTCATTCCGCCAACCACGACTCCGCGAAAGATGTCCTGGAATGAGAAAGTAGAGATGAGGTTTCTTTCATATTGCAGTGGTGCACAATTGACCTGGGACACATTTGACCCCCAGAAAGCAGACTCGTTTCTAGGGTTTCAAGGGTCCGGCAAACGCCATCGCATTTCTCGATAATGCGCTAGGTAAAACATTAATCCATGCTGCAATCGTCCTCAAAAGTCCTATTTCAACAAAAAGCTACTGCGACAACTACATGCTGCCGAATAATGCAAATTACGCCTCGTAAACGCAAAAATAGGACTTTTGGGGGCGATTTCGGTCTAGATTGACCTTTTATCTAGCGTTTTCCCGCACCCTTGCAATCCTGGAAACGAGTCTACCTCATAACACGAGATCCTCTTACATTGAACGTTTTGCCGAGGTTGATGCCGCGTATCGTGACGTTCGTGTTGCCTTCCCAGGGTCCCATGATCGGCTCGAACGAGTGGATGACGGGATTCGGACAGGTCTGGTTTCTGTGCAGCCAGACGCGGGTACCCCAATCGCATTGGCTCTTCACTTCGCACTTGTCCGAGCTCTGGCACCAGCCGCACTCGTACTTCGGTGCGAGGGCCAGACACATGCCGCAATTGTTGGCCATGTCGCGGCAACGGTAGATCACCAGGTGGATGTTGTGCGGGTTGTCCAAGGGTTTCGAGCCGCCCCAGATCACCGCGAACGGCACGGTGATGTTCGGTGCTCGGGACGTGTACGAAAAGTCAGTCTCCTCGCAGTAGATCGTGTCTCCTAACAGGCGAGCGTTCACGCTCGTTACTCGGCCCTCTATGTTGAACTGACAGACGAACCGGGTCTGCACGATGAATTGCTGGAAAAAGATGCGAATTCCGCCTAGGTTAGCGTCGATCATCCTACAAGACTTCTACCCGCGACAATGATTCCCGTGAAAGGCCCGCTAACGATATTACAGAGATGCCGGAAATTAATGTGACGGCATTAACCCTCGGACAACGGACGGTTTTTATAGCTATATAAATGGCAATGCTTAGGACCGTTCACAGCTCTACCTAATAATTTTTAAAAATTTACTTTTGACGATGTCTTATGTAGACACATTAGTCTTTCCGATATCCTCAGTGAAACAGCTACTCAGTTAGTTTAATTGCCACAAATTGGGTACTTAAATGACAATGTGGATGTTCTCGGCCAGAATAGACTCCGGCACGGGGATCTCCTAACCGCGTCTGCACGCAGCGTTTCGCGATCCATGCGCCTCTTATACTCCATTCGATGCTCTTTCGTTTCTCTTCTCAATTGAAACACAAGGAAAGACATACCAAGTCGCGTTGCAGGAACGCAAACTTGTGCGAGTATGGATAAGAAAACACTGCGTCCAGACGCGCTCAGGACATCCCACCTTTAAACGGTATTCAAGAAGCGTTCAGAGATTGACGCAGCAAGCATTCTTACCCCGATGATGTGCACTTTGACGCGGATGGCTTGCTTCACGCCGGACGACACCAGAATCTCTTGGGTATCGGTCGCGTTCATCGTCGGACAGAAGGCTGGACCGCTTCTGTAGCTTGGGCCCATTCTCTGAAAAGCGAACGTCTGTGTTATTACATTCTGTATGATCGTTTCCTAAACACGAAGAACTTGATAGAGAGAAGATAGAGAACACAGTATTTGCTCACGTTCACTCCGGTGACCAATATATCGTTCCGACAGTTCTCAGCCGTGTCGTGGGTACACCTGTGCGCGTCCACGCACCAGTCGCAGGGGAAATTCGAGGAGACGCATTGCGTGCAGGAGCTGTAGGTGTTGCAGTCGAAGAAGGTGAAATTTGTGGCGACGAGGTCGGGTCCGTTGGTCATCCTCACGGATAATTTCGCGGTGAAATGATGTTGACCTTGCGGTATAGGGGGTAGAAGGTCGGTCCTTGGCGTGGTGCAGTTTACGCCGAAGGACTTCCTCGACGCGTTTGTGATCAGAGTCTTGTCCAAGGTCGAGAACGCGCAGAGGAATTGTCCAGGAAGCGTCGGCAGGTTCTCGATCACCAGCTCCAGAGTTCGAGCAGTTGTTCGTTGCAGCTGTTCCGGGCCGACGGACGTGATAGCCGTGCATCTACCACTTTTGTACGAGATCCAGTAAAGAGGATCCTTCGCCGCGTCCTGGCAGTCTCTTCGCAGGTTGCATTTGTTCTCCAACGAACACCAACCGCAATATGGATCCTTCGCGCCCAGACACTCCAGGCAGGTCTTGTACACCGAGCATTCCTGCACTTTCACCTTGAACACCGTTTTATTCGTCATGACGTACAGATGCATAAGCTGCGAATCGAAGAGCAGATCAGCGTTCACCGGGGACCCTGGATCGATCTCCAGGTCACCGTACTCCAACCCCATGGTCGAGCTCTCCACCACCACCTGCAACAAAATATGACGCACTGTTAAGTGTCTTTTCGCCGATTGCGCAACGCTGAAAAATAGCCGATCGTCAAAGAATTCTTGGAACGGCGAACAGAGGCCTGACTGGTTTTTGTTCAATCATCGAGGATGACAGTGAGTTCTCGTCACTCGGAGCCTTCGCCAACCACTTCTTGCATTTTCCATCATTGTAACCGCGAAGTGGTCATAAAGTATCAAGGAACTTCAAGTTTCACTTTGCACGAAGGAAATTAAATACTTTAGACTGTTCCCCTGCGGTATGAACAGCTTCACCAAATGTAATAGAATGAAATGAATTTCAAATCCTATGCTTTTTAAGATTTGCGTTATCTCGCTCTAACAAACCCCGTTAACAATGACTTTCAACTCCAATTTCGCTGCTCACTGTACAGGGGAGTTACAAAATTATACGTCGCAGACACCATAGCGCGATTCTACACCCTCCTGATTTAGTTGAGGATTAAAAATCTTTAATCTTAAAAAGAAAATTTTGTTTTTTTTCGTTGTTTTTCACATTCAAGGTGAATTTTGCAGGGGTTCCTTATGTCATTTTCGACCAAATCAGGGGTATAGAATCGCGCTATGGCGTCCGCGACATATAATTATCTGACACCCTGTACAATCTAGCGTTATTCTTGGCCAGCCTCCGGCTGTCCCCCAAACAAATCCCAGCAGTCTCGATTGAATGATCGCGCAAACCGCAAGATCGTTGGAATGAATCGTCGCTAACGAGGAACTGGACACACATCAGTTTCTTCGGCGTGGGGTGGCGTATGGTTTATTCATCAAAACGGTGGCGCGAAATATTGCGCGCTGTATGAGAAATTAAATATTCACGTCAGGTTCATAACCGAGTGGTGCGACGCGGTTCCCTCCGCGCGGGAAGGACAAACACGCCCCCGTTCGTTTCACTGTTTATTACTTATTAACCGATAATCACCGTTCGTTAACGGAACCCCCGGATTTTTTCCGCTGGCTCTTTTCGTTCGCGACGAAGCCAGGCCCGACGAGCATTGGAATTTGGCGGCGACGATTAATTCCAACATGCGGACAGATGGTAGCCGAGGTTGAAACGCGTTGCAAAGTAAAATTTACGGCCGTCATTCCGCGGCGTCCGCGACGCCGCGCCGTTTTCGCCGGGCAGCTGCGTTCGTTCAGTGCATTCATTTCCTCGGACTTCACCGCGAACGAGGCTCGTTCGCGGTCCGCGGTTAAAGCCTCGCAAATTAAATCTCAGCCCGACGAGAGCCTTCACTCGCAACCGGCGCGCCGAGCACCGTGGCCAGCGATGACGGAAGGTCGCCCGCCCTTCGTAACTGGAATTACGTTCGCTTGTCTAATAAAAAGGCCGCGGTCCTTTCCGTGGGATTCGCGCGGCGAATAACAGTAATCAACCGCGAGGATGATAAACTGGCCTCTTCTAAGAGGTTTTCGGTGGATGCTCCTCGCCCCCAGCTTGAAAAGGCGCCAGGTGTCTCGCTTATCGTCGTCGTTTTAACTGGATAATGTAACGAAGACACTGCGTCATTCGAACCGTCTTAACCCTTTGCACTCGAACCTATTTTAACTCGAAAATTAAACAATTTTTCCGACCTAGAATAATTGCGTTTTGTATAATTTTCTTTTTCACTTTGTGAAAATTTGTCGTAATTTCTAAGAAGCTTGTACCTTTACTCTACTTATTATTCAGATTTTTCTACGAAGCGTAATTTCCGTTTCGACCGTAGTTTTGGAACGCGTCCCTAAGGGCATGTACTTCGATACATGTCAGAACAAGCAAATGTTTCGAAGAACAACATTACAGAATTAATTATATTTGTATTACCATACTAATATTAATATTATCCAAAAAGAGTAACTGCACCTTGGGATAACATTCACAGATTACATTACATCGCTGTAACAATATTTACCGATAAGAATATTAATGGACTTACTAAAAGTCAATGTTCTTCTGGATGAGATACGATAAAAAAAGATGTTCAAAGGTTAAATGAGCCGAGGTTAAATAACTGAGTGAGTCAAACTTGGCGAAGTTCCGTTCTTTCTGTTGGCAACTCGTTTTTCTTTTTTTCATTCTTTTCCGATTCTTTTAACCGCACGATGGAAACTGACACGAAACTTGAATATTAGCTCCGAGGCGAAGCTAATAAACGCTCCTCAACGTTTATCGCTTAATCAGGCTTTTTTCCGGGCGCGAGAGATTCTGCGGAACTCGGAGCTTTTGAAGTAATATTAGCCCGTTGCGTTTAAAATAGAACGAGGCACCGGACGGGGAAGGTAAAAAGAAAGCACGCGTATAGAAAATCGAGCGGACACTCGAGGCAGAAGCGTGTACAAAGAGTAAGGACGTAACGAGTGGGAGATAACATATTTCAAACCCTCGACGCGATACAGGAAAAGCTTGGAAGCGGTTATTTTCTACGCGTGAAAAAAAAAAAAGCGATATACGAGCACAAGCGTATCTTCATCTGCTGTGACAAATCATGCAGTAAAATTGAGAATGATCACAGCCAAATACTAAATGTGTTACAGTTTATTTCAATAATTCAGGAGGTTATTCGAACGTACTGCTCAAGTCTAACGAAAATTTGGGAAACTCGCTGTATCTATTCTCGCGCAAAGCTGTTCCGAAGATAATCTTTATAATTCATGCTCATTTATAATTCATCATTTTAAATGACGTACAGCGAACGGTGTATTTCTGCCGTTGTGAAAATTTAACACGTTCAGCGCCGCGGTGAAATTAAGTTACCACGTGTCACTTACGGAGCGGTTCTGCGTTTTTAATGAGATATAAAGTATGTTCTGGAAGCTTTTAGCGATTTTTACGGAGAATAGGTACTGCACGTACATATACATGCAGATTCAGATGACAAAGATTTTACGTAATGAACATTCCCGCACCCTTGCAGTCCTGGAAACGAGTCTACCCCCTTAATGTTTGTGTTCAGCGATCTAGGAAGGATCGATACTTTTTCCTTCCGCGAGTAATCTCCCGTATATACGTGTGGATCGTTCGTAAGGTTGGTGCATCATACATGGGTAGGATGGTTGTAGGGTTGATCGGCCGCAGGGGTATAAAAATCACGTGTCTCGCGTTTTTGCTGGTCGAACCGGGGCAGCTGTACAATTAACATCACTACCACCAGTCCGACCGCGGTAGCTCGATAATTATTGTTATTATTTCTGCACGCCGCGGACATCGAGAGGCAGGGCTGGGGAGGAAGGGGCAGAGTTATACGGTGCAACATAGTCGCGGCCATGATCGCTTGTCCCAGGCCAAGTCGATTCGTTATTCGGGCCAGAGGTCACGTGCCGGCCGTTCCCCGAGGACGTCGGGCACAACTTCCTTCTACGAAGCTGGCTCCTTCTCTCCACGGTCTTGAACTTCGTCTCGTTTCTATCGCCGCGGTTCATCGCGGACGATGCATGTGTGCCGTGCAATTAAACGGTTGGAAAATAAAGGGTTAAGGCTACCCGTTAGGCTTCTATGCGCGTCAAGATAACCACTGCAGCCGCCCTCTATGGATCGTGGGTGGGATGAGACGTCGCACACCCGATCGACGGATATCAAGAGTGTAATGCACCCGACGCAGCTCGGCGCAATTGCAGATCTTCCAGATCTAGATGATATTCAAAATTGTTGGAAAATCTTTCAGATTGAAGATGTCAATATACGATTTCTCATCTATTGAAATTATCGTTTACATTACTTTGTCGAGCGACATCACAGAAGGAAAAATTTTAAGGAGGATTTTAAGCAGAAACTGATCAAAAGTCGTGTAAAACTACGATTTCCACCATTTTTAACCGCTTGTAGCTCGTGCGTATGTTAATCGATTTGAATGAAATTTTCAGCATGTGTAGAACTAACATAGATCTACAAAACGTATATTTTAAATTTTTATTAAGTACCCAAATAAAAAAGGTGTAACCTTGTAAATTATAATTTTTGGAAAATCTTGCATATCATTTCGTAAACCAATGCTGCTAATTGATTATAAAAAATCAGGTCGTTTCGTACACACAATTATGCAAAAGTTATTAATTTTTTAGTTAAAATAGCTCCGACTGCAAAGGGTCCTGAAGTGTAGCGAAGAGTGTCCACGATAAAGTAACACGAGCTGGATACGTCAGCCGAAATTATTATTATGTTGCACAATTAAAGATTCGTGAAAAATATCTGTCACTTTACGTACCGAGGACGTAACGAATTAATGATACCAGTATGCAAATAATTGAACTGCTACTGATAATGTAATGCAATTATGTATGCATGGGAAAGGAGAATACACTACACACATACATGTGTACGTAGAGTAAAGGGCGCTTCACAAAATGCGGGCAGAGGTTTAGAGGCGAAAACGATATGCAAATATTTCATAACAAACATTTGTATTGCTTTATCGTGGCTTTGGCAATTAGGGTCTGTATAGTCCCCGCCAAATTTGTTCTTTACGCTTTGGTCACGTTTTATTAAACTCACTGCACATACCGGTTCAACAATTGATATTCGTTGTTCTCTAAACTTGCTTCTCGATTCAACAAATATTTCGATAAACACGTATGTATTTAGATATTGCTTGTGATTTTAAAAAACTCAACACAGATCAACAAATTCTTATTCGACTCAATGCTTCCTTAGATTGGTCTATAAAGAAATTGATTGCAGAAAGTTTTTGCAGATTGTTACGCATTGTCGAGGAAAATTGAGAGTTAACGGATTGGCCGTTAAATCTTCGTTTCCTCGATCCCCTACTCCTGGAAACTCCGATTAGGCACTCGGGAAATAATTTATAATCGGCTGGAAACAGTTTCCCACGTTTGCGAAAGCAATCTTATTTAATGTACCATCATTAGAATATACTATCCGATTTATTCCACTTTACTTCCTGATGTATATACCCGTAAAATATTTCACCTTAATCGTGATAAAAATTGCAGTGAAAACCGCCGCGGTCATTTCATCGCGACTCGCTCGAGATAAAAGATACACTGGTGTAATTGAGGCCTACCGATCTCCGGGATCCCGCGGAGCTCGTGTCGACGATAATTATATTATTACGTTTAACAAGCGGCGCAGATTAATCTTTCATTCACGACGCATCGGCTTAATTGTGGGAAAGTGGGATAACGAATGGACGCGACCGGCTTTTCCGACGACTTGACGTTCCGCTCTGGCCATCTTTGTTGCCGGTCTTCTCGGGTCGTCAAGCCGGAAGAAAACCGCGAGCCAAGCCGATCCAACGAATAATTAAGATGTCCGCCCACTTCTCGGTAGCCTGCTAATTATAACAATTTTCTCTGCGCGTCTATCAATCATCCCCGAACCTCGTAAACTTCGCGGATTACTCGTCTTCGCCCGATTCCCAGCTACCCCGTGGTCCATCCGATCCCCCTTCCGCCTCCGCGAAGAATATACAATATGTATTTTACTTTAACCTCAATTTTGGTGTACTGCACACGGTACTTGTATTGGTGTGCGTCCTGAACGAGTAGAATATCATGCATGGCATAGTTTAACAACGATTGTACTATTCCTCACAAGTAGACTGCGGAAAAATTTGATACATTTTTTTATTCCTGTATTATATTGTCATTCGGATCTCTATGCATTTATGGCTCACGAACATTTTCAAAAAATGCTGGGATATAAAATTCGATAGAATTTATTAAGATTTCGATTTGTTTGGCTCTGCAAAGGCTGTTCCCATTAAAAGTAGGATTTCATTTCGTACCACTTTCTTAAAAATTGTCTGGAAAAATTGAAAATTGAAACCGCAATGATATGATAAACGCAAACATACAAATAATACAATATACACATCAGTCACTTATGATGGTCGGTAGGTTTACTGTCAATTGTTAAATCTTTTTAATTCGTCCATTCTTTAAATTGTACGCGGCTATTTCTGTCATAAACGCATAAAATCCGCAGTCTGCTCGTAAGATGAAAGCCGGTGCTTCCGAGTTGAAGAATGGGATTCCCCGTTGATGATCGCGCGCGCGCGCATCGTCGAAAGAACTAGTCCGCGGAATCAATAAAAGGCGAGGCGAACGTAAAGAGAAATAAAACGATCCGTCTTTTTAGTCTCGCGATTCGGCTGCCGCTGATCGCCAGACACAAAAAAAAGAAGTGAACTAATAACGTCCGACACAAAGCTACCAAGAAGTTAGCGGACGTCTTAATTACTTGCCGGGTCCGGTCCTCGTTCCCCGGTTTTACCCGCTCGGCGTGCTAGCCACGCGAGCGTTCGCCCGCTCGCCCGTGTGCGCGTACCTACGTGTTGTACGCGAAAACGTGGGCAACTCCGATATCGGTGTTCGACAGCACGCCACGAGAGGAACAGAAGAGAGCGAGGGAGAAAGAAAAAAGGCGAATCGAGCGTCGACATTCCTGAATCGATTCCGAGCCGGAGCGTGTTCGTGCGTCCCACGTAACGTGCTCGCACGTTCGCGAGCATTAATGGCCGCTCGAAATCCGGCTTAAGCGCGTTGTACGCTCGGTGTTCCGGCAATTAGCTCGCCCTCGCCTCGACGCTCGCGGCAGAAACCGAGAAAGTCCAGCAATGATTTCTCAAAGTTTTACAGGGCCGTCTAGGTTCGATATTTTTCACTCCTCGACGCGAGGAATTAGCTCGATTAGCTCCCTCGAGTCGCGTAGTCACTGGAGAAGTTTCTGATCTTGTGCTCTTTGGGATCAGAACTAATATCGACATGATTTTCCTTCTTTACGCTCTTATATTGGGTTGGAACGAAAGTTCGTGGCGTTAGTGAATGTCTAGTAAATGTCTCCAGTGATTCACACATCCGTCTACAAAAATTCGCCTAAGGAGCTTACAAATCGACCGACACACAATAAAACAAGAACACTACAGCACTCGATTTATAGTAGGGGCTTTCACTTATACGATTCTACTGGAGGGCTGATTCTCTGAATCTTGTATATTGTTGCAAATCTTCATGCAGCAAGATCGTAAAATCGGGTCTTGATAATAATAGGTCAACAATATATTCGGTGTAATCCTGTCCGCCTCGCGTAACAAAATTAATTCAGATAAACGCAGTTCTACTATATTTGTGTTGGATCTACAAAACGAGAATTACTTTTCCACCAATCCAATACAGTAAAATTCCGATAATCCGGCATCCAATGATTCGGTACAACCGATAATCCGACACACGCTGCGCCGCCCACGCTCCGCCATACGAACGTCGATTTAAAATTCAGTACACAAGTAATTTAATTACCTGCCCGTAATTACCGGGGATCCAGTGTAACAGAAGATAGTTTCATTGTAATATACGGATATAATGTATTATTTGTTTTAATTATATGTATACAATGTATTATTTTTACAACCAGTTACAATACTGCATCGGAATGACCAGAGAGAGCCATTTTTTAATTTATTTTCCTCGTTTTCATAGCATTACAAACGTAGTCCAATAATCCGGTATGTTGGAGGATGCGATATTACAGAACTCTCAAGCACGTGGGATTATTGGAATTCTACCATAGCCCTCGTGCATCTATAGGGGTCTGTATAAAAATTATATTTATTTTACTATATGTTCATTAAAAATGATCTGATGCTTCTTTCTGTGGAATTTCTATATCTTTAAAAGGACTTTTTCTTGCTGTACACAGTACATATGTAGTATACATACACGTATGTATACAGTTTTAGTAGCTTTCTAAAAAAGTTAAAATCGTAGAGTACAATATTAAAAAATTTATCGTCTTCTTTAGAGCGTCCGAACATTAATTCGAGTCACTGTACCTTAATGTGACTAATCAAAAATAGCGCGCGTCCTAAAAGCTTTTCCGGTTCAGATAAGATTAAATTATCGTTGACAATGCGGGAAGTTCGGCGCGGTGTATTTCTGGCTCTGCGAGCTGATCGCGCGGTTCCGAATCAAATTCTCAGGAGCATACAATATTAATGTTCCTTTCTCCGGGGGAGGAGTGAATTTTTCGATTTTCCCTCGGTCGCATCCGAGAGGAAAAATCACGAGGAGCTGGAATTCCATGCGGACCGTGTCCGAGAACGCGCTCGAAAATTCCATAGGAATTCCGCGCCGTTGTATCTCGCGCACGTGTGCGGCCGGGATTCATTCGTATGCAAGCGTAATGCGAGTGTCGTGTTTAGATAAAAGAAGGGCGAAGAAGCGAGCGCAATTAATTCCTGATCGCTCTATTTCCCCGTGCAGCATTATTCACCCGCGTATCTTCGACTCAATTTATTCGTGACGTTATAATTTATCGTCCAGGGCGCGAGCGCACTCGCGATCGCGCTTTCTAGAATTTATAATCATCAGGAAATTCAATGAACAACTTCTCCGCTGCGATATTTGTCACTTTCCAGGTAATTATGTTCGTGTTATGTACCGTCGCGCCAATACCAATCCCCATTGACGACTAATAAATAAATTACTGTTTCAGAATGCAACGCGACAGATATTTGTTTGTTTTTCCCCCTCCGGAATATAAAGCAATCGAGGGCGAATATTATAGTATAAAATGACCGGATATGACTGCAGTTTCCTTGATAAATCCCCACGCCGTTATTTTCTGTCTTCAATGGAAAATTCAATTTACCGTTCCAACGTTGTCAAATTCGCATCTGATTAATACGGAATCTGCGAATGTACGATTACAATTAAATAAATGTATATTGCGCCGTTCGAAATTGACGCGAACCTTTCCACGAGATATAAAACGATTTTCGTAGCTTTCCCTAATTATCACATATTCGGAAAGCAGTACATTTTTTACAGTTTATTAACTGAACAGGCAACATGAAAGGGGATTGGACTGCACAATAATATCACTCCAGTTTTTGAATCACCGACACAAAGCATATTATTTCGCGAACAAACAATTTTTGAAAATAACATTTAATCCCTTACATTATAATCTCTTTCGTATCTGCGCTCGTCGAAGCGAAATCCATTAATTGATTTTTATGTTCACCAGAAGTTGAAACTTTCACCGGGATGATACAGACATTTTAAGACTCGTATGAATTAAACTTCAGCTGAGCAAACCAAAAATGTTAACCTTTTAAAAATCTAATCGCGTAGATTTTGGCTAGGAAATGCCGAAAGTCCAAGCATTAATGTTAGGAACCCACTGGTTCAAAAGCTGCGCGTGTTTAAAGTTCAGCGATTTAACTGTGATGTCGATAACGTAGATTTCTAGCTTTCGCTGGTTGTAAAATGAATAATCGAATTCGCGTCACGACCTTCGTAGAAGTATCGGACAAGAGTTGGCAGGAAGGCACGGTGACAAAAAGTCAATGAAAAATAGATTTGAAGAGTTGAATTGTCGAACCTATCGGATAGATCGGCGTGTCGTTCTCACGACACCCATTCAGAGAAAACAAAGGCCTAAGAATATCGAAGAAATTTCCTCGCGCGTCCCTTCCTGGTCCGTGTGCGCGCATATTGATACGGCCGGGCCCGAGAGGTGACCCAGCGCAGCGCAGCGTAGCGTAGCGCCAACAACACCGCAGATCCACGGTTTTAATCTTGTGCTCCCCTCGCGTCGGTTCCGTCAGGACGTCCGAGACGTCTTGACAGGATGCAAGAAGCTGCCACGAGCCTGGACGAAGGAGCACAGCTCGAACATTAAGCCCCTTTCACACCTGCCCTGAGAGTTCCGCTTACGAGCCTACACACGGACACCAACGTGTTGAACATAGGCGCCAGTATATTAATTAGTACGGCAACACAAAAATTCTCGTCCCGCTCATTATACTTCCTCGAAACTTTTAACAATGGGGTGGACCTCGTAATGAACATAATTTTCACTAGACTGGGACTGGTAAAACCCACGTGCCATTAGAAATTTATTTCAGTAATTAAAATGTCCCCGCGACTATAATTTGTCACCGTAGTTTCAAATGCACGTTTTGTAAACTTGTTTGATCCGTCCATTTTCCAGAGTGGATTTTAAAAGCAGATATTTTTAGTTTTTATTCTTCGATATTATTATTATTATTATTATTATTGTCGTTCCGCGGTGGAGGAAGGAAATAGTTTCCTCCGGAATTCGTTGCACGATCTGTCGAACGGAAAGGAATTTTCCTTCGCGTTTCCGAAATTTGATTTCCCTCCGAACACGTTCCCGCATCGATCGACACTCGGTTTCAATTCATTTTGCGCGAGCGTTGCATTTCAGCGCGCGTCAACGAGCGCGGCGAATAATTCTTGTATGAAAATTGACGCGCGGCCACGTCACAAGATTGAAGAGAGCGCTCCCCCGTTGATATTCCGCGAAACACGAGCTTAAAAATGTATACGCGATTCCATGGAATTTCAAATTACATTACAATTCGCATTCTCGAGCTACTCTCCGCGAATATTTGGTGAAATAAACCAACCACGAGACAATGGATCGAGTAATGTCAATCAGAACTGAAAAAAATGAAATAATTCCTTTCTACTTCATTCTTTACGCATTCATGATTTGATCAAATGCCATTAACTTCACATTATCCACAAATTTTGGACGTCTTTTTATGCAATCCTGTAGATTTTGACGAGAAAATGCCAAAAATCCAAGTTTTAATCCCTTGCCGTACCATTGTCTGTACAGTTACAATGATCAAAACGTCTTTATGCACAAAAATATCGCAGAAGGGAAAAGAAAATGTATATTTATTGTATGGCTACATTTAATTTAATGCTTAAATATTGATTACAAACGAATCAAATTTTATTTCATCTAACATGAAACGCGTAACATTCATATTTGTTAGACTGTGTGAAAAATCTTCATCGCGAGTCTGGCTCGTCAAAATACGGCAAGGGGTCGGTGTTAGGAATTCACTGGCTCAAAAGTGAACCGTGTGATAAACGTGTTATAAACGCAAGCACATCAAATAAATGAATAATGCCGTAGATTACCCAGAAGCGAGCGCAAACTTTAAAAATCCTTTCTGCGTCACGGTCATGGTGAACAGTCCTGACAGACGGGAAAGTACCTGCACTCTACCGAAGGGAAAAAAGCCAAAGGAAATCATCGGGAGCAAACTTTAAAAGAGCTCCACGTTTTCTTCTTTACGAATTTCCTCTCGCTACTTTTCTTCACCTCCCCGACCGGCCGGTGCGGTGGAAAGAAAATAGACTTCCAAACGTAAGCGATATTCCTCCCGCCGAACCCGCCGTACCACCTCCGTCGACTTTTCCGAACTTTTAAAAATCGAACTCCCTCCCGCCGATCGGCATTATTGAGGCGGGGAAAAAAGACGGCCGATAATACTTTTTTGCTTTTCTTGCGCAGTTTCGCGAGAGCTCTCTCGCCGGAAGCGAGATAACGCCCGCGGATTCCCCGGCATCCGGAGGTCCCGTCGCGTCCGATGAAACTTCCCGGCCTGTTTGCTCCCGTGTGTTTCTTTATCGGCCGCGTCCAATCAAGATTAATTGCCGTCCAATGAACGGGGCCGAGTCTCTATTGAAACGCGACAGAAGAGAATGCCGACGGATAGAAAAACCGAGGAAGATGTCCCCGGCGAGATACAATTAGAACCTTTGAGGATTTCACCGGGGAAAGAAGCTGATGCGCGCGCGCGCTTCGGGCTCACTTTGTCAAGCCCGAGTGATGGATTACGCCGGCAGAAGTGCAATCATTTTCGAAATGGAGTTCGCTGCCCGTCCGAATCTTCAGGAACTTCACACTGTGCGTACTGTTACTTGATTCTTACCACGAGAGTTTTACAGGACCGAACTTGATCCTCGTTTTTGTTCCATGGAACAGTGACGAAACGTCGTACATCAATTTTTGAGATGTCATTGTAATGAAGAGGCTTCGATCTTCCAATCTGTGGAAGATTCATTGACGGGAAAATTTTTTTAACATTTTTACAGGAGTTTCAATTTATATGATTTTTGAGGAAAATGGGTCCTCAGTTTCTCACCTGCTACATCATGTAAAAATATCTTAAAGGAAAATGAACAACGTTGTGCGAAAGTAGAATATTCAAGCTTTAAAATGTGTTCAAGTTTATTGCTATACCATTGTTTTTAACGAAATTACAACAGGATAGATTTCGGCGATTTCTCGAGAATTTCATGTTCGAATTTGTCGAGTACCGGAGAGGCTGACTCGGATTCAAATGATTTTCAAAGGGATCAGATTAATGTAACCAACATATTTCCGTAAGAAATCGATCGGACCTTAAGAAAAGAATTATAGTGAGCCCGGTCGAGTGAAGGGACTCGAAAAGGTCGGTGGGGTTAATCGGATTTTTCCCATAAAATCGTAGCTTCTGACGGGGCTCGCCTCGCTTCCTTCGATTTTCTCCGATTCTAACGACCTTACAATAGCTTCTGGAAAAGCCGTGGCTCTGCAGCTCGAATATGTTGCCACCGGACCGGACGAACTACCGCCGGTAAATCCGATAGAAGCAAAACTTTCCCGAAGATAACGATTTTTCCCGATCCCTTAACTGCACGGAACGAGCTATCTCGTCGTTTATAATAAACACTGCCGGAGGAAAAGTTCCTCACTTCTGCGCAATAACGTTCGCTCCTCTGTCCACGGGGGTTCATTAACGACTTCCCCATCGAGTTTCCTTGTTTTTGAGTCCCGCTGTCTTGCGTGCTCGCGAACGCTCAATTCGATAATATTTAACTGCACCGCCTGGCCAATTCGTTCCAGACGATCGGAATTATTCTCGGCGAATATAGGTCGCCCAACGAATTTCATTCCTGAAAGTTAGATGAAGTCCTTATACGTCTGAAGACTCCGTTACGAGCATTACTTTCGTCATCTGTTCAAATACTTTTTGGATCCATTGTATAGCATAATATTTTTTAAAAATACATTTTATTACACTAAAACCGAAAATGGGTGAATTTTCAACATGATGAACACGAGACAATTTCTATTTTTACTATGCGGAGAATTACCGGAAGGGAGTAACCAGATAATTGGAAAATTTGAAGTATCGGCGGGTCGATTATCTGGTCCAATAACTTTAAAGTACTCCGCGGAATATTTTTCACGCGGGTCGATTAATTTTTCGAAATCGAGCGGGCTAACGAAGCGCGGCTTGATGCGATGATGTACTGTAAGAGCCTGCTAGGAGTTAACGAACTTGGAAAGGGAAGAGAAATAGCTCAGCCTCGTATTTCCCGTGTAATATATCGCTCTTCACGGGTGGCGCGCATGAAGTCGGCAATTACCTATCGAACGACGTAATAGCGTAACCTTATTTATATTCCGGATTTCCAATAATGCAATTCATTAGCCTAGGCGCTGGTCCAGCCGTAAGAAACAATGCCCTCTCCCTTCGGAGCAACGGATTATCCGAATACTCGCTTCAGTTCCTCATTTTCTGCCTCGGTGCTCTTTTTCATTTTCATCTGTGTGTACCGGGCGTTCACTGATTTCGTTTCGGATATATATATATCTCTCTCTCCCTCTCATAAGGACGTTATAGAGTGAGATGAGTTAAGTAGACTGAAGAAATAAGAAGAGAAACGAGAAAGGGAGAGAGAGACGGCGAACATGCGAGCAGAGAGAACGTAAATCGAGGAAAGAGAGGATCACGTAGGTTATACGAGTACTTGTAAGAGCAGAATAAGTTATATGTAAGGATTTCAAGGAAGTTCGTGCGGCCCACACGGAAACATTAAATATATCCATCTATATTTCCTCTTCGTAAGCTTTATGATATAAAAATGGATTTTTACCCTCCTCCGGAGAAAATGAATTTACACCTTTAATTATGAAAACGGACTTAGCTTCGAAAGAGTGAAGATAATCGTTTTTAAAAAATACCTACTAAATCTTAAATAGAGTAGTGCGAATCTGAAGAGAAGTCAAGGATAATTTCATTCTACTAAATATTAGGTTGTTCCAAAAAAGTTTCTTCCGGAATGTTGTTTTCCCATTCATGCACTTAATGCAAATTCATCTTAGGAAGTACTAAAACATTAACATAAAGATTATCGCATTCTTTGTATTTATTTAGTAACATTCAAGGAACACATTCCGAAAGAAACTTTTGGGACAACCTAATATTTTGATAATTCTTAAATATGGTTCCTCCGCGGAGGCATGGTTCTGAGTAATTGCGAGGCGCCGCACGGCACGAGGAAGTCGCACTAAAGTTAAACAGTTCATTGCACACAATCAGAGGAAAGTTTATTGCAGTCCAAATTTAATTTAAAGTAGCGAAACACGGTGGTGACAAAGCGCGGCCGGTAAGCTGCGTGTTCCGTATAAGAACGCGAATCTCGCGCTGAGAAAAGATGAATTATATTTAACAAGCTTCTAGCCAATTTATGCGCATTCCATTCTGCTTTAATCGTCCCTGGAAAGCCAGAGTTATTTATTCATCGAGATCAACGCGTTTCTGCGTGTCCCTTTATCCCCGAGAACTTTTCCTTGATGTGACCAGTGCATACCATAAGTTTCCGTCCGCATTCTTCCCATTCCCAAAAAACCGTACCCACTACGTGCAACGACACACTAATTCTCCTCCGTCTGCCTGTTCCCTTTCTTCTCTCCTTCCTCTCCTTCGCCGTTATCATCCCCGTTTCCTGCGTGGGGCCCGTGATTTTTCCTGTCCCCTTCATTTTCTTCTCCAACCAGCTTATTTTCTTATTGCCGGCTTGGTATCTTCTTTACAGTCCGACATCTATCTCCATCTTTGTGGCCGCTTTTCTCATCGAGAGACCACGCTATGCAGTAGCCTAAGACTTCTTCATTCGCCGCGCCGCAGGAAAACTTTCCTTTCTTTTCCCTTTTCCGCCGTTTCTACTCCCCTGTCTTCCGCTACCTTTTATTTATATTACTCTTATCTCCGCGCTAGGCCGCCCACGCCATCTTTATTTTCACCTTCCACCATCGCCTTCCTCGAGATCGCTTTTCACCCCGATTCACGAGTTCCCTATTCATTCTTAATTTAGAATGATTTATTTTAATTCCAGAGTATCTTCGGCCAAGAAGAATCGCTTTTCCGTTTTCCTACGTCCTACACTCCTGACTTCGGCCGTTCCAATCTTATCGTAGATCTGATTATTTCATCGCGGTAAAGTTTAACCTGATTTCGATTATCCGTGGACGGTGAATTTTATTTTCGTACGGTCTGTTCAGATGCATTTCTATCCTCGAATATACATATATCTGCCCATAATCATGAAAGTGGTCTAAGCGAAAATTAAAAAGATGAGTTTATCAGTTATTTTATGCCACATTATTTTAATCTAAATTAATTCAATGTAATATTTACGATACTGTCGAAAATGAACCGTTCGATAGTGCTTGTTATTTTAACATTACATATATGGAGTATATAAAATATTTGAACACTTTCTATTCTCGAGAAATGGTCGATATTGCATTTTGATCAGTTTGGTAAAAAATATAGTGCAACAATATAATTGATTTCAAGTTCAATCTTTGATACAGTGATTGAAATTCATTATTTTACTATTTTTTTTTCAACGATATGTGATCATAGTTCAAACACTTTTTGAAACGAGCATCTGCCATTATTTTTCTAGCATGGAACCAGATCGATTTATAATTAAGTTCTTTGCAGTATTTGGGTCCCATCGATTTCTGCTAATTATGTAAAAATGGCACGCGGATCGCGCTTGCCCCGGATAAAGAAAATGGAGGGATGAAATCGATATGCAATTTCGGAGTGGTAATTACGGATTTCGTAAATTATTTCCGTGCGACAGACTCCCGTTTTTCAGAGCCGTGCAGCGCATATGAATTAATACATTCCCGTATTAAATCATAATCTCCATGAATTTAAAGAATAGATAAATCCAAAAAAAAAAAAAAAGGAAAATGATTTTAGTCAATTTAAAAGTTTTCCCTTCACGTTCAGAATGATATTGTTTATCAATTTTACTTCACGATTATTCAACTAAAATATGAGAAATACACATATTGGAAATATTTATTAATTAAATTACGGTTATATTAAAACAAACATAAAAAGCATAACAACAATGTAATTAAAAGTATAACTAAAGGTACAATTAGGATAATTGTACCGGATGAAACCAGGAAAGTTTAGTTATATAAAGTATCGTAAATAACAACTTAATAAATTATTTTGATAATTATAATGCCTTTTAATAATATGTGAATTATAACTAGACTGCGAATCTTTATGCAAAATAAAAATTGTCTGCATCGATTGCAAGAAATCGAAACTAAATTCAATGTAATTTCTAAATAATGGAGGAGAAATTCTAAATATATTGACATCTTCAATAAAAATTTTTAACTATTTTGAATTTTATACACCCAATTTTCCTATAAATGCATAAAGATTCGCAGTCTAATTATAACCGTATGATATAAAGTGCAGAGATCAAGAATGTGAATTTAATTCAGGAACCATCCTGTGTTTCAAGGCGCGATACTATTTCCTGCGAGATGCCATCCAGCAGCCGTCCGGCATTTATTCTCTCCTCGTCTCTTCCGAATCATATTTCGTGTCGGGCCGGGATTATGTTTAAATCTGTCGACCGTCCATCCATTCATTTCGCTTCTCCCCGCGCGTCATTTTCCCTGGTCGTATATTTCTTTCCACCCCTTCGCACCCTTATTGTCCATTACCGTCCGCCATTGCTGAGTCGCTACGACAAGGACCGGAGAACGCTCAAGGCGCTGATGGCCCGGTGACGCAGGTATCCATTGTTTACGAGGCTACGAAATAATTTTATGGGTACGACCCGCAACTTTTATTACGTTTTTATACATTTCCTTGAACGTGCGTGGGTGGCTCGTGAACCCTTGAACAGGCAGCGCGGAAATGGACGGCTGACGGATTAGAAGACTAAAACGTAACTCGAAGGGATGACATTCGTAGATTTATTTTTCCTTCGAAAAGCTTTCCGCTGAATAAATATTATTTCGTTCCAGAAATTAGTAGCATTTGTGTCGGACATTTGTAATCTCTTTATTGTTAGAAATTACACCCACCCATTTTTGTCATAAATGCATAAAATCCGCAGTCTACTAATTATATTAGAAATTTAGATATATACCATACAGAAATAAGTTTGTGACACTTTTCTGATGAAGTTTTGAAGCGTTTTATGTTTGATTAAAATGCTTCGTAGATGGACAAAGGTTTGCATTTGACCACTGAATTTGTTTGCAGCACGTCGGTATATAATTATCAGCCTTGGGCGAATGTCCTTCCACTGTAAACGCTCTTGGAGTTAATCTGTTTTGGACAAGGGGAGCTGGGTCAGCCCTTTATTCTCCTCTTTCATTTACTAGACAAGAGAAACTTACGACAGAAAATTCTTTTGAAAGTAATGGAAGGGAGTTCCATCTACAAGAACGTGTATCCCCTCGGAAAAATTCTGTCCACTAGAATTCTACCGCTAACTGGTTTTCCCGCCCTTAAGACCGACGGCGGTGTCGTCTCTTTTTCTTCGGAGCGACGACGACGCGACGTCGTAACACTATTCGCCCACGAAGGATTCTCTTCGGATTCAGCACACGGCCAGCAATAATGCGCGGCCTGGAACCCCGAGTACTTTGTCACCTTCGGACTTGTGCCACGTATCGTATAAACCTCCTGACCACCTACGCCATTCGCTGTTTACCATTTCCTTCTACGACCGTTCGTTTATTTATTGGGAAAAATATCTAGTCCAATTTTTGCTTGTTAGCATCTACATAACACAGACGTTTCAGTCGAAATTTTTTAATTTCATTTTGGACCTAATCATTTCCCGAAAGATGTTACGTTTCGAATATTAACCCTTTGCACTCGGAGCTATTTTAACTGGACAATTAAACATTTGTTCCGACCTAGAATATTCTCCACGATCTTTTAAATACCTAAATATTTAGTAATTGATAAGACACCGACATATTTAATAACGTAAACAATACTTTGTACACCCACTGTATATCGTGTTTAGTCAGTGTTCACTTTTTAGAGTCTGGACAGGGACGTGTTATGAAAAATTAGTGTCGGCGTTCGGACGCGTGTGCCGGCAAACAGAAAATGAGACATAATTGAACTCCGATTCCACACGTACAGGGAACAATTCACGGTGCAGTGGATGAATGGTACTTAATCGACTGAAACAATGTCGAACGACTTCTGTTCCCCGTCGAACAATTTAGACCCGAGAAAAGAAAATAAACAATCGTTCTTGGTCTCTCTCCGCAATTTCCCTCTGCTCGAACGCCGGCGTCCATTGTGTGGAAAGCCGGGGCGCTGCTTCGAGATAGAGCAGACAAGGTTTAGGTATTTGCAGCTAGAGCGTGGCGACGCGCGATTATTGAAGCGCGCGACGCTGTGTGAAATGGTCAAGACCGTGGCCGGGTGAAAGTGAAAATCGGTTCAGCTAAAAATACATCGGTTCAACACGCCGAGCTACCGTCGCGTCGCTCTGCGACGATCGGCACACGGAGGATACGGAAAACGAGCCGTGCACGCGCGTACTATCGATCTCGACGAAGATTTACGATTAAAACAACGATTTACGCACGCCTTGCGTCATTCGCGGTGAACGCGATCCTCCATCCCGTAAAGGACGCTCCAGTCGTTCGGATTTACGACATCGACGATGCTTCGCCATTTTTCCAACGTACGGACACCCGTGGAATATCGAATCAGTGCAAGAAAAATTTTTTATCACTGCTAGACCTTTCCTCTCTGTATATACATAAGTTATTTATACACTTTGACTGCCAATCCAACCGTCTCGAAAATTCCAGAAAATCGAAGTAATTTGTTTAATCTCTTAGCTAAACGCGCAGCGTTGATGATTTTCATGTAAAAAAAATTGTAACAATATAAAATGGATAAATATTTTAACATTTTAATAAGAATTGGCAAGTTAACGATGCACAACAATTTGCGTTCTACGAAGAGAAACATTAAAAGTGCGAGAGGAAAACATCTCTTTTGTTTGAAAAATTATTCTATCCTTTTATAAATTTTTTGTTTCGCCGTTAAACGTCAGAATTTATGTTCAACCCGTAATTGTATGCCGGCATTTCCACGCTATCGAGTTATGAGCACCTGAAAAAAAAAGAGCTGAAACGAGGAAATTTTATATTTCCAGTTGTTCCGCAAGCATGAAACATCCCGTGCGTTAATAAATCACGTCGCCCCTTGCAATTTAAATGACTTTTTATTTGTCTCCCGTCCTATTATAACCGGTGGCGGATTACCTCTTCTTAAATATGTATAACCCGCATCAGGATTATATTTGCAAAATAAATATTTCACCAGGAGCAAATGTACGCCCTACCCACGAAACTCTGCGATTCCATTGCAAATACAACAAAGTAGCAGAAAAAGAAAAATTGAAGATCGGCATTTCTACAAAAGTATGAATACCTTACAAAAGCAAACGAACAATTCGTTACACATTTTCCGGACGGCTGTGTCGAAAAATTTCATACTACAATTATAAACAATTCCCGTGTACCTTTATAAAAGTTTCACGTGGTACACGGTGCAACTTTGATGAAGTACAATTGCGATGGAAATGAATCATGGAAAATGAAATTCCACGGAAACGCGAATGAATGTTTGATCAAGAATAACAGAAAACAACAGTTTTTTTTTTATCGCATGCGATGCCTGCAATATTTTGTTATTGACAGCATCTAGCTAACTACAACAATTTCCATCATTTCAATCGTCTTCCTTATATTGGGTTGTATATGTAATAAATTCCCGCGTTTTTTGGATTTTATTTTTTTCCTGCAATTTTGTGTTTCGTTAGGTAAAGTATATACAGGGTGTCCCAAAATTCCTGCACATCCCGGAAATGAGAGGTTCCAGAGACCATTTGGAGCGGCATTTTGTTTAGGAGTTATTAACGAAAAACACGGACCAATCTGAGCGCGACCTAGACGCGAGTTGGTAAATTCGGCCCAGCGCGGTGTGCCAACTGTCTATCGGCTGACTGTTTTCGGTTTTCACCGAAGTGGTATGAAAATCGGCAGCCCGATACGGTACTCGATACGTTAAATAACCATTCGGAAGCCCAAACAAGGGGTGCACCAATTTATTCAAGGCGGTTCGATCATCGTTTAGATGGCGAATGGTTTCAGAAGGTACACAGGACTTTTCCCGAAGGTGTTTCAACGGGGGAATCTTTGGTTCGAGGTCGATCCGGATCGGCGGAATTCCTCGGGGCGAACGCAGGGAACGCAAACGATAAAGGGAGAAACAATTCGGTGTAAATGTAGCTATGGTGGTCGTCGTCGTCGCGGCGGTCGTCGTCCTCGTCGCTGACGACCCCGGAGGGCTGCCTGGCTCTCGAGGGCCAGAAAGTTTGGCAGGCTTGGCTTTTTATCCCTAGACCAGACGTAAAGGGGCGTACTTACACACTCCACACCCCCCGTTTTCCGAGTCTACTTCGCTCTAGCCCCACCCTCTCGACCCTCTTCTCCTGAACCCCCATCGGTTTGCTCGAGTCCTCGGAACCGATATAGATATATCCGGCCACGGTTTCCTTTCGTCTCGTCGAGACATTAAAAATCCCTCCCTTTCGAGGCCCTCGAAAAGGGCGCGGTTCCTATACACAGCCACCCCCTACTCACTTCCTCGCCGAACCAACCCCCGTTTCGTCTCGGGGCACGCCACTTATCGAATAAACCTCGACAAAAGTCGTGGCGAAATAGGCTGTCTTCCTCCAAAGAGAAGAGTCTCTTTAACGAACAGTTTTCCTAACGGGCGAAAGCTTTTCGCGCCGATTAGGGAAACCGCGATTTTCAAGCCGGAGCACCAACATGGCCGCCGCGCTCTTACCGAGGGCTGCTTCCGACCCAGGCGTTCCCCGCAACGGAATTACTGGGGTGAACCGAATGACCGATTTTTGTGAGTAAATAATTTTTATTGATCAATTCCGGTCGTACTTGTTAGAATAATTTCAGTGGCACGCAATAATGGCCTATAATAATCATCAAAATTTTTCGATTCTAATAAAATTCAGTTTTCGAGTGGAGTTTAACAAAATTCAATTGAAGGTGCGTCACACGAGAATGTCCGGGATTCATTTCACCGTGACCGATTCGATACCGACGAAATTATTAAACGCGAATGGAACGAATGTTATAAGTAATGAAATTTTCATTTGAAACAAAAACCTACATTTCACTGTGCTATTAAATAGTCGAGTCGGCCGACGGTTTTATTCGATTAGTTCGTGAAATAATAATTCCGACCGGAATTATATATTTTTGTCGAATTTAATTCACCGCCCCACGGACGAGAGCGGAAATTGACGTCGCAATCGATTAATTTATTATTAGAAGGTTGGGCGCAAAGTAATCATAATGGGGGATGAATTTTTTAATCGAATCGAAATAACGAACGGTATCTCTATCACGCGATGATTACATTTTCATTTTATGCATTCATTATAGATTTACGTGTTCGTAACGCTTCGCGTCGTTGCACTTTTGAAACTCGAATAATTGCATCCTCCAGTGCAACATTAATTAGGAAACCATATTAAATCCATACTTTTCTCTGACGAGTTTACGTTGAAACGCGCCAGTATTACTGCACATGGAATGTTTTAATGGAATTTTTAAATTTTTTCTATGTTAAAATTTGTAGAATCAGCTGGTACATTGAAATTTTACATTTCCATCAATTTATAAGTTCACTGAACTCTATTCAAACATTTCTGCCGACGTACTAAGTGAAATAATCCTGCATTTAACAAGACTTTATTGAAAGGAGTGTGTAATTTCTAAATTGGATTAGATTTATTAGTGAGAACGGCCCAAGTACTTGTCAAGCGTTCTAAATAAGTTGGTAAAGTGATCTACCGAAATAAAATGAAGAGACAGTCGTGAAAATCTACTTTAAATTATAATTGCAATGACAATAGAAGATATAATACATTATATGTCTACGAAGAATATTTAACTGTAAAGATTTATTATTACAATGTATTTGTTAAACACTTCCCGCATATAAACCACAAAAAGTTATTCAGAATTCCGCAAGGACAAGACGCACCCAGAGGCTGCATTGAAACACGACTCAGAGGTTGTTTTTCAATTCAAGTATCGGAGATGGAAGAATTTATAACAACAAAGAACTCGGCAATTTTGTGAAGACGATATTGAAGAGCTACCAGGAAGAACGTCCCGTGGCATCTTTTTCAGTTTAAACATCAAAGATGAAAGAATTTATAACAACAAAGCATCGAGCGATTTTACCGAGTCTGCCGGGGAAACGACAATGGCTCGCGAGTAACAAGGGAAATTGTATACCTAGCATAAGTTAGCTATGGAAGCAGTAAAATTCGTTCTCATATAATAATTTCGTTTGAATTGTTATAATTCGCAATTCGGACGAGGATTTTTACTCGTTTATGAGATAAATGTAGAAATTATAAACGATTCTTTTCTTTTTTCGTCTTTCGTCGAAAGACAGATGTGAAAAATTAAGTAGGGAGATTAAAGCAATAATCTATGGGCACTAGGTTGATAAGCTGAATTCCACCAAAAACTTTAAAAAAATGTGTTGAAAAGATCTTTAATTTCTCAAGCACGCGATTCGATCAAACTCGCTCGAATAATTAATTAATAGCAACGACGCGTGTGAAACAAAGCAGTCGAGTAACGATGATTTCGCCAATAGATATCTGGTACAGGGATCAGACGATGTATTTTCCCAGCTGATCGAGTAGTCGCGATTCCTGCGTCAATCATCCGATTCCAGCAGTCTCGTTAAATGATCGTGGGAATCCAGCGCGAAATAAGGAGACGCTGGCCGACTTCTTCGAGACCTGACTTCCTATTGTTCGGCTCCGACAAAGGTTCTTCTATCTCTGGGTATTAACGCAATTAACGGATGTATCCGTACAATGTGCCCTTCGGAGTCGGCACCCGAACGCTAATGTAATGTCGTCGGGAGCAAAGATATCCTTCGCCACGTCGTTCCTCACCGTCGAACGGTATTGTAATTAGTGTATAAAAGCGACGCGGCGCACGTAATTAACTAGCTGACAAGCGTCAATCTTCGGGCTCGGCCCATTTGTCCTTCTGAACGAATTGGATTTACGACGATATTTCGTGCTTATTTCATCTTATCTCCCCGATATCGCAGTTCAGATGGAAAATTGTAACCTTGTATGACCTTGGAAGTCATGGTGTTACACATTCGTCTTGACCTACGCTTTCACATGACATTGAGAACCATATAGGATTCAATTAAAAAAAAACTGAAGGTCACCTTCGGGAAATATTGTAAATATTGTTCACGAGAGGCACACATAAAAAATTACCAATCACAATTTAAATAAAAATTCTTTGCACATTAGCTAATAAACTAATTCTTCTAACGTATGAAAAAAAAACTCTCAAGCTGTTGGGTTGAATTTTGAAAAGGTTATTCGTTTTTAAAAGGTGTACGGAGAGTTTCTGCACCCACTGTAAGAAATGAAAAGGTTCATAGCGATCGGGGTAATCGATGAACTCCGAAGAAACTTGACACGCCCCGGAGCTAATTGTCGGCGGTCCGTGCACAACAATCGACCTTCGACATTCACGAATCCTTCGATACGCAACGTTGAGCTGCATTTCGCTCGCAGCTGGGTCGCTTAGGATCCTGAGAACCGTGGAATCGGGATCGAGCTCGATCGGCAACGGGGCCAACAGGGTTCGCGGTAACCGAGTAGTCGCTTTGATCTGGTTGATCGATCGATAAGACATCATAAAGAACCAGAAAAACGGGATATGCCCGCGTAACACGCCCTCCGTTCGCGCTGCACCGCGCTGGTACGTTTCGTTCGTGATGCACAGCAGAAGAAGTTTCGTGAGCGGAACGCAAATTCGCGTTTCGCAGCCACGGCACCGTTAAAAAATCGCCGACGAGCGTTGCGTTCTCTCGCACAAAGCTATCACAGGGGCGTTCGACACACTGTACTTTATGCTGGAAACGTTCCGCGTTTCGGTACAGGGGGAATCGAATCCGCGGAACGGAAACTCGCTCCTTTCTCTCCCGGAACAGAATAAGCGCGGAACCGAAGTGTGTTCGAAGTGTCGGCGCAACAAAGGCACAACGAAATAGTGCACCGGCTGCGAAAAACTCCGGGCCGAGGGCAGCGTTTAATGCCAGGGAAATTCTATTCATTGAACATTGAACATTGTCCGTTGCATATCAAACGGCTAGCTTCTCTGCTTTCTATTTAGACTCTCCTTTTACCTTGTCGACGAGTTTGCCGGCTGTTATACTTTCTCTGGCTGAAACGATTTCAGCGAACAAATCAAACGTTTCTGCTCGTTATTATTCGGAAATCGAACGAGTAAGCAAAGTGGGCTCGGAAAGTTCGGGTGAAACACGATAGAATTTGTTAGATCTATCAGAGGTCCGATCTTGTTGATAAAAGGAAACATCCTTTTAATGGGCGTATTAGGTCAATGAATTTCAACTTTCTGATTGTATTATGGCAGAATTGAACTTCTTGGTAAGATCTATCGAAGGTCAGATCTTGAAAAGTGAATAGATTTGATGATAAAAGGAATCACCATTTTGATCAGCAAGATTGTTCTCCTTGGCAAGATTGTATTGTATATCCAATATGAGGGAAGTCCTCGTTGGAAGTGGCAACAGCGTTGATTCCCAGGCCAAGTAGATATAGGAGGACAGCCGTCGATCGAATGACCGATGAAAGATGACTGCGGGCAACATCGGGGCGCATATTTCACGAAGAATCGCGAACACGTTTGCCGAGATGTACCGAGAAGCGGATCCCCTTAAGGATCCCCCTTAAGGTGCTTGTCATTTTCCGCGGGGGTTAAATCGTTCCATGGCGGAACGCGATCCATCGCGAGGTCCCGGCCTATCGATCGTGTCCTGTTCGCTCTCGGAGGTTCGAGGCACGCGAGGAGCCCCGGAACGGATGCACGATTAGCCGAGGAACGCGAAACGTTGCGCAAGATGATCCCGCGGTTTCTGTTATCAGGATACGCCGATCGGCCACGATGTTCCGATTACAAGCCGTTTCGCGTACACTTCGGCCGTGTAACAATCCCTGCGGAGCATAGGAACCGGTAACGGTACCCGTTGTTTTCCGGGAATCGGGTTGCGTTTCTCGGGACCCTACCCGAGAGCCCCATACCTTCACCCTGTTCACCGCTGTTGTTTTTCTCTTTGCTTCCCATCGTCTGCACCGGTTGGTTCGATCTCGTTCGCCTCCTATCGATGCTCCACCACTCTGCTGCCAATAATTATTCGGTGTTCACGGATTTTTTGCAAGAAGTTTATTCCAGAAAGACCGTCAATTCTATTTAATTGGATTGGAGGGAAAGTTCAAAATAGTTTCGATTCTTCTTTGGAGGAGAAGAACCAACTCCACCGTTTCGCCCGACTGTCCTCGCGAACCTACCGCGTGTACTATAATAACAAAACTCCCGCAAAGTTTAACATAGATAACCCGCTGGAAGGATAAACGACTAGATAAAAGCTGGACGAGAGATCGAGGATCAAAAGAGGATAGAAAGAGACGTATACTTGTTAGCGGAAGAGAGACAGAGATAAAAAGGCACAAGTCTCTTTCATCTCCGGGGTGGTAACAGTCCTCGCGACTGAATACGAAAACGTCATTTAATTCGTCGTTCGACGACAGTCTCTCTCCATTTTCCTTCCTCTTCTATTCGCTGTCTCTGTTTTTCACCACCCTCGCTCTTCCTCGTTCTTTGTTCACGTTCTTCCTTTTTTTATTTTTTTACGACCAATCACAGCATCAGACACTTCCACGGAATATCGATCATACGGCACGCGGAGATCACTGTCGTCCGGCGAAACGAAAAAAATTTTTTCCCGATATTCCCTCTCTCGCGGGGCGAATTCGCTTCAATTAGAGCTCGCTCGATGAATAGTACGTACAAAAAAAAAAAGAAAAAAACGTAGGGGAAGAGAGCGGGAGAGAGAGAAGTAAAATAAAATTGGTAGACCGGGGCCGAGTGTCGGAGGAAGGAGAAATTGAAGAGGCAGAGTAGCAGTGACCGGATTCGGCGCAGCGTCGCTCTATTTGCCAAGTCGTTGCCCGTTCCGCCATTTTTCGGACGGCTAGCATGATTTGGCGACTTCCTGCCTGCGTGGGATCCAGTTCGTCGCTGTCTTTCGTTATATTAAGTACGTCAATGACTTTCTGTCGTTTACTGATTGATGTCGGAACTAACAGCACTCTTTATAATTTCAGAGATAGTTCTGTAACGAAACTAGAAGACTTAGTATACGACATCCGTGTCCGAGTTGAAAACAAATGTTTTCAGCACATTGAAAAAAGATCAAATTAAATATACAATATTAACCCTTTGCACTCGAAGCAATTTTAATTAGAAAATCAAGACGTTTCTTTCAACCCAGATCATTTTTATTCTATGTAATCTTTTTTACATATAACAGTTGAGCTTTTCACAATTTATAGAAAACAGACGAATTTAATAATATCAAAACTGTTTTGAATAATGGTGTGGCAATTTTTACTGGCGCCTCAGAGTTGCTATTCGAGTGCACAGGGTTAAATGTACGTAAATTAAAGGCATTTGACTTAACTGATTGTATATTTGCCGGGAATACATAGATATTTGTTAAAGCCGGCTTCTTGAAGTCATACCCGACCTTTTCCGGTCGCGCACCAGCGGCCATGAAATCGAAAATTTTTCATATTTCGGCAGTCCGTGATGTTCTGTTTCACCGTGGGACGTCGGATGTTCACTGGTACATGCAATGACAGTTTCTGTCGGATCGCATCTCACGACTTTTCAGAGGCACTTGTCACCAGTTCTCACTTTACTCGCAAATCAACGAAATCTTTTTTAGATTCATTCAAACGTCAGCGCGCGCGCGCGCGCGCGTCCGCCTGACAGCGGAAATTTGAATTCATCGCGCTCACTCGAATCTCGCACATCTGAAAAACCAGTGCGTGTTCAATACGGGGACAGATCAAAATTCGGAAACCGTTTTAACCGGGGATCGAAATGAACCAGAGATCGACAGACTAATGGAAGTTTTTAATCGGTTCTATTCGAAACACAGAGCATTGAATTTTTAAAATTTTATATGAAATATAAATATGAAGTAGGAGTTGCGGAGCTCTTGTTTCAAGCACAAAAGCAAGAGCATGAGTTTTGGTTCGTCAGTTTCCAGAAAAACTCGGAAGTTTGGTTGTAACCGTTCCATTGGTCGATTTTATGCATTCGCGAAGTAGCAAGTTCATAAAACACTTTGAAGTTGAAAACTTAACAAAGATGGTAAGAGTTTTAAATTTAATTTGTCAGACTTTGTAATAATTATAAAATAATGATCTCGTTGTTTGCGGTCTTCGTGAAAGCCGGCAGTTTCTAATATCGTGAACGTTTATGAGAAAAAGGGGTGTCCATGAACTTCCTGTCTACGATACAAATGACGCTACATTGCGAATCAAAAATTGACGGTGTACAAATGTTACAGCGATAGCTGACGATAATACTACTATTAGGAAGATTAGTATAACACGATCCCGGGACCACATCCTCAATTACGAAGTTCAAACGCTGTAGTTTTCTGACAAATACGCGAAATGATGGTGTATTATGTATAACCATCAATTTAGGAACAGTCGTCCCGTTCTCTGTCTCGCGCATCACGGTGATTGTGCGACAGCTATTTTAGTAGCCGACATTAAATCGTTATCAGCGGAAGCTAGATCAAGTTCTCTTATAACAATCGGTCATCGTTGCTTTTATAGCGAATAATTTCGCCTCGCGCAGCGGAATGACATCTCGTGTTTCCTCTATTTTACGACACATGTGTATCCTCAAACTGCCAGGAAGATATACGACACATTATAGCGCGTACTGAAAAATTATATGATAAGAAAGTACGGGGGAATACAATGATCGAGGAACAGCAAGCCACATTCATCTCTGAGCGATTTGCACGGAGAAACCAAATTTGTTGAGAACAAGTCGGACGCATTTATTTAAAACATTTCGGCCTTTCAACTAGGAAATGATTAACAAAGTCATTTTCACGAGGCTTGGCATGAAATAAATCATAAAGCGAGGGGTTAATCGACACAGCTCGTCATTCCGTGTGAAAATGTATTAACCCTCATCCATCACTTGAGACAATTTGACATACATTCCTCATACATCACACGCGGGTTGCTTTATTATTTATACACGTGCGAGTGCGCAGAAATTTCGTCCTTTAACTTTTCGTAAAACCATCAGGAAATGTAACTGTTGATCTTACCATCTCACAAAAATTATGAGTGAAATTCGTACCATTGCTTCTTAACCGAAAAATGCACTAAAAAGTATGAAATAATTTCCATTTCATTTATGTGAATATACACGACAATCCAGTAAATACAATACAATCTCCCACCTACTGATTTCCAAGCCCACCATATTCCAATAAAAACATAATCAGCAACATCTGTCATTTGGAAAATTTTCAATTTTGCGCCGCCTCCGAAAATATTGTATTATATTTATAAGTTCGTGTAATGCAAATGTGTAAAGTACATTAAATGGAAATTATTTTATACTTTTCAGTGTATTTTTTTAGTGCGTTTTTTCGAAGTCGGTTTTATTTTTTATTAAAAAATTTGTTCCCGGAGGTGGTAGTGTATCGATCCCGATCTAAATCCAGATTTGGGAGCAGTGCGCGTCGGTCACAAGCGGCAACGAGCAATTTTCGATCGGACGGTGCCGTCGATTTTCCCATTTGGTCAATCGGGCTGTTTCTGCGGCGTGCACGCGAGACGACTCTTTGCGAGGCGAGGGCCGTGATTTAAATCGTTTAAGAGATTAACTTAAAAGGTCCTTCATAGCGTGACAACCGGATCGGTTGTGTGCCGGGCCCTTTGTGCCCTCGATTCCCGTGGCCCGTCAATGGAGTTCCCCGTCGAGACGCGATTCTTTGCAGAGGACGACGCGACGGGACGTTTCTCGCAGAGCGTGGCTCGCTCCGATCGCTCGGGTTTCGAGGATCGAGAAAGAAGGGTTCGGAAAGAATTTCGGCAGCGTCGAGGTTCTGACGCTTTTAATGCAAACCGGTGCAGCGGTGCACACTCGGGCTCCCCAGCTGCATTCGAGAGGTCTCGACGCTCGCGTGCACTTTTCCGTAGGGCCAACCACCAAATTACGACGCGATGGAACGAGCCATCCAGACCTAATAATCACTTCCGAAAACGTGTAACCCTCTCAGAGAATACAGAACAATTCACTCTCGATTTTGAGTTTGTTTTTATTTTTGAAAGTCTCATTTTTCGTGGAGGTTTTAAAAGAAAGTTCGGGTAAGTATCCATATTATTACGGAATATTATAGAACTGAACGTAACAGTTTTCTGAATGGGTATACCTGAAGTCATAATAATTCAGTAGAACGTAGGCAATTTACAAAAATGAAGGTTGCCTCGAAAAGAAAAAATAAGGAAAGGAAAGAAATTATAAAATGCGAGGATCCACCGTATACAAACATGTAAATAATAATAATATATTAATATATATAATATATATATTAATAATAATAATAAAGTATGGGTGGGAGGATTGCTGTCACCGATAAATAACAGTGGTTCAATGAAATATTAACAAAAATGAATAATCGTCGAATACTCCTCAGTGTTCGATACACTGTCCTCGAGTTTCTGTCGTTCATCCACCGAACATTTTTTTTCGCCGCGATGCTTCTGTAATTAATGAAATTCGACGGTGTATCACGTTCCCGTTCGTTTCGATTGGAATTTACGGTTCACTGAAACAGCAGACGCAGCCAATTTGTCACTGTAATCGGTGCTGAAAATAATAACATCGATAGTAATCAGGCCTTGTTAAATATTGACGAGCATCGACGCCGACGCGGCACTTTACCGCCGCGGATTCCGTGTAATTCGTCGACGTTCGAAATACACAAGAGACGGCCGCCATTTCGTATTTATTGCGAGTGTTCGCGGAACGAAAAGTAATGACAAACGACTGTGCAAGTTGAACAAATTGTGAGAGACGACAATTGTATTTATTGTATACCCGCATATTTACTTTAATGGTAATAAAACTTCACTTGAGGAAACCAGAAATTTTTATATTTTTCATGTAATCTCGTAGATTGTGGCGAGAATTAACGTTAGCCGAGTTTTAATGTTAAGAATCCACTGGTTCAAAAGTTATGACTGTTGAAAGTTCAGCTGAAATTAAAATCGCTAGTTCATAAGCAATGTTTCCTGGATTTTCGTCATTTCCTCACAAAATCTGCATGATTACATTCTAAAAAGTAAAAAAATGTTTGGTTTCCTCAGTTTACCGCTCTGACCATTGTAGCCGTAAAGAAATTCGTACGACAAGGGACCGAATGAAGGCTGAAAGTTTCTTTCACATGATTGGTGGAAATATTTGGAGTGGCTAAGACAGTCTCGACGTCCCGCATACAGGAAATCGGTTCCGATTTCGGTTCACACGGCGAACAAGGCCGGCCAAGTCGACGATAGAATCGATGACGAACTTTCTATTCACGAGTCGACGGGAGAATTTTCTCGTCGCGATTCCCGGTAAGAAACTTGACAGAAATTAGATTAGAAATTCTGGAGAAAGGTGTCTGGGTGATTCTTGTCGGGGCCGTCTGCCCTTCAGCCGTCCGGAATCACCGTGAGAAATTGCCAACTCCGCGATGACTCCGGACGAACGTGAGGAGAGTGTCGTAAAAGATGAGGGAGCGAACGGAGACGGGCGAAAAACAAAAAAAAAAAAAAGAAAAAAAAAAGAAAGAAAACGGAGCGCCCGTGGAAAGAAAAATTCACCGTCGCCCTGGAAATTGTTTTATAGGCGAACGTCCGACAAACTTGCCCGTGGTTCGCGAAAATTCTCCCACGGTTATCGAAATCATGCGACGAATGACAAATTAAATAGTGATCCGCGGGGCGCGTTATTGCCGCTGCCCGGAAATCTCGTTAGTGTCAGCCGTAACACACAATGACAAATTAAATAGTGATTTCGTGGACACGATGATCGCGTTTTGCCCGCTCAACTCGACTGCGATGAGTGTTTCAGAAAATCTTGATCGAAGTTGGCAGGTGAATTCAGGCTAGTAAAAATGAAAGATGACATGAGACCAACATAAAGAGTATTTACCTAGAATAATTAGTGCCAGTAAGAATTTTCCATTTTATTTCTGTCGCGTTAGAACAGCGCAATGCGACGGCGTCGAAGTTTTATTTTTTAATCAATTTGCCTGTCGTCAATTTTACAACTAGTGGGTTTCCATAAAGCGCGGAACGCTTTCAGTTTTACATGTATACACGTTAACTCCGCGACAGAATTCGCCCGGATTCACGCGGCGGGATGTAACAAACGATCGATTTTTCGTTGACGATGACCTGCCAACGGAAATGGTCGAAAACGCGTTCGTATAAAATAAAAGTCGCAATTTAAAATAAATTGTCGCGGTCGCGCTCGGTTCTGACGAACGTTCGTCGATAACTGTCGTTTCATTAAAATGTTCTAGGAGAGACTCGAGCCAGATAATCCAGAAAGACCAAGGCGAATATTATTAAATGAAGAAAGACTATTTCATTTTTATTCTAATATCTCTGTTTTAGTCTGATAGTTTTGTATAATTTGTGTACACCCTATACATCGGGACTGTGATCAACCAAGAAGCTCCGTTTGGAACGGTTCAATCGTCGGGCAAGTGGCGTTTTTAATCGTTGTTCGGAGAGTGATCGGGCGACAGCCAGGGTGGTTTTCGAGTACCTTTGGACGGGAGTCGCACACGGGGGACGCACGGCGTCCATTACGTTAATTCGCGGCGGTCGCACGCGCCGCTCCCGATTCAATTCAACGTCGCCACGCGGGAGGGGACGTTCTAATTTATCAGCGTACAGTTTATTTACGCTTGGGCCCCGGCTCGCCTGTTCAGAGAAAACGAGAAGACCGGCCAGAACACAAAATTTGCACAGAGATGGACAAACAGATGAATATTCAGATACGTCTGCGAGACCGAGCTGATTAATAATGTCCTGCGATACACGGGGGTATTCGCGTCCCGTTTCGAACACCATAAGCTGGACGAATCGAAAGTAAATTATACGTTGGAGGAGGAAGAAAAGTTCCGAAAGTCCTCGTTAATTTTGGAACTCCGTAACGTCCAATTCATTCAAAAATTTATTTATTTATACAATTAACGTTCAATTTACCGAGCACTAAACATAATTAGTACTTATGTATTAAGAGAAACATGTTAGTAATATGGACAATAATGAAAAAAAAATTATGAAAATAATGTAAAATGAAAAATCTGAAATCGCATTTACTTGTACCATCAAGTAAAAGCAATCGAACTTTTCTACGATGAATTTGTTGCATGCATATTTTTCAAATATCAATTTGTTAGCTACGAGCAATATTTTCTGCATAATGTCAATTTAGCTGATCGCAGTGCTCGATGAAATGAAATTGTAACAAAGGACGAGTCTTATTGTATTCATACGACAAAGGATGGAATCTTTGGGTGTCCAACCGCAATATTCGGAGGACACACAAACAATAAGAGGAACACGATGGCTTTCACGGAAATTTGATTACTAAAAATTAACGTAATATTTGATTATTTGTTGGTACACCGGGCACTCTTTGAAAGGCATTAATTTCGCCGTAGTAATAAGCGTGGAAATGGTCTATATGTATATCTCGTAATTTCCGCATTTTCTTTGGAAGCGTGGAATCGTATTGAAACACCGGGCGATATTAATTTCCTACAAAAATGACTTCGCCATATTCATTATTTATAGCGATTATAAATTGCGTTATAATGCTCCATGACCGTCATAAATAATGAGCAAAACCTTTTAAGGAGTGCATACATTATCGTGTGTTTTCGTTAAAATACATTATTCAGAGCATCTGTTACATTTTCAAACATTCCTGAACAAATATAAATTTATATATGCGTGCCAAATTATCTTGTAAAATATATTAATTTATCATTAGTCGGTCGATTCTTATGCGAATTGCTATTTTCACAAGCTGCTTTATACACAATGGAATAATTGAAAAATTTTAAACGTGTATATTCATGCTATTTTTTTGATATTTTTATTTTACTCTAGAATGAACGAAATTGGAAAATTTTAAAGAAAGGGTGCAATATAGAATTCGACCACTGGAAATAAGATTCTATTTCATTGCAGTTTTTAAAAATTCGTCTACAAAAATTGAAAATTGCATGAACATCTGCAGTCTAATGATGAATGATTTCGAGAACCTGAAAAAAAGATTCGAGGGGAAGTGCGCGTGATTTGTAGTAGACATCCGTGGAAGTTCCGGAATGCTCGGATCGCAGACGATATTCAACGTCGAACATCCAACGGCTGTTCGACGACCATTCGTCCCTCGATTGTAACGCAAACACAAGTTGATACGTTTGCCGGCGAGCGAGTTTCGTTTTTCTGTGTATGGGCAAACCGCTTCTTTTAGTATGGTAGCAGGTTCTATTGACGAACAGAAATTCCTTTTACGCACAGAGACGCGACCAAGGAGCAGGAAAACTCTAGTACCTCTTGGTTGTCAAAGAAATATCGCAACAATGTTTGTTATAGGCAACCACGACCGTTGCCATCGGTACTTGACAAGGAAAAAATCACGAGAAAACTAGTTGTTTCTCTTTTAGCCAACGTCGGCAACGTCCGATCAAATTTATTACTCTTGGCAAAAAGTACTCGCTATTCAGAATAGTTTCATTCACGACCACGGCGAATCGTTTAATCAAAGAAGAGTATTAGATTAATAAAGCTGATGTGGGTGTCAATTACAAAGTACAATTTCTCTTTTCAATCTGAAAAGAAAACTAGTTTAGTAGATTCGCCAATAAAAAAACTAGTCAAAAGCTGACTAAAAATTCAAAAATTCTTTACGATCACATGTAGAATATTTCTCTTGCGTGTTTGCAGAAAAATGGTGAAAACCCGAACCAGAACAAAAAAGGGAAGACCATATCGCATCTACGGCTTTCCAGCAAATGCACCGATACCATCAGGAACGAGAAAAAGTGGCGCCATATAGAAGGAAAAATGCATGTTTTGGTAAAAAGTTTTACAATAACAAATTTACTCTGTGAACGATATTGTGTAAACAAGTTCGTGTTGGACAGAGGATGTTAGTTAGAGGATGAACTAAACTATTATTTGAAAAATTGAAGATAGGTTGCGACTATACAGGGTGTTCCAGGGCGAATAGTAGAAAGTAGAAATGTGCGTGCAGTGATTCTATTCGGCAAAGTAAATAAAAAAGCGAATCGTTTTTCGAAACATTTTTTCGGTTGACGCTTCGTGTCCGAGAAAATCGAGTTTGAACATTCGACGGCTACGCGTGCTGTTGAATAGGAATCGTCTGATGCGTCTGATCATGGCCAACCGATTCTACTTCTCGTGAATGCTAGGACACGCGTAGCCGTCCAATTTCCAAACTTGATTTTCTCGAAAACGAACCATCAACCGAGAAAGTGTCATTAGGTTCTTTTACTTATTTTTTCAGATGGCATCGCTTCATGCCTGCGTCCACCTATCCTGAGACACCCTGTACAACTTATGTACATTTTCTTATATTCATTTAATTCGATCCAACAAAATTTAAAACTGTTTTTCAAGGTATATGGACGCAGTACTGGGTTGGCAAGAAAGTATAATTTCGGTATTTTAAAGTGAAATAAAACCCAATCTTTTTAGAAATTTTATGAGCGCGGAATGATGAAGCTATCGGAAAGATGACAAAAGATCATCGAACAAAATGGAAAACATTTTAATTGAAGTTCATAGCTTGAATAAAGAATAAAGAAAATTACTTTCTTGCCAACGCAATATTATGAAATATAATAAATCGTTATTATTCTCCTGCGTTTACCCTATCCGTGAAAACCGTGTCAGATTGACGCGAGAGCCCAGCTAGGGTTAAGAAGCGACAGAAGGCCGAGGAACGAGCTGTGAATGGAAAAGCCGATTTCTGCGGAGCATTGGATCAGCAATAGCCACCCTCTGGGTCCGGTGCGATGTCGCGGTGGCGATATAAATCGCCGCAGGTACAAGCGCGGCCGATTTTTCCGCGCGTTGTGTTCCGTTCGTGCCTCTGCATCGGCCGCGTAGCTCTCGAAGCAAACACGCCACGGGGATCGTACGGGTGGATCGTCTCTCTAGCGAGCTCTGGTCGAACGATAAATCTGCCGTCCCCTGTACACGCGTAATCGCGCTCGCTTTGTACGTGCCCCGTGTACGCGGCCTGGCCACGCGAAGAAGCGACAAATCGGCCAGGACTGCGAGGCCAGTCGACCAGCCGCGACTGCCACGATTAACGAGTCGAATTACAGAGTCTCGAAAACCACTTACCGACGACTATTTAGCTCGTCGACACGGCAGAACCAAAGGTAATCCGTGCGGCTCGGACGCGCCCGCTCGTATTTGCGAGCCGAGCCCCGAGAAAGACATATTGTCGCACGATCATCTGATCTCCACTGATTCTTCACGAAAATCGAGCGAATGCAATTTATCTCCGTAACTGTCGCATACGTCTCTACGGTAACTGTTAACATTTTATCCCCACCACTTGGAACTAATTCATTCGGTAAGCACTTTTCTAATTTTTCATTTTTTTTTTAAATGAAACTTTTCTAATTAAAGTAACATCAAACAATACATAATTACGAGTATAATCATTTTTAACGAGCATTATATATTGGCGATCAAAGAATTGACATTCAGAGAAATTTTGTAATATTTTTAGAGGAACATTAACAAATTGTTGAAAGAAATGTAGTACACGGGTACCCGGATACTCGGTTGACTAAACAAGGGTTAAAAAAGTTTCTAATTCGTGTTTTACTTGCTCACTATCACAAAAATTCATTTCACAATTTGTATAGGCTGTTCATGTGTTCCGACAAGAAAGAATAAAAAAAAGAAAGGTTTGCTTCCGGATTGGATTAAAGCGAACGGTACACGATCGTTAACAGTAACAAGGGTAGTTCACAGTCTCGTCGAGCGATTTTTTTATTCGAACCTGGAAGGGAACACAACCAGCACAGACACGTCGATTTTTATGTTACACGGGAGATAGTACTGTGAAAAATATTTGACACGTATTTTTTCATTGGGAATTGTTCATTGTAGAAAGGGTAGAAACAACTGTCGAGGTTGGGGGATGAAAATGTATTTTTTTAAATACCTCTGGATATAGAGGAAATAGGAAGCAGTTTTTTTTTTTAACGGTGTCGTTTCACATCTCAAATTTAGAAATCGGTAATACAAGTGAAGCTTGGTTTATTCGCGAAATGCTGAATGGTAATTAACCTGTTACGACTGCATAACGCACTATCATTTGCAAATTCTGCATTTTCCTCTTAATTTATTGCTGTTTCTAAAGTCCCTGTAATATGCAGTTAGAAACCACCGTTTCCCGTAAATATTCATGACTTGAATTCTTAATTTGTTTCGTTACCTTGGCAGGATTATGATAAATGCTATTACACCGCTTCGATTGGAAAACAAGATCTAGTCCGGAAGTTAATCAACACACGTTTTCGAAAACAATTATTCACTCGCAGGTAATTTCGTTCGTGGTACTCGACGGTACTTGAAAATTATTAATTCGAGTACATGTTCGAGTTTCTTCAGCTACTTTCTACGGTTTATCTTTCCGATCGGCTAGAACCTACTTCTATTACCAATCGCTCCGAAAAATAGACCAGTTCGCATAAAACGGTCCACTTAGCTGTGACTTGCAGTTTCAATGCTTGTCAAAACTATATAAGGCTGGAATCTGAATATTGGATCGAATACCATGAAAACAGTTTATTCTAAGAATAGACTATTCAATTCATATCTAAGACGCGTCTTCAACAGCGGAGCTGATCGTTCTTCGACCGGAACGCACGAAGGCTCTCGTGCGTAAGAAAAAAGAAACGTCATTGATCTTCGGATATGTCTGACAAAAAGCTAAGAAACGCGAGCATCCGGTTTACAGTCCCGAGTGAGAGGGTTAATCGGAACGATTTGTCCTTTCGTCGGCATGATCGCGATTACGGTCATCCGGAGATGCAGATTTATCGATGGAATCCCGATCACCGGTGAAACGAGCATCGTCTCGATCCACCTCCGCCGTTGACTCTCCTTTTTCAACCGTTCATCCTCTCGCAATCGAGAAACCGGTTCTCGGACCGCGGAATTCCAGGCTTTCCTTCAAAAGCGAACCCTCGTCTCAACCTCAGTCGCAAGCAGAATCGTCCTTGCCGTTTCCTCCACGGAATTTCGCGGACCGATCGACCCAGATTTTTCCGAATTCGCTCTGGCAACCTCTAAATTATTCACGAAAATAAATAACAAAGACGAGAGTCTCGAAATAATAATCGCAGAATCACGAATAACGAATGCAGTAAAACTTTCACATTTAAATGGATTTTCACGAATAAATGACAAATTATAAGAGTATTTGCAGATTGTTATTTGTAACCACGAGACAGAGATGGTAACCAACGAAACACCACTCTGAATTGGTTGAAATTTGACCCAGATATTTTATTTTCGAACGAAATCGATGCGAGTCAGAAATATTCAAAGGATATCGGCGTTTCAGCGTTTATAAGACCGAAACCAGGTCTGTTCCAAGTGGCGTTTTAAATTCTCCGGTAATCCGTCATTATCGAACGCGAGATATGAATGGGTTGCAGGCGCGGGCGGCTACCGGCGAATACATTTTACCGGGTAAAAGCCGAAACAAAACGTATTAAGTGCCCAGACGCGCCCTTTGCGCCGCGATTTAATTTCGTTATGCAGCAGGGTGCAAGGGGGTCGCATTTAATTGGCGACAATTCGTTAAAAAGCCGGCTGCCCGGCGAATCTCATCGTCCGAAAGCGATTTTAATTACCGAGGAGTCTGCAACGGTTGCAGACGTTTCGTCGCGGAAAATTCAGTTTTCTCTCCGTCATTATATACAGGGTGGCCGTGGATGGCCGGATGAAAAAGGTGGTGCGAACATCAATTCGGATTTGGATCTAAAGGTTGATTTAATCCCGCAGCGGTATTGCAATTTTTTATGCGTAATTTCAATGCTATCAAGTGGTTCCGCAGGGGTTGTTCATTTAAAATGTTTTCTGTCGTAATTTTCACAACCATTTTTCTTTTAATAAAATTATACATATATTTTCGTGAAACGTTAGCTGTATCATACTATTTTTCCGTGTAATTTGAATGGTATCTAGCGATTCCGCAGGGGTTGTTCATTTAAAATGTTTTCTCTCGTAATTTCCAAGATCATTTTCGTTTAAATAAAATTACATACATTTTCGTGAAACTTCGTGAAATTTCGTTTCAAGGAGAATGCAGGTTTTGCGAATCTGTAGAAAAATATTCCGCGGGTGAAACTCAAGTGAGACACCCTGTACATGTTTTCGCGCACACTTTTCGTTTCTACGGAGAGTAGAATGCGATCGGAGAATTCCGGCGTTTATTTCACGGCCATCCAGTAGATTTTCTTCGGTTTTCGAAGCGCGCGAGGCTCGGAGGTAGTTGGAAACCGCGGATCGTTTGAATCGTAGCCTGTCGTCGTGGTTCGTGGAGGGTTCGAATAATAAAAAAATAGAGAGACGAAGAGGGTAAAAATAAACGATTTTAATCGGGAATTGGTGACCCGGACGATACGGATCGCGAGCGGAATACCAGGGGAATCAATAGGGCGCCACGGATCCCCGGGGTTAATTAAATTTCATTCAGATTTTTGGAATTATCCGGTGGCGGGCGTGCGCCGCAATATTCTCCGGCGGCCTGACACGATTTCCACGGTTCCCGGGCTATTACCGAAACACAACGCGTCACCGTGGAATTCGTTATACCGAGCACGTTTTCGCCGCGATCCTCCCGCACCGTTTTTAATTGCGTTACCGCCGCAAGTGTTTTTTTTACGCGCCGGCCCGCGAGAAATTGAATGACGCTGCGCGCTCCTCCCGAAGGACTTTCCTCGATGCGGCGCACACAGTTTCGGAACGGCCGTTCGGTCGCGGAAAAAACTTTGTATTTTCATTTTTTTAACATATAAACTACCGGCGCAAAGTTTGGAATCACTTGCTGATTTTTGTAAAAATCGAATATATCGATAAATTTTGAAATGATCCATCGTTATTATCTCCATAATGCTCTTGTAATTCGAATAATCTCAAATTAGAAACATTCGAAAAACTAATTGCCAGGATGCCGTAAATATGTCAGACTCTCACTAAAAATAAAGGCGGTTTTTTAATGAAAAAACAATTTGAAGAAAAATACGGTTTCCTTGATGAAAAGAATAATGCAAAATGTAAAACGTACTATTCGTAAGTTTTTGACAAATAAATCTTCCTTGGTTGCTGTAAAGACATTCAGTTTTTTTATAAACATCCTGTTTCTCTGAATTCCTGGTCCATTTTAATTCGTAGATAACCAAATTTTCAACCGAACGAATGTACGTTACAGCCCCATTTCTAAAATCGTTGGTATATTCCTGGTCCATTTTATGTAATTCGAAGATAATCAAATTTGCAAACGAACGAATGTATGTTACAGCCGCATTTCTAAAATGGCAAAATTACTAATTCAATTTATTTTCGCAATCAGGTCGCACAGAGTGACGCGCAGAATCCGCAGAGCAACGGGCCTCAAATCGCGCTTGACATAGATTTATTAGGACGTCCCAGAAAATATTGCCCACTTCGTGACATTAATTTATCGTATAATAAGCAGAGTGGAGATGTTTGTGAACATTCACGCGCTAATTGATTAATGTATTTGCTTTATTTACAGTCTCATTGAGTAAGGCATGAACTTCTAGTTCTATTAATCATCATTACAATTCCTACTGTATTGTTTCCTGCATTCCACGTTCGCAATAGTTTCGGTACCCGCGCGGCTTGGTTCCAACTATGAAACGAAATAATGTTGTTCGTCATTTTCATAAATAAACCGGTGAAAATGTGGACTTGCATGGACAGCCTCGGGTTGTTGTCAGAGTAAAAATTTTATGCATTTTAGTGTCATTGGAACTGTCATCTTAGTTTTTACCTGATTCTGATTGTTTGAATTAATATCATTTCACTCATCAATAATATATCACATTATACATCATAATATCATACGTACACTTTTTATAGCTCGTTAAAGCTTGTTTGAAAAGAATTGATCAATGAAATTTGTAAAAGTTGATGCATAGTAAAGTTAATCTTAATTCGATACTCGTCGGTGAAAAATACTTAACGCGAAGTTGATAATGCGTACATGAATCAAACGTATCAGATGTATCGAGGGATAGATTTCGGAGAAAGTGCGTTTCGCGAGGCAATAAATCAGTTCGTTATGGATACTGACGAGCAATAAACTGGTAAGATTGAATGCTGGACATACGAAGCAGATATTATATAAATTAATATTGTAGGAGCCGGATTATGCAAGCCGTATACACTTTCACTAGAATAATTTATAGCATCATTATAGAGTACAATTACAATATAGTACCGGTAAAATGCGGTGTGAGATTGTGTATTGTTGCGTACACATGTTAATGCATTCTACTTGTACGGTACAATCCAATGTATACCGAATGTATTTCCCGTGTTGAAATGATTCTCGTGCACATTATTTATTCTCGTATATCTCATCCTAAGTGTGTATATTCTTTATTTTCGTTTCCTCATGTTTCCAGTTTCTTACTTTTGTATTTTCTATTCGCTTTCTATCGAGACATGAATTTTTCGCGCTTTATGTCTGCGTAACGCAGGCTGGCAACATACTGGAGAGATATATATATTTTGTCTACTTATCTGCATCGTATGTATGTTATTCAGAGTCGCCAAGACTTATCCCCCTACTCTACCTTCCCCTTCTCCGACGGCGTTCCCCCACGCTTCCGCCCAGTCACGTGACGCGTTCCGTATCTATCGTGCATGCGTCACGATGTCACGTGACTAATCCGATACTAGCTGGGAGGGGGTAACTTCTCCCCCTCTCTCTCTCTCTCTCTCTCTCTCAATTCTAGTCGATTCTCCATCTGTTCAAAATAATTAATCCTTCCCACAAGAACGTCTCTCTAATTGTGTTCTAAATATTAATAATTCCAAATAAAAATAATTAACAACGATAGAATTTCCTTTATTTTGTTATCGTCTCGTTTATAAGAGGTAAGTTTCACTGCAAAGTGTGTGTGTGTCGTTAATAAGCAAGAATAAATAATTGAAAGAGGAAAAACATGTTAATCACTTATCGCACGCGCGCTTTAAGAACCGTTTCGCACAGTTGATCCCACCTCCACGATTAGGGATCGATAGCGAAGAGTGGGAAGCGTGTGAACATATTCATAAACCGAGTGATATTTAGCATACAAATGCGTGAAACTGGCATAGGTGCCTGCGTTATGGTATATAAACGTCCAGCGTTTGTCCGCGACGTTGCGACATACTGGCAAAACAGCAATAATCCTCGAAAAAAATGCATCATATCCATCGAGTCCAGTCAACATGCTCATTTGCCATTTAACTGGCCATTTATCAACACCTTCCCCGACAATGTATCTACGCGGAGCCATAACAATTACATAAATACAGGCCCGCTGACAAACACACTCGATATTGTCTTAATCCGTAGATAAATCACACTTCGTAACAGGGGGGAAAAATCCTCCGGCCGCAAGCCCGGGGCCCCATTTGTTTCAGTCCCATCGACATGCGAAGTGTTTACCGCGGATTGCATCATGAATCAAAGGGAACGGTCGCGCCGCGCCGCACCGGTGAGAAACTGCATCAAAAGGCTGCGCGCGGCGTTTGCATAACGCGCGCAGCCCAACTCCCACTTGACCGTTTAAGTATTCAAATATGAGGCATTAGCGCCTCGTGTCCCGCTAAAAGGTTGCGCCGCCGCGGATAAATTATCCCCCTGATTGCCTTTGTCGTCCGAGCTGATCGGCCGATCTGAACTGTTCAACTGGTTGCCGGCAAACCGGTATTGTTGCGTCGCTGGTATTTACGCGCCTATGCGAATTTTTCCCGAGGCAGGTTTATGACGCTAAATTCTTTAAGAGGACGTGGACAACCGATGTCCACTTCCAGGTATCCATTAATTAATGGGCGAGTCAGGCTATTAGAAATTAATGTACTTCATTTTAAGAAGAAACGCTAAGAAGAAACACTATTTCATCCCCTATGTGATCCGTGAAAATCAAGAAAGGATCCAACAATTGGAGGGATATTTTTATTCAAAATTTAACAAATTTTTTACACAGTTTGGTAGATACAATAATGCCGTGCGTTTCAACTGTCTTTTTTAACACTAAACCTACCACCATCGGTCAAATGACCGGTTCCAGATTTTATATTTTACAATTATTGAAATTATAAGTCAGTAGAAAATTCTGGGATGAAGACTCGTATCCATTTCGCACAAGTTAATTAAGAAATAGAGTGTTTGCTGGCCGTTAATCTATCCTTTATTACTCGATCAGGCAAGCACAATGTCGAGCGAGATGTGTGAAAGCAACGGGCTCATTAACTTCGGGTCGAGCATTGTCGGGACACAACCGGTATCGATATTCCTACAGATCTCTGCCGATCGAGCAGAGTCTTACGTTTATCTCAGAGTCCAGACTCGATCGGCGAAAAAAGATCGTTCACCAGGGCCCCGTGACGATCCACGTGTCACGCTTTGACGAGCATACACGCTTTACATACTCTGCCGCATGACGCAAACCTGGCTGCACGATTCCCGAGCAGAATTTCTGAGATTTTATCGCAGCTGGAAACAGGTCTTTCAGATCACGGATTTTTCACAGGATCTAGAGAACATCGCCGGCGAATGGGATTTTTCTCGTGCGCGTGAATCACGCTCGGACCTCGGTTATCCGTGTTCCAGATCACGGTTTTTGAAATTGCGGGATCTCATCACTATTTCAGTGGATCTGAAATAAATGAAATAGCTCCGAGAAAAGGAGCGAGAATTTCCGAAACACATTTTCATATGTTTATAAACATACCGCGAATTTTTATACCAATTTTTTACCAATCATTTCTTCGTACACAATTCTGCATGAAAATAAATGACTCCAAGATGTACGTAAAAGTTCACTGCCTCGGGGAGCATTGTTACTAGACAGAAAAGAATGATACATCCGGGTTAAACTTCGTTCAAACTTTTATTCCTTACTGGACTGCGTTCAATGGTATTTTTTCTGTAGATGCATCACGATTTGCAGTATGCTTGTGGACTACAGTTACTTTAAAAGTTGTAACATTTTCCAATATATCAAGAGTTTCCAGGAGATGTTGAAGCTATGGTAAATTGCGTGGAAAATCGTGTATCTATTGTACCATATGTCTCCATTATTATAATAAAATATTGGATGAATAATAAAGCTTCAAATACTGTCCTTAAGAGAGCTATTCCTGGGAAATATTAATTTTTGTAAATGAACATGTTTCCTAGATTAACAATCTCTACATTTTTGGCTAGATAAGGGTTAAAGAGGTCTGCCTGTCGCAGAAATCCTATTTGAAAATCATTGCGCCAGATCCTAACCGACGCGATTCCCCAGCTCGATTAGATGATCTCTTCGGATACTGCTGATTTCGAAATCCGCAAATTACAAAATCGATGCGCGGCTCGCGGAACGGCGCGGCGGCGACTCGATAAATATTTGTCACGCGGCTCGTAGATTGGAATTAATAGGCGACAGGGCACTTGCATCGACGCATAATGATACGCGCGAGCGCGTATGTCATATCGACGAGTTCCTCAGCTCTGGTTGATCTTTGTGCCTGTCGCTGTGAATCGCGTGTATGTGTGTTGCGGTGGTGCTAATGATTGACGCGGTGTGGTTGTTATACCGTAACGAGGCTCCTCTCTGTCTTGCGGATGAATTATGGGCTGATATGACTGACTTCATTATTCGGGGTCTTATGGGATAGCGAACACGGGTTAGAGATTTCCTCGAGGCTCTAATTACGATGCCCAGGTGGAAATGAACGAGCCAGGAACAGTTACGGTACCCGTAAAATGGCACCTGTTCATGTTATGGCATTTATAAGTCAGACCACTGAAAGACAGTTTCAACGGGACACCCGATTTGAAGCCCTTATAAACATTTTAAACAGCATTCACTTTTATGATTATTAGGATTCGTCGGTTGATGTCCACGCGGAAAACTAAACTTTTCTGTTTCATAGGCAACGTTATTGTACATTTTAATTTTAACACTTAGCACTCGAATCGCGACTCTGAAGGGCGCCACTAAAAATTGCCAATTTTGTATCTATAAAATTTAAAAAATCATAGGGAAATATTCTAGGTCGGAGCAAATGTTTAATTTTCCAGTGAAAATAGATCCGAGTGCAAAGGGTTAATATACACTTATGAGCATACTTCGACAATATTGATTCAAGTAGGATTTCATTTGTGTAGTATGTAATATTTTATGCGAATAAAAACAATCACCGTCGATCAAATGACCTATATGCTACAATTATTAAAATTTTAATTATAATATAACTTCTCTATTCAAGCGCACACTGTAATAAAAATTGTGAAAAATCCTAATTGCATATTTAGTCGTATTATGAGTCCTTCTCGGGGCCATTGGGGCACACTAACGTGTTCAAAGCGTTCGCAAAGGCACACTAATTGGAACAGAAACTCCTCATTTCATTTTAGTTGTGTCATCGTGAAATATGAACATTTTTAGCTGCGAAAAAACGCGAGTTTGCGAATCGATATAAATTTTGAACAGATGAAATCAGCGTCAAACAATTCATCAATTAATTAATGGATCATCAAGTGAACTGAACTGCAGAAAGAATCGGGAAGGCGCGCGTTTAACGAAGAACGATAGAAATTCGCGAGTCGACGTCGATGGTGAAACGTTCTCCGGCTTCGATCGAGCTTGTGTTACCCGTCCATGGACATATAAGTACCGATTCCGTTGGTGTGCACCGAAAGTGAAAGAGGGACGAGGAAAGCTGCGAAAGACGTGGGACAGAAGGAAATACGAGCAGCGGCGCTGCTTCGAACCGCTGCATATTGCTCATACTTGGCGAGGACGAACTTTCACGCGACGAGAATTCTCCGCGGTGCGACAAACAATTACCGCTGTTACACCGGTGACATACAAATTGCTTTTTTAACGCCGCGCGGCCGACGTGCTTTATTACGCGGCTTTCTTGCTCCTCCTCCTGCTGGATGAACCATACTTTATGCAGTTTTCATGAGCCCGCATTGCGAACGGCGTTCTTACGCTCGATTTCCCGCTCCATTACCCTATTCGTATCGTCGGAATGGACGTCGCGGCCCTCTCCCGTTAAAGGCGCGTTTTTAGACCCTACTGCGAACACTACTCACGTATTCCGCTTCTGCCAATTTTATCTTCGCTACTACGCATACCGCGAATCTTCACGCAAATTCATATTTTTATGAGCTAGGCTACGTCTTGAAGATCTTGGAGATCGATAATAATTAGACAGCGGATCCTTATGCAAAATAACAAATTTTCTATCTGAATTGCAACGAACTGAAGCGAGGTAGAAATCTATTTTCGTCGTTAATACATTTAATAGGTTGAGAATGATATGACAGCATTGTTAAACTCTTCTAATGTTTTTACTGTTTTGTTTTAATTACACCTTCTCATTTTTGTCGTAAATGCATAAAATCCGCTGTCAAATAATAATTTAAGATCGAAATTATGTTCAGGTGTTTACAAGCAGCGTGTACTCCGCATTCCGACTAATTTTTCGCCGCCTTCGTTGGTTCTTCGAGGTACAATATAGCCAATCACGTCCGAATTAGACCACTCCTACGCATAAGTTTCCTTTAAATGGTACACGATTTTTCCGAACCAGACTTGTTTCGAAATTCCACCGATCGACTGCTCTAAGAACAGCCGAGTTTGTCTTTCAGTGACCACAAGTCGAGATTTGTTTCGAAATTCGACCGACCCTAACTAAGAACAGTCGAGTGCACCTTACAGAAGTCGAGGCTTGTCATTTTTCTACTCGTTCTCCAGTGCCTCCTTAATCTTTATTTCCGTCCTTCTCACAACAGGCCATTTTATAAAATAAAGTAAAAATTCTACTACAAAGTAAAAAAAAGCTCTGTGATAAAGATGAAACTGAAAAATTGTATCAATATTCGGAGTCTAGTAATTATATGAACATATTAAATATCCATAAAATTAAAACAGAATTATTAGAAGATGAGAAACGTAATGACAATAAAATAAAGAAAATGTTGTATTGTCGATCAACTGTTATTAATTTCTATGGAAATAGTTATCAGACAGCAGAGAGATGTGTAGGGTAGGGAATGGTGATTAGCTTTCTACGTCTGTGGGGAAAAGTTCGAAATGAGAAATATGGTGGTAATAATTTCGCCTATTTTACCCCCTCACTTCTACACTCAATAAGCTTCCATACGTAAGACGAAACTCTGACAGTTCGGTTATTGGACAGCGCAGGAACCCTCGATCTGCTTCTCTGATTTCATGAGGGGTGAATAAATAGACCACTCAATTTGTAGTCAAGTACCTATCAGGAACATTTGTATCAGAATACACTCCCTTTCGAGGTAATTTTATTTCATCTCTCAAAGTCTGTTTCCCCAATCTTCAATGTTCGAGACGGTAAGCATAAAAATGTTCTGCCACTCTTCAATGTTATTGGCTGTCACGATTCTTTGCAAGAGTAACTTATCCGAATCTTACAAAGCTGTACGGATTGCTCGATTTATTTGCGTGGTTGTTAATAATACTATCGGGGCCAGTAAGAAATAAATAACAAATAATCCTGTACGCACGAAAATTTGATAATTAAAATTTAGCGCTGTTTCAGTTTTCTACGCCAGCGTTAATATATATGAATTTTTAAGCATTTACAACAATCTTCCGGAAATTGTTCGCAGCCACATCGCCGTGCAGCTCATTTTAGTTGGCTCTCCGCGATCGAGGATTTTCTTCGTACAATGGGAGTGCTCAAAATGGCCATCTTTAGGTCGAATGCAAGCTTGAATAGTCAGACTGACTAAAGCGTTGAGAAATCGTTAGAAGCACAATAGAACCCAAACAAAATAGGCGAGGCATTTGGATTGAATAATACCCAACTACATTATCCCCGCCCCGCTGGAACAATTGTAGAAGGCACAAAAGATTGTAAATTGTGAGCAGCGTGACTTCCCAGTTGAATTGAATTGTTCCATTCATGCATCCAGTATCCAGTATATTATTGAGAAACCACCACGATTTTTGTTCATTAAATTGATAAATTGTGTAAACTGTTATTCACCGTTAGAATTCCCTCTTCGGAACGTGTGGGAAATGTTTGTTTACTTTCGATGCTGGCGTTAACAAGCGACGAGACGTTGCTTCGTTCAATGTATCTTTGTTACAGTAACATGCTACATTATTATAATGTAATGTGATTGTGTAATGTAGTCGCTAAGGCCTGTAGTAATATTTAGACAGCGGATTTTATGCGATTGTGGCAAAAATGAGTAGGTGCAATTTAAAACGGTAAAAAAATTAGAAGAATGTAACCTATTAAACATATTCAGAAAGACAACAATTTTCTATTTCGCTCCAGTTTGTAGCAGTTCAGGTAGAAAATTTTTGAAAATGGTCTCATTAATTCACGCAATATTGATGTAATTTTCCAAGATTAGAAAACCAGCACCGAAATTTAGGATACCTTCAGCTCGAAAAATTGTAGTATGAGCAAATAAATGATTAGACTAAAAATTAATTTATATAAAGAGCAACAATTTCACACAGTAAATTCCTGAAGAACAGAGTAGAACGTCTGTCGTTCAAACATTTATGAGCAGGCGCCGTGCACACAGTGTGACGGGGCCGAGAAAATTCCGAGGGCGAGATCCGTCAGGTTGCTGAGCGGTAGTTACGTAAACACAAAACAACGGTGAAATTGCATTAAAGGCGGGAACGTTCATAAACCAGGATCGGGAAGACGGGAAGCGCTTTAAACATTAAAAGCGTGACAAGACGTCGCGGTAGCTCGCGATGACCGGTTGAATTTTTCATCGATCTATCCCGGAAGGCGGTCGACGTCGTTGGATTTTCACGAGGGGGAATTTTCGCGGCTTCGATGCCGGTATTCTTGGTTGAATAATAAAAACGCGGGGAAAGAGAGAAGAAAAAGTGAAGCGAGGGGAACGGGGTACGCAACAGACGGCGCCGAGAATATTGAGCAACAGTCATCCTCTGTCCCCTTCCGTTCTTGTTGGTTGGCCGTTGTTTTACAACCCCGGGCGATTCATGGCACTCTCCTTGAGACACTTTCCGGACCGATTTTCCAGCTCGGCGCCCGACGACCGTTGCGATCGCTCTCGTTTCCAACCTACTTTCGTTCACGCCGATCTCAAGGCTTCTAAATGTATCTTTTTCCATGTCCGCGAGAAAACGATCGAGGCCTCCGGCTGCTCCCAGCCGTTCAACGCAACGAGACGATCGATCGATCGCGATCGGTACAGAGTACGGCTGTTACTTTCCTTCGAAGGTCGAACATTTTCAAGTTTCGAGCTTTGAATTTCGAAGCTTCGATTTCGGAAACTTCGAAGATGATGTGAAATAAAATAAAAATATTCTGCGTCGATTGTGGAAAGCAGTAGTTAAATAAAAAATTCATGTTGAAAACAATATTCTTGGATTGTTCATAACTTTCATCGTTTTATATTTCACCCAGTTAATTTCTTCATAAATGCATAAGGGGACCCGCAGTCTGTCAAATTTTTAATTTATATTTATTTGTCAGAAATCATAACGTAACATAAAACTCAACTTCATACACTTCGTAGTTTCCTTCGTTCCTTCGAGTCTTTCGAATCTCCGCAGAGTCGAAGCTTCGGAAAAGTAACAGCCCTAGTACAGAGTCGATTAGGCGTCGAATGCCACGCAGATAACCCGGCTATCGCGCGTTTCACGGACTACTGCATCAAATTGATTAAAACTGGCCGTGAATATAGTAGAGGCAAAGGCTGGATAGATGCTGTACACATTGGTGTGTGTTGTGTGTGCACGCGCGCCGCATCGAGTGTCCACTAAGTCGTGGAATATTGCTCTCCGGAAAATCTGCCGATCGTTTGTTTAGCTTCGAGTTAGGGGAATAGACGGTGCTTGATTTCGAATGCATATGCAAAGCGATCCGATAACTATTAGCATTTTTATTATTTTTCCGAACCCGGATCACGGACGGGAATTTGTCGGATAAAGCCGCCTTAGGTGTACGGACTTGCGATCGACTCGATTCTTTTTTAATGGCTTGTAGGATTTCGACGTTTCATGCTTTTTATACAATGTACAGTGGGTGTACAAAGTATTCGTAACACCTTTTCGTTAGAAGGGTTAGTTCACTAACTAATGTGTAAATAATTTTAAATCAGTAAATGGTAGAAAGTTTCATTGAAATCGGTTAACGCATAAACAAGCTATGGGCATTAAAAAAATTATTTCCATATTAGCTAGTACACTAACTCTTCTAACGTCTCAAAAAAACTCAAGCAGTTGGGTCCAATTTTGAAAAAGTTATTCGTTTGTAAAAGGTGCACGAATACTTTTCACATCCACTGTAAATAACAACGGATACGATCGAATACTTTAGCAACCCGCAAATGGCCCGTACGCCGTAAAATGATTTTCTACTATAACTGACATAATCTCGAGACTACTTCTCCGCAATAGCTCCTGCATCCTTTAGAAACCCTTCGGTCCAACATAGATATTTCCCTCGTGAAATGTTGCAAACGTAATCGCACGAATTCTTTCGCGAGCGCCGGCAAATTTCGCATTCCTCTCGAATAAAAGACACGAAACCTTTATCCCGGCAGCGTAGCGGCGCACATTCTTCCAAGAATAAAAATACCTGACCAATTGTCCGATACTTTCCGAAACGAGCCATCTGTTTACGTAACGCGGCGAACCACCCTCGTTTTCTCTGTTCCATCGATAACGCGCCATCTTCCTCAGCGCGCCCTCCTCCGCGTGGTTAAAATACCGATTCTATGGTTCACCATCGAGATACATACCTGGAACAAAAAGCAGATATCGAAGGTAAACATGGGTAACCGCTTGACCACAGTATACGCTACAAGCCACACGCTTAACCCCTGTACGCGAGTTTTCACCCTGAGTACGAGGGTTAACACGTGGAATATGGTGCACTGACTTATTGCAAATTGAGAAATAAATTCACGAGTACGTCCAAGTTGAGGATTCATTAATTAACACATTGTTGACCGGTCACACTAATGAATGCTATATAAACCAAACAAGGTTTACGGCATCAATAAATAAATAAATAATTAATTTGTTGACCGGCCACGAGTTAACTCGTGCTTTCATGCCCAAACGTTGTTGACCGATCACGAGTTAATTCGTGTGTGCACTTGCATTATTAATTTGAATTTATGAAACCCAGGGCAAAATAGAATATTTATAACAAAAATATTAAAAGTTATGTACAAATAACGATTATGCATGATTATGCACAAATAACGTTTTCCACGTTTTCAATAACGAAATAATAGCCGATGAAATGAGATAGTCTCTGTGTAAAATTGCCGGTCAACAATGTGTTAACACGTTATTAACACGTTGCCTGCCGTAATTAATTTTGCGCACGATACAGTTGCTTGAACAGAACTTCATTGGTATTTGCAGGCTATAAAATAGTTCACGAAGTAATCCTACGATTAACTCTAACTCTGCAGTGGCGCTCGTGGGAGGACTCTAACAATAAAAACGAGCACCTAACTATGGAAGACGCGAATCCAGCACTTGAAAACCGAAAGAGTTAAGTAGTTTGGGGTCTCCACAGTGTGGAGGAACACAATAGACGGAGAATTGAAATAATACCAAAAATTTAAATAATACCGAAAGCCGATGAAAATAAGGAACCGCACGGTTTCCCCGGGAGAGATCGTGAATGCAACGCCAGCAGACAGAGTCCAATTTGCCGTAGCTGCGGCTGAATGGCACGTACAATAGCGGGAGGAAGAAGCACGGAAAAAGATCGAGCCTGCTGAACACAGAGTCCGAGAAAGAGAAATCGAGAAAGAGAGGGAGAGGAAGGGAGGGACCAGTTTCCGAGTCCACGTGGAATCGAAACAGCGATTGAAGCGCAATGCAGCGGGCCGCTTGAAAAGTCGATCCGCCTGCGAACGTTGAAAGCAATACGGATAATTGCGGATCGAACTATTCGCGTAATTGCTTGCAGATCGTGTTCACCGGCCCCGCGGCGATTTTACCCCCGGCCTCAACACATACCTCCCTCTCTTCTCCTTTGTTTTCCTTTTTCCGTCTCGTTCATCCTCGGTTTTCTACCGTTTGGGGCGCGTTTGGACGATTACCGGACAAGAAAAACCAGGAACGCAACCAGGAGCGGAACCGGGGGCTGAGCGAAGGGGGCTTGTCGGTGGATGGACGGGGGTGCAAAATAATGGGCCTCCGTTTACCCGATTCCCCCGGAGATCGCGCTAGCCCGCGCCAGGCCGCGCGAGCGCGCGTCACTCATACAGATCGTGAATAATGCATGAGGAAAACGGAGGCGCGATTCCACGGTTCGTGGATCCCGGGGCCCGCTGGATTATTTATACCATGTGCCGGGGGAGGAAGACCGGTTGCCGGTGATCGCAACGCGGTGTTGTTGCTGCTCTTTGACTCGGATACCACTGAACAACGAGTCGCCTCTGTCGTTTATCGGGGCAGAATCGACGCCTTGCGGGGACCCGCTCGGCTATTCGCGAGTCGCTCCTGCTATAGCCTCCTCCTCTTCTTCTTCTTCTTCTTCTTCTTCGTCGTCCTCTTCTTTTTCTGATGTCGATGCTTCGTGATTTGGTTGGCAGCCAGCGAAACGTTATCTCGATACGTGATTTCTGACACTTGAATCGACGATGACGGCCTTGGATCCCGTATGACCCGGCGCGCAGGGGTGCAAAGTCCTCAAAACGTCGCAATAATTCGTTCACTATGGAAACGCCAGTTTAATCCATTTATGTAGCATGCTATTTAAGGGGCAAAGGGTCTAGCCGATTCATTTTGTATAAGCACAGTCTGCAAGAAAAAAATCTGAAAAAATTCTGTAAAATGCACCTTAGGATCAATAATATGTGTCACATTTTTTTCATAATTTTAAAATGCATTAGAGTTCGGAGAATGCACGGAAAAGCGCAAATCTAATTTATCCTGTAACTACCCTCGTGGAAAAGCTGGAGAGCTGAAATTTTGCTCAGAGGGGGTTTGTCTTGGTCAGCTTTGGAATAGTTCGATAGTCATTTAAGAATCTCTAAGGGCAGTTTCAACCATCTTAATCGGCTAGGCGGTCCAGAAGAAAAATGCATAAAAATCGAAGGAATTCGATAAAGCTTCTCCATTGCTTCCCCCTTAGAATCTATGGAATAGTCTAATTAATTCCTTCCTTCCCGTTTGATCGTTCTCGCTCAGACGATTTCATGGCTCGATCGCACAGATTCGTCTGGCCGCGCTTAAGTGGCCGTAGCGGGTTCGCGCTATCAAATTCGTTTCTATGAGCGAGCATTCCGTTCTCAATTGCGTTCTCACGCGGTCGAAACTGCACCGGACACCGATCCCCGGACCCGACGCTACGCGACGCGGTCCGAGTTTATCGCTTTGGATTTATGGGCTCGATTTTTAAGTAATCTTCGTGCTCGTTGTTCCCTCGGCACCCATGGGACGTTCTTTTCCGTGGCGCAACGGTAAAGCTCGTTGATTCCGTTCGAGCACTCGAGATAGCGGCGCTTTAAAACGGATGTTTATTGTAACCGATGGCCATTAGTTTTACGGCGCAGGTGTTGCCGCTTATCGGCACCAACGAAAGTGGCAAACTGCTCCGGGATGAATATTTCAGGGATATTTACGACGGAACGGCCGAGCGTAATTCGGTGCTCGTTTGCCCGCCGAGTTTCAATTACCATAGGATAGCGACTTCAGTATTTTCTCAAGGTCAAACATTTTTTTTATAACATCCCACTGTTCTCGTAGGAATCGACTTCAAAGAACTATCTTGTTCCATATGTTTACAGTATTATCCAGTAGACATGTTGAATAAAATATCAGATGATTACATAAGTTCGTGCCCGATTTTCATAGATCTTGCAAACTGTACTCCTTGACGCTGTGAAAAGAAATTATATAGTCACCATTCTTCTTTATATAATTGATTATATTATTGATTGATTATATAATTGATTAATAAAACCGTATTCTTTAAAGTTGCACTCATGCAATCACATCTAATAGTTTACGGAACTTTAAAGTCGTTTCCTAGGAGAACGGTTCACCCGAGACCCGTGGTTCCTATGAAACTTTCGTTCGTCGCGATAGGTCCTATGCGATTCAATAAAAAACAAATTTGACCTTGAGTTTCAAGGTCAAGGTCAAACTTTCTGATCCATTTTTTCGACAGACCTCCACCGATCCAGACGTGCAGCATCACGCCATAGTGGTGACGACATGTATAACTTTGAACCACCACGTACAAACACCGGTCCATTAGGTGTATCAACGTTGAAGAAAATCCCATCAGAGCGGACGTGCTAGTAACGGCTCGATATTACTCAATACACGATGCTTCCCTCCCGAAGTTTCTCACCCGGTGTCGATCGACCATGTTAATTGTCCCGAAGCTCGGTCATGATCGATAATCGTCTCGTGACGCATTGTTTATCACTGGCGATCGAACCGGTGTTTGCAGCGCGAGATAGCCACGTCCGAGAGGAGCAAACGCGCTTTGCCACGCCGTTCAGACGGCGTTGATTCATGACTCGCCCCGTCCCGGAAGGTATTAATTAATGATCGCCCTCTTCTACGTACACACGGAGCCGGCAGCTCGCGAGTCTTCTTCAGGTCGCGGTGAAAGGTTATCCCGGAGGTATTTAAAGGCGCGCGTCGGCCAACGATCGCACGCCCGTTCTCCTCCCTTCCGTTTCTTTCTTCGATTGTCGTGCGATCTACTCGCGGGAACCGGTTGCTGTCCTGTGAACGGTGCGGGACGACAGTGTGGACTCGGCTGCATTTAGCCCGTAGTCGGAACCCGCTGAAAGGATACAGACACGCTCCGTGACAATACCTGAAGACACTACACCGGGTGGTCGATTTGTCTTCGCGTCGATATATATATATATATATATATATATATATATATATATCGGAGCAAACTATAATTTTGGAGAAAGAATATTTCAAATAAGTACTGTAGGACCTCGATTAACCGGATCCCGATAAATATAATTATTAGGTGTGCAAATAAATTCTCGGCCCTTTTTCGCGCCAAGACTAATATTTTCTTACTTAAAATACAAGTATGTTTTAATCGTGAAAGTAGTCTCCATTTGCTGCTACACACTTCTTCCACTTCTCGGGCAGACGACGAATCCCTTGGTGAAAAGAAGATGGCGTTTTGACTCAGTGAAGTCTGTGAGGCATTTTTCGACTTCTTCAACTGTTTGGAAGCGTGTATTCGCCAAATGATGTAGTAGCGATCTGAACATGTGATAATCTGACGGAGCCAGGTCTGGTGAATACGCCGGGTGTGGCAAAACTTCCTAGCCCAACGAATCCGCGAGCGTGAATGATCGTTTTTGCTGCATCTGGTCTCAATTTGTTGCTTTCCGACAGCACTTGATGGAACCCAGCGACCGCGCTTCTGAATTTTTCGTAGCTTTTTCAGCCGAACGGAAACGTTTTGTTGCGTTACGCCTAACCCAGTAGCAAGCTCTGCTTGCGTTTGGCAAGGATTTACTTCGAGTAATTGCTTCAAATCCACATCAGGAAATTTCTTCGGCGCTCCCGCTCTCTCGTCATCTTCGAGGTCGAAGTTTCAGATCCGGAATCTTTGGAACCACTTCTTGAGGGTGCTGATAGATACAGCATCTTCTCCCAACGTGCCTCACATATCACCCCCACATATTTTTTACATCATTCTTGTCATAAATGCACAAAATCCAGAGTCTAATTATTTCATATAAAACGTGCTGGACCGTACGTAATATGTATTTGGTAATTTCGTCAAGGACTCGAATTCTTTCGATCAACAAAATCAACGATAGGCAGGGCGTAGCCACGTTTCAGGATTATGGAACAGAGGATGAGATATTCCGCGGGCAGGACGCAGTGTTTGGTTACCGAGCGCTATAATCCTATTCAATTAAGGATTCACGAGGCAGTTTCCGTCGCGCATCTATCACGATTGCCTAATTGCCGGCGCGTTTACCGTCGATCTCTTAATTAATGCGCGTCTTACAAGGATCCCGAGCCGGGCCCGGCGCGCTCGACAAAGAGGAGATCGCCGGGATCGATCTATCGATCGGCAGCATTCACCGCGCGCAACCAGCGAACCGCACCGCGGTGCGGAACCGTTCGTTAACTAGTATAATTGAGCGGTGCGCGTGCACGCACGTGCGTCTCGGTCGAACAATGCGGTATTCCGCCGCGGAATTGAACGTGTCCGTGCGATCCGATCGGCGCGGTGGCGGCGGGGCTTCGCGAGGAAAGTGAAAAAGGGGAATTGAACGAGCGGCCTGATACGGGACACAAAGGCTCCGGGGGATGGGTTCCGTGTTTCCGGAAATGGAAACAGTGGGCTCCTTTCAGGAAAAAGAACCTGATAAATTCGTGTGGAAGAGAGCCGATTCGCTGGAAGCTCGATATTAGATAGAAAAATACCGTACTTTGTCAATACCTTGTCCCGTGATGATTGATTCGTTCCCGCTACAATGGCGGACCCAGACAAGACGAAGCTGTTTCGGGATATAGACGTAAGGTTAAACAACACGTACCATCGGATAATGCCAGAAATCAGATACAAACTTCATTTTTTTTTTTTTTTTGACATTAACACGTTCCGTGCCCCGAGCCGTTTCTTGCTTGACAATTAAACAAACTTATGTGCTTTGTTTTACATACCATATACTGCATTTTTTATAATGCCTCGAAATCGATACAGAACGTGTTAAATAGAGTAATGAATTTTTTCTCGACGACTAATAAATTAAACTTTCGTCTCGGAGATGAAAATCGAAGATAATTCTTTTCTCTGATTTCAGATCGGCTCTCGAATATTCGTAGAATTTTATATTTGACGGCGAGCGCGCGTTTCCGGGGCGGCGCGAGCCCGGGCGGAATTAAATCTCGAGCTGACTTCGGGATTTTAAAAAGTCAAGAACCGTCAGCGACGAAGAGTTTGTTTTCGAATAGCAGAGAGGCGGGCTCGTGCTCTCCCGTGCTCGAACTTTTTGCCGCGGAAAGAATGCGGCGCGTCACGGTGAAGTTGAACGGTCGACCCTTATGCATTTTATGGAAATAAAGATTCTATTCTTAACGAGGTCCGCCGGAAGCCGGGCGTGTGCGACTGAATATTTCATCGTTCCTCGGGCGTACTGCGTGACTGTTTAAAAGTTCGTAAGAAAAACGGAATACCGTGGCGCTGGGATACGAACTATAACCGTGGGGATGAAACGGAGCGCGGCGCGGCGCGGCGTCCCTCGAATATTACGCGGAACGCGAGCTCCCTCGTCGCTCTCTTTCGAAACTACGTTGTATACAACCACAGAAAAAATTCTATTCCCTGTTCCCCTCACCCTTTCAGCTGATCAGCCTTCAAAAGAAGTCCCACGGGATCAGGGATCCTTTTCGTTTGCCACGAGCGGAATCTTGCGCTGGCAAACTTTGTTTCGGAGCGCAAGTACACTGTCCTTTTTAGGTACCTTTATTCGGAGAGATTCATAGTGGATCGAAAAAATATTTAAACACTACATTTATTCGATTCTGAAATTTTGATCGTTTTATTTGTAGCTCGGGTAGAAGTCGATTTCATTTTTTATCAAATCACTGGCTAAAATATACATTTCTATGGACGAACCGGCGCAGACTGGAATTAAACATAACTTTGTTGACAATATTAAAAATTCCATTAAGCTCGATATAAAGTAAAAATGAAGCAATCTGCTTTCGTCATAGAACGAAATAAAAGTTTGATGAACCGATTATACGGGCGGGAATGAGGCCTAAATTTGTACACTGTATTAAAAATTCTATTATGTTGGCTATCAAATGTATATACTTCGTGAAGCTTCCTTAAAATATTTGCTAGACAGCAACAAAATCTTTCCTTGTTATATCTTTTAAATACCTCATAAAATTGATATAAAAATAAAATAAATAAATAGACTTGTGTTCACTGTATCATCTAATTTATTCAATCTGTTTAGTATAATTCGTAATTCTGTTATATAATTTACCGCAAGAAAATTGTTTTATTTGCCCATTTACTTATATTATACACCCATATTTGATCAGACGTAATTCGTAATTCTTTTATTGTATTATTATAACCTCATTCAGTGACCATTCCTTTTGAAATACTCGTGCTTAAAAAATATATATAATTTACTTTGTTTGAGAAAATGTGGAGGCTGCGAACTTAGTTGCCAACCTATGTATTGTATAATACATTGAGGCGGAAGTACGTGTTCAGCTTCGCCAGAATTTTCATTTTGCTAGGCTCTGGTGATGTCACTATTTTCCATAAATGCCTATCGGTGCGCGCGAGATCTAGTAATGAAATTAGTCTAATACAGAAGATTAGTGTTACAGAGATGAGCATAAAGGTGTGTACTCTATGGCCGTCAGCCTGCGAAATCCATTGAAGTTTCTGGCGATGTCGGTCGGTCGGTATCGGAAAGACGGATAGCGTGAATGAACCTTTAATCGAACCTAACGGCGATTACGCAATTACAACGGAGGCGGAAACGCGGGTTCGCCAAAATTTACACGAGATGGTAATTGGGTTGGACAGAACGGCGAATTAATCCGACGGTATTAGGCCGAGAATCGACGGGCGCAGCCACGTGAATCGTAGATTAATTCACGCGTCTATCAAACAAGCAACAACGCGCAGGCTTACGATTAATAATCAGAACGGGCCGATCCGTGGATCACGATTAATAATCGCATGGGCAGCGTGGTCTCGCACGCGTTTCACTCGAAAGAACAGATATCAAAGGCAGTTTGACCGATGCCGATCGATCGCTCTTCAATTAGAACGATCCATCGAAAACTGATAACCGTTCCCGACGATATAACGACGAATCCGTGTAATAATAACCAGGGTTATATAATATCATTGTTATTATCGCCGGTAAAAAGAAAAGAGGGAACGCGAGATAGGCGAATCGTTGCGGTCGTTAGCGATGTGCCCGATAGTGGGACTAATACCAATGGGAACAGTAATAATCCAATGAAATTGATTATTGAATACCGATGCCCCCTCCCCCCTCGCGCTATTACTATTAATGCTCGAGGCTCGCGAGTGCGGCCACGGCATGGCCGAGTTATAGGTATTAGCGGGTATTAGAGTTCGCGGCTGAAATGATAATTTAAAATTGATGATTAATTTGCCGCCATAGTTTGCCTGGAAATTAGGATTCAGTGAGAACTGGTGCCGCGATACCCGGTTACTTGGATTAACCGCTTTCGGAATTATTGTCTCGAACGCTGATATGTAGTTTGATTTCCGCATCGGCGATTACGGATCTACAAAGGGTACTATCACTGGAAATAATATTTTATCCGATTACCCCTTCTCCAGAGATCCCAGTCTATTTATTATGGAAAGATCCTCTTAATTAAACAGATGTAACCGTATTTTTTAATTAAATTCTTCGAATATTTTTTCACTGTTCCAAAATTGCAGCTACTCACTGTCGTCATAAATGCATAAAATCCGCTATCTAATTATTACATATTCATGTTGACATTAACAAAGAAACGCCGACTACAAACCATTTCAATAGCATGATCACGTATAGTATTTCATAAGAGGATCTCGCACGGGTCTGAAACGCGACGGTCATCGATTCCGCTATTCTAGTATCTGATATCTCGCAGACGTTAAAGGGCAGACGATTACGGTCCGCCATTTTTTATTAAACCGGAATGGGATCGAGGACCGAAGAATAAAGAATTGAATGCATCGCGTCTGTCCAATCCCCGGATTTCGCTAGACCACAATGTCCTCTTAGGTTTCCATCGAGCATCGATTTTCTTATTCCCCGTCGTCGACGCGATATTCTGGGTCTTCTTTCCCCTTTCAACCGGGACCGTCTCTCCCATTCTTCCCCCAGAAGAACGTCTTTCATTCACTCTGGCCGCGGTGGTCACCGGATCAATCAATATCAATGCCGACGACCCCGTGTAATCGAGTATTGCGAACTTTTTATTGATATTAATTGCATCGCTGACGCCATCAATTTATACAGATCTAGCTTGATGTGACAGTTTGTTCGTAGCTGGATTTGCTGCTCTATGACTTCACTCCTGAAACAACTGATATAATTAGAGTTGACGTCTCTCGAGGTGATTTGTTGGTTTACAATTGAATGTACAAAAGTAGAACACTTTTTCATGCAGTCTGTTTATCGTATTCCTAATTCACATAATTTATCGAAAGACATTTTCACACATCCCCTGAAAAATTTGTTATTTCATATTGTTTCCGACAAGGAGAATTTCTGCTTTTTCTAGCAAAGCATGAATTTTAAAGGAATTCTGCAGTAAAAAGAAGCCACAAAAGGCTGTACGCAGCCCACGATAAGAACCAGTGTTCCATCATCTAAGCCATATAATTTATCTAGGGACATTTTTACATCCTCTGAAAAATTTGACATTGTTCATGTTATTTTCCACAACGAAAAGGGGCCACAAGGCTGTACGAAGAGCACACGTTAAGACCAAGTGCTCCATCACCTAAGCCATATACAATAATTTATCGAGGGACATTTTTAAATCCTCTGAAGAATTTGACATTTTACATGTTATTTTCTACAAGGACTCTTAAAACGATTCTGCAGCAAAAAGGAGCCGCAAGGCTGTAGCGCGCAAGCACACGTTAAGAACAAGTGTTCCATCACAAGGTAGACTAACCGGGAAAACAGTGATCCAATCAGCGAGCGTAACGAGTTATTTGCCGAAGCGAGGCAGCAGCGTAGCAAATTTACCGGACTTCGGTGTAAAGTTTAACTGTCAGCGGATGGTTCGACGGAAATATTCGCCATCGAATAACGCTCTAATTCGCATACGCGAACGTTTCGTATCTGCTTGGCCAGTCTCTCGCGTTACAACCCCTATAGCGAGCTTTATCACCCTCATCCCCGGTCTCCCGCCTCGCAATTCCGTGGCGAAGTGTAAATAACTAAATACCAGCTGTCTTTGCTGCCGAAGGTATTCGGTTAATTTCATTCGAGCGAAATACCAACCGCGGTGGAACGGGTTGTACGTCGCGTCGACAATATGGCAGCCATCGTTGTCAATAGCGGGACCACGGTGGAATGGTGGAACCGGTCGCGCAATTTTGCGAGAACGTCGTGGGAAATCGCGGCACGGAGCCATCCTGCCGTCACAACGATGCGTTGTGTATCGGTCGTGAAGACTATACCTACGGAGCCGGAAGAAAAAGCAGTATCGACGTCGAAGGGCGATGGGCGTGGCCCCACGGCGCAACAATTTCGGCAGACGCTAATCGGATCGAGACGCGGGAGTTTCAATTTACTCCGTGGGCCTGGTGAGGAACGACCCTTTAAGTGGGATCACCGTACGTTGAAGGGCTCGGCCGATTATTGTACGTTCCTAGAACACGTGCGTAAGGACGAGTGGCGCGGGTTAAGGGCGCCCCTAATAGCTTAAGCTCCGAGATTCCCAGTTAATTAATTGGTATTAACGTGACGACGCGAGGGGAACTGCGCTGCGCCGCGGATGCTTTTTTCACCCGGAATCCATCACTTTTCTGCCAAGGTACACCAGAAACAGAATTATTATGTACTATGTACCTGCAGGAAATGTCGAATGTATCTATTACAAGAATTAAGCAAAGGGAGAAGTGTTGGGTTTAGTAAAAATTTCTTTCGATATATTTTGTGTGTGTGTGACAGTAATAATTTCTTTGGTAAATATACAGAATAGGATACACCTTACCGACTCTGGGCTAGGTTATTTCCAAGAATCATTTTTCTCTCGATCAATTAAATTTCGATCAATTAAAAATTCGTATAATTACATTGGCTAATATATACTTTTCTTACTGAAGCATACGGTCTGGAATAGCTAAAAGGTAATTGTAACTGTATCTAAATATTACAAAATAAAATGTGCCTGCATCGATTGCAAGAAATATAAACTGAATCGAATGTTATTCCTTCCCTTAATGATTTTAATAGAGGAGAAGTCATGTATTGACATGTTAGATTTTGAAAATTTTTCAACAATTTTGAATTTTATCTCTACTCAATTTTCCTATAAGTGCACATAAAGATCCGCAGTCTAATTATAACTGATATCATAACTGTTTTCAACCCCTGGTTAATACTGCTGTCTAACACTTTGAATAAACGGAAAGAAATGACTGGCGAGTTGTACAAGTAAAAAAGCAACATGGACCGGCAGAGAAAACAATCAATTTGCGCATTAACCAGGGCGAGAACGGATTTTGTGGCGAATCGAACTGTCCCGTGTAATCTTCGTCCGGAGAGGAGAGGAGAGAACGCAGCCAAGCAGGTTAAATATGAAATTATGGATACGCGGGACACAGCGAGCCCGATGGAATTAATTGAATCCGGCGCGGCGGCATCGCGCCGGGCTCCGGCTATTTTCGAATTCATGAAAGAACAGGAAATCAATTTATTCGGGCAGTTCGAGCGATGACGAACGCGCCACCGGTAATCGCTTCTCTAAAAGTGCGTACCGATGCTCACCACCGCGCACCGCGAGAATCGAGTTAATGCTGGGATCGGGGCCAGCATCGCGCATTAACTTCGTTCCCGTTGATCGTCGATCGAATTATTTATGCGATCGAAGGCAAGCTTCACCGATTGCGCAAACTGATTGGTTGATGTTTGGTACCCGCACCATTCGTGACTTTTCACGCGTTTCACCTGAGCTAATCGGAAGAGTTCATTACTTTACAGACCGTTTACGCAACGTGACTTCCTTTTGTCGATTTTATTCGATAAATAGGCTTGCGTGCAATTACGGGCTGCCCCCTTTGGCGAAATATAATATAATTCCTTCATTTATTTCTATACTGGGATATCCTGCCCTGAATTATATTCTTTTTTATTTTTTCCGCTTTCTTCATTTCAGCTGTCCATTTGAAGTATCTAATTCAGACTTTGGACAATCGTGAGAGACATGAAGTCGCGATTACGCTAATATTATCCCCGTGCCTGAAGAATGACCGATTCTCAGGAGTCAAAAAATCTCGAAGAGTCTCAAATATCGTAGAGCATCCAAATGTTAATTCTGGTTAGTAAAAATATTTCAAAAATTCTAATTCAGACTTTGGACAATCGTGAGAGACATGAAATCTCGATTCCGCTAGTATTATCTCCGTGCCTGAAGAATGAGATCGATTCTCGGGAGGGTTATCAATTTTCCATGAGTCCGAAAGTGGAAGCGGACCAGGGAAAAATCTCGAAGAGTTCGCGATCCTTCGGATTAAAGAACTGCTGGATCGACAGACATTATCGATCCGGAAAATATATAATGCTTATTCGGTTTCCTCGCGAGATCCTCTTTTGATTGCTCGACCTGTAGCCTGTAATCCGGTGGGCGTTAGGAACTTCTTTGTTCTCCGTACCGAGGAGTTTCCGTCTCGCCTCATCCACCTACCGTGTACCTATCTTTCCATCTATCTATTTGTCTATTTGTCTTTTCTCTTATGTTCCCCGAACGCTATTGTTAGCTTCTTAACGTAATGACTGTAATGCACAGCCAATGGCCGCCGCGGCGTTCAGTTTCCCGGACATCCCTCGGGATCCTGACCCAGGATAAATGAGCTTTACTTATCTACCCTGGCGATTTATACTTATCTCTCTAATTGCGTTCTTAATGCGCAGTTCCTATCACAATGTACATTGTACATTGTAACGGCGAGCCGTATTGTGCTTCGCTCTATACGGCGAGCGAAAACATGGCGTTTTCGAATCTCTCGGCGATCGAATCGATCATCGCTACTGATCAACGCATGTACATTTTTCTTGTAATTCGTATCTCGAACTTGCTTGTCCGTCGTAAAGAAGGAATTGAGCACAGAGAAAGTGTAATTGTCTTTATTTTTGAAGGAGCTTCTCATACCTGGGGTGGTAGACGTTCTGTTTATCAGGGGTACAATTTAATTCGTGGCTTCGTCTTCATATACATTTGTTGTCCATTTACAAACAACTGAAATATACTCAAGTCTTGAAAATAAGCTCCACCATTTTCCAGACAGTTGCACCCTTTCGCAGGTGATCGATGATCCCGGTAAAAGATTTGAATATAAAACAAAGTAATTAATTTGTACACCTAATAAAAACGACTTCGTTGTTTTCGTGTATAATGTAATGGTGATCGAGATAAAAGGAAAATGAAACTGCAATTTATTAGAAAATGCAAGAGTGAATAGACAGATCGACAGAGAAAGAATGCTTGTTCAAGCGACATGTATTAAACGCTGCAGAACATTCGCAATTCTACAATCGTAGATTTCGCATGTAACAACCTAATAACTCGTCCCTAAAGATCCCGGGTCCCGGCGCGGCGTATCCTACGGTTGTAGCGAGGTCTCCATAGGGACGGGATGAGAAAGCTAAACCGTGGAAAAAGAGGGGGAAAAATGTACGCGAAGAGAGGACCGCATTCCGGCGAGTTGGAATCTGAACGTTATAAACGAGATTCCGCGTTGTTATTTCGTTAATGCGCAATAACAGGACGGAATAATTCGTCTGCGAACGGCGGGTATGCGGGCCCGCCCGGACAATTGGATTATCCTGTTTCGATCATCTGAAAATTCCAATTAACAGTAATGATCTTATCGTGTGTTGGCCCGCGACGATCGATATAGATCCGGCTGATCGTGGCCGGGGAGCGAAAGGTCGGCCGACTCGGTAATCCCTTCGACGTTCGCCGCACTGTAACGCCATAATGCGGCCAAATTAATTAATCGACCGACGAGAAAACCTGTCGTTATCTTGAACCACGGCTGCTCCTGTCCCCCTAGCTTTCCCCCCCCCAACCACCCTTTGTCACCCTGCACCGATCGAACTCATTCGCCTCCGTTAACTTCCGATCGCGATCCCCGCTTTATTATTAATTTACCCGCTTTAGGATCATTCGATCGACCGGCTGCCGTTTTATTATCTCTCTTTATCCCTCTTCCTCGTTTTTCCCCTCCACAGCTACCCGCGAGATCCGGCAACCGTGGGTGGACCTCGAAGGAGAACGATTTTAATGCCAGCCCGCTGATGAACACTCTCAGCGAACGTTTCCCGGGGATCGTGAACGAGAAATCGTGAACCGTGCCCGGAGAGCCTGGTAATTAAGTTGGATCGGGGGTGGGGACCGGCCCGAGGGAACAGAAAGAGTGAATCGGCCGCTTCGGTCTGTCTGAATTCCAATGATTTTTCTGTTATCGCCGGATCAGAGAGTAGGGGATCATTTTTCCCGGTGAATTGAATCAGATAGTCGATCATATTTTTGCGCTCGGTTCTCTCTCTCCCTGCGCGCCCAGCTCTTTTTTGTCTTTCGCGTATCACGATAAAATAAACTCTATCGGTACCGTACACCTACGCACAGCCTATTGGTAAATCGATTTCTATGCAGATATAGTTTAAGCAAACATTTATATCCGGTTGAAAGTAATCGTGGAAGTTGTTTAATCACTTCTGCGAGCTTTTTGTCGGGAATATTTGATTTTCCCCGTGATTACCCGTTTGTGATCTTTCGATGAACAAGAAGAGAATGGTTTTGTTCGACGAACAATTTGTTATTGGAACGATTATTGCTTCTATAAACTATGCTCTTCAGGTTTTCCGGGAAATTAGTTATTCTTTACAGGTTCAGATACATTTTTTAATTATAGTTATAATGATTGCATAATGTTTAATAAAAACATGTCTTTCTGAATTATCATTTAAAGTCTCCCCTGCTCCATGATATTTAAGAAGGTAGCATAATCATTCGTCTTTTAATTAAGGGCCGAAACGAAAAGGGGGAACGAAATATAAACTGTTTCAATATTAAAAATAAAAAAATTAAGTATTAAATAAAAATTTATCTAAGCCAATCATTTCTTTACTCAGTTGTAATAGTACTCCTCCTCCCTTGTTGACTCCGAGCATAATTCGACCCATCGAAAACCTGCCCCCAAGTTTCTAGTAGCCTCTTGGCATCGAGTTACAAATTTTCGGGTTATCGAGTTCCGGGACGAAAAAACCCGAGGACGTGGAACGGAAGACAAAGAATCGCGGTGTTCGACTTGTAAACTAACAAAGGCCGTAGCGTTCGTGATCTGATGGATCGTAAAAGGGCGAGGAGCACCGTTCGCCTATCGATCTTCGGGTGCAAGGAGCGTGGCTTCTTCCTGGTGGCAGTCGTTTCATCTTGCGGTAGCCTGGTTCCCGAACGTCTATTAACTGACTCTTCCGTGTCGATGAAAGGGGATCGTGTCTGGGCCACGTTGTAAATCGGTGTATCTATGTCGCGATCGTTATCGACGTTGTTTCCCCGGATTCTATTATGGCTGATGCAACGGAGCAATTGTTTGTTACGCCGAACACGTCGAAATCGTTGCGGTTTATTTCACTCTGCTCCTCCCACAGAGTATCTGTCGTTCAATCGGAGGACTTTTTAGCAGGAGGAGATGGAGATTGCCCGTTGGACGATCGTCCCCGATAAGAACCTTCGGCATACTGTGCTAGCATTGAGATCGGTATCGATACCGAATTATTGGGTTCCGTAATATTATGGTTTACGTCCCGGCAAAGTCCTGTAGCTCCTTCGATCATCGGAATATCATTATTATTTCCAATTACTGCGCGGACGATTTTACTCCAGATTCAAGTATGGCCGATCTATGTATTGCAGGCTCGTGCCAGTGCTATATATCATTGTAGAAATTATCTAGCCTTGTTGTAATTAGTGCGATTGCTGTTCGTATGTGTGCTGGTAAATGTTACGTTTTTATAGGTTAGCGTGAAACATCGGCGTATCGCACAATCAGTATCGTAACGCAGTTTATGGTAATTTGTAAGCATTATTCTTCTTGACATACTAGCTTATTCGAGTATTAATGAAAAATTAAAAATCTATTTCGCATACTTCAATAAGCACAGCTTTCTAAGCAATTTGTTTTATTTGTTTGCTGCATTAGCAAAGTGGCAATTCTTCGTATTTATATCATATATTATATCAGTATTATATTATATATCATATCCAAGGAAGCGTAAAAATAAATATAAAATAATTCTACAAATATCGGGGAACATCTTAAAGCCGAGTAAAAGAAAGAGAATGAAATAGTGCAGCTATGTTATTATAACATTTGTCGGCCGAAGCCTGCAGTATTGACTTGCCGGAGATATTGGCAGGAGTATACAGCTTGTGTCAATAAGAACTTGTATAGAGTCAATACGTGAAATACTGCAATATGGAGTCAAGCACACGTAGACGTAAAATAACGCCGTGCTACATGAATCGTTACACAGATTCATAAATTTATTTATTCCTTTTTATTTAATCCCGTGCATGTCCTCAAAATAAATCATGCCGTAAGAGGTTTAGTAAAAGAACATCAACATACGCTGTGACATTTTTAGTTTGAAGTTGTTTTGAAAGGATTGTCCTGCATGCGGCTGCTTTTAGGTCCAGCATTAGGCGCTTTCAATCCCCCGATTTTGCCCTGGAGAGTCGTTCCGAGCGTCTCAGTCCGTCACGGACCGTTCAAAATGCCGTTCTACAAGACGGGTAAAATCGTCGTCGGTCAAGCGACGATGCCTGAAATCCGTGGCTTTCCTCCCGGCAGGGAGGGCGCGGGCGCGCGCGCGCGTTTCATCTTGCAGTAGCCCGATTCTCGGTCGACCATTAGCCCGGTGCTGGCGGATCGAGTCTCTCGATCGACTCGTTGGAATAAGAGGAGAGCACATCGGGCCGGTATAAGCGACTGAACCGAAAGGAACGGCGGCGCGGCGGTGGGGTGGTTTTGGCGGGGGCTGCGAGGGGAGGACCGAAAGGGAAGAGGAGGTTCGAAGAGGAAAGCCCGAGGATATCGGGTACCCCGAATGCCCTGGGAATAACGAGAGATTGGGAGGACGACGAGGAAATTTCATCGCTCGGTCGGTCGATGTTGTATGGCTGAGGAGAGACGCGGAGAGTCGGTGGAGAGGAGGTTGGCTGGGTCGGAGAGAGAAGACGAGATTTATCGGATTTTCGAAATACCCGAGCACTCAGCGTGTCGAACCAGACGCCTGAATTTCTCCCTCTCTCTCTCTCTCTGTTTCTCTCCTCTCCTTTCTTATTTTCGATCTTCCGTTCCTTTTTCCGGTTTCCGATTGCCACCCACAACCTTCGTCCCACTTCTTCTTCTTGGGCTCGATAGGCTTTCTCGTTTCACGATCACGGAGTTCGATCTTCGGCCGCTAATACGATCGTGTTCGATGCCACGAAAGAGGGATGAGAAAGAAGAAGTGGGAGAGCTGGGATGAAGAATCGCGGGAATCACGTCTACGGCGACTCCGGCAGCCGGAAGTAGCGGGATTTTGAGCGGCCGATTGAAAACGCGAATCGGTCCACTCTCTTTCAGCTCCGGGAGAGAGCTGTTTGCTCCCCGGGGAAAGCTCATCTCTAGGCTTTCCTCCAACCCTTCCCGCGCCGCATTGTCTTTCTTTCCATCTTTTGTCGCAGTTCGCCGTCTCTTCGAGCCATCTTTTTCGCCGGCGCATTGTCTACCGTTGTCGCCACCATTCCCTTCCATTCGCTGGGAAACTCGGGGAGACGAGGCGAAGAGACGCGGATCGGAAATCGGCGACGGTCGAAACGATCGCCCGAGAAACGGCCTGAATGCTTCAGACCGGATTAAGGGGATCTGTTACGTCTCGCGTGAACGTCCCGAATTCAGTTTCCGTTTTCGTCGAAACAGTCGCGCGGCGTCTCCTTTCTCGATGCTGATGTTTCGCCATTGTGTTTTTTTTTCCGGTCCATCGAACCATTCTATCTATGGCGCTCGACTATTCTTCCCCGTGCACTGGGTCAAAGAGCTTGTCTCACTGCATACATATAGACCGTAATATTTAATCCAGAGATCGAAGTAAACAGATATTTCTTTGTTTCGAAAAATATTCTGAATTTATACGCTTTGTTTAGGGTAATATATTTCTACCGAATCTTTCTGGACTGAAATACTACCTGCGAGAACTTCTTTAAAAAGTGTTCTAACAGAACAGACGTTTTAGAATCACTTTCTGTGTGCAAATTTTGGAAAACACGCCCGGTGTGATCGTAGCTATTATCAGCAAGTATAATATCCAGTTCGCCGCGAAAATCTGGAAGATTGATTATCAGATTGTCTCCGTCCAATATCTTTTATTCCCCCCCGTGGAATGACACACAATTAATCTGGATCAGTTCTGACAGCTAGTATCCGTCCATAAAACAAACCATAAAGGGAAAGTCGAGTTTACCATCGGCGATATTGCAAAAATAAATGCGGGAACAGGTCGAAATGAAAGAGAGAAAGGTGGAGCTGGGCGGGAGAGAGGGAGGAAGCGAGAATCAGAGAAGGAGAGAGAGAGAGAGAGCAGATGGGCGTTCGCATCTGAGCGCTCGACGAACATTCTCGTCTCGTTCATAATTTCTACGGGAAACCCACTGGGACCCGGCATGCAGGAATTCACGAGTCCAAGCAGGATTAACGCGAGCAATAGAAAGAGAGAGAGAGAGTGGCGTATCCGGGCGGGTGGGGAGAGACAGAGAGAATAGGCTGATATTGCTACTGGAATATTTGTAGAAGCTCTTACAACGCGAAGCACTTCGCCTCAAAAGCGAATAACGTAATTTGCGAGTAGGAGCCCGACCTTCGCCGGGAAAATTTCTGTCATCGGGCAGAATTTTCCGGGAGCGAATACAATCTTTCGGAGATAGAGTTTCCGCGGCGAGAGAAAACGAATCTCCCGGCGCGGAAAGGAAACGCGGTCTCTCGTCCCTCTTTCCTTCTCATTGAAAGAAACGGGAAACCATTTACTGAAATCGTCCACCGAGAGATCACGGCTTTTCTCGCCAGCCGATCCGCGCGATTCACCGATCCTAATAACGCAATTTTAACGGGCCACCTCGAGTCGCAGTGCTTTCGAAGATTACTTGATCCTTCGAGCTCGAAATTTTGTCAGCTGCGATCATCCAGCTTGCTTCTGGAAGTAAATTTTTTCCTTTGCGAAAAGCAGACGGACTCCGATTGTTATATTCAGGTTATATCGATTCATGTACATTCTCTTTAACGATCCACGCTGCTAAATAAAATGTATCTCGGCGGTCGGAATCCGACACTGAAATTCTCTCGTCGCGATTTTTCATTTTTCTGCAGACGGAGATCGGTTCGGGGCGTGGAATTTCTTCCGGGTCGCGCGAGAATCCGGAAACGAGCGATCGACGCTCGAAAGTGTCGCACTTGGACACATCTGCCGCGTTCTTAAATTCTCCGACCTCCGATCCCCGACAAGCTCCGATTTGAAATAACATCGTGTAACACGTGGCGCGTAAATCTCCCCTGCAACGTGGATGAACGTTTATGAACAAAATCCTTTCCGTTTAATCGGACACCTTGCAGACACTTCCCTTTTTTACTGCCGGCTTCCGAAGGGCGTCTGGGGATGGCGATTGCCCATCGATGTTCCCGATTCGATCGATCATCTGATTTCCAGTTTATTGGAGAATTATACTTTGATTCGATAAATTGTATTATTTCATTTCTAACGTCACATTTTAAAGAAACGCACCTCGCAACAAACTTAGAAGTTAGGTGAATTTTCACCCTGGGAAAGCTACTTTCTATCATGACAATTTTAAAGCTATTATTTTTGCTGTTTTGTCGGTGTGTTCGTGGAAAACAGTTTCTCTTTACATTGCGTGCTCTATTTGTGGATTTCATAATTAATAACGGATATTGAATTCTACGTTTAGCTTTACGTTCTTCTTATTCTCGTATTAGATCGTTCGTAGAAGAAATATTCTGATTAGTATTCTAGAAAGTATCGTAAAGTTTTGAGGAATGTTGTGCGATTATTGCGTGTCACATTGCAATTAGAAATTCGTCGTTCTTTAGCGCAATTACTGTGTGGTACATGTTGATTAATCATCCTATCGGTTTCTGCTTTAAAATCAAACAGTCAAACAAAAACTTTCAACTACTAAATCACGTCACGGTGAGTTTGTCCTAAAATTTTCGATAATTTCTATGCGAAACGTCTCGGTAACTGCAATACATGAAGAAACACATAAAAACGGATACAATTCTATGAAGGTGTTCGTCTTACGTACGCCGCGAGAGCATAAAAATCCGCGACAAGAACCTCACGGAAGTTGCAGCAACAAAACCTTCCGGGAATGAAATATCAATTCGCGATTCCTTTTTCCTCTATCCGGGTGGTAGCGAAAGAAACCTCATCCCGCGGCAGCTGGTTCACGACAATGATCGCCGGTGTATTTTTCGAAGGTAGGTACGAGGATCTTCCTCGGCGACGAAGTTTTTTCTTGTTGCCAAGGCGCACCGAAACTATCGCCGGAAGTTAAGCCCCCGACGATATTCCGCGTTGCAATTCCTGCGGCGACGAGCAAGTTAAGCACACGTAGCGCTCGAGTTCTTGCTTCCGTTGCGTTGCTTTGCGATTCTCCGTGTCGGGTCGGGTCGCGTCGGGTCGACTACCGGTAACCCGGTGACACCGGGGAAATCCTATGTGGCAGGCTCCCACTATCGCGCGAATACCTCGCGCAAGCATAAAACCTACCCCACGGCTTCTTGCGAGCCACTTGAAAGTGTCAGGCAATCGTTCCCGCGGATTTCCCGCGCGCTCTCGTTCGCTCTTTTTACCCGCGCGACCCGCTTCTCATCGATCTCCACCCTCCACCCACGCGTTTCGTTAACCCCGCGGAAGTCGCGATTGATCTGACAGATATCGGCGGAATCTTTTTGCAAATATTTTCGAACTGACAGACCCCGGAACTTCTCCGCGTCAGTTAAGTGAAACATCGCACATTTCTCGGAAAATACACGTTTTGTAGGAAAGAATGTTTCAATGAATAATCGTTGTATATTGAGCGGGCAATATACAGTTAGGAGCAAAAAACTGATCACATACACTTTAAATCGGAATAACTTTTTTATTAATTAATTGGTTAATTGCAAGTTTTAAAGATTTTTGGCTTTTTACCTTATCGGCCTCTAGCCTTACAGAGAAACTGAAGTCCTTTGATACATTCATAAAATGGTTATTCTGATTTAAAGTGTGTGCGATCAGTTTTGCTCCTAACTGTACAATGTGATAACTAGTTTTTCGGTGTTTCACTATTTTCTCGAGATATAGCAATGATCCTGAATGTTCGTATCATAATGTGTAATGTTTAATCACGCGATTCGGAAGAATGTTGCATGCTGAGTAAAAACATAGTAAGGTATTTGGGGTCATAGACTGATAGCTACCGAGATATTATTCAGTGATTACATAATATCCGTGATAAAGCCGTAACTGAAAAATTCTCGACCTTTGAGGTTCTGCAGCTTCGTGTAAAATGATTCGGTCTCTGCCTGGGTTCATTTGGAAGAGTGATTTCTTTTCCTGTCTTCTGCTGAAATTTTACAAATTCTGGTTTCAGGCCAGTGCTCTCGCTATTACGTTCTCCGACATGTAAATGAATATATCATGTAGCCAGCTTGTGTTACCACTCTGTTAACGCGTTATAAAATTATCATTAGCGTGCACGCCTTCATGCAAATTCATATTTTTGCGGACTAATTTATAAGGGCGTGAGAGATACGCTGAAATTTATTTCTCTCTGCTGGGGAAACTTTATAATAGTTACATCTAAAATGGAAACATAATTTCTCTCGAATGAGGTTTTTATTCGGTGCCTTGTGTAGTCGAGAATCAGATAAAACTGTTCGCACTAGAATTCTTCATCGAAATAATACATCAAAAATAATTCTCCGATATCAAAAATCTGCCAATTTCCTTCAGCTAAAGATATCACGAATCCTCCCCGAAACAAAGTCAATTGTCCCTCGGCGCGGCGGGCGCCGACCTATAAATTCTCAATCTCGGTAACCGGCCACCGTTCTCTAAACACAATAGAGAATTACTCCCGGAGAGAAGACTCTGTCCTGAACATCGATTTCCTTCTGGCCTGCGAAAAATCGAATTTAACCGGCGACATTGAGAGAGAAAAGCGTTTTCCATCCCATCGATGAGATTCGCTTTTGTCGGTCGGTGGTTCGTGGCGTCGCGTCGATGTCGTCGGGAAATTTCATGAACGCACAATGCGGTATATGGCCCGAAAAGTCGGAAAAATATTTTATTCTACAGACACAAAAAATCACAATGATTTTCTAAATGTTAAAATACAGTTTTGGTTTCATAATGTTATAGCTGACGTTCAGACGAATTCAACATCCTGCTACATTATAATGATGATCTCGAGTCCATAAATCACATATTTTCGATTTCAAGATTCGAGTCAACTAAATGAACTGAAATTTTTACAAATGTGACATGCGGCGTTTTCCCTTGCAACCACAGAAATAACGTTAAAATAGTTTTCTCTGACTCTCCGGGAGAAATACCCCTCTGTGGAACGGTTCGATCACCAGAGAAATAAAGGGTTCGGGATAAGAGTGGGGAGGAGACAGAGAGAGAGAGAGAGGGAGAGAGTTCATGGAGCATTTTCGAAAATCCTTTTCACCCGTCGAGAACGCAATTCCGGCGGTCTCTTAAAATCGCGAAAGCCATTTTCCGGCGCGACCCTTGTAATGCGATGTGGTCGCGATTGATTTCGGACAAGCGGATTTACCCCGAAACCGAATTTCATTCGGCGAATATTCGCTTCGGTCCACACTTTTAGAGAGAGAGTGAGGAAGAAATCAAGGTGAACAGAAACAGAGAGAGAGAGAGAGAGAGAGAGAGAGAGAGATGTGTAGCAGTAACATCGTTTCCTTGATGCCCCCACGCACTCCCTCCACCGACCTATTCTGAAATTCAATTTTATTTCTTGCTCGCATATCGCGCGTCGTCTCGCAGCCGGGGGCCGCATTGCGCTTCGGAATTTGCGGAACGCGCTGGATGGAAACGCCGAGTTTTTCCGGGTTCCACTTTGATTTTATCGCGGCCACTACAACGCGCAATATTCATCCCCGTTGCTCGAAAGGCGTCGCGCGCGCTCCCGTTAAATAATTCGGATCCAACCCGCGCGATAAGGGGCGTGCAATTTTCAACCGTGAACATTGTACACGAGCACTTCAACGGTTCAATTTCGGATAATGCGACGGGTTCTCTGCGTTCTCGCGTCTAGAGACCACAGTTTCCAGGCCTCCACATTTTTATTTTCAACCCCGTGCCATTAACAAAAATTTTCCGCAATATGCAATGATATTTAAATTATTGGGTAGGCAAGAAAGTAACTTCGGTATACTAAGGTAAAATAAAACCGAATTTTTTTATTCAAGCTATGAACTTTATTCAATAAAATATTTTATATTATTTTAAATAATAAAATATCTTATTTTTTCATTAAGGTTCATTGATTGAATAGAAAATTGGGCTCTATTCCACTTTAAATTACCGAAATTACTTTCTTGCCAACCCAATACTTATTTAATAATCCGAAAGTGTGTAAATTCAAAAACAAAACTTTACTGAGTGGCTGAGGAAAGACTACAATTACTGCATACACTTAATAGTCGGTAAAATACATTCTTGAAGATTAGTACCGGTCAAGGAACCGCGTCATTGAAGCGACAGTAAGGAAACTGAAGTTCTACATACACATTTCAATGTCACGATTTTTGTCGCATGAACAATGGACCATTAAAAGCAGATTTTAAGTATTTCAAAATTTTCATATTACCGTAGGCATTAAATATTGACACGCTGAATGATAAAACGGTTATTAAATATAGATCAGTAATGCGCGCAGGATAATTAAAGCAGAGGGTACACGAATAAATGACTTTCAAACAGCTTTTCGATTGCCACTGTCATTAACGGGACATTATAAAATATCATTCGAGTAAAGGTTTCACGAGTCATTTGTAAATCGTAAATACTCTTTCAGGATTTTTTAGATTAATTGGCGTAAATAAAACAGAAATCGTAATCGGATATTATACGAGTTTTTGTCTGTCTCTGTCGCTGTATACGGTCACATTTGCCGTAAATCCTTCAAAATCGGCGATCCGGTCGTTACATTTTTATGGGATCAACATATTTCTTCGCCGCAACCATCTTCCACGGGATACCTCTATTAACGAGTATTCAGATCATATGGATAAAACCTCTGAAACCACTGTACATCATTCCACGAATAACCTGGCGATTGTTTCAACCGGGTGACCTTGAAAAATTCCTCGCGTCCGTGAAGTAGTTCGTGGGAAGACATTAAAGTTTCATGAAGAAAAGTCAAAGTGCGCTGCCCCTACAGCGCAGTCTCCATTCTCCTCTCTGTCCACCTTCGTTAATTAGCCAAATTATTTCCACACCAATGATTCTATTAAGCACATCCTGGTTCGCATGTTTCGAGAATTCTGCGATCATTAAGATATTTGAAAAATAAGATTTTTCTCACAAAAATTTTCAGAATTTTTTTCATGTGGACGAAACGATACCTATGTATGTGTGTATGTACATGTTTACGAAACTTCGTAGACTTATCTGCATATGTTTGATTTATATTCATGAATTTGTATGCCACATTATCATAGAAACTGTAGAATTTATTCACAAAGGAAGCAAATTATTTGCGAACATTCCGCTCACTGTATTCTGCAGTTTTGATAATAACAATGTTGAAAAACATGCATTAATGTAGGTTGGAGATATCTAAATAATTATGCAGAATTAGATCTCTCAAGACAGATCGAGGAATGCACAAATTATGATTTCAATCAGTTCGGACATTCTTTTGATAATCTCAAAGGTTGCAACACATTCAAATCAGATCACAGATAAGAATGTTTTTAAATAACATACGCTAATTTTAACACAACAAAAATATGTGTTTTCATTTGCTCGGATCCACTACGGTGGAATTTACAAGGCGTCTTAATTGCTTTCAAGCATAATGTGATATTTCTAGCTTCTGGCGCGATAACATTTATTATTCCCAACAGGATACCATTTTAAATAATTGGTTATCGCATCAACCGCACAGTCGAATAAGATAAGTGCCTTTTAGGGAACAGTTTTTGTCTGAAGCGATACTCGGTTTTCCAGAATAACCAGATACTAAATATTTCACAGCAACGTATACGAGACGAATCGTTCGTTTTTTGCCATTAATCCAGTACGATCAAACGAATTTCAGATATGTCATTACTGTTACGAGTACGCTACATATGGCTTAATTGCCCTGTACAGGACCATAAAGTAGACACATCTCGTACGTGTGTACATATAATGACGATGAGCGAAAAGAAGTTTAAGGTGCGATGTTACTAACCTTATTATTAGGTGGACCGGACTGCTTTTACGGTGGAATTAAGAGGGAGAGAAAACGGGGTCAAATAAATACGTACTTGCAGTAAAATTGTCTCCGCACACATAATCATCTGGAACGACTAATATTTTAGATTCCGAAGCTCTGAAGAGTTACCAATTGATATGATAATTTAAGAATTTAATTTTGGCCAGGACGAGAACAGGTTTCAATCGGATAGCAATCGGAGCTATTTTAACTAAAAAATTAGTACCTAGGCGAGAAAATGTACAAAAATTCAAGTTCTAGTTCCAGGAGCTAAGTGGCTCAAAAGTTATGAGTGTTTCAATTTGAGAGATTTACGGACTACGCTTGTGAATCTACATTATCGATATCACCGCATGCTTGTGCTGCCATCTAGCGGCTCCGTTCGGTAAGTAGCGACATTCTTACCTGTCAAAAACACTGAAAATCTCCTAGGAGATTTCTCGCCCAGATCTACTGGATTGCATAGGAAAAAGGCAAAAATTTCTGGTTACGCAAGTTTAACCAACATCGTAGTGATTGATTAATAGACTGCGGATTTGATGCATTCATGACAAAAATGGGTACGTATAATTTAAAACTGTGGACATATTAAACAGATTTAAGACTACCAGTGTCTTGCACACAATCAATGCAAATATTTTTTATTCTGCATAAAGATCCGCAGTCTATTTTGATTAGATACCAACACATTTAATAATGTAAACAATATTGCGAACAATGGTACAGCAATTTTTAGTGGCGACTCTGAGACACCCTTCGTCTGTTAAGGGTTAAAATTGGAGGAGGCCCGGGGCAATCGATTGACACTAACGAGCAGACATTGAACTTGGTTCCGTCCCGAATTCGAACGGTAGGATCGAGAATTCCATGGACATTGGAAGAAGCGGACGATCGTCGTTTCTCGCGTGCGTCCGTCCCTTCGTGTCCGGCGTTTCGGTTGACCCGGCGTAACCTCCGCGACGTGTATCCGCGTCGAATCCTCGCGGTGCGGGTACAGGGAGGCGAAGGGAGGAGGTGGTTTATCGGCTGGAACGGTTCTCAGAGCAGTGGACTCTCTCTCTCTTTCTCTCTCCCTCCCCCCCTCTCTCTCTCCCCCTTTCTCTCTCTTCCTCTGTGGACGAACGCCTCGGCCTGACCTGGCTTAACCTCGCGATCGTCGCCCGGGAACATCGTGAAAACCGTTCGCTCGCTCGCTTACTCGCTCGTTCCTTCAGCTTTCTCCCTTCCACCATCGCGCCGCCGCTCTCTTCCCGTGGGACCTACTTCCGAATTTACGAGGGACAGTCCGCGGGCTCTCTTTCCCTCGGTGCGCCATTTACGGCGACCCTGAAACCGTACCAGGCCGTGTTACGTCCGCGAACATATAAATTCTGTAGGTGTTGCCGGCGTTTAAACCTTTGACGCGTGTAATCGCTCCGCCGTAAAACTTGTTTGATCCGCGTCCAAAGAAGGCGAAGGGTTAATTCCAAAGCGGGTGCCACGTGCTCGCCGAACTGTCCCCGGGAATGGGCTCGAGCAATCCTTGAAAGTGGATGATTTGGAAGTTTGTGACTCGTATCGAACGATTTTGAACTGGGATTTTTAGATGGTCGAATCAGACAAACAGAGAGAAAGAGAAAGAGAGATAGAGAGACGTGTACCAGTAACATCGTTTCCTTGATGTCCCCACGCATCCCCTCCATCGACCTGTTCTGAAATTCAATTTTACTCGAGAGTGGGGGTTTGGAATTTTGCGAGACGTGTCGACCGATTTCGAACTGGAATCTTTACATTCTCGATACAGGGTATCGAGAAGTACACGAATACTAATTTTATAAAACAAAATTAATACAAACGGTTTATTAAATGTATGCATATCACACAATCGTACGAGCAAGTAGAGAAGGACAACCATGGTCAGACACATTAGTACACTGTATTCGAAGCCGCCTGCACAGCGCAAAGTTTGTTGAGCCTTTCTTATGAACAAAGTGTATATAGAAAAATGTCTTTAACTATCTTGATCAGAGTCCCAATAGCGCATTAATGTAACATTATATATTCGACATATTCTGAATGTTTACGATTTTCCGTTTCTGATAGAAACACTTTGTTCGAGTCAAGTTTAACCCACAGCACACATTACGCAGTTTGCACTATTGTTATACAGTCGTATTAGCACAAGCACCATCGATTTAACAGTGCAACAGTCCCCAGACGACGTTCATACAAAGCCTCCAATAATTTCGCGCTGTTTGATCAGATTTGCTTCACGTTTGACAAATGCGCCGGCAACCGTGAATATATGTAAATAATTTCCGCATCATGTGAACTCGTTTGTTCGTATACTTTCCGTCCGGGTCAGCATACACGGCTGCATACCAGTTTACTTTTTCCCCTGGCATTCCAGTTACGTCGCGCAAACCGCCTTCCACTTTTCCGGCCGGCAATTTTTCACCGTGGCCAATATTATCCCTCGCTCCGAGGTTCCTCTTCATCTCCGTCGCCGAAACCGAGACGGAAAATTCGCGTAGTACGCGACCTTTCAAATGAAAGCTGGACAGGAGGCGGGACGTATGATTTAGTATCGTTAACAATAACATCGGGTCAAGCTCGTTGCACGCGGAGGTGAAATTCGTGATGGCTGAATTCCTTTGGCGGTGACTCGCGTCTGACGTCTCGCAACGTTTTCAAAAAGTCTTCTTACACTTACAGTTTAATGTTAAAAGGACACACACACACTCAAGTAATGCTCTAATAATACGCTTTAACATTTGTGCTATCATCGTGACGGATATGTCACGTCCACAATCTCGCAATTCACTTAACCTTTAGTTACTCGCACCCCGATTTGTGCAAAATTCCACGCATGTGGTCTTGTAGGACCCGAATATAATAACGTTTCAATTTAAATAAAACAAGTATCTTAGTTCCAATTAATTATTTATTTACATTAGTTAGGTCTCTACCTATAATGATAGTGGAATTATTTTACTATCCAATTATTCCGTGTAATATCCAAAACCAAACTTTTTTGGACTACAACGTTCATATTCACGTCTAGTTTAATCGGCCTAGTCGATTAAGACAGCTGGCCTTAGAGGTTTTGCAATGACTATCGAAGCATTCGAAAGCTGCCAAGAAAAACCCCACCGAGTAAAATTTCAGCCCTCTAGCTATCCCTGGAGGATAGTTACAGGGTAAACTTTTCCGTGGATTTTCCGGTCTCCGATGCGTTCTAAAATTCTGAAAAATGGTGACATATTTTGGATGCTAAGCGGCATTTTACAGAATTTTTTCAGATTTTTTTGTTGCAAACTGTGCTCGCAAAAAATGAAAAACCTCCGTCATTAAAGCAGCAAATTGTATGATAATAACGTTTGAGAGTGGAGCAGTGCAAAAATGTACATTCAGAAGGAATCCGACAAGAACTTGTAATTACTCCACGATTGTTGGCATTCCCTTGCAAATATTTGTAACGCGCCTTCACGATTTCGGACGACTTAACGAAGAGCAAACGTGTGCGCGGAGAGAAAAAGGTGGGCGCAAACACGAGAGAGCAAAGACAGCGTTAAGTATAAGGATGTGAGTGAGACCCGGGAAGAGGTACAAAGAAAATATGGAGCAACGAGCACGAGGGAGGGAAATCCGAGAGAAAAACAAGCGGACAAACAAGAAAAGGGACTCGAGCGGAGAAATAAAAACCGCGGAGTAGAACAACGGCCGAGCAACAAATGAGGGAAGGGAGGTGAACACAGCAGAACAGGGACGGAGAAGAAGCATAGAAAGAGAGAGAGGGAGAGGAGAATAAAGTACAAACCGTAGAATGCAATCGCAGGTAAGAGAATGAAATTCCCGGAGATTGCGGACACGTGGTCGCGCGAGGCTAATGAAACGGATTTATGGTCGCGCGAGGGAACGAACCGCCGAAGTTTTTGAGGTTTCTAATCTTGACTGGCAGTCGAGCTTTCGACAAAGAAGATAGGACGCGGGAGAGAACGATTTAATTAATCAATTTGACTGAGAACAGCGGAGAACGTGGCTCGGTCGGCGAAATGAAACCGAGTTTGCCAATCGCTGGAACAAAGAAAGAGAAAGAAGCGGGAAAGAAGGACGCGAGGATGATCGCGCGACAACTATAGTACCTCTCTGCGATCCTCTCGCGAACGTTGTCAAGTCCAGTCAACGTCCCCGTAATTCGTCGTAAATTTATTTCATACGCGAGGACGCACGCGAGAAATCTCCATCCGTCTGTCGCCTACGAGGGCCATGATTTATCGATCCCTTAAACAACGATACGCGATGTCGCTTCGAATGCTCGCATAACAGGGCTGCGTCGCCGTACTCGAGAGCCCTAGGTACTTTCGCGTCTGACCCACTACCCACAACCACCCACGCGATCTCTGCAATAATCTCGAACTGCTCCAACCATCTCCTTTCCGGTTAATTCCGTTTTTCTGGAGACTAATTTATTAACGTCTCGGCTGTCGCGGTTTTATGCGTTTCCGCGCTGGTTTCATCTATTGGGTTGGCAAGAAAATAATTTCGGTATTTCAAAGTGAAATGGAGAACCCAATTTTTCGTTCAAGTAATGAACTTTAACGAATAAGATATTTTCCCTTTTGTTCGATGATGTTTTGTCAAAAAAGAATAAATAAGAAAATATTTTATTGATTAAAGTTCATCGCTTGAACAAAGAAATTCGGTTTATTTTACCTTAAAATACTGAAATTACTTTCTTGCCAACCCAATATTTCAGCGTTAATAAATTGTAGAAGGATCGAGAATTGAATAATTTAATTTTTAAAATTAAGATAAGGAAGGTATATATAATATATATAACGAGTAAAGAAATAATATAATAAAATATAATAATCCTGAATTTTACAGGAACTGTACATATGCTAGAGGAAGATGTCCGTTTGAAATACGGCGCCTAATTAGCCGAGTTTCGTTGCCACGCAATCTGCACTCTGAATTACGTCCGAATATTTTATTCATCTTTAATAGAGCTCAATTATTTTAATTGGGTCAAGCCTACTCATTTTGATAGCACAATGACTGTTGTGTACAAACACGTACTAATTAACATATTTAATGCAACGTTGCTTGTCCGCGAAGGCGAACCAGATTTCGCGCTCGGACGAATGAATTGCAATGAATTGCAACATAATTGCACGGTTTAACAACATTAAAATGCGTGTTACATTCGAGAGTGATTTCTTGCGCTCCGGTGGTGCCACGGTGTTACCAGTGCCGCACACATCATTCGTGTTTGCTATTCTTGAACAGCTATTCACGCCGTAAGTAAATTTTCCTCCGTTCTCGCGGTGCATACCGTGAAAATTTTACACCGCTGACAGTCTCTGCAGCGTAGAATTTTACTGGAAAATTTAATTGATACCTCCGAGCAAATAATATTAGAAAATCTTACCTCTCGACTCGTGTGTAACTCAATATTCCATTTTACTTTCCTAATTGATAAGCGATTTCCTGACAGCGAATGTTCGAAATGAAACTGGATGCAACTGTCGATCACATAAAACTCGAGCTGATGCAGGCAGACGTGAAACGCAATTGCTATATTTTAGTCGGCGTATATTATGCATTGATACATTTTTGGTAACGCAACTATTGCTAGAAACTAGAAATAACTATTTTTCCAATAATATGTACCCAAAGAAATAAATTAAGAATTTTGGAATTACCTAGACCTAAACCTAGTGTTAAAGTCACGAGTCGGACTCGTTACGGTACCGCAAACCAACTGTTTGCAACAACAATTTACTTCCGAAATAAAATTGCGCTGGAAAGCGACGGACCTGCGCAGCAGCTCGATATTATCCGCAGCAAGCCGCCAATCCATAAATTAATTAGAAGTTCGGCAGCCGAGCGAGCGCTGGGCCACGAACACAGCACTCAGAACCGGTGGCAGTCGCGTCGCCACGGAAAAGTTTCCTCAAATATTTAAAACGAAAATCGAGAGCCACTTCGGTGCCGGAGCGTAGTTCTCGAGACCGGGTAACTCCGGGTCGGCCAAAATTGAACACATGCTTTCGACAGTGGCCGGTCGCCGTAGCTGGGATCAAACGTGCTCGAACCCGACGGCGGACACCGATAAATTTTTAATAGGTCGACGCCGTCGGTTAAGAGGACCGGCGTCGATCCCCGTATTCCTTTCACCGAATTTGCCCGGTGTATTTGCGCTCGCTCGCACAGGAGCTATTTGAGTTTCGCGTTTGCACATAGATTATTATAATCGAACCTCGGTGATTCACGGCCACGGGCGCGGGCGGCTTTAATTAATCACGATGAATAACGGACGAACGGTGTGGAGGGGATGGACACGGGGTACCATGGCGAAACTTCGTTAACTTGCAAATTTCCCGAGACCCTTCCCGGATAACTTCCCTTCGGTACTTTGATTTCCCGGCCGCGATTTTGCATTTTCTTTAACGCCCGCTAATGAATGCGAGCAAAAATCCCGTCACGGTATGCAAATCGCCGGCCGCATAATGGCGCGCCGATTAGGATTAATTCAGCGATCGCGATAGACGGGAACGCGAGAGGGTCGACCGTGTGTCCGGCTGGATCGCTGAACAAATTGAAGACGATCCTCGCCGAGCCGCGCCGCGGCCGGTAATTGTGATTAATTGAAAGAAATCCGCGGCCGCCGCGATTTTACGCGCATTCGTTCCGTGGATAACTACGCGCCGCTGATGTTAATGATCGCCGGGCAGAGATTTGTGATTTCCTGGTGATTCTGTCTTACAAAGTTGCACATGCGAACGCTGCGACCCCGATGGATCATTTGTCCGGTGAGAATCGGAACTTAAACACGTTGGAAATTGCCGCTGTTCTTTCTGTGGAATGCGAGGAGCCGAGGGGGTCGTACTTTTATCAACCCTGATCGAAAATGTGGGAAGTCGATTGCGAAGATGAATATTGAACAGTAACATCTAACGAATTTTGCAATTAAGATCCGCTGAATTTAATGGACGGAAAGCGTTTCTATCCTGGAAAACGCGTGTCGCGAATCTCACGATTCACCGAATTTACCCCGAGAGCCATTAACTCCGAGGATACCGGAGAGACAAGAAGAGTTCCGGAACCGGGGAATCACCTGGGGCTACTTTTGCGGACTAACCTTTCTTTTTCTTTACCTTTTCCGGTTTTAATTTTTCTTCAATTTTCATTTAAATTGGTTGCACTTCCCTTTTATATTAATTAACTTTCTTCTTTCCCGCACGCCAGTTCATTTCCATATGGTATTAATTAATTTTAATTGATTTCGGTTCCAGTGATGGAAGTAATATTTACTTCCTGATCAAGTTCTACAATATCGCTAAAGTCTGACTCCCCTAACTGAATTGCTTCATCTGCAAGGCCAGAGCAGTTGGAATGGATTGCACCACTATAGATAAGCTGTTCAAAGTAAATACCCACTTACTTTTTTATTGACAAGTCTATACGCAATTTAAAAGATCCATGCAGATCTCATTTCACGATTGTACGATGTTATAAAATGCATCGATGACAACCATACATTATACACAACTATTCCAACCTGTCTCCAGAATAATTGGAACAGCACGCGTCCCCCATTATAAATTGCCGATGTTCCGGCGATCGAGCTCGCCGTCGCGCGTCGAAGTCACCGAAACACAGAAGAACAGGTCGGAGGAAATTGTGTTCCCCCACTCGGAACTCGCACCGATCGTATCGGCGAGGCTGGTTTAGGTTCCCTGGCGATCGTTTTCCAGCGATATCGAGTAACGCGATTTCGCGAATAAGACGAGCGAACGAAGATTCCCGGGCGCGCGTTCGCAAGAAATCGGAGAGGATTTAGCCCGATAATCGTGATTAATCGCGACAGATTCGAGGGGGCCAATGGGAGATATCGCGATCCTGGAAACGCAGCCGACCGACTAACGACCCGTCGGCACTTCCTCCTTCTTTTTTTTTTTACGTCTCCCCCCCAGATACACGGTTAGAGATCCATAATTTTCTATAACTATTCGCAGCGATTTTTTGCTGGTCGTTCGGCCTTCTCGCGTAGCCAATTACGCGGGTCGCGTTGCGTTTGATTCACGATTGTCCGAAGCGCCGCGCAAGGCTGATATAATCGAGCCTGGATCCCGATGAATTTAACGATCGAGGAAACCTCTGCGTACGCGTGGGCGTGGAGACGATCTACCTGGCATTTGGTACGGCGAAGTTCGCGGAGCTGGAGACGGTCCACGGACTCCATTAGCCTCGTTAAGCGTTAACGCTTCGCGGGCAACGATAGCCCGTAATGGCTACCTGGACCGAGGCTAATGGAACACCGGTAGAAAGCGGATTTCGCTGTAGTCCCCGATTCTGTCGTTCGCATTAATATCTATTGTGATGACTTTCGCCACGGCGAGACGCGGCGCCGCCGATTCGGGATTAATTATGTCCGGTGGAAAACAGACCGGCCCGCTCGAAAAGCGGAAGCTTATGTCGGTTACGGTGGCGGAATTGTTCGGCTGACATCACGCGAGTACTCCACTGCGATCATTCAACTGCAGTGGTTGTCGACAAATTTTTAGATCAAAATCGTTCATCAATAATTCATTCCGCATTTCTTGCGTCGCTGGAGAACCCTGCATTACGATTGGTCGCTTTTATTCGATATGTAAGTGATTTATTGTTTTTCATTGTTAACGCGGTGACAATTATCATCTCCAGAAAGTCCCGCAAAATCAAAGTACATGGTACATGGCTTTGCAGTCGAAGCTATTCTAATTTGAAAATTAAACATTTCTTCCGACCTAGAATAATTCCATTGTATATTTGTTTCATTTTGTGGATATGATATATTGATATAATACCTCATACAATACTGAAATGTGTAGTAATTGACTATATACGGACATATTCAAGAATGTAAACAATCAACAATTGCACGATTCAAATACGTTACACTTTGTAGATAGACGGGGAACTGTGCCACCCACACGGTACGATCAACGTGGTAGTCGTCGTGATAAATAGAGTATTAATGTTTATGGCGTATGCGACCAGTCCATTATAATATCAGTGGTGGAGAAGTTGTAGCGGCAGCGTCAGATAAAAAGGAATAGTACAGGAGTTATTTGCACGGTGTCTCGGGAGCCGAGTGTCCGGCGCGAGAGGCCAAAGGCCGTAAAGGAAGAGTCAGATGTCGCCTATGGGAGGATCGGGCGATACTGAAAAGTGAGCAGCAAGGGGATAACGAGTGTACAAGGTTGGCCTAATGAAACAGGCGATACCGTTCGAGCACCTCTTCGCGCGTTCTTCGATCGAATAGATAAAGAGTATCGTGCACTGACCTTCTTCAGATGACCCTCCTTGGTGCCCACGAAGACGACGGTATAGTCGCCGGTGGAAGTAGCTATGACCGCGGTCAGGCGGGTGTTGAACGTGAGCACTGGAGTCCCTTCAACCGCATCTTCGCCGCCCAAAGGCGTGTTCACGTCCAGTCCGCAGAAGTCCTCGCTGATGGTCTGCAATTTCTGTAAAGAAACACGAAAATTTTATCCTACTTATCTTTCACAATTACTTCCTACCGTGCTTTAAATCATGTATTTCTAAGTGATCGAAGGCACGAGTGTGTGAGTACACATTCCATCTTATATTACATTTAAATATATACATTTTTTCCGGTAATCGCGTATTTTATAATTAAGGTTCGTAATTATTAGACTGCGGAGGCAATTTTCAAATTTGTAGGCAAATTTCAAGAAAGTGGAATCATATAAAATGTTACTTTCAGTGGCAGTAGTCTTCGTAGATCTGAAACAACGAAAAATCGTACTAAATTCTGTGGAATTTTATTTTCCAGCATTTTTCGAAAATTTTTCGAATAAATGCATAAAGATCCGCGGTCTAGTAATTATGTTTCGCGTGTACATTTTGCAGATACTTTATGCACACGTATCATGTAATTATGTATCACAATTGCAGGACCGTAATTACATCTTGTATCTGTATTATAGAACTGCATTCCGCAATTACATTATATAAATGCAAATGCAGCTTGCAGTTGCGTTCTGCACAGCCGTATCTCCCGTTCTCTGCTTACAGCTTTCATTATGCAACTGCAATTTACATTTACAGTCTGGTATTGCACTTGGTATTTGTAGCTTGCAGCTGCCTCCTGTAACTGCAGCGCAAAGTCGCTTGTTGCACTCGCACGTGACTAATAAGATGTAACCACGTGCTGCAAGTTGCCCGAACATCAATGACAGAGTGACATAACACAATTTCCAATTTCCGGCGAGAGCTCAAGGCGTATGATTTCCAAGCATGTATTGACGAGAATGAGAGATCGATATTTCGAAGTTTGCATATGGAATTCCGCCGTATGAAATTTTCCGGTGATAAACCGGAGGAATGCTCGAAACCAATAAACGGGCGTTAAGAAAGACACCGCGCGTCGCGCGCCGGGGCTAACGCACGATGAATAATTGAACAAGCATTGTGAGCTTCCGAGGGATTAAGACATCGCGCGATAAAGCCGGAGCCGTAGCTCATGCATACTTTATCCGCGATCGAAAAGACTTGCGGGAGAGCAAGGTTAAGCGGGAAATGATAAGGCGAACGATCGCGCGAATCTTGTGGAAACGTGTCGCCGCGCCGGATGCTCGTATAGACGGAAAGGAATTCCCTTCGCGAGATTTCCTTGTCGCTGCGCTCCTCTGTGGTTTTTCTTATAGGAAAACCGGGTCGTAGGTTATCGCGGGCCCCGCGGAACCACGAAAAATAAGCACACGTGTAAAATATCGCGGCGAGCCCGGCGACGATAAATTATCGCGGCGTCGGCAATTAATTCTTGCCGAGCCGCGATTAATCGCGTCGCCGCCGCGACGAGATGCGATACTTTATTGCATCGTGCCGAACGTTACTCTTCGTGTTTAGAAGCTCAGCCCGAGAACCATCCAGCGACCGTCACGCGCTTTTCCGGCACGTTCTTCCTTTGTGCAGGAAATGGAGGATTCCTCTGGGCGGAAGCAGAGTTTTTCCGTCGGATTTCTTTCAACGTCGCAGTCTTTTGTGATGGAGAACGTTCAATTCTTTATATAAGCTTCCGCGGAACTGTGGGTTCTCGTTGGCTTTCAAATAATTAGTTCGAGCCATCTGTTCAGAAATTGCTGTTCGAAGAAGCTTCTTTCTGAAAGAATATTTGCAATGTGCGTTTCGATTCTCATCTTGATCTCGTCAATTTAGAGTAAAAACTAATGTGGAGTTTGTTGTTGTGGTGTTGTTTACCAGCATAGCGTTTCACCTCGGAGCGTGACGGATCAGACTCATTCACTGCCCAGCAAGGAACTGAGCGCCTAAAGAAGTTTTCACTTCAAAATCGTTTGAAAAAAGTTACATCGTTTTAAAGGTCGATCGATGTTAGTGGTGTGCTTCGTTCCAATCATGAAATAGCGAATTTGTGATTGGGAAATGAAACGTTTGGGGCCCTCCGTTTACATAGAAACGCAGGCAAGAGGCAGTTGATACGTAAGCGAACCGTAAAGCTTTCACTCTCTCGGCCGGGGGTACCTACAGAAGTCGACTTTATTTACATTCCGGGGTTGCTTTCGCCACCCTGTATACACTGCGCCGAACAATTATTTGCATTCCTGGTGCTAATACGTTGCCGACGTTGCGGAAGGGGCGTAATAGCACTATTTCCACCCCTGTCCGGCGCGTCCTGTCTCTTTCTGTCTTTCGTCCAAGATGGAGAGTCTCCAAAAAGAGAGAGAGAGAGAGAGAGAGAGTAAGTGGCAGGGTTCCGAAACAATGACCGCAGTAAAACAACGTGGGTTGCTCTATTGAAATGTGGCTAATGCGACCATCAAGACGAAATGGAAGCTCGTTACCTTCGCGTCCTTCCACCCCACCATCTGTTCTCTCTCTCTCTCTCTCCCTCTCTCTTTTTAACCACTCGGAAAATTGGAGTAACTACGTGTTTGCCGCGCCATGCTGCCCCCGACACTTCACCGGGAATCGACGTCGCTCCCCGTTTCACAGCATCTTTTCGTGCGTTCACTCTTTTTCTTTTCTCTTTGGCTTTTTGGCACCTCTGAACTGGAAACTCGGCGACGATTAATTTGCGCGCTTTTCCGTTCCGCGGCGCCGTTTGACGGCTACGCTTGTTGCGCGCGCCCGAGCCCTCGTCTTTTGATCAACTCGGCCTCCTCTTCGAGACTAGGTCTCCGTTTACATCCAAGTTTCGGCTTACTTTAAAACACGTCTAGATCTCTAGCTTTACGTTTCGATTTGAGTTTGCAATCTCGGAGCTTGCGCTTTTCGACAGGATCGCGCTTCCTTCGGATTTTGGAAAACTCGGAGGAACTTCACGTGATTCACTGGTGCATTTTAGGCGGAATTGACCTGTGACGATAACGAATGTGTCCTTGCCCTGAATGTCTTGGCAACAGCCATGGATTATGAACTATTACATCTTGGAGTACAAAAGTAAGTTTTGTTGATTTAACTCTTGCGATTTTCCTCAGTGAAGGGGAATGGAAGCGCGTCAGGTCAAAGGGATATAAAGCCGGAGAGCAGTGTAATTAATACCACGATCGAAGGATGATGCTCGATGGCCACCTTGCGACAGTTTACCGAGCGTGGCTATAGGTATGGCCGTCGCAAACCAATGTCAACAAGACTAATTATCAAGCGTCAACCCCGAGAGTTACCTGCCGCTATTTACCAATATGTGCACCGTCAACATATGAATAACTACGAAAGAGACAGAGAGCGTTCGCAATGCCAATCCCGTTTACGGAAAGGACAACACTAACACTGAGCCTGCGATCAAACGACCGATTCTTTATTCCACAATTATTGGAATTAGAACATGATTTAACCCGTTTCGATCCTCAAGCACAATCGAAATAGAATTAATTTTCTTATTTTTATGAGGCTAAAGACGCGTTTTGATCTCACTATAAATGTAAAGAAAATGTTACGAGAGGAATAAAAAAGTGTTTTCACACACTCGAACTACCAGACGGATCCAAAAATGACTTACTTCTGATGATTTCTTTTACGATTACTGGCACGATAAAAATGTTTCCGTGAGGAATTCTAGAAGACATCGCAACTATCGCGTTATTAAAAAGCGAATGACGTGTATACTAATGTTTCTTTTTAATTACGAAATATCGAGAACAATGTGAGAAATAGTGAGAGAGTATATATCGGCATTAATGTTTCTATTTTAACGTCGGGCGTATCGAGAAAACTGAAAGGGAAGTCTGCAGTATTCTTCGGGATACACGAATGTAACAACATATATTCCCTGTCCCGCCCCTCGCCCATGGTCTTCATTGGATTCGGCGGATGTGTGTTGATAAAATTCACCGTCGGGGCCGGATATCCAGCTGGAAATATCGACGTGCCGCGTGTACGACAGAAACAGCGACGTGTGGCGGGCATAAAAGGCGAAAAGGGGATTCGAGGAACGGCGCAAGATAGAGCGAGCGTAAAAGCCGGGTAGAAGATTGCAGGAAAAGCGGTATCGATCGTGTGGCTGACAGCCGCCTTTCTCGAAACCGCATCCTCGATTGCAAACCGAAACGATAGGAACAAATCTGTGAATCGTTTTTCGACGGGACGGAAATGGCTGGGCCGAGGCGTGCTTGCGTATGCGAGCGGACGAGAGAGAGAGAGAGAGAGTGCGCGAAAGCAAGAGCAAAAGCAGGTGAGAGTAAACGAGAACGAGGCGAAAGCAAGCGAAAACGCGTACGCGTGTTCGCCGAGAATGAAGAGGAAATCGCCACGATAAATTACCAAAAATTCATCGGCCCGCCTCGTATCAGCTTTTTCATCCCCTCTTCGACCGGTTTATTGCGTCGTCGAGATTCGATTAATGCAATCGCGCTGGTTCGGGAGCGGAAACCTGCGTTCGGCTCTCCGTGATTCATTGCGCTCTGTAACGCTTCGGTTTTCTGTTTCGAGGAACGAATTGCACGCGAATTCACCCCGGGATGAAACTGCGGAGAGAGAGAGAGAGAGATGTATTCGCAACAGTTTTGCGAAAATGCTTCCTGGGAATTGTGCGAAATAATTATTGTCGCCAGGATTCAAAATTATGGCCGGGGATTTTCGCGGCAGAAGCTGGCCGTTTGGATCGACTGAAACGGAAACGGTGGTTTAACCATTGCGATGAAATAACGAAGTTGATAGTTTCATGCTTCCATTTAATGTATCCCTATCGATGATGATGATTTTAGCCACAGAATTACATATTACATACGACAATCTAGATTGATAGGTTGCAGAGTGTCGTTGAACAAACATGTGAATATTTATGTTTCGTATAGATAGTTACCAGAAAAAATGAGCAAATGAAAAGAGATGACGGTGACATAATTAATTAATAAAATCAGTGTGTTTTCAGATCAGGTACGAACATTTGCAATCATCTCGCCGAAGAACAGTGATTAGCAGAGGTGCATCGGGTACGCGACAGATTAATATTCTGTCTGGTGAAAAAAAAATGCATCGCAAATGTTTGCAGAAGAAAGAATGGAAGCGGACGTTCGCGAGAGAGTGCTTGACGCCGGGAATCCTTTTATTTCCGCTCGAGCATCGAGGGAAGTACGGAACCGTCACAGATTCGACAGGTCAGCCAGTTGTAGATGGCTCTCTATCTTTCGAACCGGAAACTACCGGAGGAAGTAGAAATTCTTGCGAGCCGAGCTCTTTGCGCCAATTCCCGGGTGGAATCTGCGCGCGTCCAACAACGACGACGACGAGGATGGGGATGAGGATGAAGACGACGAGGGGAACGTCGTTGATGGCTCGATCGATACGAAAATGAGACGGGCAACGTTTACAGACGACATTAGCATCGGCCGCCGCTCATACTTCATTTAACCGGATCATGGAAAATTTCATTCGAGCGAGTCGGTTTTCAGGGAAGCTTGCGCAATGCTAAATATGTATAAGCAAACAACGTGGAACTTGGAAAATGCAAAGCGTCCTGTCACGCTTTCGCGAACACTGAATTTATCGCCGCATAAACCCTGGGAAATGAGAGATTTCTAATTGATAAACAATGTTGCGCCGGGATAATGAACTCCGCGCGCGAGCGATCCTCCGCAAATAGACGCCAAAACGTTCCCTTTCGTTCTGCTTCAGTTTTTCTATTAAATCAGCCGCTCGTGTAAATTACGCGAAGGAATTCCGGGATTTTATTCATAAGCGCGCGATCGTTTGTTCGAACGTTTCCGAGATTAATGTTTCCAGTGTTACAGACCTGGTTGGAATTATGCTAATTGGTGTGAACCTCTACTAATTCAATTACTAGACTGCGGATTTTATGTATTTATTATAAAAATGTGTAGGTCTAATTTTTGATAGTAGAAAAGGTTGGAGAAATTAATTTTATAATTATTGAAACGATGACGTTGCTTACATGGAAATTGATTCGATACATCTATTTATCCAAGCACGTATCGCAACAAAAATTGCATAAAATCTGAATGAATAGAGCCTTGTCGTTTTTATCAGATGAAACGTTTTAATCGATTTCAGTGCTCGGTAGTTTTAGTGTTAAATATACTATTATATTGTTTTCAATCCCTATTCAACATATTCAGCAAGAAATTAGATATTTATTTCACCCCAGCTTGTTGCAATTCAGGTACCAAGTTTTCATTTTGCATAAAGATCCGCAGTCTATCAATTACAAAACTTCTTTATTTTAATTACTTTTTTACGGAACTTTCACCATGTTATTTGTGATCAGGGAAATAGATATGTAATGGCAATTCAAATAGAAACATGCTGCAACTATAAACAGTGAGCCACAGAAATAGAACGAATTCGTACATTTTCATTCGCCATCAGTCAAATTCAATTTTCCCGAACACCCCTTCGAGACGAAGATGTATTTTGTGCTCTTAACTTATTTTTGCACGAAGGATCGTCCTATTTCCAGCGAAGCCATAAATTCCGGCGTGCATGTACGCGCGATAGAAAAGAAATAAACCGACCACGGGAACATATCTATGGATCCATTTCGAGCATCCCTCCCGGTTTTCGATTTCCATTTTATAATTATTCATAGGTCTCGTGAACATGTTTATCTAGGACGTGATTCCATTTTACAACAGCGATCGTTTCATACATTTTCTGGCCGTGGGAACACGTACGGTTAGAATTACGACCGTAAAACTGTTCGCCGCTGGAACATAACATTCGAAAGATCGAAACTCGCCGGTGTATAAAACCCGGTGAAAAACCGTTTATTCGACGCTAAACAAATATCGGGTGCGGGGCGAATCCTTTTTTATTTTTTTTTTTAAGGAGGCCACGCGAAGCACAACAGGGTTTCCTAGTTGCCAGATCGAGGCGAGCAAACATTTTCGAAATATAAATCCGATTTTCCGACAACCCTCTTAATCTCTTCTCCCCATCTCATCGCATCTCTTTAACACTCTGTTTCTCTCTCTCTCTCTCTTTTCCTCTTTTAGTGTTCTTTTTCGTATTACAAACTTTCGCGTTTCATCGCGAAATATAAGAGCCATTAGCAATGCGGAGAGATAGAATTTAAAAGCTTTCGAATATCCGGAAGAGAAACATCGCGCAATTTTACCGCGAGGAAAACGCTCGGCGATTTATGTATATATATATATGTATATCTTCGCAAATTATTTCGGTGTGTTGGCATTACCTTCGCAGATTTAGAGCCCGCGGAAATGAAATATTCACGGACGAATAATTAAATTCTGGCGACGAGTGTGCCGGATTTAACAAGTTTTAATGAGATGAGAATTACGGAAATTTTAATTTCCGATTGTATCGATTGTAGGTATGGAGCAATTAAATATGTTCCTCGATCATAACGAGATAGTGCAGTTTGTTAAACGTCGAACACCCATAATTAATTTCAAAGGCGACTCTGTATCTCTCTCTCTCTCTTTCGTTCGTTTCTGTTTTTACAAATTAAATTTCATTAGACATAAACGCTCGTGTTGGTTATGCGTACACAACAGTCACTGTTTGGCGCAGAAGGTTGAAATAATAATTAACCAACATTGGTAAGAGCGTTAATTAAATTTAATGATGATGATTGTGCAATAGATTAACACGTTTACTGTGTCATGGTGTGCGCATAGGTCTCTGTAACATTGGATCATGAGTTATCGAACCCCGCCCAGTTCACAACAAGCAATATTTTAATTGTCAATCCTATAGTGGTATACACAAACATGATTTGTATTGATTGCGGGAAGCAGGAGTAACATAAAAATTAATTTCATTCCGTTACATTAATAGTAACAACACAACATTCTTGAATTTTTAATATCTTTTACTGTTTTATATTTCACCCACCTAATTCCTTCATAAATGCATAAAGATTCGCAGTCTAGTGATCATTTTTCAAAATATCCTGTTAGCTATCAATTTTTCGGCCATCTGCTCCTAGTAATTTTTTAGGTAGAATAACAAGGAGAGAATATATCGCGCGTTATGTATAAAAAAAACTTTTCAAAAACCACGCTTATATTAAAATGCACTAAAAAGGAGAACACTTCAATGCGAAGTGGACCAGTGGAGTGGGGATGAGTCGGAGTGGAGTAGGGAGAGCTGGCGCGCGGAGTAGGGATCGCTGAACGCGATGACGTACTACTGAGCTTCGCGCGGCGAGCTGTGACGCTTAATATAAAAATTTGATTTGTCTCCTAGACGCACATTTTTTTAAAAATTTGTTTTTTAATATTGCATTGTCATCCAGTTCTGAGCTATGTTAAAATTTTCAAATCTCTAGCTAATCAGGAAGTGGTTTAAAATTCGATTACAAGATTTGACTTATTTAATATAAGCGTGGTACGCAATAATGTCAATGACCTTCATATGACTTTCAGAAGTCCCGTTTATAATACATACCTAATAATTTTTATTACATTCTAACCATCCATTACTTGTATTATCAAACAACGTTCACATTGAAAACAGTACCGTTCTTATAATAATTTCGTCGACCGTATGTAACCCCTCAAGATCCGCAGATGTGACTTCAGCGAATGCTCCCTTGCCAGTTGGACGGCCATAACTTTGGCGCGCAATAATCCGGGATTAAATGCGAATCGAAGGAATTTGTAGTGCAGCTGCGAGTCGCAACAACAGTGGCGCGTCATGACGAAACAATCATCGGGGACAGTGCGCGCTGTGCGGCGTAGGTGAGCGGCACGGGCGCAATTTTCTACACGATAAATAATTTGGTCGGGGCCGCTTTTACGTAGCCCCGCGAACGTTTATCGTAATATATTTCCAATTACGAGCGGTACTTTACGCATGTTTCATAATTCAGTCTTGAAAGCATTAATAGGAAATAGTGGCTACGCTCGTAAACCATATTTACCAACTCCCCGGGTTGAATCTCCCGCCTGTTGCGGAACCGAGGAGTCCAATTTCGAATCCCGGCAAAGAATTATCGCCGTTCGAACCGTCGTTCTCGAGGACTCGAATTAAATTACCGTCGATTTACGGCGCTACTACAATTATTTATTTCGGCCCGGATATTTATGTACAAGCGCGCCGTCGTAGAATAAGCTGGCAACGATAAGGAACATACAACAACGCACAGTGGGGTCGTGGCCCCACAGAACCTGGCAGAAACTCGAAATATCAAAATTCAAGTATTCATGATTATCCGTCAGTGATACCGTTTACCATTGCGCTAAGAACCTTTATTATGTCATCAAATATAAAGCAGATATTTAGGTGGCTACATTTATAAGAAAGAATTACTAGACGAATCGGAAACATTTAAAAATATGGTTACACTAATTTTAGATTGGATAAAATGATCAAATTCATTTTTAGGCAATATTTTCTTCCCACAATTGACTGAGAACATTTTTATTTCGCATGTAGATCTAAGTGGCTAATGTTAGCTCCCGTTTCGTTTGAATTCCCTTTTCGTTCGTCTAAAAGTGAAAGGCACTTTGATAAGATATCGGATCTTGAGCAGATAATGAAAAAGTCTGAAGATTTATTATTCGCTAAGTTTCTCGAGGCGCAACGGCGGCGGCGGCGGCGGCTGGATACGTTTACCGTTAATGGCTTAAATTATCGTTGAAACGTTAATAGCAGTTTCGCCTCGAAAACATGAACGGCCCGAGTATTAACATCCTTCTCGGCCACGTGACAGAGTTTAACTGAACTATGAGCGGCATAAATACCGAACGCCTCGCGGTTACTCCGGCGAATGCCTGCATCAAACTTTAAGCGAGAACACGGTCGAAAAGTTGCCGGCAATTTCGCGTAAGGTTGCGCTGCAAATGGCCCCGTTAAATGGGAAATTATTCTTCCCGGAAGAATGTAGGAATCGATGGCCGAGCGGCCCGAAAGACGCGGCAAGCAGTCTCTTTCCTGAACATCGGAATAGGAAAACCATCTAGCTGTTGGACCCCGCTCGCTGCCGTGTTTAGAAACGCTTGTTGTATCCCTAATAGTATCCAATTACAGAACTTTTACAGTTTTCATTATATTTTTTTGTGGAACTTCCATCAACATATTCGTAGCACTTTTCTTATTAAAATGACACTAACCATTCACCTATTCCTTCTTTTGTTGAAAAGTTAACATTGATTGTAGCGCCGCGTGTACCACGGCTGGTACACGATGTGATAATAGTTCGGGACATTTTTATATTTTTTTTCACCTGTGATAATCTTACCGTACAACAAGACTGCATTCAAAATAAATATGTTCTGCATTGGTTATGGGAAGCAAAGGTAAAACAAAAATTGATTTTATTCCTTAATGACTTCGTTACATTAAAAACAATGTTACAATGTTCTTGAATTTTCCCAATTTTTTACTGTTTCATATTTAACCCAACCAATTTCCTCATAAATGCACAAAGATCCGCAGTCTAGTGATAATATATCAATTTTTCGTCAAAACATCAAATGGTCTGAATGAAAAGTCGAGCAGAAACGGCTTGGCACGGAACGTGTTAATTGACGGCGTGTAGTAAGTTTTCGATCGCGCGGTCCTTTTCGACAAA